>OZ030014.1:12780000-13380000 GCA_964023405.1 Apodemus agrarius | reverse complement strand
TCTGGCGTTATTTGGTTTTGTTGTCCCTGGCTGGTGCTTGAACCTCCTGTGAGCCTTTAAGGCTATTTCCACAGTGCTGGATGACTGGATTCCCCCTGGCACAGATTGCTGATGTGGTGCCCTCCTCTTGGGTGCTGTTGGCGCCCTGGTGTGTCTTGCCCCAAGCAATGTTATTCTCTGGTTGTCTCTGTGAACCTTGTACTGCCTGTCTGCTCCATCAAGGTGCAAAGATGGAGGATTCTGTGGCAACCATTTCTAAATGCTGATCACGCTGCAGGGCAAATGAACTCTGACAGGGCTGGCACATAGCCAGCCAACAGAACTTCCTGGGACCTGTGCACAGGTAGAAGCCTGACAGGCTGAGACCCAAGTGATGTTAGACTCAGGCTATGTCTGCATATCTGGTGCTGACTAAAAGATCTATCTGGCATCCTGGAGCCAAGATGGAGGAGAACCCTTCCAAGTGCTGATCAGTCTGCAGGGCAAACTTCCCCCAACAGGACTGGCACACTGAAGGCCCGCAAAGCTGCCAGGCCCTGGGTGCAGGCAGAAGCCTGACAGACTGAGACCCAAGTGATGTTAGACTCAGGCCATGTCTGTGTACCTGGTGCTGCTGTCAGATCTATCCGGCATCCCCAAATCTTGATACTATAAAAATTTGAAACTTTTGATAGTAAGCATAAACTTATGTCTTCTGTATGTTTGCCTGCCTACTTACCTAGAAACCTATCTACCTGTCTGGAATTCTGACTCAAAGATGGTTTCCAAACATCATTTTCTAGCTTGTGGCATGTCTTTCCATCTACTATAATGTTGTATTATGAAGAACACTATGGTCCCCAATAATGACTAGAACTCCTTATTTAATACATGATTAAACTGATGTTTTGTTTTGTTTTGTTTTGTTTTTTTTAACATTTTTAACATAGTACTTTTGTGGTTTTTTTGAGACCCTTCTTTAACTTGAGGCAAACATCTTTCATGGTAAAGGATGTGATTAAATGTTCCCCCATTAAAGATAATGGGTGCATTTCAAACTAACTTTGTTACCTTTTTATATTTTACTGTGATCTCTGTCAGATTTAAATCTCTATTGCAACTTTTAAAAGCTTTTATTCTTTTTTTATTAGTTATTTTATTTATTCACATTTCAAATGTTAACCCCCTTCCTGGTTTCCCTTCTGCAAACCCCCTATCCCAACCCCCTACCCCATGCTTCTGTGAGGGTGCTCCTCTATCCACCTACACACTCCTACTTCACTGTGCTAGCCTTCCCCTACACTGGGGCATCAAACCTCCATAGGACCAAGGGCCTCCTTCCCACTGATGCTAGATAAGGCCATTCTCTGCTACATATGCAGCTGAAGCCATGTGTCCCTCTATGTACACTCTGGTTGGTGGTTATATTTTTAAGTGCTGAAGTATTCTAATTTGAACCTCACATTGTCCTCATTCACCCTGAACAAATACAACAACTGTTACAAAGCTACACTTAATGTTTTAGGAAATGAATTTTGGAGTCAGGTAGTAGGTAGTGATATTTGAGCAAAGAAATGAGATGACCCCTTATACAATATATTGATGCTCTCTCCTAAAGCACTGGAAGCTACAGGGAGATTATTTATTGGTTAATGGAAATAATAGCTAGGTGATAAAATAACACAAGAATCAGATTGTCTCTTATTCACTACCAAACTTCATTACATGGTGGCAGAAAGAAGAACTAGTTACTGAGAGTAACAAGGGAAAGATGGGTAATGTCAAGGGCAACTCTGCAGAACCTTCTGCTCAAGCTAGAGTAGGTGATATCTCCTTGTGAAGGACACATTTCATTCCACATCATAGGAAGATTTAATTACAAACACCTCCATTTTACACTCTAGGGTGCCATGCCTCATAGACCAGGGCTCTATTTACTGAGATTATGCTCTGTCAAGGGCACCCTGCCAAGGGCATTTCAGAGACATACCTTTTTTGTACTGAATGCCATTACTGCACATATCCTGAAGTTCAGTTGTTGAGGCAGTTGGACAGGGAACTTGGCCTTTTATTGCTTTGGATTTAAAATTTGTCCTCTCTGAGTATTTTTTCCCCAATGAAAAATCAATAAAGGACAAGAAGACATGTATGTGCTTTATGGTTGAGCATGTAGTTCTGTGATGGAGTGATTTACCTAGGAGCACAAGATCCTGGGTTTGATTCTCAGCACCACGCAGAAATAAAAAAGGGAAATAAGAAATCTACAGAATAGGTTGCACATCTCAGTTTATTTCTCTCAAAATTCAAAGATATGTTTTAAAACAATGAATATACATTATTACATTATTATTTTTAACTTTTTATTGATTCCTTGCGAGTTTTACATCATATATCCCAGTCCTACTCATTTCTCTGCCCCCTCATATCTGCCCTTTGCCCTTGTAATCCCCAAAGTAACACACACACACACACACACACACACACACACACACACGTGCAGCAATAGCAACAACACATAGAAAACATCTCATTGTAGAAACTGCATTATATCACAGTGTGTTCCACAGTATGTCCCTCTGTCTGTACATTCTCATTTTCAAATATTCCTTGCAATGAGCCATTGGTCTTGTTGATCTCTAGCTTATGTGACACCATCAATATTAGATCTTCATAGGGACTCTTCCTGGTTATCTGTTGCTGCCCTCTGTCATAGAGATCCTTCAGCCCTGGATCAGTAGGACTGGACCCTTCTAACATCCCAACCATTTGCAGTTGATATTTATTTTGGGATGGGCAGACTCAGAGCCCTAAATATGGGCCTGGGTGGCACGCAGGCCCTTGGTGCTGGCATCATCCATTCTTCTATAACAAGGGCCAGCTCCACTGTTCTGCCAGGGTGAGGTGCAGGACCTGATCTCCTAAGTATTGCTAGTGTTGAGAGATGGGGCCACTTCTCCACAGCACCGCATCCAGTGAAGAGGAAGCAACTATGCACAGCCCCTGGATACCCACATGATCCCCAGTGGTTGCCCCAACCAGGAATCCCCATGTTCTCTAGTAATAAAATGAGCCAGGGACACTGACACTGACCCCTGCTATTGAATAGTTACAGACCCAAGCATGGCCCTCAGCAGCAGCTCAGGCTGGGACTTCACCATGGCCTCAGGTGGCAGGGATGGCCACTGAGAAGAGGCTACTCCTCTTCACCCTTGAGTCTCTGGTACCATTTCACCTTATAATGCTTGAACTGTTCCACTTCTCTTTCTCTCCCATCTGACTGACGTTTATTCATATATTGTGGTGGCTCCACATATATTGTGGTGGACTGGACATGTAGCTGGAAGTCCCCTGGGAGACATCCTCCTTCTGTGCTTTGTGCCATGTTAGGAAGAAGATATTGATGGCCTACCTGTGCTGTGTGCTGGAGGGCAGGTTTGTAGGTGGTATGGTCAGTGAAAGGACTTTGTCTGTCTTCCTTTTCCCAAGGAAGTTAAATAAAATTTTCTGTCTTCTGTCTTCTCCATCTGTGCTTCCTGAACTTGACTTGATTTTTCTTTGATGAGTCCTGTGCATAAGACAGCTTTGGCCACCAAACCAGGCATCAAACTACAATGAACTAAGGGTTGCCATCTGCTCTGCCCATGACTGGTAAAAGAACACCATCACCAACAAGGTGTCTCTTTGCTCATTGCCAATAGGTTATGAATATATATTATTATAAACAGGATTTCCTTTTAGGAGGAGGACAGGCCAAGTTTGGAAGGTAACAACTTCTACAGTATGAATGCAAATATCTTCAGGGGAGGACTCATTTTGGCACGGACACACACTTGGATTTAAGCGTGTACACTTAGCTTAAAAGGCTGGCATATTAGAAAAACAAATATTATTAATAAAACAGTGAAACAGCATGTCTGGGGGCACAGCCTGAACAATCTGAGAATTAGAAGTTGATAGTGTGTTTTTTTTTGTAGAAAGGATGTGATAAATTGAACTGCTGTTCAATTCCCCTTTTCAGTCTTAGGTAGCCAAGATCCATCAAGGGAACTGTCTGTCCAAAGTTTAACATCAGCTAAAGTAATCAAGGTAAACCCTCATAGTCTCAGTGGCTAACTTCAATCCAGATGAAATCCCTCAAAGGTGCCTACAACCTGACCCCTAGGTGATCTGACAGTCTGTCAAGAGACAACACTAACCATCATAGATAGACCAACAACAAGTGTATTTTATTCAACTAATTGATATGTGTGTGTGTATGTGTGTGTAGGTCAGATGTTGACATCTGATTTTCTCCTCAATAGTTCTTCAGCATGTTTTATAGATGCCATTTCTCAATAGTACTGGAGCTAGTTCACTTCCCTGGTCTGTCCCAGTTCTTCAGCTTGTTTTATATACATGATCTCTTACTAACACTGGAGACTGCACACTTGAGTCATCTGTCTGGCCATTGATCCTTATGAATTCCTTGGTCTCAGATGTCCCAGCTATGGCATCACAAACACAGCAGCTTTTTTTTCTTTAAAGGTGATGAGGATGGTTGTGGGAGCACCCTCTTAGAGGCAAAATGAAGAGAGATGGGGTTGGGGGGTTCACGAAGGGGAGACCAGGGAGGGGGATAACATGTGAAATGTAAACAAATAAAATAATTACTAATTTTTAAAAAAAAAGTTGATGAGAGTCTGGACTTGAGTCCTCATGCTTGCTTCAGAAGTGCCTTATTGAATGTTTCTTCTTCCAGTCACTGAAAACTCCATTTTTAATTCATACTAACTTTTCCTGTAAATGCCAAAAGAACACACACATGCACACACACACAGATTAGATTAATAAGGCATAAAAGTCCAAGAAAAAAATAAATTAAGGAGTACAAGGGGGAAATTCAAAGAAAATGAAATAAGCTCATTTTGACATGTTTCAAATTATTAGAAAATTATTAACTAATAGTTTTTGAGACTAGGGCATTGGATGGAAGCATTGCCCGACTTTTGCTCCTCTGGGACTTAGAGACTAAGTGTTGGTCTTTAGAATTTCTTAGGATTTATTCTACTATCTTCATTAATTTTTAGTATAGAATAGAGTTTATTTAGGGCATGGGGAGGGGAGTTAAGAGGGTAGTAGAGGCAGAGAAAGGCAAAGAGAGGGAGAGAGTAGAGAAGTAGAGGCTAGCTATGACCATGTAGAGAGAAGGGGGAAGGAAGGGGGAAAGGAAGAGCCCAAGAGGTCAAGAGAAGGGAAAACAGAAGAGAAAGTAAGAACTATTATTTTAATTTTTCTCTGCCTTCATCGTCCCCTGGAGTTCTCTCTGAAGGAAGGTTTGTGCCAATTCGTCCCTTTTAAATATTTGTAGGGAATTGCAAATGATAGAATGAATGTAAATTAAGGGGGATTTCTTTCATATGCTTACTCAGGAGGGTCTAGATAGTCTAAAAATAGTTATCAGCACACTGGATGTGTGAAAACCTAGTTACAGCTCAGCCCATGAGGCTGGATGCCTCAGAATTCTCATGGATCTTGAAGACCTTGACGATTCTTAGAGAGCTATGAATCTTCAGGGTGTGTTATAAGGCTGATGAACCTGGGATCCAGTGTCAGGGGAATATGGAGGCAGCAGCAACAATTGCAAAGGTAGGGCCAGCAACAGGGTTGATAAGCATACCATCAAGATGTGAAGACAAGCCAACAAAACTAGGAGCGTTTCCCTTGGTATTTTTTTTTAATTTTTAAATTTTTTTTAATTCTTGTTTTTTATTTTCTATATTCTTTGTTTACATTCCAAAGGCTTTCCCCTTTCCCAGTCCCCCCCATACGTCCCATAAGTCCTCTTCTCCCCAACTATTTTCTAATCACCCCCCCCCACCATTTCTCTGTTCTGGATCTACAAAATTGGATCCAATCTTTTCAGGCCCAAGGTCCCCTCCTTTCTTCTTCTTGGGAATCATTTGACTTGCTAATTGTGCCTTGAGAATTTAGGGCTTCTGGGCTCATTAATATCCACATATCAGTGATTGCATTTCTTGTGTATTCTCCCCTGGTATTTTTTATGCCAGGGACACGACTAGAAGGTAATACCCATATTTAGTGTTTGTCTTCTCACTTCGATTGGCCTGGCCAAGAACTGGGTGTAGTGATGTGCACCTTTAATCCCAACACTTGTGTGGAAAAAAAAGAAGGGGGGTGGGCGCTTGCGGGGGTCTGCATAGGAAAACACTGGTAGGCGGAGCCTGCATAGGGGGATAGGGGAACACTGGCTAGGCCTGCACCACACCGGGATACAGATGGTGGGCACCTGAAAACCTATAGAGCACCAGAGTGCCTGGGCTAGCATGGAGGGAGGTCCTTACTCAGAAGTCAGTGCCATTCTGGCATGGGCTTCCCAGGCACCTGTAGAAGAAGCTTGGCTGAGAAGAGGCTGGGTCCTTCCCTGGTGGCTAGAAATGCTGAGGCCTTCTCCATGTTCTTATATGGTGGGTTTTGATAAGAAGAGACAGTTCATAGTTTCAATGCTTTATTTTAGAAAGTAGGAAGAGAAAAGGAGATAGAGAAGTAAAGAGAGAAAAAGGAGATAGAGGGATGAATGAGGGTCATGGCCACGTGGAAAGAGGGGGAAAGAATGGAGAGAGAGACAAGAGAGGGGCATGACTGGCAACAGTCAGGTAATCATGGCCAGGGAAAGCCTGGAGCCAGGTGACTGTAGGGGTGGAGTCCAGCCAGAACTCTAGGGGCCTGGAGTGTGACTATAGGTGACTGATGGCCACAGGATTATGGAGTTGAGGAGTCTGCAGTCTGGGAGCATGGCTCACAGGTTCTGTCCCTTGTAGAATGTTCTACTGGGTTTCTGGACCCATGTTGTGGGAACCACCACCCAGAAAATTACCTTTGGTGCTGCCTCATAACTGTAATTTTCCTAGTTATGAATCATAGTGTACATGTCTGTTTTCTGATAGTCTTAGGCAACCCCAGCGAAAGGGGTTGTGACCTACAGGTTGACAGTAACTGTCTTAGGGCCTGATATATCAATGTTAATTATTTTGAAATTGCAAGAAGAATGAGAAAATATTTACCAACAAACAAGTCAGACTATCAAGAAAGGTCCAGATAAGTGATGTCAGGATGATTTTAGATCAAGTGTTATAGTCCAGAAAACACTAAAAAATGAAGGCAGACATGGGCTCTCAGCACAGTCTCAGATTTTCAGAGATGATAAAATAGCAATGTTTATTTTCTTTCCTGTGGAACAAACAGGAAAGTCATCACCTTAAGTATTGATCTGATTTTTAAGGCCTAAGTACTTCAGATCATTTGTAATTATCATTACTTGGCTAGATAGATAATATTTTACTACTTATGGATTATTATCCCACTAAATGCTACTAACCTGGTAGTAAAGCTATCTGGAATTTTATAGGAAAAGCAATGAACTCAATTGCTCAACTCGGGTATGTGATAACTCTGGTAGACATTTAACCAACGAGAAGCAAAAGAGATCACCTTATATGATAGTGTTTTCATTATCAGCCAGATAAATATAATGTACACAGGGAGAAAAGATTTCCTTGCCAGAAGGAATGTTTCCCATAGTCCATGTATGAAATTATACATAATTGCTGTTAAAAGACATTAGTAGTTGATGGAGTATATCAGGTTAATATGATATTTGATCAAGCATAGGTCCTATTTGTGCCTGGTGTAACAAGCATAATGACTACAACATTTGCTTTTTGCAAATATATTCTTCTACGTGATGTGTGTTTGCATGTATGGAGACAAGTATATGTGTGTATATGCATACATGTGTTTGTATGTATATGTATGTACAAGTCTAAAGTTGACCTCAGGAGCCTTCTGCATTAGATGTCTCTTACTGAACACAGAGCTGCTCTCTGATTTCAGCTAGGGTAGCCAGCACATTGGTCCAGGTTTTATGTGGTTACTGCGGGTCTGAACTTTGGTCCTTGCACTTACATAGAAAATACTTTATCTATAGAACTATAACTCTAGCCCCTCTGATTTTTTAATGCTTTAAAATGATTACTATCTCTTTTAATTTTTCCAAGTCACACTTGTAAAATACATTTTCTGTTACTATGTTCTTTCTTTAAACATGTACTTTTGTGGCTGGGGAGAGAGATAGGTCACCATAAGAAACAGAGTTTGACTTCTTAGCATCCACAAAATTTCAGGGTGGACATGACAGGTCACTAGCAATTCTAGTGCTCAGAAGCAGGAGACAGGGAGGGAATTCCCACCAACATCAGATTGGTAGACTAGTCAAATTCATGAGTTTTGGATTCACATAAGCAACCCTATCTCAAAACATCAGATAGTGAGTGACTGAGGAAGACACCTGATATAAACCTCTGGCTTCCACATGCACACTTGAACCATTTGTACATGTATACGTCATGTACAAATGACACATGTACATGTCACACATATGCAAACACATGTAATACAATCACATGCACACATATACATAGAAGCATGTATGCACAAACATCACATGCATAAACAAAAGTAAGTATTTTCTAGAAACTTCTTTGATACATATTTTATTTTTTCCTTCAACTTATATAAATTAAAGCTAAATAAATGAGCTATAATACATATTGTGTTGAATACAATAAAAAATAAAAATAAAAATAGAAAAATAAATGGGTTAATTTATAAGCACATTTGGGAAAACGAGTCCCTGAAAGCTGCCATTCCGTAGCCTATCTAAATGTTTAGATTTTTTTTCTCCCAGTGCTGGGAGTTGAAGCTAGGGCAAATACTTTACCGCTGAACTATATTTACCTTTTAATTTTGGGGAGAGTGGGATGGCTAAATGAGAGCTTGGTTTCTGGCACCTACACAGGGTGGCTCATAACCTCCTGACGGTCCAGATCCAGGGCATACAACAGCCTCTTCCAGCCAGCCTCTATGGATTTCTAGAGTATGTGTTTGAATCCACACGGAGACACATATATACACATAATTGAAAAATAATTGATAGGCTTGTTGAGTTGCTCAGGCTGGCCTTGAGCTCACTATGTTCTTATATGAGACTTGCACTTCCTACCCTCGGGTCTCAGTTTGCTGAGTACGTGTGCTAGGCACTGGTACCTGGACTATGCCTGGTATATTAGCTACTTTTCTCATTGCTATAATAAATTGTCTAACAAAAGCAACCTATAGAAAGAAGGGTTTATAGACTTATGTTTCTGGAGATCTTGAAAGGCAGAGAGGCATGACAATACTCAGGAAAGCATGGCAGCAAGAGCAGGAAGCTGCCTGACCATATTTTTTATATGGAGGATGCTGAGAGGGAAGAGAAAGCAGGACCAAGACTGTAAAACCAGAGGATATACTTCCTCTACCAATGTCCCACCTTCTAGAGGTTCTATAACCGTCCCAAATGGCACCACCAAGGTGCCAGTGAAATCATCGAAGGTGTGGAAGTAAAGGAATAAAAGTGTGTGACAGACACCCACACTGCATTTGCAGCTCGCAAGCAGAGAGTGATGAATGTGCATGCTTTGCTGCTTCCTTTCTCCCTGTTGCATGCTTCAGATCCGCAGCCAGAGGAACGATGCTGCTCAATCCCTTCCAGCATAACCAGAGGCTTATCTCCTAGGTGACTCTAGTTACTGCCAAATTGACAATCTATGTACTCTCTTTTTGAATCATGGTCTTGCCATGTAAGCCAGGAAGGCCATCCACTTGAGATCTCCCTGCCTCAGTTTCCAAAGCTTGAAGTCATGAGTGGGCACTATCATGAAAGGCTTAGGATATTATTTTATAAAACTGGAAAGTAATAGGTGAGTAATAAATAACACCATAAATACATAGAGACCAAGGACAAAGAGACTAAATTTTAGCATGATGGTTGTATTTCACAAAAGTAGCATTTACCAAATATTTAAACACAGTGAAGATTAAAAGACAAAGCGAAAATTAAAAGATAAAATGCTAGGTAGGAAATTAAATTTCAAGTACTATAGAAAGAGAAGTACCACAGGGACATGATTTGTGTATACAGATGTATTTCGTGTTCTGTTACTACTTTATGAAGATATTGTCATAATCTCACCTCTCAACAGTAATTTAATTTAAATTAAACTCGATCATCTCAAGCAACACAAAGCAAAAGGCATGACATGCTAAGAGAAATTCCAGTAATTAAATATGTTTAGGTTCTGCTTGTTGAAGTTGATTGTTCCATGACTTGTTCTGGACTTGAAAAGTTCTCAATGATGCATTATCTTCCTATTTATCCTCTCATTTGCTCTGAAATTTGCAGTCAGAAATGTGTTGTTATCTGTTGTAAGTAGCCCTACACCCATATTTCTGCGAGCAACTCATGAAACTTGACTCATCAAGTTGGACATTGGTGTTTTCTGCACTGTGACCTGTTCTTGGTTCTGTATTAGAGGTGAGTATGTATGGTTCCATGTCTTCTCCTGAATAGTGTCACATGATAAACAGCTCTATGCTTGACTGGTTAGTGTCCTGGCTAAGGCTATTTCTTATGACCTGGTCTGGGCAGTGGGCAGACTATTATATAATGCAGTACAGCCACACTTCTTACAGGTTGAGTGATTGCCTACCTGCCATCCAGGGCTTAAGTGATAAGTTATTGGGCCCTGCGTCTTTCATAAAGCATATTAGAAGAAATATTTTAATTAAAGACAACAATAACAATGGCAATGATATAAGTATAAAAAGTTCTTTAGGCCCAACTTGAAGCTTTTATAACACGACTTCTAAGCAGGCTCTGGGCCAAAGCAAGTCACATAATGAAACAGACCCTATTTCTCCAGGTGTGTTTAAAAAGTTTACTTATATTTGTGTGTGTGTGTGTGTGTGTGTGTGTGTGTGTGTGTGTGTGTTCCAATTTTCCTGTCTGTGCATCATCTTAATGTAATACTTGTGGAAGCCAGAAGAGGTCATTGGATCATTGGAACTGGAGTAAATAGACAGATATGAGACACCTGTTATGGGTGCTCTAAGCCAAACTCAGGTCCTCTGTAAGAGCAGCAAGTACTTTTAAGCACAGAGCCATCTCTCTAGCCCCAGAATCTATCTCTTGATAGAAGGAGTGACACTAAACTGCGCCCTTTTCACAATTACAACTGGAAACTAGGAAGATTTTTCTTCTCTATAGATAATGAGTTACTGAATGGAAAACCTATATTCTATTTAAACTCTCCATTCTTGTATTTCATAATAATTTAGGAGATTATAACCATAAAGGAAAGACTAAGAATGTACTCAGTGGATACGGAAACTTGCAGTCACACTAGACAACTTGTTCAATCCCTGGGACATAGGTGGTTGAAGGAGAGAACAGACTCCAGTCAGGTGTGTTCTAACCTCTATATGCATGCTTTAGCACACGCACATGCACAGGCAGTCACATGCACACACAGGCACACACACAAACACACACTAACATACACGCTTATACACTAGCAATGTACACACACATGAAAACACACAGGTACAAACACACATGTACATACATACACACACATACACACAGGTGCATATGCATGGCAAATATAAATATTTTAAAAAGAAAGGCCAAGATATTTTTTTGTAAAACTGTGGTGATTCAATTTCATGAAAACAACTCTTACTTTTAAAAGACTGGAACTTTTGATGGCCCTTACAGTTGAATATATTCTGAGATCACTTATGACTTAGCCTGGCAACTTGCTATGTACTTAGTCTGCCTGTTTAATCTCCATTTAATACAAGAATGTAAAGAGAAATTTTACATGCCCTGGATCTTCCATGTAATCAGCATATAGTGTTAATCTTAAGCAATTTATTTGGACTCAGACAGCAGTGCATGTGTGTGTGTGTGTGTGTGTGTGTGTGTGTACATGCTATGCTATGCTATTCATTTGTTGAAAACAGCAAACAGATCAGAAGTGACCATATATAACAAAGATCTGCCATAAATGTTGGAAACAACATTTGGGTATTACTTGATAACAGTGTTTGCAGCCCTGAGAGCTTGGGGTTGGTTGAGGTCAGGTGGATTACATAAGTGGTAAAACCCTCTTAAAGATTTCCATACAGTATCCCTCATTCTTTCCTCATGTGATGTTTTCTCTGTTGTTCAATAAATATAGAGCAAAGAAAACCCTTTGTTGGGGACACACACATATGTAAAGCACAGACAGTACACAGTCAGTAGGAAGGACAGACACCCAGTTCTCACAGTCTTCAGGCAAGGAAGAGACCACAGGGCAGAGAGGTGGGAAGCTCAGGGAGAGATGCAGTGAGTTCAGGCCTCAGCTTGCTCTTGGCCAAGTTTATCCACGAGAAAGCTCTTAGCTCTCTTTCCTTAAAGTGACAGTGACTTATTTCAGTGCCTCTGAGGCCTTCTTCTATGCATCTAAGTAATACCACTGAACAAATGAAATTGGAGCCCCAACCTCCAAAGTTTTAAGTGAACGAGTGAGCATCATGTTTAAGCTACACTTAAAGTGATATGATAACAGATAATGGTCTGTAGGGATGTCTGTGAGGGCATTTTTGTGATTGCTTATTGATGAAGGAAGCCTAGATCACTATAGGCAGGGCCACCCCTGGATTTTTATGGTAGTTTTTTCCCCCATGGAAATATTTATATACTCAGTCTCTTTGAAACTACTTTTTTGCAGTTACATAAAATTTCATCATGATGTATTTGTCTTTAATAGTTTTTTATTGTTTATTTTTCAGGTTGTAATTTAATGCTGTGTTTCTCCCTACCCTTTCTCCCTCTAAGCTCTCTTATATACTCCTCCTTCAAATTTATGATGTCTGTTCTCACTGTCATTGCACACATGCACACACACATACTTGTATAGTTATATGTATACACATATGATATATATATACACAGACATATATGTATGTGTATGTATATATGTACTATTGAGTCCATACAATATTACCTGTATGCATGTTTTCAGACCTGGTCATTTGGCACTGCACAATCAGTTGGTTCAGAATTAACTTTGAGCTCCTTTCCCTCCCCTAAGATACACACTTATTTGATTTCTTTTGTACGACTTTAGAACTAAATGTTTTTTGGAGGCTATTTTATAACCGGTGACCTTTGTGCTTTAATATTGTCAGAGATTGAGAAAAAGATTCTCCAGTACCAGGCACAGCTTCCCCCAAGGCTCATGAAACAAATTTTCATTAACAGAGAAATGTTACTTATGCTTTTGTGTGCTGCTGTGGCACGTTGCATGGAGTAGTTAAAGGTTTTGCAACATCACAGCTTTTCCCCATTTCTTGGCTTCTCTTACTGCTAGATATTTCAGCTTGTTAGTTATCTTGGAGGAGATTGTTTGCCTTTTCATAGGCTTCTTTTTTTCCTTTTTACAAAAAATTATATATTTTCTTTATTTACATTTCAAATTTTATCCCCTTTCCTGGTTTCTCCTCCAAAAACCCCTATCCTATCCCCCTGCCCCTGCTCACTAACTCACCCACTCCTGCTTCCCTGTCCTGGAATCCCCCTATGCCAGTGAAGGGGGCATTGGCAGAAGTGATATTGGCAGCCATGAAAGCTTGAGGGCTCCATGAGTGTGAGAATTTTTCTAAACTCTGAGCAAATGCGTTAGCATTTTTATTTTTAATTTGTTACTCATTTCTTATCTCCAAGTCTCTGTCAAGACAGTATCTATAGTATCTATAATTCTGTCCTGTGCAGATGCCCAAGTACTTCTTTGAAAGGAACTTTGGGGATTTAATTATTTAGAAAAGTTATGCCTTTTCTCAACTTGAATCAAATAAGCTATACATTCCCATAAATATGCAACATTTAAAATTTCTTCCAGTCAATGACAGCTGTTGTGGTTTATGATAATCCTTGATAGGATGGACTGGGGATGCAGATGAAGGAAATAATAGTAAGTGCAACAAATTAAGACCAAATGCACAGAGGCAGGGGGTAGCCTGGTCTATCCAGGGGCAGGCAGTCAGGTGGACTGGGCAGGACTTGGGAGAGGTGATATACAGGTAGAGGTCAGGCTGGGAGATGATTTATGTCACCAATTAATTTGAATCATTTGTTAAGTGGCATGGAGAAATTAAACACTCAGCATCTATGGCCATATTATTATGGTATGCGTGTTGTCATTGGAGAATGACACTGTTAGTATCCATAACTACTTGAAAACCTGGAGTTCCTTTCCAGGATCCTTGACCCCTTTTGAAAACACTGTGTGTATCCTTGTTAGGTTTTCAACTTGTATCCACATCAGTTAACTTTGAGGTGTTTCATCTCAGGCTGAGGTGCATTCTCCTGAATTCTTTTCTTTTCTTTTTTTCTTTTTAAAAACCCCTTCAAAAACCCTCTAACCTATCTCCCCTGCCCCTGCTCACCAACCCACCCACTCCCACTTTCCTCTCCTGGCATTCCTCTACATTGGGGCATTGAGCCTTCTCAGGACCAAGGGCCTCTCCTCCCTTTGATGTACAACAAGGCCATCCTTTGCTACATATGTGGCTGGAGCCATGGGTCCCTCCATGTGTACTCTTTGGTTGGTGGTTTAGTCCCTGGGAGCCCTGGGGGGTCTGGTTGGTTCATATTGTTGTTCCTCCTATGGGGCTGCAAACTCCTTCAGCTCCTTCGGTCCTTTCTCTAGCTCCTCTATTGGGGACTTTGTGCTCAATCCAATGGTTGGCTGAGAACACCCACCTCTGTATTTGTCAGACACTGGCAGAGGCTCTCAGGAGACAACTATATCAGGCTCCTGTCAGCAAGCATTTGGCATCCCCAATAGTGTCTGCTTTTGGTGACTGTATACGGTATGGATCCCCTATATTCTCGAGTCATTTCTGTTGTTGTGTGTGACAAATACCCGGATAAAAGTGACTTAGGGGAGGAAAGGTCTACTTTAGTTCTCAGTTCCAAGTCACAGTGCATGACAGCAGGGAGGGAAAAGAGAAGGATCCTAAATCAGATAGTCATTCTCTCATTCAGAGAGAGATAAACACACATACACTCCTTTGCTTGCTTGCTTGCTTGCTTGCTTCGTTGCTTGTGCTTAGCTTCCAGGTTTTCTAAAGAACCACAATGATGAAAATAGCTTGGTAGAGCAGTCAGGAGCCACCTGTCCTTTCAGTTCTACTGCTGTGAGATTGAAATTCTGACCCCGTTTGGATACATCTCATTCCTGACTGTCCTTTGATTTTGTATTTTCATTTTGTTATTTTGTAGTCTCCTCTATATTATGTTTTATTATGGTTCCATTATTTGCTGCTGATTACTTCCATCTGGTAGAAAAAATAACATTTGAAAAGGTAGCTGAGGATTTTCTTAACGTTTCTAGTAGCAATTAGTATGAAAATTTTCCAATTAGTAGTGTTTGGGTATAAGTTAATTAACTATGAACATGAATAAATTATGATTCTATATGATATTTTTATAGTTTTAAATTCTGAAAGACAAAATACATAATAAACTCTGTGGCACTATAGTTGAATTTTCAATGAATAAAAATGAAAAAAGAAATTAATTTTTGCTCATTTTAAAAATGTTTTTGAGACAAGATCTCCTGGTACCTCCTGGGCTGATCCTGAACTCAGGATCTTCCTGTATTGGTATACGGGATGTGCTAACAACAGCTGTATGCTGCCATGTAGAGTTTAAAATGAATTCTGTTTTTAGGAAAGCAATCCAGACTAACCTTCAGATGTAATTGTGTATTCTGTCCTGATTCCAGTAGGAACTGAGAATGATGGATTTGTCACAATGGTTGGTGGTTATCCTAAGCAGCAGGGCAAGCTCTGGGTAGCCGAATGAACATAAAGAGTTTGTATGAACTTCTATTGCTTGAACTGTAATATTTTTAATATGTTTGTAAGTCAAATGTGTTAAAATAAAAACACTAATAGAATCATCATGGTCTATTAACTTATATTTATCTATGGATGTTTATTAGTGTAACTTTACTGTTTACATATGAGCAGTTGAAAAAAATGCATATTTTTCTAACAAAAATCTTCCTTCAGATGCTTGAATTTCTTGTTTTTTTTCCCCTAAAAACCATGTTTATATCAGACATTTTGCCACTGTGACAATTACCTCAGAGAAAGTGTTTAAAGGAAGAAAGATTTGGGACTCCAAGCCTCCTGGCTTTGGAGGCTCCTGTTAGCTAGTTCCATTGCTTTTCAGCTTATATCAGGGCACAGGTATGGTAAGTAGCTAAGTGGAGCATTGCTCATCTCAATAGAGCCAGATAGAAGGGAGATAGCAAGGAGGTTAGGACAAGGTACAGCTTTCCAGAGCATGTTGTCATTGATTTACTTTCTTCAATGGGTGTCCCATATCCTGATGTTTCCATTACTGTCCAGTATTGCTTTTAAAGTATAAATCCATCAGCAAAGAATCCCTTTATTGATTTTACAGCCTTTATGATCAATTACCTCTCAGTGGAGCCCATCCAATAATGTATATGAACCTTTTGAAAGACATTTCATATTTAAATCCCAGCAGTGTTGAATATCTACTTTACATTTAGAAGGCAAAGTAGTAATATTAGTCTAATAATTTCTATCATCAAACTAATTGCATGATTAGGACATTATCTAGACAGTAGATTTAAAGAATTTAGTTACAAAAATGATTCCAAAGAGAGTGACGTGATAGTCATAGACAATTAAAGATGCATCTGCACACACATTCATAATCACAGGAAACATCTTCAAGGCCATGCATAATGTTAATTCTAAATGCTAGGTCTGCATACATATTGTTTATTTCATCAAGTTTCTATTTTACCCTCTTAGTAGAGTAAATGTGTTTATATAAGTTATAGTAGTTAAAATGAAACTCTGAATTTATTTTATATTTTAAATTTATAACTTTCACAAAAGCACTTTATTAACATTTTTGTTTGTAATATATATTTGCTGAAGTAAAGTAAGTCTCAAAATGTTCAGATGTACCCTAACTTACTCTACATTCTATGATAGGATGAATTTCTTTCTTTCTGCTGTTTCCTAATACTTCTTTAGCCCAGGAAATTAGAGCAATTCATTATATGCCTCAGGAACTGAGTGGCAGGCAAACCATTTCAGAGCGAGGTTGTAAATAGGGTCTCAGATTTGGGCACACAGCATTTGTCACCCGTGGAAACAGACCAGGGTGGATGGTCTACACACGGTCATGTGTTTATGCGGACACATGATGATAGACAAGCAGAGTCCTGCCATTATGCATCAGGTTCCAGCAAAGCCCCTTGAGCTCATCACACCATAGGCCAAGAATATAGATGAAGCTCTGTGCATGGTGGAAGAATGTACTAAAAAGTCCAGAGTTAGTTAAAAAGACCAGAAGTTTATGTCTCTAGCACTGTTATAAATTAAAAGCAAATTTTGTCTTTTTGTTTGTAGTCTAAAGTTAATATTTGCTCTATTTTTGACCTAATAACAAATTTAGAACCAAGGGTCATATACCACTGGGCCCTTTCACATTGCACCAGATCCTGTGCTATTATTCTTGAGTATATTTTGGTTATGGAAACTGGACATACTGGTTAAAAATATAGCAAGTTACAATTTGTTCCTTAGCTCCATACTGTACAGAAAATATAATAGCTGTCTTTAGCCAGCTATTAATTTGAATTAATAGACATTTTGTTCCTTTCTCCCAGTGGTCACATAAGATCAAGTGAATGAGATGTAGAAAATGGTGGCAGTGAAGATAGTGTTCTTCACCAAATGTTGCTATGATATGTTTAGACACAGGTGCTTTCCTCTTAGTAACTTCTTGTGTTAAACATAATCATTAGAAATCTACTGAATAAGCAGACATAACCATAGACGTCTCGTCCCAGAAGTCAAAATTTCTGGACTTGATAGTGTGGGACTAGGATGGGATGACTTAAGGGAAAAGAATGAGCAAGACAACTTTGAGGACCTACAAGGTCCCTGAAGATGATCAGACCCATATGAAATATAGTTTCCTTAGATAAAACGTGTTGTGTCATGTATTGATGGGACCTCAGCACATGTGTTTCTCAGATAACTGCACTGGTCTGCATGACCAGCTCTTCATTCTCAAGTCTGCTCCATTGAATTCCATATTGCAAACTCTCACTTCACTCTGTTGTTTTAGTGTCTGCTAACACATTGTCTTGCAGAAAGCAGGTTAATTCACTCTGGTCAAGGTAATGTCACTATTAAATACTGTTGTAATAAAAAAACCTGGTTGATTAAAGCCAATTATTACAAGTCCATTATTGCAAAAACAATTGTGTCATATAAAACAAAATTATATTCTTGATCTTTTTAATAGATAGTAATACCATTTAAGGTACTTATAACATCTGGGGTTTTAAAGAAACTTAATGGAGATGCTCACTTTAATTTTACACATCTAATATAGAATATAGTAAAGGCTTTGCCTAAACATACATAAATATAGTAAGTAATAGCTGCTGCCATACACATAAAAAATCAAATGACATATAAGGGAGATTCTAGAGTGTGGAAATATAACCATCATTTGTGGAAAGGGAATGGATATATCTATATTTCTATGTGTAGACTATAGATTTGAAATGATTCATAGTATGGTATGGAGCTCATAGTTTTGAATTTATGAAACTTTAAATTTCCAACAAACACTTCTAGAATGTTTGACTCATAACAACATCCATATATTCAGGTTAAACTGAGAATAGCTACGAGTATATTGTGCACATGCCTGTGTGCATGTATGTGTTTAACATTGAAAAATCAATCAAATGCATTGCATTATTTTAAATGAGAAGGTAATTAAAGTTCAGATGGACCATTTTTCTGTAATCATATGGTAACTGAAGGTGAAGCTTTATCCAGACCCTTCAGTGATTATTACAAGCAGAGGTAATAATGGCATTGCATGAACATGTTTAAAGTTTAACATAGACATGAATATGTTAGCAGTATAGTTGTCTCCCATTAAAAGGGATATGTTAATCCTTTCCAGCACCAGTGTATGCTTCTTCCTTTTTGTCGGATATCATTTGATATGTGGATTGTGTCTTTGGTGTTCGAAGACTCTAGGCTAACAACCACTTATCAGTCAGTGAGTGCATACCATGGGTATTCTTTTGAGACTGGGTTACCTCACTTAGTTCTCCAACTCCATCCATTTCTCTAAGAATTTCATGAATTCATTGTTTCTAATGGCTGAATAGTACTCCATTATGTATATATACCACATTTTTTGTATCCATTCCTCCATTGAGGGACATCTTGGTTCTTTCCAGCTTCTGGCTATTATAAATAAGGCTGCTACGAACATAGTGGAGCATGTATCCTTATCGCATGCTGGAGAATCTTCTGGGTATATGCCCAGGAGTAGTATGTCTGGGTCCTCTGGAGGTATCATGTCCAGTTTTCTGAGGAAATGTCAGACTGATTTCCAGAGTGGTTGTACCAGCTTGCAGTCCCACCAGCAGTGGAGGAGTGTTCCTCTTTCTCCACATCCTTGCCAACATCTGATGTCTCCTGAGTGTTTAATCTTAGCCATTCTGACTGGTGTGAGGTGAAATCTCAGGGTTGTTTTGATTTGCATTTCTCTATTGACTAATGCCAGAACAGGGAAGTGGGAAGGGGTGGATGGGAGAACAGGGGGAGGGAAAAGGGCATGTGGGAACTCTTGGGGATGGGGAACCAGAAAAAGGGTAATGAAATGTAAATATAGAATATAATAAAAAAATTTTAAAAAAGAACATAAGAATAAGTCATTAATATGAAAAAAACGGGATGTGTTGAATTCCTAATCACGGGTACTTCACAAAATGATTATGTTTGGAAATAGCAAGTGTCTTTGCAGGATGAAACTACTAGGTTGTTTCCCAATCTTACACAGCAATTTTCCTTATGAAGACAAAGACAAACCCAAAGAGAGGGTGGACAATATGCAAAAATAAGAAAGAGCAGTAGTTTCCATCTGCAAGGTGGAAAACCCAATGATTATCTTAAAACCTGTCAATCCAAGGACAAAGTGAAAGATCAGACTCCCATCATGGTCCTCAGAAAGACCTGATGCTGCCCTTAGCACTAGAAAGTCACTACTAAAACGAAGTGGTTGTACTTTATCGTGGCAGCTTGACAAAAAAATGCAGCATTATCCATATTTGAGAAAAACTAATTTTATTTTATTACTTTTTATTTTCTTTTGTGATAAGATTTCAGCTCTCTCTTTTCTGGCATGGGATGTAAAAGATTTTAATGCCAGTTAAAGTTGGAATCCATTTCCAGTTTTCTACTCTTTCCTACTATTTTGATGTCTTTAAAATTGTTTTTGATAAACCAATAAGTACTATTAGGCTGTTTGCAGGAGCATGGGGGAGGCATGGCTAGACCATGGGCTCCTTACCAATAGTCATACCATTAGAGACAATATCTCTTCATCCATCACCAGACGTTAACTGTCTATAAATCCTCAGGGAGGGTGGATCAGGACTTCATTAGGCCAGTCTGACATTTCACAGATCTTCAGCTATGCATACATACTGTGAGTTTAAGGCAGCAATGGCTGTGTTATGCTTGGAAGTCAGAATTTCACAACACTCCTATCCTACCTCTGGCTCTTATATTCTCTCTGCTTCTGTTTATATTATATCACCTGAGCTATGAGGCAGGGGTGCTGATATGGACATCCATTTAAGACAGAATATTTAACCATTGTCACTTATGATACTTAATCTTGATTATCAACTTGACTGAATTGTAATCAACCAAAACACACACTTTTTGATGGATCTGAAACGGCATTTCCAGATAGAATTTTTTATTTTTATTTTTAATTTTATCTGTATGTGTGATGTGTGCTACATGCATACCTGGTGCTTAGAGAGTCTAGAAGAGGGTACTGGATTCTTTGGAACTGGAGTTACATATAGTTGTTAACTGTCATGTGAGTTCTGTTTGTCATATCAGGTTCTCTAGAAAATAAGCAAATGCTCTTAACTGCTTAGCCATTTCTTCATCCTTCAGCAAGTATTAATTTAAAGAGGATCCTCCCACAGAGTGGGAGTATCTCTCAGGGGTAGTCAGATATCAAGATGTCTGAGAAAGAAGCACTGCTTTATTAATTGCCTTTACCCCCTGCTGCTAATATGCCTGCCTGTGTGGATATTGTCATTTTCATTGACATCAAATGTCAGATCCCTTGGGTTCTAAGAGGGTGATGAACAGCAACTTTTCAAGAACACTTTTCAGGAACTCAGTACCTGACTGGGAGTTCTGAGTCATCTGGTTTCAAGGACTTGAGTTCTACTGGGTTTTCAGCCCCTCCAGCATGTGAATGTCCTTTTTTTTGGATAACCTAACCACTGTTGTTAAGCCATCACAATAACCCCCACCCCCTGAATAATATATATTCATTCTATTGGTCCTGTTTCTCTAAAGAACCCCTGTTAACACACTGTTCACTTTCAAAAAAAAAAAAAACAATCAATGCAGTGCCCTTTAAACTTTCATGTGAATCTCCTCATTGCACATAACATGAATACAGCCATTTATGTTGGCTGATTCCACTGACAAGTTTAATAATTTGAGCCAATATGAACAATTTAGTATCTTGTTGAAAAGGTACTTTAATAGAAGAATTATTCACTTACATATGCATATTTACATGTATTTAAAAATAATGTTCTTTCCCTCAAGACAGTCTGATATAACAAAAATCTTTAACAGAAATGCACATATATCAATATATTGTGAATTGAATGAAAAAAAAAACAGGTCACACATAAATGGCTGTGAAGAACCTTGAACTAATCGAGCACAGAAATCATTTGCTGTCACCTTTCATTAGTACGTTTAATTAAGCATGTAGTTGTATTTGGTGGTGCTCATAGTTATGAGAATAGGAGATATGGTTGCTTAGATACAGCTAATTTGGAGTTGTTATTCTAAAATTTCACTGGCAGAGATATCGATGTCTATAAATATAATCATATCAGATGTTCCAGAATCTGAGACTATGAACTTAGACCAGCCTAAGCTCATAATGCAGCTGCTCCTGGTTTTTCTCACTGGCTTTATTGGTTGTGAAATGGAAAAATTATAAAACTTCACACTTAGCTGGGCTGAATTTGTTTTAAGTGATGGCTACTAATTTTAGAAACATCTTTGGTTTCTTTTGTGAGATAAAGAAGTTTATTGAACAAAATAGAAGAAATTGTTCCCATTGTGTATATAATAGAAATGAAAGTAATTTCAATGTTTATTGGGAGCACAGAAAGTTTATTTATAAAACTAAACAAATCAATTTAAGAGCAATGCTTTTGCTTGCCAGAGTTTCCAGGACTCTCTCATATGACTTGAATCATTTTGGCTAATTTCAACTCTAACTCTCCTCCTGCATTTGGTAGTCACAATTGTCACATAGCTCCCATCAAAACCTGCTTTAAAATTAAGAGCTAATGTTGACTTTTTCCTACTTAAGCAAAACACTGAGAATGAAATGGTAAGCATAAACTTCTTGTATATTAAAAGTTATGTCCAAAGGTCTTTGCAAAGCTACAACACAGGGCATGAACTTGAACTCAAGAAAAAGTATTAAAAAAAACTAGACACTTCAGAAAGAATTATCTTGCTAGTCAGAAAAACACACAGAGCCACACATACACACAAACACAAACACAAACACAAATATATCCTCAATAAATCCAGTATCTATTTGTCTTCCTAAAATAGTCTGTGGTCTCTGGATTGAGTATCAACATAGCCAGATACTTTGAAGCCACTAGAAGGGGTTCTCCAGTAGACTCCAAAGTCTGAACCAGAGAGGCCTTAGAGATCAGTGGATCCCAAACTCCAGGAAGAATAAACCAGGAGTTTCTAGCTGACGAACTAAGTGGCAAGGATTGGGGTGGGGGGATTTCCTCCAATTTCCCAACAGTGGGTAGGAGTGCTCTTAGTTCCAAATGCAGCTTTCTTCTACACTGGAAATTTTTAGGTGTTTATTTGTTTAGTACCTTAAAGTATCTTTGTAACCACTTCTGATGGATGAAGGCTGAACATGATAGCAGGACACTTGATCTATGGATGCTAGACTACTTCAGATTCACCAAATGTCCCCAATCCTGAGGCACATGCTGAAACTCAAGATGGTATTTATTGTAGCTGGTTTGGTGGAGAAAGAGAGGCATACAGTATTTTCCCTAGGATGGGGGTTCTCAGTGCCTGGTTGCATAAAAGTACGCAGTGGTTTCATGTTGTGTTCTTCCCTTGTACTTAATCATTAACACCAGGATTTGCAATATTTATGAATAAGAGGTGGCTAAATATATTTAAGTATAGTTAAGAAAGTTCTTACTCCCAAACACCTGTAAAATAAACATGATGGTTTGAACTTAGCCCATTGAATGGACATTGATCTTTTGTGATAGGTGTGGAGGAGCAGAGACCCAGGCCAGAGTCCATGAAGAGTTCTACATTTCTTTTCCTCCCAAGGATAAGTTCTTTACTAGCTGAATTTTCTCTCTCTCATTAGCAGTAAGAATCAATTACCAACAAGTACATCTTTCCCATTCTTTATTTTCTCAGCTTTTTATCTGTATCTTTTCTTGTTTTTTTGAAGCATTTTGCATAGAAGAGATAATGCTTTTTTTGTTAAGTATATAGGAATTTTTACAGTGGTTCCCTCTTCTTAATATTTTCAGCATTTCAGATATACAATAATGACAGATTTTAGTGGTCAAATATATGTCTTTATATACTCTTTAGGTTCGTAGTTATGAGTTCTTCCCCATGGACAGGTTGTATAGGTTTTTACCCAACTTGTTAGTCAGGAGAGTGTCAGGAGTTTTGTTAGTATAGTTAAGTGATTTTCAACATTTCTAATGCTGAATGCCTTTAATACATATAATTTCTCACATGGTGATACCAGCTATAAAATTATTATTGTTGCTACTTCATAACTATAATTTTCTGTAGTTATGTATCATAATGTAAATTTTTTTGAGATACAAGTTTGGCAAAGGGGTCCTGACCCACATGTGGAGAATTGCTTGTCTAGATTAATGCTACAGTAACAAGTTGACCTCAGCATCTTAACAAATTAGCCCTGGAAGAGTGTATTATTTGTAGACAAGGTCTTCTGTGGATCAGACAGTTATTCTGCTGTGGACCATCTGGAACATGAGCCTTCTAGATTACTGCAAGGAGTGAGAGAGAAAGAGAAGAAACCCTGTAACTCTTACTTACCCAGAAAGATCATACCCCATCTTCTATGAGAATTTAGTTATCCAGAGAAGGTCATGTGACCCTACTTTCCTGGATTGGAGATTCTGCAATATTTTGAGCCACAGGTGTGTTTGATATGTTCGAATGCAATGTGTGATCCAAATGCAACGTGTGATCCTTTTTTTTATATCCTCTGGTTCTTTAATCAATGAGCAGTGTATATGATCAGCAGTAGGGGGTCTGTTTTGTTTGAACAGGGGCAGTAAATACTTGACTTAATCTAGACATGCTTATAAGATTGTCTTTCTTTTGCTGTTTGAGTTAAAGAAATAATTGCTCCCCAAGAAGACCTAACTCTCCAGGGTTGCATGATCAACACAGACAACTGCCTACTTAATGCCAAACATTCTTTTCTCTATCTTGGAAAACTTCTCTTCAGTTTAATATGCTCATTATCACCCACCATAATGCTAAATCACAATAATCCATCTATCACAGAGGGGTTCCATTGGAAAGTTTTCTATAAGTCAGCTTTTTTGCACACCTTCTTTCTCTTTCTGTTACTATGGAAAGAAGATAAATGACAGCACCATTTACCACCACCCTTTTCCTATATGTGTATGACAGGGCTTACCTCTGCAGGGCTCAGCAGCCATCTACCTCTCATTGGTGACACTATCTATGATTATGTCAAGTGTAAATTGCCTGCTTTAGACAAGTGAGAACTAGGCACATCTCCATCAGCTGTCTTAGTGAATTATAGCCTGGGATATATATATAAAGGAAATTTGGCAGGAAGCCCTTGGTTTGCTCTGTTTACAGTCTAATGCTACAGACCCCAATAAATTTTGGCAAACTGTTTAAAGTATAGTTGGAAAAAATTCATGGGCATACACCTAGGAAATCCAGTCCATTTGCTTTTTGTAATAGAGAAGAAATCTTTAGGGGTAGCTGACCTAACTTTCTAGAGTAGAAGGTCAATTTAGTATAAATCCTTCTTTAAATATGTGTACATTCTTGTGTATTATCTCTGTATTGGATTATATTAAACTAATCATATCATTTCAATGGTCCAAAGCCTCTACTTCTGGATATACCTATATCAATTAAGACTACCTTTAATTTGTAATTATAAATTCTATAAATTGATGCCTTCCAATGTGATATTTACACACACACACACACACACACACACACACACACACACACACACTCCATCAACCTTTATAGCTTTGTAGGTCCCTTAAATCTGCCCATCCTTCCTAGGTGCCTTTCCTGTCTTTGGTTGTAATGCTTCCTCTACGTACAAGTTTTCTGCTTTCTATTTACTTCCTGTCTGCCTTACTTTCTCCTTTGTTCCTTACATCCCTTCATCTCTACTTTCTTCCCCCTTTCCTTTCCTCCTTAGACAAGAATGATACAATTATTTTTGAATATGGCTTATTTCCCTTAATATAACAGTATTTAGCACCATTGACTTTCCTAATTTATGACTGAATGATATCCATACAATGTTTTCTTTATATGTTCATTTGTTAATAGGCATAAAAGCAGACAGCTGTTGTGGACAAGTGACATAATAAACATGGATATATAGGTATATCTCTGTATGGTGACAGTTTCAAAAATGGTATTTCTATTTTTATCTGTTTTATATCTATTTTAAACTTAATACTGTTCTTGATACTGCATGTAATGGTTGATATTTCCAACATTTTTAAGTGACTTTTGCTTCTTCATGCCATTGCCAACATCTGTTAATATGTGTATTTGGTAATATTCAGTTGAGATGAGAGGGAATCTCATTCACATATTTACTTGCCTTTCCTCTGGGGCAAACATTATTGGAATTTCCTCATACATTTATTGGGTATTTGCATGTAAGAGATACCTGTTCAGATCATTATCTTATTGTTGTAGAGAGAATATCTTATGTCTGTATGGATGTGGCACCTGTCAATAATAAAGCTAATCGCCCATGGCTTATGCTGATAACAGGAGGTGGAATATCTGGGAGATGTTCGCAGAATTATGGGATAAAGCCAGGCAGGAGGATCTGCCACAGAAGATTTGAGAAGATGGACACATGGTACCTGAGCACAGGTAACCAATCACATGGTGGAAGGTTAAAATAATTCAATTATCTAAGTTATGATCTAGCCAGAGAGGAGCCTAGCTATAGGACCAAGGCATTTGTAAATATATTTTGAGTCTGAATTTCATTTTTGAGAGCATGGAGTTAGGAGGAATTGGACTCTAATTCTACATATTGTTTACTTGTTTTTTTGTTAGGAATTTATGAATGATTTATATACTTTGGGTATCAATCCTCTGTCAGAGGAATCTTTGGCAAAGAGCTTTGCCCATTGTTCTATCCTAAGGAATTTCTTATAATAATTTTGTGGCCTTTCCTATTTTTTCTATGATAGTTTTATAGTTCAGACTTTACATTAATATTTTTGATCCATTTTTTATTTGATTTTTTTTCACGTGGAGAAATAAGGATCAAGTTTCAGTGTTAAACTTGTGGACATCCAGTTTCTTCATTCCAGTTTGTTAAACAGGTGGTTCTTTCTTCAGTATATGTTTTTGGATATTTATATATATTCTTGGCTAGAGATGTGATATTTTATTTCTGGAATCTCCATCCAGTTGATCTATGTGTCTGTTGTCATGCCAACACCATGCTGTATATTAACACATGCAGCAACAGAAGAAGGCTACTGGACAGGAATTGGGACTTTTTTAATAAACCCATCCACAAATGGGTTTATTACAAAGACTACTTACCAGCAATCACATGAGTAAGTGTCAGGACGAAGCCAATGAGATAGCTTATTTTTACTCTTGCTTTTAAATTTTTTCAAATTTGTCTTTGTCCTTGCCAAACTCAAATAAAGGATATAAGAGAAGGAATTTCACTGTCACCAACCAGAGTTCAGCCTTCTGGGCACATGATTATGTCAAAAGAGATGCTGTATCTTTTGAGACAAATATCTAGCATGTATATTAAGCTCCTAATATTAGTTCTCAAAAGAGTTATGACTGGTAGAGAGAACTGGGAACAATTTACTTCTTACTTTCATATTTCTTTTCTTTTTTCTTTTTTTCTTTCTTTCTTTTCTTTTGCTTTTATATAATTAAAGAAAGGAAACACCAGGTGGAGGGTAAGTGGTGTCCAGTGAAGTATTGTGGGCCACAGAACAGAAAGCCATGCTAGTTGACTAAGAATATCATATGATCTTTGCTACCCCAACTCGAATGACTTTAAATAATAGTCAATTTTTTGGAGGTTTCAAGTTTATGCTTAGGTGTAAATTTCTCTCCATGATGCCATCCTTCCCCATCTCTTTCTCTAACGGTGGGAACTGAAGGCATATATATGGGAGATATGACTTCAACTCTTATGAATTAACACTAAGAGTCCAACACTGGTAGTTTCCTATTTTCTGGTACATTCAGGGCCTGATTTATCACACCAGGAGATACTTCGGGAGACATAATAAGATGTTTTATTATTATTAGGAAATGTTAAGTTCTCTAACAGTACAGAGTCAAGTCAATGGATATGAGGATAGATATTTTTCCAGTCCTGTTTTTCAGTTGTTTATTTTACATTGGGGTGGTTTTCAGTTGGAAACTTTAGAGTTGTTATCATTAAAATCCTCTATTGATTGCTTGATATTTTGTCAAGCTTTGTCAGTATTATTTTCTAATTTCCTAAAATTATATCATGAATCATAGTGTTGACCTATAATCAATTAATTTATTGCTTTTCTATAAGACCCCAAGATGACATTTGTAACTTGTAATTGATGGAAATAAGTCAATAGGATTTTTCTGAGAGAGTGACATTTATCTTATTCTTTGGGCAATATAAACTAAACATTATCAATTCCATAGTAATGCCCCCAGTCAAAATGCCTTTAAAATTTTAGACACAGAATTAGAAAATGATTATAATTATGATTTAACTCAAGGAGGGTTTGTATGTTTATTTTTCAGGAAATAACAAAAGCTACCTGAATAAAATACAGTATGAAAATATAACTCAGTAAAAAGATAGGAAGATTGTATAAAATAAAAACAAAATGATGATAGAAATGAAAAATACTATAACTTAGGGAAGGGCTATACTAATAGAATGGACTGCGTGGAAGACAGAGAATAAGGGCAGAAGGCTAAGTTGAGGGGTGAAAGCATTCAGCCAAGGCCAAATATAAATCTTTAAAATGTATAAATAGGACACGCAAGAACTTGAGACTCCATAAAAAGAAAAAGCCCAGGACTTATAGAGAAAAGACTCATGTAAAATACATGGCAAATGTTTTAAATGAATGCATAGCAGAAGAATTGCCAAATCTAGGGAAGGAGACGTCCATTCAGATGTGAGAGGCACACAGAATTTCACACAGACAGGATCAGAAAAGAAACCTCCTATGTTATATCCACTACATGTCCAGAATAAAGAAAGTGTATTGAAAACTGGAAAAGGGAGGGATCAACACACATATCAGCAGTCCCATTAGAATAACTGGTTAACATTTCAGTCCAAATATGAAAGCATGAAAGGCTTAAACAGATGTCTTTCAAACTCTGAGAAGTCATAGTAGCCAACTCAGTTTAACATGCCTAGCAAAACTGTCCATCACCATTGAAAATAAAACCTTCCCATGAAAAAAAATCAGGCTAAAAACATTTATGACCATCAAGGTAGTCCTGCAGCATGTACTGAAATATTGAAGTGATAATTTAGTCTGAAAAGAAAGAAGAGTACATACATTAAGCTAAAGGCAGTAAAACTAAATTGTATGAAGACACCTATTAAACCAATGAGGACTAAGAAAGTCCCAAACACTATGAAATAAAAAGAACTGCAATAAACAACATTGAATAAAAAATCTGAACATCAATGATCTCAAGCTATCAAAAGACTAGCAGACTGAATTAGAAATCAGAAGTCTTTTTTGCTATCTCCAAGAAGCATACCTCACCACCAAAGGTAAATACTGTTTTATCGTGAATGGAGGGAAAAAGTATTATGAGCTAATGGAAAGGAGAAACAAGTAGTTCTTGCTATTCAAACAACTGACAAAATAGACCTCAAACCAGTTCTTGTCAAAAGTGATAAAGAGGATTACTTCATTTTGATTAAAGGAATAACCCACCAAGAGTAAATTACTAAATATATCTCTACATATGTTTATACATACACATACACACACAAACTCATCCAATTTTATAAATCAAATAATAAAGCAAATAGTCAAATAGCACTGGATTGGAAGTCATAAATTAGCCGTGCACAGTAATACTGTGTGGCTTGCATACCCATTTTCTTTTTTTTCTTTTTTTTATTGTATATATTCTATATTTACAATTCATTTCCCTTTTTCTGGTTCCCCACCCCCAAAGGTCCCACCTGTCCTTTTCCCTCCCCCTGCTCCCGCATCCACCCTCTCCCACTTTACTGTTCTTGTACTCTCCCACAATGATGTTTTGGTCCATTCTAGCACCAGTGTCCACTCCTTTCTTCTTGTGAGACATCACTTGATATGTGATTTCTGTCTTTGGTGTTCCAAGCTTCTAGGCTAATATCCACTTATCAGTGACTGTATACCATGGGTATTCTTTTGAGACTGGGTCACCTCACTTAGTATGACATTCTCCAGCTCCATCCATTTCTCTAAGAATTTCATGAATTCATTGTTTCTAATGGCTGAATAGTACTCCATTGTGTATATATACCACATTTTTTGTATCCATTCCTCTGTTGAGGGACATCTGGGTTCTTTCCAGCTTCTGGCTATTATATATAAGGCTGCTATGAACATAGTGGAGCATGTATCCTTATTGCATGCTGGTGAATCTTCTGGGTATATTCCCAGGAGTGGTATGGCTGGGTCCTCCGGAAGTATGACGCCCAGTTTTCTGAGGAACCGCCATACTGATTTCCAGAGTGGTTGTACCAGCTTGCATTCCCACCAGCAATGGAGGAGTGTTCCTCTTTCTCCACATCCTCGCCAACACCTGATGTCTTCTGAGTTTTTAATCTTAGCCATTCTGACTGGTGTGAGGTGAAATCTCAGGGTTGTTTTAATTTACATTTCCCTAATGACTAGTGATGTTGAACATTTTTTAAGGTGTTTCTCAGCCATCCGAATTTCTTCAGGTGAAAAGTCTCTGTTTAGCTCTGTACCCCATTTTTGGATAGGGTTATTTGGTTTTCTGGGGTCTAATCTTCACCAACCCCACATCCGACAGAGGGCTAATCTCCAATGTATACAAAGAACTCCATACCCATTTTCATCTTTAGATTAATTGCATAAAAAATAAAATGGAACAAAGGAACACTTGAATAAAAGGTTACACCATATGTCAAATGGACCTAACAGTTATCCACAGAACATTTCACCCAAACACCAAAGAACACACATATTTCTCTACAAACCACTGAAATTTCTCTAAAGTATATTTCATATTAGAGCACTAAGTAAGACTCAAGAAATAGAGGAAAATTGAAACAACATCCTATATTATATCTGACTACAATGGGATAAAGCCAGAACCTAACAGAAAGAAAAAATACAGGAAATATACAAGCTCATGAACAATACTCTATTGAATGATGAGTGGATCATTGAAAGAGTCAAGAAACATCAGTGGGAGAGGATGTGCTTCATCCTGTAGAAATTTAATGCCCCAGAGAAAGAAGATGCTGGCTTGGGTGGGGGAGCACCCTTTTAAAGCAAAGTGGAGGGGGAAGGGGTGAAGAATGTGAGAAGGGAAGATCAGGAATGGGGCAACATTTGGAATGTAAATAAATAAAATAATTTAATAATAAAATTTCCTATAATTCTATGAAAATGAAAACAGAACATACCCAAATTCATAGGATATAATAAAAACAATCTTATGATCAACTGAACAAGCATCCAAAAAAGGGGAAGTATCTTTACCAGATATATATCTGACAGATTAGTGACAGGAATATACAAAGAAAGTCAAAAAGAAAATAAAAAGAAAACAAACAACAAAAAACAAGGAAACAAACAAACTCATTGAAAGGTGTAATTCTTCTCAGAGATGGCTAAGAATAATCACAAATGGCTAAGAATAATTTGAAATTTGTTTAACATCATTAGTTACCAGAAAAATAAAAAAAATTAAAACTAATTTATGACCTATTTTATCCCAGTCAGATTGGCAAAGATAAAAACAAAAGAAAACAAACTGGCAATAATGTAGGTAACATGTCACATTCATGCACTGTTTTTAGGAGAACAAATTGGCATAGGAACTATGGAAATCATCATAAGAATTCTCAAAAAAGGTAGAAGCTATATAACTCCTGGACAGATATCACAAGGATTCTATTTTATTTAACTACAGAAATACATGCTCATCCTTTTTTAATGATTCTCTGTCCACAATAGCCAGGGCATGGAAAAGACCTACATGTCCATCAATTGCTTAATGAAGACTTAAAATGCTGTCCTTATACACAGAGTAATTTTATGCAGCTCTAAAGAAAAATAAAATCATTAAATTCTAATATAAATGGATGAAACTAGAAAACATTATATGCAGACCCAGAATTACCAATGGTTCATATTCTCACTGACACATGGATCTTAGAATTGGGTATTTAGACTTGTATTTAACTTAGAGTAACAGAACCAACCAACCAACCAAAAACAAAACAAAACCCACCACCAACAAAAAGCAAACAAAAGAACAGAAAAAAAAACCCTCAAAACAAAAAACTTACAGAAGTGGCCATTGTTGCAAAGGGGAAATAGGGGAAGATCTTATGAGATGTGGATGGTAGAACAGAGGTGATATGAACAGGAAAGGGGAAAAATGAAGGTGTTCAAGTGGAGACTGGGATAAAAGATGGGGGAGGCATGACTAACATCAAGAATGTTTAAAAATCCAGATGCAACTGGGCGTGGTGGTGCACGCCTGTAATCCCAGCCCTTGGGAGGCAGAGGCAGGCAGACTTCTGAGTTCGAGGCCAGCCTGGTCTACAGAGTGAGTTCCAGGACAGCCAGGACTACACAGAGAAACCCTGTCTCGAAAAACCAAAAAAAAAAAAAAAATCCAGATGCAGACCTACTATTTTATAATTCACATGAACTCGGCCTACCTCAATCTTTTAATTTTAGTGTTCTAAATTATAGAGACTAATATTAAAATAGTAACATTTTGCATAGTTTTATTTTATATTAAAAATATGGTTTTTAATCATTAAGTCATTTTACTGTTTAAAAGCAAAAACTTTCATGTCCCTGATTAGTGATAAAACTTTCCCTTATATTCACAGAAATAGTGTAATCATCAGAAGCTGACTGCTGGTGGAAAGCCCTTAATAGGAGCTAGGAAAATCCATATCACAGTGGCAAATACAGTTTGATGAATGGTTGAAATGTGATCTCTCTCTCTTTTCTGTGTGTTTTTCTCTGTCTCTGTCTCTCTGTCTCTGTCTCTGTGTCTCTGTGTCTGTCTGTCTCTGTCTGTCTCTGTCTCTGTCTCTGACTCTCTTGCTTTCTCACTCACTTACTTGCTCTCTGCCTCCTCTCTCTAGGACAGGGATGGGGAGACAAGGGGAGGGATCGCAGCAATAGCCCAGGCTAACCTTGAACTCATGCATCCTAAGCACTGCTATCACAGGGTGTGCTCTAGGATGAGAACATATATGAGTGCACATGTGGGCTGAGCAAAAAGGTTTTCCTGGACCAATTAGTTATGCCTACATTTGGTATAGGACAGAAGAATATTGGCATGGAAATGGTATATTAAGTATGTATGCTAGGAATTGTTTATGAAGTTAATCTTTTTTAAATTTTATTTTCTATATTCTTTGTTTACATTCCAAAGGCTTCCCCCTTTCCCAGTTCCCCATCACCATATGTCCCATAAGTCCTCTTCCCCCTCCCCATTAAAGTTTTATACCATAGTTCTACCTCAATAATTTCTGAGTGTGAGATTTTTATAACTAGAGTTTTTAATATACAGCATAATTATTTTTAGTATACATTTACTAAAAAATCAGACTGTTTGCCTGCATGAGTCAAGTCAAAATGAATTTTATTGTTCATCAAATTACTTAGTGAATTTCAAATCCTCTATTTTATTAAAACATTTTTTAAAAGCAAAGATATAAAATAAACCACCACATGAAATACTTGCTTTAGATGATCACCACTTACTTGTAAAGAAGAAAGTTCTCACGGAGTACAGTTGTCATGATTGTGTTTGAAGGAGTGCTCTCTGTAAATGTAAATGCTGCTTTTATTGCCTCAAAAGAAGGCATGAGATGACAACCATACCCAAGCTTTATGAACACATGGTTTGGGCAGAGCCCAGAGTGTTTCTAGATGCTCCTGGGCCCGGAAGGTTATAGCCTCCATACAATCTAATCTTCTCAAGCTTGGACCTTGAAGGCTTCAGCTTCTAGTCTCTGTCTGCTAACCTAGGCCTAGAATGTTGCAGCCTCACAGACTTACTGCTGAATAAACTCATCCTTTCTAGATCTTTCTGAATTCTGGCTGGCTGGTTCAACTCAGCTGTCCTCACTCAACCTCCTCTTCAAGGTGCTTGATCCAAATTGGCTTCTCTCATTTTCTGACTATACTGCTCTGCTTGGAAATACTACCTCTGAACCCCACCAAGTGAACTTCACTGAATTCAACTGCTCTGTCTCAAACTGAACTGAGAACAACAGCCTTCAATCGAAAGGAACTGAACTGATCTGATCTGAACCGTACTAAACTCCATTGAATTGAATTGAATTGAATTGAATTCTCTCACCCTCACGATTCCTCAATTTCCTGTTTTCATCAAAGGTGAGCATATCCTGTCTCTGACTCACTCTGTCAAATCTTTCTCTGATTAGTCACTTTGTACCACAGAAGTGTTTGTATTCCAGGCAGAGGGATTAGAGGTATATAGTTTGTCTGTATCCCAGCTCGATTATATCTTTGGATGTTACCCCTTGCCAGAGCAATATGGATTAAAATTCCTCTACAGTTCTCCAGGAAAAACAAATTTCAGAGAAGAAAACACTTGTTAGCAATAAAATATTTGGGAATAAACTAAGACTGAAGTCTTTAGCACCATCTATGTGGAATTTAGACAGCTTCGCTGCTTCACTGAGGGACACATATGTGCCCCAGATTGGCTCATAATGATAAAAGTCAATGGTGCCACTAAAAAAATGTTTTAAAATAAGAAAGTTAAAATTTTAACCAAAGGAGCCAGTGTAGATTGCAGTGAACATTTACAGATCCTGGCAGGGTCAGAGCTTATAGTTTTTCAGTTCAGTAGAGTTTCACACCATGCTCAATGCAGACCTAGGTTTTACTAAACTCTTTGTTTTCTTGATTAATCAGAAGTTGAATGCCCTACCCAGATGGAAAACCCTTGTAAGACACAATATTATATGTTGCTGTTGATGGGGGCCATAGTTATTTGTCAAATAGTAATCTCATCCCAGAGGAAAATGAGCTTCCTAAAATGTCACTTAGAGTCTGAGGCTTGGGTTTTGTGGGCAATAAAGTCAAAGTGCTTTGCATATCCTCCTCTCCTCCCTTCCTTTATCTAACCCATTTCTTCTTTTTAATTTCTCTTCCCTTTGCCTCCCTCTTCCCTTACCCCTTTATAACTCAGGCTGACCTCAAACTTTATCCTCCAGCCTCAGCCTTCCAAATGTCAGTGTACCACCATGCTATGGTGCAAGAAGTTTGTTTCTAATTGTTTTAGAAAATGAAGCACAACAATATAATATGTATATTAGAGAATAAAAAAGGTATTTCTTGTACCTCCTACATGGGAGTTGAACCAGAGTTCATTAAGGCTGATTTTGGAAGGAGGCAGTGACTGGGAAACTGAGTCAGCTCACATGCCCATGTGAGAGTACTGTGTGCACTTCATAGCTCTACATTCAGTGACAGAATGTTGGTCTGAAATGGTTTCTGATGAGGGAATTCACATTATAGAAACAGACACTGTTGGAGAGCCTCTGTTTGCTTATCTCCCAAAACACCTATGGAAGAATGGGTTGGTAATCATGTAGTAGCCTCTATGCCGGTGGATGTGTGCATATGGCTTCCCATTATTCATACTAATCATTAGAAAGATATATTCACAAATACTCCAAACTGATGCTTACTTCTCCCACCCAAGTGTTCTTTAAAGGGCAAGTTTTAATAAAGAAGCTCTTTTAGATGTATTCAGGACTCATGAAACAAATATAATTTAGAGACACCAATGTAAAATACATACATGTTAGATAAAAATATTAAAATAGCAGATTTTTTCTATTCCATCTTATGTTATTGTCACCAATAAATTATTCTTGCCATAAAATTCAGCACTGCTCAGTATAAACTTTGTAAATATTTTTTTAAAATGACAAGTATTTAAATATGCCTATAGACATTTCTAATGAATTGGCATTCTCTCAGGTAGTGACTGGATCTTAAAATCACTATATGATGTCTCAGGAGAGTACATGGATTTATATTTCAAATATGAGGCTTGAAAATGAAGGAACATATTTTCTAGCCCATCAGCAATGTATGTTGACAGCTCTATTACACCATCCTAGTACCCAAGCACACAAAATGTGGGGAGTCATTGACCTCTTCCCCTTTCTCCTTATTAAAAAACCCACTGTACACGAATTCTCTGCTCTCTAGGAAAAATAATCATTTTTCCCTAGGAGATTATAATTTATTGGAAACTACTATAAACATCATTTTGTCTGGCAAGATAGTCACATACATCGAACATCTTAGCTTTCAGGCCAGAGTCTCATCTTCATGGATGGAAAAGGTGACCATGTGATCTATAAATAATATGTTTACTTTAGTGATAACAACCAGAAAAACTGTGGCTTTAGATAGTCCTAACCTCTTCTTTTTTATATTACAGTATAGTATAATTTAGGCTTGAACATAAAGTTTTATAAAATCAGATTTAGATTTTTTTACATGACATTTCTCTTTCCACCTCTTCCAGCAATGAATTTATATTTTCTACATATTCAACAAAACAAATTGAAGGGTTAGTTTTATAAAGTATCACTGTGTATAATTATATTCTGCTTTGATGAAATGTATCACTAGAGAGGTAAACACTTCATTTGTAGCATCTGTATATTGTTCTATTAGTTTTTCAGATAATAATGGTTTCTATATATATGAAATTTTTATTGGTTCATCTTAACTATACCAGGTGATAGGTTTCCTTATAATTATTACAAGTTTTCCTACTTAGTGAATAAAGTCCTTGCCATTTTGATGGTGTTTGCACTAAATCTATGTCTTAGAGTTCTATCGCTGCAATGAAATACCATGACATAATGGCAAGTTAAGGAGGAACAGGTTTTTTTCTTTACACTTCTAGATCATGTTCCATTATTCGAGGAAGTCAGAATAGGAATTCAAGTAGGACTGGAACCTGGAGGCAGGAACTGATGCAGAGACTATGGAGGGGTGCTGCTTACTGGCTTGCTTCCTATAGCTTGCTCAGTTTCTGTCTTTGTTTTCTCAAAGTTTTCATTGAAGAATTACCTCAGTTAGAATTTTTTCTATAGCTATCTTATATTTAATCTCCTTGGGCTTTATTTTCTGATTTTTTTCTCAACTTCTGGTATAAAGGAAGGCGACTGATCTTTATTGATGTTGTGAATTTACTGAAAGTGTTTATCGGATCTGAGGGTTTTCTGATAGAGTACAATTTGCAAGTAGGGATGATTTCACTTCTTTCTTTTATACTACCATCTCTTTTATTTCTTCCTCTTATCTCATTGGTGAAGCTAAGACTTCATAAAGTATCCTGAAAGAATGTAAAAAATAGGTGCCCCTGTCTTATTCTTTAAATAAGTATGTTTTATTTAGATACTTACCTAAAGTTAAGTTATCTTAACAGCTTTGGTGGCTATGGATTTTGTTGTATATAATTGAAGACACACCATACATACATACATACATACATACATACATACATACACACACACATACACACACACACACATACAGAGAGAGAGAGAGAGAGAGAGAGAGAGAGAGAGAGAACATGGAGAATTATCCTATAAGGAGGTCACAATGATCTTACTAGACAATGATCCTACTAGACATCACAGGTTAATAATTAAAAAGCCTAGTATCATGAGTGGGATACCTATTTTGCTTGAACGGTGCTTTAGTTACTTTTCCATTTTTGTCAAAATGATCATGACCAAAATCAACTTGAGAGGAAAGGATTTATTTGATTTATTTCACATTGTAGCATGTAGTCTTTTATCCAAAGAAACCAGAGTAATATTCTGGAGGCAGGAACTGATGTAGAGACAACATTGGAATGATATTCCTTGTTGTTTCTCATGATATCCTCAGCCTGCTTTTTTAAAGCTCTCAGGACAACCAGCCCAAGAATAACACTGCCCACAATGTCCTTGGCCTTCCTACCTTAATTTATCACAAGCTTTCCCAGAGGGCAAATTTTTAGGGGCACATTTGCAGTTGAAGTTCCCTTTTCTAAAATGACTTGTGTTAAGTTGGCATAAAACTAACTAAACAGCCAGTAAGCATAATTACACACTATTTACAACTGAAACATTATACACTATTGTCAATGCTCTTGCATATCCCTCAGAACTTGATAGTAAGACCCTGTTACTAAACATATCACAAACTACATCTGTAGACATGGAGAAATCACTATGCTACTCAACTGAAGCTTCATCCTACTGCATAGCTTCCAGTACTGAAAGGTGTTATACATAACATCAGAGTAGAAAAATAAACATTCTTCTTGAACTGTGAACACTGCAAGCTGTAAAGATGACTAGCATTGGAAGATGTGCCCACCATTCTGGTAGGGACATGAACATTATGGGAGTAACCAACTCTTCATATTAGATTTAAATCCTGCTCCATAAGACTAAATCCATATCTGGCACTATTATTGAGGCCAGAACCGGGGCCACATAGGTCATAAGACCAAGCAAGAATCTATTATTATTATTATTCTGCTAAATAAACATTAGCAAACCAACTTCCAGTGACTTATCATTATACAGATCAATTAATGCAACTCTCATTAGGGAAGCTTCTATTTGCAGTTGGTGGTGATTACCAGGAAGACGTATAAGTGGGTAAGACTCAGAGTAAGGAAAAACAGTCTTGATGATTTTGCAAAAGACCAGAACAGAACACAATGTTGGGTGGGTAAAGAAGAGGGGCTGGGGCTGAGAAGAGTTGTGGGAGGATGAGTGTATATGTTCAAAACATGTATCAGATTCTCAAAGATCTCATAAAATGTTTTTAGAAGGAACGCTTAAGAATGAAATACAAAACTTGTCGAGAGATAATTTACCCTGGACACTTTAGTTGAAGTGTGGGTTAGCAAGTATTCTTTTTTTCTGTGTAATCACAAAGCATTATCATTTCAACAATGTTACAGACATGAAGTGGAAACTAATATAGTTTTTGTGAAAGTTGGTTATGTCAAATGATGTTTTGCTGGAGCACATAGGTGAAAGGATGCCTTGCTAAAGCAGACACATAAAAGAATGTTTTCCTGAAACAGACACAGGTGAAAGGATGTTTTAATATAGCAAACATACGAAAGAGTCTGTGATGTAAGATTATAAATATGACCCCACAGACAGTGGGAGAGGAACACTGTGCATTGGTTTGGTTTTCTCCACCTCCCTATTCTTCACTAACAACACACATGTATTGGTTCACTTTTCATAGTGTGGTTGAGATCAGCTTGACCTAATGGCATCATTGAGAGAGGCTTGCCAAGAGCTGCCAGTGAGTTTCCTGTGGCAGCTTGCTGTGGAAGTTCAGGCTGGTGGCTAGCTTTGTGGTTTCTTCAGGGTTGAAGTACAGCTGCTGGTTCATACCTGGTGTCTGCTTGCCAAAAGGACTGGATTGTAGCTGCTGGTTTGTGGGTGGTATTGATCTGCCTAAAGGACTGGTCTGCAGTTGTTGAGTTTTATTTGGTGTTTGTAATGGGACTGAACTGTTGAGAAAGAAGATCAAGCTTGCCCCCAAAGAACTATTGCTGAACAGATCCCCTTCTTCCCCATTCCTAACAACATTTTTCCACCCCCTCTGCTGGGCTAGAGGAGAAGGCTGTAAAGAATTTATGCCTACACAAACATGTCACCATTTTAGAGAGCCAAATTAATTGCATATTAAAAATGAGTTACTTGGCATCTGCCTCTTTGGTTTGACTAAAAGCACTTTGATCATTTAAATAAAAGTTAATAACTGCAAATGGAGAATTGTCTACAAGTGTAATGGTGAGTGCTGCTGATTTTCACATTTCTTCATTTCAAGCCTTCACAGGCCTGACTTAATTACTTTTATGGTTATCTTGTCAGACAACTGTGTATGTCCTTATATTATAAGTAATGAAGTGCCTCTAATTAGTGAAGTAACCTGTCTAAAATCAGTTAGAAAGCACTGAGTACTAACTAGAGGCCAGATATGGCAAGCATGGAGTAACTGTTCTTACATATCATTTACTGTCTCTAGAGAAAGAGATATAAATCACTGAACTGGTACATAGCAATATAATACAATAAATGTATATCAAGTGCATGTTTTAAAAATTAGTATGACAGCCAAAGAAGTAAATAAGGAAGTAAATAGGGAATATGTTCAGGGAAAGCTTCTCATACCTTCTCTAATATCCTCATCCAAGATATATGGAATGGGACTTAATATTACATGTTTAATAAATACTTTAATATGCCTACTATGGGCTTTTGATGATTGAAAATCACATTTTGATGATAAATAATGAGCACACCAAAGAGATATTTTACACCCATGTTTACATTTTATATTTACTAATAAAATATGTGTCTTAGTGTCCCTCAACTAATTGAGAAAATATATAATGTAGTCACAATAGAATATTATTCATATCAGACCCTATAAGTTTAACATATTAGCAAAATGCATGGCATGGGAAGATACTGTGTGAGGTGAAATAGACCTCACACAGAATTAAAATTACCACTAATGAGGGGAGAATCCATCAGCAAATTGGTTATTTAAAATGATCAATTTGTAGAATGCACATATGGCTCAGTGGGAGAGCACCTGCCTTGCATACTAAGCATCCTAAATCTGACCCACTCTAAAAAATACAACTATTCATGTACACTAAAGCATAGATTGTATTTAGTATAATAATCCATTTTTATTCTTATAAATTTAGACCTGGCAACTGGCCCTGGAAATCATGACTTAATATAAGGACATTTAGAAACTTGAATAAATTAAAAAGTCATTGTTGAATTTTCTAGAATGCTACCCATGTAGTGAAGTCAAGGAGCATGGTTATAAGATGCCAATAGCACAGAAGGAAAAGAAACAATTAGAGAAATTCAAATTAACATTACTTTGAGATTTTTGTCTTACTCCAGTCAGATTGAGTATGATCAAGAAAATAACTGATAGCAAATCTTGGCAAGGGTATAGGCAAAGGGGAACTTTCACTCACTGTTGGTGTGATTTTAAACTGGCATAGCCACTAGGAAAATGAGTGTAATCCCAAAAAGATAAAATATGACCTGGCTGTACCAAATCTTGGCAAGTCCTGAAGGGCTTTCATTCTATTCTACAGATACTGTTGTAATAATATTTGTTGTTTGTGTTCACAATAGTTAGAAAATGAGAATGACCCAAATATCCTTCAATTGAGAAAGAGGTAAAGAAAATGTGCTACATACATAGAAAATTTTTTTTAACTAAATAAAATGTAATGGTGAACTTTTTAGGTAAATGGATGAAACTAGATAATACTATGATCAGTGGTGTAACCCAGATCCAGTAAGACAATCATACCATAGTCTCTAATACATCTCTCTCAATATGTATTACAGGGAAGTTATACTCATGAATAACTAAACAATATGATAGACTAAACTAGACATGGAAAATGTATCATGCCAGTTGGCCTTCCAATATGGATGATGGAAATCTCACAAGATGATACCCTTTGTTGTGGAGCTACAGGCAATTAATAGCTACTGTGAGATGGATTAGTCTTTTTGGGGGATGAGCTTTCTGATAGGTTATTTAATCTTGAAAGGTTAGCCATAAATGCATACACATATGAGGAAAATTAAACAGATTGGCCATGCTACACGTGTACATACCTTTTAAAATTAATAATTTTAAATGATAGTTATGAACTTTAGAGTATGAGGGAGCTGGGGAGGAGGCCATTTGGAAGGAGAGAGGAGTTGGGATTCAAATGATGTGAACCCAACTGTCAAAAGGGAAAACAAAATTAGGAGTGTATGAGGTTGGGTAGATATTGAACAAGTGGTAAATCTGAAAAGACATAGTACATAGTGAATGTGATCAAAACAACATGTAAAAAATTATTGAAGAGCTGACAAACGTGTCTCAAAATTAAAACACAGAGTAATTGGAATGGAACATGCAATAAATATTTAAATAACCAATAATAAAAATAAAACATGGAAATCATAGTCATTTAGCATTGGAGACTGTGAGGCAGTGGATCTGAGAAGAAATTTTAGCCATCTATAGAGAATTCTGGATAGTTAAATTGTAACTTGAGGCCTATAAGGATGAAGAACATCAGTAAATGCATGTGTCTACACATATATGTAACACAATGTGATATTCTGAAAATGTCTCATATTCTAAGACTGGAACTTTTGCTGTATCTAAGAGCCAAGACAAGAGATTGCTGTTTTATCATATAATAAAATGGATTGTTTAAAACTCAACTAAAATTTGCCTTGGATTCCCATGAAATCTACTTTTATAAACCAAACTAATGCATAGCTGCAATCTCAAACTATGTACTGCTCCATGCCCCTGATGGAGAGTACATTCACATCATTTGCTGAAAGCAGCAAATAAAGAAGTTGGAAGCAGCTTCCTAAAATCTAACAGACAGTGTGACAGCAGCCATTTATGCTCTTTGGCAGACATATAATGATACCACAAATTTTAGCCACAAAACATGGAGATGCCAAGGTGGCAAACTCCTGGAAGATTCAACCCTACTGGCAAGCCTGCACAGTGCTGGAAGGTGCTACACAAATTGCCAGAGGAGAAAAGTCAATCTTGACCTCACACAGGTTGTACAAATCTCAAGTCCAAGTGGATCAAGCACCTCCATATAAAACCAGACACACTGAAACTAATAGAAAAGAAACTGGGGAAGACCCCTGAGCACATGGGCTCAGGGGAAAATTTTCTGAACAGAATACCAATAGCTTATGCTCTAAAATCAACAATTGACAAATGAGACCTCATTAAAATTACAAAATTTCTGTAAGGCAAAGGACACTGTCAATAAGACAAAATGGCAACCAACAAATTGGCAAAAGATCTTTACCAATCCTACATCTGATAGAGGGCTAATAACCAAAATATACAAAGAATTCAAGAAGGTAGATTTCAGAGACCAAATAACACTATTAAAATGGGGTACAGAACTAAACAAAGAATTTTCATCTGAGGAATATTGAGTGGCTGAGAAGCACCTAAAGAAATGTTCAACATCCTTAGTCATCAGGGAAATATAAATCAAAACAACCTGAGATTCCACCTCACACCAGTCAGAATGGCCAAGATCAAAATCTTAGGGGACAGCAAATGTTGGAAAGGACATGGAGAAAGAGGACCACTCCTCCACTGCTGATGGGATTGCAAGCTGGTACAACCACTCTAAAAATTAGTTTGGTGGTTCCTCAGAAAATTGGGCATAATACTACCAGAGGCCCCTGCTATACCACTCCTGGAGATATACCCAGAGGATTCTTCACCAAATAATAAGGACACATGCTCCACTATGTTCATAGCAGCACTATTATAATAGCCAGAAGCTGGAAAGAACCCAGATGTCCCTCAACAGAGGAATGGATACTGAAAATGTGGTATAGTGCACAATGGAATACTACTCAGCTATTAAAAACAATGAATTCATGAAATTCTTAGGCAAATGGGTGGAATTGGAAAATATCATCCTGAATGAGGTAACCCAATCACAAAAGAATACATATGGATTGCGATCACTGTTAAGTGGCTATTATCCCAGAAGCTTGGAATACCCAAGACATGATTCACATATCAAATGAAGCTCAAGAAGAAGGAAAAAGAAAGTATGGATGCTCTGGCCCTTCTTAGAGGGGGGAACAAAATACCCAAGGAAGGAGATACCCAAAGTGTGGAGCAGAGTCTGAGGGAAAGACCATCCCACTGAGACTGCCGCACCTAGGGATCCATCCCATATACAGCTACAAAACCCAGACACTATCATGGATGCCCAAAAGTGCTTGCTGACCAGAGCCAGATATAGTTGTCACCTGGGAGGCCTCTGCTAGTGTATGACAAATACAGAGGAGACCATTCTCAGCCAGCCATTAAACTGAGCACTGGGTCCCTAGTGGAGGATCTAGAGCAAGGACTCAAGGAGCAGAAGGGGTATACAGCACCATAGAAGAAACAACAATATGAGCCCCCCAGTATTCCCAGAGCTCTCAGGGACAAAACATCAACCAAAGAGTACACATGGAGTTATTCATAGCTCCAGAGGCATAAGCAGCAGAGGATGGCCTTGCTGGACATCAAAGGGAGAAGGGGGCCCTGGTCCTGGGAAGCCTTGATGCTGCAGCATAGGGGAATACCAAGGAAGCAGGGGAGGCTTGATTGGGGGAACAAGGTGAGGGGAGATGGGTTATGAGACTTTCTGGGGGGTTAGGAATGGGGACACCATTTGACATGTAAATAAAATATCTCTAATAAAAATAAATAAAAATCAAAAAAGAATTTATTATCAACCTATGAGAGGTAACCAAGGGCTGCAGAAATAGACTATGTTAATTTGGGGGAGAGAGAGGGGAAGGAGGAGGAGGAGGAAGAGGAGGAGGAAGAGGAGGAGGAGGAAGAGGAAGAAGAAGAAGAAGAAGAAGAAGAAGAAGAAGAAGAAGAAGAAGAAGAAGAAGAAGAAGAAGAAGAAGAAACATAAGCTGTCATCTCCAAGATGTAAGTGCAAAAACAGGACATTCTGAGTAAGACTCTCGCTCAGGGATTAAGACCAACAATTGACCAATAGGTCTGCATAAAATGCAGAACAGCAAACACTTGTGAAGAGGAAGTCTACAGAGTGGAAGAGAATCTTTACCAACCATACATCTAATAGATTATTAATATCCAGAATTTCTTTTATTTAAAAAAATGCAGGTCCATTTAGGAACTCCCCATGATGTCACCTGCCTTATCCTTATGTCACCAATGTGTCAATTTATTCTACTGGTGAAAATGAGTGGTATAGGTGCACAGAGGTGCTTCATAGACTAATCTAATTTGTAGAGTTAATATTTTCCTGCCATATGTCAGCCCACGTCTATTGTTACCAAGACTCTAGGCCCGGTAGATGCTGAGATTCCCAGACGTTAATAAATCTTTAAAAAAAAAGGCTGGCAAGATGGCTCAGTGGGAAAAAGCACTGAGTGCCCTTCCAGAGGCCCTGAGTTCAATTCCCAGCCACCACATGGTGGCTTCACAACCATCTGTAATGGGATCTGATGCCCTCTTCTGGTATGTCTTGAGACAGCTACAGTGTACTCATATACAACAAACAAATAAATATTAAAACTTTTAACAAATCATCAGTGGAATGTTGGAATCTAGGAGAGAGAGGGGGGAGGAGCTGGAGAGGGAGAGGGAGAGAGAGAGGGAGAGGGAGAGGGAGAGGGAGAGGGAGAGGGAGAGGGAGAGAGAGAGAGAGAGAGAGAGAGAGAGAGAGAGAGAGAGAGAGGGAGGGGAGCAGGACAGGGAGAGGGAGAGGGGGAGAGGGAGGGAGGGAGGGAGGGAGAGAGACAGAGAGACAGAGAGAGACAGAGACAGAGACAGAGACAGAGACAGAGAGAGAGCCTCCCAGTGCTTAATTCTCAGCAGTGGCAGACATTTGAGTGCAACCTTTCCTGTGGATCTCTACTGGAACATTCTGCTGGGGAGAATCCAAGCAGCTTAGCATGCTCCCCAACTTGTCTGAGGCTAGAAGAACCTGTTCTTAGATTTGAGTCCATCATATTAATGCTGCCAATACTTCTTTGCTTTTTTGGACATTGTCTCTCTGTTCAGCTGTGTATTTCAGAGGAAGTTATTGTGGAGGCACTGTGGGGACACTGCACATAGGTAGAACAATGTGACAATATCAGGCAGTGCTTTTCTTCAACTCAGTGAACTGATGGGAAAGATCGTCATCAGCCTAGCCTGTTCTCAGGTGGACCATTAAGAAGGCTGGGTAATGAAATGCAGGGTAATAAATGGACCTCGTCATGCCATTTGCAACATTCTTTATAGCAGCACTTGAAATTAAATATATTCTTTATAGCCATTCTTAGACTGTAGTTTTATTCAAGTACTTATTTTGAGATCTTTGGGGAGCAGCTCTCATAGTCATTGAAAAAGTTATCCAAGGAGGTAAAGCACACATAAGTCAGTAAATGGTAGTACTGACATGCATTTCTAGTTTATGATGCTCCAACAGGACAATCCTCAAAAATAATTAATAATTTGTCAGCTAGGAAATAGCTACTTTCTTCTTTCATATGTAGAGCCAAACTCTCTTTTCATGGCAAGAGGGAACGATGTGTGAGCACACCCAGATTCAGATGATTGGAGGAGTTACATGAGTAAAGAGGTACATTTTAGTGACTTTCTCCTCTGAGCATGATAATTTTATTGCTAACTGGAAAATTGAAATATAGTATGAATGATGGCAAATAGACTGGGTGGTTTGTCACTTTAATCCCAAAATGGTCATATAAGAAAATAACAGTTCCAAATCCCCCTCTCAACTTGATATAGCTTTACTTTTAGTGTGACACACGACTTTTTGGAAAGCTCTCTTACCACATTATTTTTTCATTGCTTGATTTTTCTGAAAGCTTGAATTATATTTTAATAGCATGTAGTCAGTTTACCAACCAATCCACAATACACTAAACCAAAGGAATTAACTAAATTCTAAGCTTTTCTTTAGTGGCTAAAATGTCCTCTTTTAGATGTTAAAACTCATCAAATTATATGCTTAACTATGAGAGTATACAGAGTGAAGAAGTTGTGGGTCTAGTTTTTCAGATCTTCCCTAGTCTGAATCAAACTTTGTTTTTAGTAAATTAAAGGCTTTCCATTTAAAGAGACTGGCCAAGACCAAATCAGAGAAAGTTCTCTAGGTAAGGCTCCACATATTGTTAGCCAAAGAATTATAAGGACAAAAAATTTAATTTTGGAGAGTCAGATTAACTCATACTCTGGATGCTAGTAAGGCTTGATTTTGTAACAGATGTCCAGCAGGTGCGTTCGCCATTCAAGTAAAAAAGTATTCTATACAAAAGTGAAACTTAGCCATTAACCTATTTAATCTCGTGACCCACTACCCAATAGGAATGGCAGAGATGGAGAAATGTTTTGTAACAATCAGCATTTTTCAGAGTGCCTTATTTATTTATTTATTTACATACCAATTGTCCAGGAATTGCACCAGGAAATGATCCACCTATGGTCAGTTGAAAGGTTACAATCAAGGTAGGAACAACTTTCTCATGACATATACAAGTTTATAAAAAAAAAAAAAGCTTAGTGCCATCTATCACAGATGACAGGTGACACCTAGGCATGAATGACTAGACTTTTCAGGGGATAAGTTGGGAAGAATCGGAGAGCAGCTACAACACAAGGAGCCTGACTAGACTTAACAGTTGTTCCAGTAGCAAAACAAAGAAAGGAAACTCTTTTTTATTTTTATTGAATATATTCTTCATTTACATTACAAATGTTATACCCTTTCCCAGTTTTCCCACTCCCCCAAAACCCCCAATCTATCCTCCCACCCCCTGCCACCATGAGAATGCCCCTCCACCCACCCCACTCCCCCCCCACATTTTCCCCATGCTGGGACTTTTATTGAACCTTCATAGGACCAAGGACCTCTCCTCCCACTGATGCCCGACAAGGCATTCCTCTGCCACTCTTTTGGCTGGAACCATGTGTACCCCTTGGTTGATGACTTAGTCCTTGGGAGCCCTGGGGTATCTGGTAGGCTGACATTATCATTCTTCCTATGGGGCTGCAAACCCTTTCAGTTTCTCTAGTCCTCCCTCCAATGCCTCCATTGGGGACCCAGTGCTCAGTCCAATGTTTGGCTGCTAGATCTGCCTCTGTATCTGTAAGGTTCTGGCAGGGCCCCTCTGGAGACAACTATAACAGGCTCCTATATGCACTTTTTTATTTTCATAAAATTTTATTATCCCTGGGTCTTCTTGTTTATTAAATTATGTTACCAGTGAACATTATTAATATTCAGTATCAGTAGAAGTTTTTTTTTAATTTTTATTTTCTATATTCTATGTTTACTTTCCAAAGGCTTTCCCCTTTCCCAGTTCCCACCCACCATACTTCCCATAGTTCCTCTCCCCCCCCAACTATTCCCCAATCATTCCCCCTCCCCCCTTGGTTTCTTTACCTAACTGGATGCAATCTTTACAGGCCCGGGGTCCTCTCCTTTCTTCTTCTTGGGAATCATTTGACTTGCTATTTGTGTCTTGAGTATTTAGGGCTTCTGGGCTCATTAATATCCACTTATCAGTGATTGCATTTCATGTGCATTCTTTTGTGATTGGGTTAATTCACTCAGGATGATATTTTCCAGGTCTAACCATTTACCTACAAATTGCATGAATTCATTATTTTTAATTGCTGAGTAGTATTCCATTGTATAAATATACCACATTTTCTGTATCTATTCCTCCTTTGAGGGATATTTGGGCTCCTTCTAATTTCTGGCTATTATAAACAAGGCTGCTATAAACATAGTAAAGCATGTGTCTTTATTGCATGCAGGGGAATCCTCTGGGTATATGCCCAAGAGTGGTATGCCAGGGTCCTCTGGAAGTGACATGCCCAATTTTGTGAGGAACCGCCAAACTGATTGCCAGAGTGGTTTTACCATTTTGCAATCCCACCAACAGTGGAGGAGTGTTCCTCTTTCTCCACATCCTCGCCAGCACTTGTTGTCTCTTGAGTTTTTAATCTTAGCCATTCTGACTGGTGTGAGGTGGAATCTCAGGGTTGTTTTGATTTGCATTTCCCTGATGACTAATGATGTTGAACATCTTTTAAGGTGTTTCTCGGCCATCCGAATTTCTACTGGTGAAAATTCTTTGTTTAGCTCTGTACCCCATTTTTTGATAGGGTTATTTGGTTCTTTGCGGACCTCAAGCAGTACTACAGAGCAATTGTGTTAAAAACTGCATGGTATTGGTATAGCAACCCGCAAGCAGATCAATGGAACAAGATTGAAGACCCAGAAATTAAACCACAGACTTATGGTCACTTGATCTTTGATAAAGGAGCCACAACCATCCGGTGGAATAAAGATAGCCTTTTCAACAAACGGTGCTGGTTCAACTGGAGGTCAACATGCAGAAAAATGCGAATTGACCCACTCTTATCTCTTTGCACTAAGATCAACTCCAAGTGGATCAAGGACCTCCACATAAAACCAGACACACTGAAACTATTAGAAAAGAAACTTGGGAAGACCCTGGAGGTCTTGGGCACAGGGGAAAAGTTCCTGAACAGAACACCAATAGCTTAAGCACTAAGATCAAGAATTGACAAATGGGGCCTCATAAAATTACAAAGTTTCTGCAAAGCAAAGGACACTGTCAGAAGGACAAAACGGCAACCAACAAAGTGGGAAAAGATCTTCACCAACCCCACATCCGACAGAGGGCTAATATCCAATATATACAAAGAACTCAGTAGAAGTTTTAATGGCTTTATTCTCTTCTATTTTTCTCTCTTATCTTCTCTTTATTTTTTAAATTAGATATATTCCTTATTTACATTTCAAATGTTGTCCCCTTTCCTGGTTTTCCCCCACCTGAAAGTCTCATAACCCATCTCCCCTCCCCTTTTTCCCCAATCAACCCTCTCCTGCTTCTCTGTCCTGGCACTCCCCTACACTGCAGTATGGAACCTTCCCCAAAACAGGGGCCTTTCCTCCCTTTGATGTCCAGCAAGGCCATCCTCTGATGCCTATGTGTCTGGAGACATGGGTAACTCCATGTGTATTCTTTGGTTGATGTTTTTGTCCCTGGGAGCTCTGGGGGTACTGGGTGGCTTACATTGTTCCTCCTCCTATGGGACTGTATACCCCTTAAGCTCCTTGGGTCCTTTCTCCAGCTCCTACACTGGGGACCCAGTGCTCAGTTCAATTGCTGGCTGAGAGTGGCCCCCTCTATATTTGTCATGCACTAGCAGGGCCTCCCAATGACAACTATATCTGGCTCAGGTCAGCAATTCATGATAGTGTCTGGGTTTTGTAGCTGTATATGGGATGGATCCCTAGGTGGGGCAGTCTCTGGATGGTCTTTCCCTCAGACTCTGCTCCACACTTTGTCACTTCTTGCCTTCCATAATATTGTCTGGGTTTGGTGACTTTATAGGATGAATTCCCAGGTAGGACAGTCTCTGTGTGACCTTTCCTTTAGTCTCAGGAAACTTTCAATAGCACAACAAAAGAGGAATGGAGAGAGAGTGAGAATGAGTGAGAGCTAGAGTGCATGCACGAGAGAGGTATGAGAAATGGGAGAGAGAGAGGGAGAGAGAGATTCCAAAGAGACTTCACTGAAAGACCTGACACACAGAAAGAACACTTTGAATCAAACAGTACAATTCCATGAACTAGAAACTTGGTGTAAGCTATGGGCCAATGTGGACTGTACAGGACATACCTGACTCCCTGTTCTTCCATTAGACAGGCCTGGCACCAGCATTCAGATGAAGAACACACAGAGATGGTTTCACCATATGCAGGCATAAAGTAGCATAACAGCTCTTTACTATTTTACTTTTGAAAGAAGGTCTTATTCTTTTGAGAACTTCATATGTGAGTCCAGCATTTATATCATTTTCATTCTACTTTCCTTCCTTTCAATTCTTCCCACACTCTACTGGAAGCCATAATATACATGCAGAGGAACTGCTGCAGATTTGCACAGGCCTTGTGCATGTTGCTCAGTCTCTGTGAGTTCATGTGAGTGTCAATCCTGTTGATTTTAGAGAGTTGGTTTTCTTTGCTGTCTTCCATCTTCTCTGGTTCTGACCCTCTTTATGCCTCCTCTCCTGCAGTTACCTGGGTTATGAAGGGAAGGATTTGATGGAGTCATCCCACATAGGGATGAGTGTCCCAAGATCTCTCACTCTCTGCATATTATTTGGAACTGGGTCCCTGTTTTTTGTACCCATCTATTGTAGGAAAATGCTTCTCTGCTGATGGTCAAGCAAGATATTGATATATGAAAATAGCAGAAGGTGATTTTATTGCTTCATTCTATTGGTAGAACAGTAGGGGTCATAGTTTCATAAGCAGCTTTGGGTTTGGGTTCTAGTTCATGAAGTGGACCTTGAGTTGAATCACATATTGGTTGGTTATTTCCACAAGCTTTGTGGCATTATAGCCCTAGCATAGCTTGCAGGCAGAACAGCATTGTAGATCAAAGGATTTGCAGCTAAGTTGGTGTTTACATTTCTCCTTCAGTAGAATTATACCTTCCTGTAACAAAGATAGTAGGCTAGACCAAGGTATCATTGAGAAGAGCATTGTTCAAAGTCCATGTGTATGTGTTTTCCATTGCTTTTGTTTGAGCTTAAAACCAGCCTTAGGCAGTGTGGATCTGATAAGATACATGGAATAATTTCAATATTTCTGTATCTGCTGAGGCCTGTTTTGTAACCAATTATATGGCCAATTTTGGAGAAGGCATGGTGAGGTGCTGAGGAGAAGGTATATTATTTTGCTTTAGCATGGAATGTTCTATAAATATCTGTTAGATCCATTTGGTCCGTAACTTCAGTTAGTTTCACTGTATCTCTGTTTAGTTTCTGATTCCATGATTTGTCCATTTTTGAGAGTGGGGTGTTGAAGTCTCCCCCTATTATTGTGTGGGGTGCAATGTGTGCTTTGAGCTTTACTAAAGTTTCTTTTATGAATGTGGGTGCCCTTGCGTTTGGAGCATAGATGTTCAGAATTGAGAGTTCATCTTGGTAGACTTTTCCTTTGACCAGTATGAAGTGTCCTTCCTTATCTTTTTTTGATTACTTTTCATTGAAAGTCAATTTTATCCTATATGAAAATGGCCACTCTAGCTTGTTTCTTGGGACCATTTGCTTGGAAAATTGTTTTCTAACCTTTGACTCTTAAATAGTGACTGTCTTTGTCACTGAGGTGGGCTTCTTGTATGCAGCAAAACATTGGGTCCTGTTTACATATCCAGTCTGTTAGTCTATGTCCTTGTATAGAGGAATTGAGACCAATGATATTAAGAGATATTAAGGAAAAGTGATTGTTGCTTACTGTTATCTTCTTAGTTAAAGGTGAAATTCTGGTTGTGTAGCTATCTTCTATTGGGTTTGTTGCAAGATTACCTTATTGATTTTTCTATGGTGTGGTTCCCTGCCTTGTGTTGGTATTTTCCACCCATTATCCTTTGCAGAGCTGGATTTGTGAAAAGATACTGTGTAAATTTGCTTTTGTCATGGAATGTCTTGTTTTCTCCCTCTATGGTAATTGAAAGTTTTGCTGGGTATAGTAGTCTGGGCTTACATTTATGTTCTCTTAGAGTCTGTATGACATCTTCCCAGGCTGTTCTGGCTTTCATAGTATCTGGTGAGAAGTCTGTTGTAATTCTGATAGGTCTGCCTTTATATGTTACTTGACCTTTTTCTCTCACTGCTTTTAATATTCTTTCTTTGTTTAGTGCATTTGGTGTTTTGATTATTATGTAACCGGAGAAATTTCTGCTCTGGTCCAATCTGTTTGGAGTTCTGTAGGCTTCTTGTATGTTCATGGCCATCTCTTTCTTTAGGTTAGGAAAGTTTTCTTCTATAATTTTGTTGAAGATATTTACTGGCCCTTTAATATGTAAATCCTCACTTTCTTCTATACCTATAATCCTTAGGTTTGGTCTTCTCATTGTGTCCTGGATTTCCTGGATGTTTTGGGTTACAAGCTTTTCACATTTTGCATTTTCTTTGATTGTTGAGTCAATGTTTTCTATGGAATCTTCAGCATCTGAGATTCTTTCTTCTATCTCTTGTATTCTGTTGTTGATGCTTGCATCTATGACTCCTGAATTCTTCCCAAGGTTTTCTTTCTTCAGAGATGTCTCACTTTCCAATTTCTTTATTGATTCTATTTCCGGTTTAGATACTGGGTAGTTTTGTTCAATTCCTTTACTTGTTTGTTTGATTTTTCCTGAAATTCTTTAAGGAACTTTTGTGTTTCCTCTTTAACGGCTTCTACCTGTTGACCCATGTTCTCCTGTGTTTCTTTTAGGGATTTTTGTGATTCCTATTTAAGGGCTTCTGCATGTTGAATCATGTTCTTCCATAATTCCCTATGGAATTTTTGCATTGCTTCTTTAAGGGCTTCAACCTGTTGACCCATGTTCTCCCATGTTTCTTTATGAGATTTTTGTGCTTCCTCCTTAAGGGCTTCTACCTGTTGATCCATGTTCTCCTGTGTTTCTTTAAGGGAGTTATTTATGTTCTTCTTGAAGTCCTCCATCAGTGATATGAGATGTGATTTTAAATCTAGTTTTTGCTTTTCTGATGTGATCGAGTATGGAGGATTTGCTGTTGTGGGAGAACTGAGTTCTGATGGTGACATGTTTCCTTGGTTTCTGTTGGTAATGATCTTGCATTTGCCTTTGGCCATCTCTTTATCTCTGGTGTCAGCTGGTCTTACTGTCTCTATCTTCTCTGTCCTGCAGACCTGTGTTTCTGTACTCCTGTGATTCTCTTTCTGTCCAATGCCCTGAAAACAGCTGCTTCTCCAGGAAGTATCAGGTGATGGGGTCTCCCCTCTGGCAGACTTGCCAAGAGTTGAATGCCATGCAGGCTGCTAGTTCTCAAGTGATCTGCTGCTAACAGATCTTGGATGCCCTTTAGTGCTGGTTCTCGAATGCCCCACTTCTGCCTGTTCTAATGTCCTGCTGCTACCAGTTCTCAAATGACCTGCTCCTGCCAATTCTCGAATGCCCCGCCCCTTTCATTTCTCTAGAGAGTATCAGGAAGTGGGGCCTTCTCAGTGGCAGATGTGGTGCAGGTCTACCACATCTGATGGAAAGGGGTGGTGATGGGAGAGGAGGGAGAGGTACAAGGGGCAGAAGGGGAGTGGTGATGTGGAGGTTGCTGGGTAGTGAGTCCCAGAGCAGAGCAGCTCTGGTCCTCTAGGGGGTGGACGGTGATTCTTACTGAATGCCTGGCTCCTGTCGGTTCTCTAGAGATAGCTTGGTCAAGGAAAAAAACAAAGAAAGGAATTAAAAACTTTTTAGAATTTAATGAAAATGAAGACACATCATACCAAAATGTATGGGACACAATGAAATCAGTGCTAAGAGGAAAGCACATAGCTCTGAGTGCCTCCAAAAAGAGAATGGAGAGAGCTTACACTAACAGCTTGATAGTGCACTTGAAAGCTCTAGAGCAAAAGGAAGCAAATACCTCCAAGAGGAGTAGACAGCAGGAAATAATCAAACTTAGGGCCAAAATCAACCTAACAGGAAGAAAAAGAACTATACAAAGAATCAACAAAACAAGGAGCTGGTTCTTTTAAAAAGATCAACAAGATAGATAAACCCTTAACGAAACTAACCAGAGGGCACAGACACAGTATCCAAATTAATAAAATCAGAAATTAAAAGGGAGACATAACAACAGAAACTATAGAAATTCAAAAAATCATCAGATCATTCTATAAGAGGTTATACTCAACAAGGTTTGAAAACCTGGATGAAATGGACAACTTTCTAGATACATACCAGGTGCCAGCACTAAAACAGGATCAGATAAACTATCTAAATAGTCCCCCAAGTCCTGAGGAAATAGAAGCAGTCATTAATAGTCTCCCATCAAAAAAATAAAGCCCAGGACCAGATGGGTTTAACAGGGAATTCTATCAGATCTTCAAAGAAGAGTTAATACAGATACTCTTCAAACTTTTCCACGAAATAGAAACTCAACGAACACTACCCAACTCATTCTATGAAGCTGCAATAACACTTATACCTAAACCAAAGACCAAAAATGGAAGGAGAACTTCAGACCAATCTTCCTCATGAACATTGATGCAAAAATACTGAACAAAATCCTGGCCAACTGAATCCAAGAATGCATCAAAACTGTAATTCACCACGATCAGGTAGGCTTCATCCCAGGGATGCAGGGATGGTTCAATATAGGGAAATCTGTCAATGTAATCTACTACATAAATAAACTAAAGGAAAAAAAACACATGGTCATTTCATTAGATGCTGAAAAACCTTTTGATAAAATCCAGTATCCCTTCATGATAAAAGTCTTGGAGAGATCAGGAATCCAGGACCCATACCTAAACATAGTGAAAGCAATATACTGCAAATCGGTAGCCAACATCAAATTAAGTGGAGAGAAACTTGAAGCAATCCCACTAAAATCGTGGATCAGACAAGGCTGCCCACTCTCTCCCTATCTGTTCACTGTAGTTCTTGAACTCCTTGCCAGAGCAATCAGGCAGCAAAAGGAGGTCAAATGTATGCAAATTGGAAAGGAAGAAGTCAAAATATCACTATTTGCAGATGATATGATAGTGTATTTAAGCAACCCAAGACTTCCACCAGAGAACTCCTAAAACTGGTAAACAATTTCAACAAAGTGGCTGGATATAAGATTAACTCAAGCAAATCAGTAGCCTTCCTCTACTCAAAGGAATAACAAGATTAGAAAGAAATTAGGGAAATGACACCCTTCACAATAGTTTCAAATAATACTTCATACATAGGTGTGACTCTAATGAAGCAAGTGAAAGATCTATATGACAAGAACTTCAAATCTCTGAAGAAAGAAATCAAAGAAGGTCTCAGAAGATCTCCCATGTTCATGGATTGGCAGGATCAATATTGTAAAAATGGTCATCTTTCCAAAAGCAATCTACAGATTCAATGCAATCCCCATCAAAATCCCAAATCAATTCTTCATATATTTAGAAAGAGCAATTCTCAAATTCATCTGGAATAACAGAAAAAACAGGAAAGCAAAAACTTTTCTCCACAACAAGACATCTTCTGCAGAATCACCATCCCTGACCTCAGGTTCTACTACAGAGCAATAGTCATAAAAACTGTTTGGTATTGGTATGCAGCCAGGCAGGAAGATCAATGGAATAGAATTTAAGACCCAGAAAAAACCCACACAGGTACGGTCACTTGATATTTGACAAAGGAGCTAAAAACATCCAGTGGAAAAAAGCATTTTTTAAGAAATGGTGCCTTGTCTAGTCCCTGATTTTAGTGGGAATGCTTCAAGTTTCTCTCCATTTATTTTGATGTTGGCTACTGGTTTGCTGTAGATTGCTTTTACTATGTTTAGGTATGGGCCTTGAATTCCTGCTCTTTCCAAGACTTTTAGCATGAAAGGATGCTGAATTTTGTCGAATGCTTTTTCAGCATCTAATGAGATGACCATGTGGTTTTTTTCTTTCAGTTTGTTTATGTAGTGGATTACATTGATGGATTTCCGTATATTGAACCATCCCTGCATCCCTGGGATGAAGCCTACTTGATCATGGTGGATGATCGTTTTGATGTGCTCTTGGATTCGGTTAGCAAGAATTTTATTTAGTATTTTTGCATCTATATTCATCAGAGAAATTGGCCTGAAGTTCTCTTTCTTTGTTGGATCTTTTTGTGGTTTAGGTATTAGCAAGGTCTGGTAGAATTCTGCACTAAAACCATCTGGTCCCGTACTTTTTTTGGTTGGGAGGCTTTCTATAACCCCTTCTATTTCTTTAGGGGTTATGGGACTATTTAGCTGGTCTACTTGATGCTGATTTAATTTTGGTATTTGATATCTGTCTAGGAAATCGTCCATTTCCTCCAGATTCTCCAGTTGTTTTGAGTATAGACCTTTGTAGTAGGATCTGATGATCTTTTGAATTTCCTCAGTTTCTGTTGTTATGTCTCCCTTTCTCCATATCTTTTCAATATAGTACTTGAAGTTCTAGCAAGAGCAATTAGACAACATAAGGAAGTCAAAGGGATACAAATTGGAAAGGAAGAAGTGAAACTATCATTATTTGCAGACGATATGATAGTTTACCTAAGCGACCCAAAAAACTCCACCAGAGAACTTCTACAGCTGATAAACAACTTCAGCAAAGTGGCAGGTTATAAAATTAACTCAAGCAAATAGCCACAAAACAAGCGAACCAGAAGAAATTCGGATGGCCGAGAAACACCTTAAGAGATGTTCAACATCATTAGTCATCAGGGAAATGCAAATCAAAACAACCCTGAGATTCCACCTCACTCCAGTCAGAATGGCTAAGATTAAAAACTCAAGAGACAACAAGTGCTGGCGAGGATGTGGAGAAAGAGGAACACTCCTCCACTGTTGGTGGGATTGCAAAATGGTAAAACCACTCTGGAAATCAGTTTGGCGGTTCCTCAGAAAATTGGGCATGTCACTTCCAGAGGACCCTGCCATACCACTCCTGGGCATATACCCAGAGGATTCCCCTACATGCAATAAAGACACATGCTCCACTATGTTTATAGCAGCCTTGTTTATAATAGCCAGAAATTGGAAGGAGCCCAAATATCCCTCAAAGGAGGAATGGATACAGAAAATGTGGTATATTTATACAATGGAATACTACTCAGCAATTAAAAATAATGAATTCATGCAATTTGTAGGTAAATGGTTAGACCTGGAAAATATCATCCTGAGTGAGCTAACCCAATCACAAAAGAATGCACATGAAATGCAATCACTGATAAGTGGATATTAATGAGCCCAGAAGCACTAAATACTCAAGACACAAATAGCAAGTCAAATGATTCCCAAGAAGAAGAAAGGAGAGGACCCTGGGCATGTAAAGATTGCATCCAGTTTAGTAAAGAAACCGAGGGGGGAGGGGGAATAATTGGGGAATAGTTGGGGGGGAGAAGAACTATGGGAACTATGGTGGGTGGGAACTGGGAAAGGGGAAAGCCTTTGAAATGTAAACATAGAATATAGAAAATAAAAATAACTTAAAAAAAAAAAAAAAAAAGAAATGGTGCTGGATCAACTGGAGGTCTGCATGCAGAAAGGTGCAAATCGACCCATTCTTATCTCCTTGTACAAAGCTCAAATCCAAGTGGATCAAGGATTTACACATAAAATCAGACACAGTGAAGCTTATAGGCACGAAAGTGGGGACAAATATTGAACACATGGGCACAGGGGAAAATTTCCTGATCAGAACACCAATGGCTTTTGCTCTAAGAACAAGAATCAACAAATGGGACCTCAGAAAATTGCAAAGCTTCTATAAGGCAAAGGACATGGTCAATAGGACAAAACGGCAACCAACAAACCCTACATCCGATAGAGGACTAATATCCAATGTATACAAAGAACTCAGGAAGTTTGTCTCCAAAGATTCAAATAACCCTATTAAAAATGGGGTACAGAGCTAAATAAGGAATTCTCAACTGAGGAACCTCGAGTGGCTTAAAAGCACCTAAATATTGGATTAACTCACTTAGGATGATATTTTCCAGATCCAATCATTTGCCTACAAATTGCATGAATTTGTTATTTTTAATTGCTGAGTAGTATTCCATTGTATAAATATACCACATTTTCTGTATCCATTCCTCCTTTGAGGGACATTTGGGGGGGTGATTGGGGAATGGGTGGGGGGAAGTGGACTTATGGGACATATGGTTAGGGGGGAACTGGGAAAGGAGAACGCCTTTGGAATGTAAACAAAGAATATAGAAAAGAAAAAAAAAGCACCCAAAGAAATGTTCAGCATTCTTAGCTATCAGGGAAATGCAAATCAAAACAACACTAAGATTCTACCTTACACTGGTCAGAATGGCTAAGGTCAAAAACTCAGGGAACAGCAGATGCTAGAGAGGATGTGGGGAAAAAGGAACACTTCTCCATTGTTGGTGGGATTGCAAGCTGGGAAAAGCACTCTGGAAATTAGTTTGGTGGTTCCTCAGAAAATGAGACATAATACTACCTGCAGACCCAGCTATACCATTCCTGGGCATATACCCAGAAGATGCTCCTACATGTAATAAGGACACATGCTCCACTATGTTCATAGCTGCCTTATTTATAATATCCAGAAGCTGGAAAGAACCCAGATGTCCCTCAACAGAGGAATAGATACAGAAACTGTTGTACATTTACATAATGGAGCACTACTCATCTATTAAAAACAATGAATTCATGAAATTCTTAGGCAAATGGATGGAACTAGAAAGTGTCATCCTGAGTGAAGTAACCCAATCATAAAAGAACGCATATGGTATGCACTCACTAGTAAGCAGATGTTAGCCCAAAAGCTCAAAATAAACAAGTTATAATTCAGTCAGCACAGGAAGCTCAAGAAGAAGGAGGACTTAAGTGAGGGTGCTTTGGTTCCTCTGAGAAAGAGAACAAAATACTCACAGGAGCAATAAGGGAGACAATGTGTGGAGCAGAGACTGAAGAAAAGGCCATCCAGAGACTGCCCTACCTGGGGATTCATCCTATAGACAGTCACCAAACCCCGACACTATGACAAGAAGCATATACCAAAAGGAGCATGCCATGGTTGTCTTCAGAGGGTCCCTGCCAGAGCCTTTCAAATACAGAGACAGAAGTTAGCAACCAATTATTGGACTGGGCGTGGGGTTCCCAATGTTGGAGCTGGAGGGTGGTCCATAGGAGATGAAGGGGTTTTCAGCCTCATGGGAAGAACAATGACTTGGGCCACCCAGACACCCCAAGACTCACAGGGACTGAACCATCAACCAAGTGGTACACAAGATTCAAGCCAAAGATGTGGCAGAGGAAGGCCTTGTTGGGCATCAGTTGGGAGGAGTGATCCTTGGTCAGGTAAAGGCTCAATAGAAGTCCCAACAAAGGGAAACCGAGGGGGGTAGGTGGAAGTGTGTCAGGTGGAGGGGCATATATGTAGAGGCAAAGGTGGGAGGAGGGGTTGGGGGTCTTTGGAGAAGGGGAAATCTGGAAAGGTTTTACCATTGGCAATGTAAATGAAGATGATATTTAATAAAAAAAAGATAGTAGGCTAGAGGAGAAAAGAAGCTATACAAGAACCAGCTCAACATCTTCCAAGTTCAATAAACTGTGTAGATGTTGTCCTGACCAATAGGTCCTTACCATCAGTTTTTGGAGAGAAAACTATAGTCTAGGAAACAGCCTGGATTGTTGGAGGATTCCCAAAGGAACCATTTGGTGAGCAACACAAACTCTTGGAACCTTCATTTGGTGACAAGAAATGGCCAGTTTGGTGTTTCTGTCTTCCACACTACTTGGTGATTTTAGTTAGACAGTTTTTATATATATGGATGCTTCTAGTGTTTTAGATTTCAAACTTCAAATGCATCTTAATTTTTGCTGTCTATCATATTTTCTCCCTTATTCCTCCCTTTTCCCACTTGGTCCTCCCGTTCCAGTCCACTCTTCTGGTCCCTGACATCTATCCATGGCTACCTTTTCCATCTCCGTTACCAGGAAGATATGATCTTCACTTATTCCTCTAATCTCTTATTCTATACTCAACCTCTGTGGATCTGTGAATTGTCATTTGTTATCATCGACTTAACAACTAATGTCCACACAAGTGATTATTTACCATATTTGTCTTTCTGGGCCTAGTTATGTCACTCGGGATGATTTTTTCTAATTACATCTGCTGGAAAGAACCCAGATGTCCCTCAATGGAGGAATGGATACAAAAAATGTGGTATATATACACAATGGAGTACTATTCAGCCATTAGAAGCAATGAATTCACAAAATTCTTAGACAAATGGATGGAGCTGGAGAACATCATACTAAGTGAGGTAACCCAGTCTCAAAAGAATACCCATGGTATGCACTCACTGATAAGTGGATATTAGCCTAGAATCTTGGGACACCAAAGACACAATCCACATACCAAATGATGTACAAGAAGAAGGAAGGAGTGGACCCTGGATCTGGAAAGTCCAATGTATCAGTGTAGGGAAATACCAGAACAGGGAAGTGGGAAGGGGTGGATGGGGAACAGAGGAAGGGAAAAGGGTATAGAGGACTTTTTTGGGGTGGGGAACCAGGAAAAGGGAAATGAAATATAAGTAAAGAATATATCCAATAAAAATTTTGTGTCTATGTTTTCAAAGGAAATTGGTCTTTAATTGTCTGTATTTTCTAATTTTGTGTGTGGCAGAGGGTATACTTCGTGTTTCAGGGGGATTGTGGCCTTCCAAAATGAGCTGGGCAATTTTTCTTCTGTTTCTGTTTTGTGATTTATTTGAAGAATATTGACATTAACTTGTTCTGAAAGCCTGGTAGAAGACTGCATTGAACCCATCTTGCCCTGGGTATTCTTTGGGTAGGTAGAATTTTACATGCTGCTTAGCTCCAGAATTTGTCTTTAGGTTTTGCCTAGATGACCCATTTATTGGTAAGAGTGGGATACTGATTTAAGTCATAGTAGTATTTTACTTGTTTGTTTTTACAAACTGGGTGCCCTTTTGTTTGGTGTATAGATAATATAATGTCCACTTGGTTGATTCTTGCTTTCCTTCCCTATCTCTTCTGATTAGTTTTGGTTTATAGTTTATTTTACCAGATATTAAAATGGGTACATCTGCTTGTTTCTTAGGTCTATTTTCTTGGAATACCTTTTACTATCATTTTAACCTGAGGTGAGGCCTAAGGTTTTTTTTTGTTTTTGTTTTTGTTTTTGTTTTTGTTTTGGTTTGGTTTGGTTTTTTTTTTTTTGTTGTTGTTGTTTTATTTTGGTTTTTGGTTTTTATTTTTGATGCAGCAGATGATCCTAATTTTGCTTTTATTATGTTAGTCTGTGTCATTATTAGGGAATTGAGACAATTAATGTATTGAGAGCTATCAATAAGCAGAGATTTTTGATTCTTGTTATTTTGTTGTTGTTGTTGATATGGTGGTGGTGGTGGTTATGGTGTGTGTGTGTGTGTGTGTGTGTGTGTGTGTGTGTGTGTGTGTGTTTGTGTGTGTGTGTGTGTGTGTGTGTGTATGTGTGTGTGTGTCATCTATTGATTTGCTGATATAAGCTTATTTGTTTCTTGTCTTTTCTTGGGTATTATTAATCTATTTAGGTTGAAGTTTTCCTTCTAGAGCCTTCTATAAGGCTGGATTTGTAGATAAACACTGCAAAAATTTGGTTTTATCATGGAATACCTTATTTTCTCTATCTATTTCATTGAAAGTTTTTTTTTAATTTTTTCTAGGCTGGCATCTGTGATCTCTTCCAGTCTGAGGAACACCTGCACAGGCACTCCTGGTTTTGAGAGTCTCTGTTATTAGGTCTGTCTTCATTTGTAACCTAGAATTCCCCCTGACAGTTTTAGCATTCTTTCTTTATTTCCATATTGTACAGTGTGAAAATGTGGACCTATTTGCCTTCTTCTACATGCACTCAGTTTGAACAACACCATTTGTTGAAGATGATGTCTTTTTTGTGTGAAAAGTCAGGCTTCTACGGGTGTGAGGGTTTAAGTCATTTTAATACATTCCCTTAATAGAGAGACATTCCATAAGTTCTATGACTCTAGAGAACCCTGACTAATATAGAAGGTAAGGTCTGTGTTATCTATTGGTCAGAAAAAGAGGGAGGCAGCTACTGAACTGGGGAGGAGACATGACGATAGGTTGTAGAATAGAGGAGGGGAAGTCTGAAAACAGCCCTCTTGTTTCCCTGGCCAGCTTGGCTGTAGAGTTTCTGAGAATTCATGTGCCAGCTGGAGGTGAAGAAAGGGGGATGTTTTCAGGAAGTCTGTAGGAAAAGATTTGCTTGATCCACTGGAGATGGGGGAAGATCAGAAGGAAAAGCTGCAGCAAGTTGTCTGCTACAAAGTTGGTGATCAGGGTAGGCCATTGGATTTGGATGATAAAAGAGAGAGAGGCTTACATGTTTCTCCAGCTGGTGTTGCCTGAAGGTTCCCAGGGAATGTCTCCTAGAGTTGGGGGCTGAGAGAATGGATTGAGTGGGCTAGGGGACTTGTAGGCAAAAGGTCTTCTTGATCTGTTGGAGAAGAGGGCAGAGAGGAAGGGGAGGCCACAGCAGATGGTCTGCTACAGAGCTGTGGATGAGTTAGGGGCAAGGGGTTGCTTTTAATTGGGCTATGGTAATATTTTCACAGTGGAGTACACATTGCTGGTTTTTCCACTATTAGTATTCTATTCTCCAAGTGGCAAAGACTGAGGTTGGAGCTATGATCACATGGACTGAGATTTAGCTAGTGAGATAGTTAACATACCCAGCACAGTATAAAGGAACAACACCATAACCCTACTCCAATCCAGTCCCACTTGAACCTTTTAAATTACATGAAGTTAATGTGCCAATTTTAATTATCTTCTGAAGGATTAGAGTCCTTTTCAAAAAGCCTTTGAGTACATTTATGTTTTACAGTGTTTTTGTTAGATTTTCTTTTTCTGTAACTTTTTCAGATTTTCAGTCATCCATCAAGGTATTTGACCAAGTTTGAATTGATTTTTGTTCAGGATGAGAGATAGGGATGTAGTTTCATTTCTTTTCATGTCAATATCTACCTTTCCTAGTACCACTGTTGAAGAGGCCCTCTTTTTTCCAATGTCTATTTGCAGTTCTTTTCATTTTCTGGCTCCTTGAGTATGTGTCTTTTGATGATCATAGACCTTTCATGGTGCTGTGCTTCTTGTTTTGATCTCTGTCTTGTTTGTGTACTTCCTGGCAGTGCTTATGATATCCAGAGGTGCCTTTAGCTCACAGGTATCCACAGACAGCCTCTTCCCTGGTATACCTTCTATACCTTTGCAATGCTATTATGCATTAGATGAAGTTACACATTATCAAAAACTACACAGTCATTCAAACTTTACCCCTCATTCTAGTGGCATTCTCTAGTACATGGTTACAGAGTAATCTCCCGGTGTTTGCTTTGGGTTCCCAACATATCTGATGCAGGAAAAGACTTTGTCCTTGTAGGTACCCACCTACTCAGTAGGAATCTACCTCTTCTTTTGCTTCAGGAGTCTATTTAAAATGACTTCTCAGCAGCTGAAAATTGAAAAGAGAGGACTTGGGGGTACACATGTAGTCAACAGCCCCCAAGGCTCTACTTGCTAAAAAGTAACTTTTGGGGGGGTTGTTATGGATTTTTTTAATCTTTATTATTTTTTTAATTTTCTACATTCTTTGTTTACATTCCAAATTATTTCCCCTTTCCATAAGTCCTATCAGCCCTCTTCCCTCCACCAATTTCCCAATCAACCCCCTCTCACTTCTCTGTCCTGGTAATCCTCTACATTGCTAGATCAAGCCTTTCTAGGACCAAGGCCCTCTCCTTCCTTCTTCTTGTGAATCATTGTTAATTGTGTCTTGGGTAGTCAGAGTTTCTAGGTTAATATACACTTATCAGTGACTATATTCTTTTGTGATTGGGTTATCTCAGTTAGGATATTTTCCAGTTCCAACCATTTGCCTAAGAATTTCATGAATTCATTATTTTTAATAGATGAGTAGCATTCCATTGTTTAAATAGACCACGTTTTCTGTATCCATTCTTCCATTGAGGGACATCTGGGTTCTTTCCAGCTTCTGCCTATTATAAATAAGGCTGCTGTGAACACAGTGGAGCATGTATCCTTATTGCATGCCAGGGAATCCTCTGGATATATTTCCAGTAGTGTTATAACAGGGTCCTCTGGAAGAGTCATGCCCAGCTTTCTGAGGAACCACCAGACTGATTTCCAGAGTGGTTGTACTAGCTTGCAATCCCACCAGCAGTGGAGGAGTGTTCCTGTTTCCCACATCCTCATAAACACCTGCTGTCTCCTGAGTTTTTAATCTTAGCCATTATGACTGGTGTGAGGTGAAATCTCAGAGTTGTTTAGATTTGCATTTCCCTAATGACTAATGATGCTGAACATTTCTTAAGGTGCTTTTCAGGCATTCCAGTTCTTCAGGTGAAAATTCTTTGTTTAGCTCTGTACCCCATTTTTTTAATAGGGTTATTTGGCTCTCTGGAGTCTACCTTCTTGAGTTCTTTGTATATATTGGATATTAACCTTCTGTTGGATGTAGGGTTGTTGAAGATCTTTTACCAATTTGTTGGTTGCTATTTTGTCCTTTTGACAGTGCCCTTTGCCTTACAGAAACTTTGTAATTAGATTAGGTCTCATTTGTCAATTCTTTATCTTAGAGTCTAGGCTATTGGTCTTCTGTTCAGGAACTTTTACCCTGTGCCCATGTCCTTAAGGGTCTTCCCCTGTTTCTTTTCTATTAGTTTCAGTGTGTCTGGTTTTATGTGGAGGTCCTGGATCTACTTGGAGTTGAGCTTAGTACAAGGGGACAAGAATGGATCAATTTGCATTCTTCTGCATGCTGACCTCCAGTTGAAACAGCGCCATTTGTTGAAAAGGCTATCTTTTTTTCCCACTGGATGGTTTTGGCTCCTTTGTCAAAGATCAAGTGACCATAGGTGTGTGGATTCATTTCTGGGTCTTCAATTCTATTCCATTGATCTACCCACCTGTCACTGTACAAATATCAAGCAGTTTTTAACACTATTGCTCTGTAGTACTACTTGAGGTCTGGGATTCTGATTCCCCTAGAAGTTCTTTTACTGTTGAGAATAGTTTTATCCACTCTGGGTTTTTTGTTATTCCAGATGAATTTGAGAATTGCTCTTTCTAATTCTATAAAGAAATAAGTTGAGATTTTGATGGGGATTGCATCAAATGTGTATATTGCTTTTTTTTCCTTTTTTTATTTTCTATATTCTTTGTTTACATTCCAAAGGCTTTCCCCTTTCCCAGTTACCCCCCACCATATGTCCCATAATTCCTCTCCCCCCCATGCTATCCCCCACGATTTCTCTGTTCTGGGTCTACAATGCTGGATCCAATCTTTACAGGCCCAGGGTCCTCTCCTTTTTTCTTCTTGAGAGTCATTTGACTTGCTAATTGTACCTTGAGTATTTAGGGCTTCTGGGATCATTAATATCCACTTATCAGTGATTGCATTTCATGTGTATTCTTTTGTGATTGCGTTAGCTCACTTAGGATGATAGTTTCCAGATCTAACCATTTACCTACAAATTGCATGAATTCATTATTTTTAATTGCTGAGTAGTACTCCATTGTATAAATATACCACATTTTCTGTATCCATTCCTCTTTTGAGGGATATCTGGGCTCCTTCCAATTTCTGGCTATTATAAACAAGGCTGCTATGAACATAGTGGAGCATGTGTCTTTGTTGTATGCAGAGGAATCCTCTGGGTATATGCCCAGGAGTGGTATGCCAGGGTCCTCTGGGAATGGCATGCCCAATTTTCTGAGGAACTGTCACACTGATTTCCAGAGCGTTTTTACCATTTTGCAATCCCACCAACAATGGAGGAGTGTTCCTCTTTCTCCACATCCTCGCCAGCACTTGTTGTCTCTCGAGTTTTTAATCTTAGCCATTCTGACTGGAGTGAGGTGGAATCTCAGGGTTGTTTTGATTTGCATTTCCCTGATGACTAATGATGTTGAACATCTCTTAAGGTGTTTCTCGGCCATCCGAATTTCTTCTGGTGAAAATTCTTTGTTTAGCTCTGTACCCCATTTTTTGATAGGGTTTTTTGGTTCTTTGGGGTCTAACTTCTTGAGTTCTTTGTATATATTGGATATTAGCTCTCTGTCGGATGTGGGGTTGGTGAAGATCATTTCCCACGTTGTTGGTTGTTGTTTTGTCCTTCTGACAGTGTCCTTTGCCTTACAGAAACTTTGTAATTTTATGAGGTCCCATTTGTCAATTCTGGATCTTAGAGCATAAGCTATTGTTGTTCTGTTCAGGAACTTTCCCCCTGTGCCCATGTCCTCCAGGGTCTTCCCAAGTTTCTTTTCTAATAGTTTCAGTGTGTCTGGTTTTATGTGGAGGTCCTTGATCCACTTGGAGTTGATCTTAGTACAAGGAGATAAGAGTGGGTCAGTTCGCATTCTTCTGCATGTTGACCTCCAGTTGAACCAGCACCATTTGTTAAAAAGGCTATCTTTTTTCCACTGGATGGTTGTGGCTCCTTTATCAAAGATCAAGTGACCATAAGTCTGTGGGTTCATTTCTGGGTCTTCAATCCTATTCCATTGATCTACCTGCCTGTTGCTGTACCAATACCATGCAGTTTTTAACACAATTGCTTTATAGTACTGCTTGAGGTCAGGTATATTGATTCCCCCAGAAGTCCTTTTATTGTTGAGAATAGTTTTTAGCTATCCTGGGTTTTTTGCTGGTCCAGATGAATTGAGAATTGCTCTTTCTAAATCTATGAAGAATTGATTTGGGATTTTGGTGGGGATTGCATTGAATCTGTAGATTGCTTTTGGCAAGATGGCCATTTTTACTATATTGATCCTGCCAATCCAGGAGCAAGAAATATTTTTCCATCTTCTGAGGTCTTCTTTGATTTCTTTCTTCAGGGACTTGAAGTTCCTGTCATACAGATCTTTCACTTGTTTGGTTAGAGTTACGCCAAGGTACTTTATGTTGTTTGTGGCTATTGTGAAGGGTGTTATTTCCCTAACTTCTATCTCAGCCTGTTTGTCCTTTGAGTACAAGAAGGCTACTGATTTGCTTGAGTTAAATTTTTAACCAGCCACTTTGCTGAAGTTGTTTATCAGCTGTAGAAGTTCTCTGGTGGAGTTTTTTGGATCGCTTAAGTAGACTATCATATCATCTGCAAATAATGAAACTTTGACATCTTCCTTTCCAATTTGTATCCCTTTGACTTCCTTATGTTGTCTAATTGCTCTCGCTAGAACTTCAAGTACTATATTGAAAAGATATATATAGAGAGGGCAGCCTTGTCTAGTCCCTGATTTTAGTGGGATTGCTTCAAGTTTCTCTCCATTTATTTTGATGTTGGCTACTGGTTTGCTGTAGATTGCTTTTACTATTTTTAGGCATGGGCCTTGAATGCCTGCTCTTTCCAAGACTTTTAGCATGAAAGGATGCTGAATTTTGTCAAATGCTTTTTCAGCATCTAATGAGATGACCATGTGGTTTTCTTCTTTTAGTTTGTTTATGTAGTGGATTGCATTGATGGATTTCCGTATATTGAACCATCCCTGCATCCCTGGAATGAAGCCTACTTGATCATGGTGAATGATCGTTTTGATATGCTCTTGGATTCAGTTGGCAAGAATTTTATTTAGTATTTTTGCATCAATATTCATAAGAGAAATTGGCCTGTAGTTCTCTTTCTTTGTTGGTTCTTTTTGTGGTTTAGGTATCAGCTTAATTGTGGTTTCGAAGAACGAGTTGGGCAGTGTCCCTTCTGTCTCTATATTGTGGAATAGTTTGAAGAGTATTGGTGTTAAGTCTTCTTTGAAGGTCTGGTAGAATTCTGCACTAAAACCATCTGGTCCCGTACTTTTTTTGGTTGGGAAGCTTTCTATAACCCCTTTTATTTCTTTAAGGGTTATGGGACTGTTTAGCTGATCTACTTGATGCTGATTTAATTTTGGTATTTGGTATCTGTCTAGGAAATTGTCCATTTCTTCCAGATTCTCCAGTTGTTTTGAGTATAGGCCTTTGTAGTAGGATCTGATGATCTTTTGAATTTCCTCTGTTTCTGTTGTTATATCCCCCTTTTCATTTTTAATTTTTTTAATCTGGATATTATCTCTGTGCCCTTTGGTTAGTCTAGCTAAGGGTTTATCTATCTTGTTGATTTTCTCGAAGAACCAGCTCTTGGTTTTGTTGATTCTTTGTATGGTTCTCTTTGTTTCTGCTTGATTGATTTCAGCCCTTAGTTTGATGATTTCCTCTCTTCTACTCCTCCTGGGTGAGTTAGCTTTTTTTTTGTTCCAGGGCCTTCAGGTGTGCTGTTAAGTTGCTAGTGTATGCTCTCTCCAGTTTCTTTTTGGAGGCACTCAGGGTTATGAGTTTTCCTCTTAGCACTGCTTTCATTGTGTCCCAGAGATTTGGGTAGGTCGTACCTTCATTTTCATTGAAGTCTAAAAAGTCTTTGATTTCTTTCTTTATTTCTTCCTTGACCAGGGTGTCATTGAGTAGAGTATTGTTCAGTTTCCATGTGTATGTGGGCTTTCTGTTGTTCTTCTTGCTATTGAAGACCACTTTTACTCCATAGTGATCCGATAGGAGACATGGGATTAGTTTGGTCTTCTTGTATTTGTTGAGGTCTGTCTTGTGACCAATTATATGATCATTTATTGAGAAGGTACCGTGCGGTGCTGAGAAGAAGTTATACTCTTTTGCTTTAGGATGGAATGTTCTATTTATATATATATATATCTGTTAAATCCAATTGGTCCAAATCTCAATTAGTTTCACTGTATCCCTGTTTAATTTCTGCTTTCCTGATCGGTCCATTGAGGAGAGTGGAGTGTTGAAGTCACCTACAATCATTGTGTTAGATGCGATGTGTGCTTTAAGCTTTAGTAAAGTTTCTTTTACGAATGAGGGTGCCCTTACATTTGGCGCATAGATGTTCAGTATTGAGAATTCTTCTTGGTGGATTTTCCCTTTGACAAGCAGGAAGTGACCTCTGTGTCTCTTTTGATGACTTTAGGTTGAAAGTCAATTTTATCTGATATTAGAATGGCTACTCCGGCTTGTTTCCTGGGACCATTTGCTTGTAAACTGTCTTCCAGCCTTTACTCTAAGGTGGTGTTTGTCTTTGACACTGAGATGTGTTTCCTGTATGCAGCAAAATGTAGGGTCCTGTTTCCGTATCCAGTCTGTTAGTCTGTGTCTTTTGATTGGGAAATTGAGTCCATTGATATTAAGAGATATTAAGGAATAGTAAATATTACTCTTTGACATTTTGGGCATTATTATTATTATTTGTATTTGAGTGGTTCTCTTCTTTTGGGTTGGATGAGATGGGGTTTCTATTTTGTTTCTTCTGGGGTGTTATTTCCCCCCTTGTGTTGGTATTTTTCCCCTATTATCCTTTGTAGGGCTGGGTTTGTAGATAAGTATCTTGCAAATTTGGTGTTGTCGTGGAATATCTTGGTTTCCCCATCTATGGCAATTGAGAGTTTTGCTGGGTATAGTAGTCTTGGCTGAAGTTTGTGTTCTCTTAGGGTCTGCATGAGGTCTGCCCAGGATCTTCTAGCTTTCATGGTCTCAGGTGAGAAGTCTGGTGTAATTCTGATAGGTCTTCCTTTATATGTTACTTGTCCTTTTTCTCATACTGCCTTTAATATTCTTTCTTTGTTTAGTACATTTGGGGTTTTGATTATTATGTGACGGGAAGTATTTCTGTTCTGGTCCAGTCTATTTGGGGTTCTATAGGCTTCTTGTATATTCATGGGCATCTCTCTCTTTAGGTTGGGGAAGTTTTCTTCCATAATTTTGTAGAAGATATTTGCTGGCCCTTTAAGTTGTAGATCTTCATTCTCATCTATCCCTATAATCCTTAGGTTTGGTCTTCTCATTGTGTCCTGGATTTCCTGAATGTTTTGGGTTACCAGCTTTTTGCATTTTGCATTTTCTTTAATTGTTGAATCCATGGTTCCTATGGTATCTTCAGCATCTGAGATTCTGTCTTCTATCTCTTGTATTCTATTGTTGATATTTGCATCTATGACTCCTGATTTCTTCCCAAGGTTTTCTATCTCCAACATTGTCTCCCTTTGCGATTGCTTAGTTGTTTCTACTTCTGTTTTTAGATTTTGTATGGTTTTGCTCAGATCTTTCAGTTGCTTGTTTGTGTTTTCCTGTAATTCTTTAAGGGATTTTTGTGTTTCCTCTTTTATGACTTCTACTCGTTGACCCATGTTCTCTTGTATTTCTTTAGGTGATTTTTGTTTCTCCCCCTTATTGGGATTCATTTTTTGCTCTATATTCTCCTGGATTTCTTTAAGTGATTTTTGTGTCTACCTTGTATGGGCTTCTAATTTTTGATCTATTTTCTCCTCTATTACTTTAAGAAATTTATCTAAGTGATCCTCAATCTGCATCTTTACCAGTGATTTTAGATCTGAGTCTTGTTTTTCTGGTGTGTTGAGATATCTGGGATTTAATTGTGTTTGCCTTGTAATGGCTTCTAGCTTTTGATCTATTTTCTCATGTATTACTTTAAGAGATTTATCTAAGTGTTCCTCTATCAGCATCCTGACCAGTGATTTTAGATCTGAGTCTTGTTTTTCTGGTGTTTCGGGGTATCCAAGATGTATTGCTGTCGGGGAACTGGGTTCAGATGCGGCCATACTGCCTTGATTTCTGTTAGTAGTGATCTTACGTTTGCCTTTTGCCATCTTGTTAACTCTGGTGTTAGTTGGTCCTGTAGATACTAGCTGGTGCTTGACCCTCCTGTGGGGTTGTAAGGCTATTTCCCAGCGACTGGGATACCTGAACCACTGTCCTGCAGGGCTCTTGCTCACAGATTGCTGACAGGTGGCCTGAGTCCTCCGAGGTCTTAAACTCAGGATATCCCAGGTACTTGGTTCCGCCTGTTGGGCGGCTGCTCTGCACTGCTCCTGCTCAGGGTTTGCTGTCTGTTATCCTGTTTCCCCAGGGGTCTTAAAGTTGGGATATCTCAGTTATCTGGTTCTGCCTGCTGGTCCCAAGCTGCTGGGAAGCTGGCTGGGTCTGGCTTCCCTGCCACCGGCTGGATGGGAGGCTGGTTCCGCCTCCAGCTGTGTCTGGGCACCTGGCACACTGGCTGGGTCCGGCTTCCCCACCACCAGCTGGATGGGAAGCTGCAGGCAATATGTCAGCTGCCTGCAGGGAGCTCGGGATCCGCCCTGTGAGTGTAGAGCGCAGCCGCTACTCTGTGCCCAACTCCCACTCCAGGCCTGAGTCCCCGAAGGTCTTAAACTCGGGCTGTCTCGGGTACCTGGTTCTGCTGCCGGCTGGGTCTGAGCACCTGGCACACTGGCTGGCTCCGGCTTCCCCACCACCAGCTGGATGGGAAGCTGCAGGCAATATCTGTATATTGCTTTTAATGGTCATTTTTACTATATTAATCCTGCCAATTGATGAGCATCTTCCAACAAAAAAAGCACAGGACCAGATGGTTTTAGTGTAAAATTATATCAGACCTTTAAAGAATACCTAACACCAATACTCTTCAAACTATTCCACAAAATAGAAACAGAAGTAACACTACCCAACTCATTCTATGAAGCCACAATTATGCTGATCCAAAACCACACAAAGATCCAACAAAGAAAGAAAACTTCAGACCAATTTCCCTAATGAATATCAATGCAAAAAATACTCAATAAAATTCTTGCCAACTAAATCCAAGAACACATCAAAATGATCATTCACCATGATCAAGTTGGCTTCATCTCAGGGATGCAGGAATGGTTCAATATACAGAAATCCATCAATCCATTCCACTACATAAACAAACTCAGAGAAAAAAACCACATGTTCATTTCATTAGATGCTGAAAAAGCATTTGACAAAATTCAGCATCTTTTCATGCTAAATGTCTTGGAAAGAACAGGAATTCAAGACCCATACCTAAATATAGTAAAAGCAAACTGGTAGCCAACATTATACTAAATGGAGAGAAACTTGAAGCAATACCACTAAAATCAGGGACAAGACAAGGCTGCCCCCTCTCTCCATATCTTTTCAATATAGTACTTGATGTTATAGATAGAGCAATTACACAGCATTAGGAGGTCAAAGGGTTACAAATTGGAAAGGAAAAAGTCAAACTATCACTATTTGTAGACGATGTATACTTAAGTGACCCAAAAAACTCCACCAGAGAACTCCTACAGCTGATAAAATAACTTTAGCAAAGTGGCTGGTTATAAATCAACACAAGCAAATGAGTAGCCTTCCTCTACTCAAAGGATAAGCAGGCTGAGAAAGAAACTAGAGAAATGACACCCTTCACAATAGCCACAAACAATATAAAGTGTCTTGGTGTGACTCTAACCAAAGAAGTGAAAGATCTATATGACAAGAACTTCAGGTCTCTGAAGAAGGAAACTGAAGACCTCAGAAAAAGTAACCTTTACTCTTCATGTATTTGTTATCTGTGAAGCTTACGACCAAATAAGCTCACCTTTTCTAGTTCTTTCTGAACACTGGCTGGCTGGTTCAACTTAGCTGTTTTGATTCAAACACCTCTCCAAGCTGTTTGATTTAAATTGGTTTCTCTTAGCTTTTGGCTGAGTTGCCCTGCTTTGCCTCAAACTACCTCTAGCAATTAGTTCTAATCTTCTGACTCATTACCTGGCTTGTTCTGACTTTACCTTTTTCTAGATTGTTCCCGTTTGAACCTGTCTCTGTGAAATTCTCCTGGTAAATCTGCCTCCTCCACTTCTGTCCCTCTCTCTTAAGTGCTACTCTCTCTTAAATTTTCTCTCATTCCTTTGTTCTTATTAGAGTTGGGCATATCCTACTCTGTCAAATTTTTCTGATTTGTCACATTTCAGCTTCTCAATTAGACATCACTTTCTAACACTGGTGCTTCCTTCTACAAAGTAACTTTACCTTCATCGGGATTAAAAGTGTGTTTCTAAATTCCTCTATAACTTACTGAGCAAGAAATACACTCAGTTATCCTTCAAATACCACTTGGGGATAGGTGGTAGGGGAGTTGCATGTGTGTGTGTGTGTGTGTGTGTGTGTGTGTGTATGTGTACATGTATGTAGAGGCTCAAAGGAAACTTTTGTGTTTTCTTCAGGTGTTACTTTCTCTATTTACATCTGGGAGTCTCTTACTTTCTTTAGCTCATGGGTTGTATAGACTGGATGGCCAACTGTGTATCAGTTTCCTTCAAGATAGACAGTTAAGGTCATGTTTATGAAGGAATAGAAACTGACTAAGACAAATTGGTACCAGCATAGTGGGATACTCCTGTAACAACCTGACCATGTTTTAGGGAGGACTGTGGAAGGACTTTGGAACTTTGGGCAAGAAGATCGATTTGGTGTTAGGAGCTCTGTGGGATGTTCTGTAGGAGCTTAGAAGACATTGTTGAGAACAGTGCAGAAGATGGAGGTCTAATTTTTAAAATATCAGAGTTAAGATTAAAAACTTTTATCAGGGTGGTTGCTATTTTGATTGTGAAGATTCTGTGATTTTGGTTAGCTGGGGTTGAAGCGTCAGTTGTGATTAACAAGGTACCAGAATTACTAAAGCAAATCCTTTGCATTACTGGAACTATTGATGCTGTTTATTTGGAACTAAGAAATTAGTGGTGATTAAGAAGCATCATTGAGGTGAAATCTTCTGAGAAGTGTTTTCTGAGAGCACAGAGGCTGTGTTCCAGAGATAGTCAAGGTTGTACCTTATGCTGTGGCTGGACTTGGTAATGTGTAAGAGTCACCCTGTTGGTACTGGTTTTGAAGGCATGAAGAGGTCATGAAGAACACCTGAAGTTTGGCATGGTTAGAGGCCATGGAAGGCCATTGGTGAAGGTGCAGCCTCAGTTGGAATTGATGGCCCAGGACTGGAGGGGTCATACATAGGAGTTGAGGCTTGGCACCATGAGGAGAGCCCATGAGAAGCTCTTGGTGAAGCCTAGTTACAGCGGAAGACAGCGGTGTTTTGGAGATGCCAGTACCATGAGATGACCACCAAGAACAGCAGCAGTAGTGTAGTACAGGCATCTGGAGCCTAGAAAACAAGGTGTGTGCTATAAAGGGCAGAGCTGGAGAAGTGACCCAATCCCTTGGAGGAGTCTATAAGATGGTGAGTGGTGAATTTGCTTTTGCTTTTGCTTTGGACTGTGCTCTGATATTTTTCCCTCTTGAAGTAAAAAAGCATTTTAGTGGATGCCACAGTTAAGAGACTTTGAATTTTAAAAGATATTGGATATTTTAAGGGGATTGTAATTTTAAGAATTTGCAAGTGGGACTTTTAAAATTATTGAGATCTTAAGGATGAATAAGAAAGTAAGGTTGAGGTTTAATAGTGATGTGTTTGAGGATCAATTGTACTGGCTGGTTTTGTGTCAACTTGACACAGGCTGGAGTTATCACAGAGAAAGGAGCTTCATTTGGGGAAGTGCCTCTATGAGATACAGCTGTGGGGCACTTTCTCAATTAGTGATCAAGGTGGGAGGGCCTCTTGTGGGTGGTGCCATCCCTGGGCTGGTAATCCTGGGTTCTATAAGAGAGCAAGCTGAGCAAGCCGGGGGAAGCAAGCCAGTGAGAAACATCCTTCCATGGCCTCTGCATCAGCTCCTGCTTCCTGACCTGCTTGAGTTCCAGTCCTGAATTCCTTTAGTGACGAACACTGGTGTGGAAATGTAAGCTGAATAAACCCTTTCCTCCCCAACTTGCTTCTTGGTGGTGATGTTCATGTAGGAATAGAATAGAAACTGTAACTAAGACAGATATCTTTTCAACCTATTGAGCTGCCTGAAAGCTGTGCAAAGTGTTCTATGTTCCCCACGTTGGTGAGCCATTTACAATGCTGGGTGCAGGTTGATTATGCAGGCACATTTCAGTAATTTATGTTCCTATTAGAAACCCCAATAAACTCAAAGTCAGACTTGTGGTAACTTTAATTTGGTTTCTTGTTGATTTCCTGTCTGGGGCAGGGTCTCTCTCTCTCTCTCTCTCTCTCTCTCTCTCTCTCTCTCTCTCTTTGTGTGTGTGTGTATGTGTGTGTGTGTGTGTGTGTGTGTGTGCATGTGAGTCTGTGATATCTTCCCAGAAAGCTCCATCATACAACACCAGTGAGTTCCAAGAACCTGATTGTGTCTGCCCCTATACATTATGGTTACAGATGTATGTTACAATGACTGGCTGTTTCACATGATTTATGTGAATGCTGGGCAGCAGACCTTAGATCCTCATGCTCTTGTGGCCATTCTCAGACGTAATGGAAATTGTTTTGTGTTTTATTTGTTGTTTATGGTTTTTTTCAACCATGCCTTTCCAATTTTTTTTTTGGTGTGTCTGCCTCATAGCTTTTGACTTTCTCCTGCCCACTTTAAATTATGTGTTAATGGTATACAGATTTTTCTGGGAGCTATGACTGTATTTGAAATAGTAGTTACAATCCTCAGAAGTGGTAACTGAAGGCTTCTCCATTGGAGGTGACCACTCTAAAACATTCTTTGGAATTTCCTTTTATTTTACATTCTGAAGGTTCCTTTTTGCCCTTCAGCAATAAAATTGGTGTTTTTCTTCTCTTCCCTACTTCTTGGAATAGATACCCATTGATGCAATTTGTTAAAAGACCACCGACTCCCACAATCATTGCACATGCATTTTTTTTTGCATCTGTTGTCTCCCCAAGCCTCAGTTTTATGATGGCAGAAAAAGATAAAAAATTTAAGGGAAAGAAGAAAAAGATTAGAGTCTATTTTGATTATTTTAAATTAGAGTAATTGTTCTTTGGGTACATAAATTTCCCTTGCATAATGGGCACAATTTTCTTTGCACTAAGAAAACAACTTAGAGGGGAAAGCACAAAACCTATATTTAAAATTATTTTTAGTTCTGAGATTATAATATAGTTAATTTCTCCCCTACCTTTCATTCTTCCAAACCCTCACATATAGCCCCTCTTTACTCTCCTTTAATTTTATGTATACTTTTTCATCAATTATTATTACACACACATATATATTATATGCATATGCATATATAATTATTCCTAAATATAACCAGCTCTGCCTATATAATCCTACTGTTATGTATGTTTTCAAGTTGACTATTTGGTATTGGGTAACCAATCAACTTATTTTCCTTGGAAAAGTTATTTGTTCTTACAGCATTCCTTAGCTGTCTGTAGATCTTTGTGCAATAGTGAACCTTTTTGCATGTCTATTAGTATACATGTTCTATTATTGAATAGTAAAATAGTGTATAACGTTTCACATTCTACTACGAAATGATTGATTGTGTTGCTAATTGCTTATACATGGTTTGTGTAGTAGAACTCTGGAGGCCATTGATAGACATGGTTTGGCAAATCTACCCAATGAAAACTTGAACAAGACATACCAAGTCTGTTAAAATGACAATGACTGGAGCATATGTTGGAAAATGGGGCTTTCAGACACTTGAACATTTTGTCTGAACGTCATCAATTAGCTTCATGGGCTCAGTATTTATTTTGCCTTTGAGACAATTCCAAGAAGAAAGACAAAAACAATTCTATTTCTAAATAAGTCAATTTGTCTGCTCCTAAAATTACCCATTCAATACTCACAGAAAAGATGGTATGTATTAACTGCTGCAAACATTCAAAAGGAATCAAAACAAAAAGACAGATGCACTCTGGTTCTCTCATTAGGTTGCAAGCTGATTTAGTTTCAGGATGATTCCACATTTGCCATGTGTTATGCTCAGGACCCATGATGTATTGCTCAGAAAGCCCAGCAATAAAAGCAACAGTTCACTCTCTCAGGATGCCTAGATGCTGAAATTTGTTCTACACTCTTCTGTAGAAGTTACTGCCTTTTCTACATATCACTATTGGTTGATGCTACAATAATCCTATTTTATAGTAAAGCAATGGGGGCAAAGAGAGGTTAAGCAAGTTGCTTAATGTCCCATAACTAGCAAATAGAGACCCTGTTGTCACGGCCCAAGTGATAGGGCTCAACTCTGCTGGCTGCTTAGTTCAGTTGTCCTGGAAACCAGAAAAACAAATTAAATCTGAAGTTAAAGTCTGATTTTCAGCATAGATGGCTGGTTCTTATTTTGTGTTTAAAACTGCAGAAATTAAACAATTGCAACATAATTATTTTTACAAAAACTAACTTGTCTTGCTTATTTTAAATTTTATCATGATTTCTGTCTTAAATCAGACAGAATTATGACAGCATATAATTTTATTTATCCTCCTGTTCTAGTAAGAAATTTCCATATGCCAAGAAAAATTTTTAATAATGGCATTATTATCTGTTTAGTCTCCCATAGATCACATGCAACAGTTTTACCATGACCTGTGCTGCTTAGGTCCTGTAACCCTGACTAGGAGCAGTGAGAAAATGAAGAAAGGATAGACATCCTGTTTCATGGTCAGGAAAGCTGGGGTCTGGTGGTGATGTGCTCACATTGAATGAATAGCACCTATTACTGCAGGGAACCCCAAACTTCAGTTTGTTTATTAAGTAGAGCATAGGGAAGGAATTGGTCAGTCTCATTAGGTGTCTGTAGGCAAGCAGTCTCCAGCTGTAAACAAATGGAAGAGGAAGCTGCAGTTGCTAATTTTTGTACACATTGACTGGTCATCATGAACACTTATATCTGAACCATAAGAAGAAGGGCTCTGCCAGCCTTGAGTCTGGCCTACATAAGAAATAGTTTTGCCAATGTTCTATGGGCACATGGATTTGTTCTTTGCCATGTTATCGTAGCTGTGCCCATATCAACAATATACATTCTCTCAGGACTTTACTCTAGGATGCCACAGCTCCCTACATAATTCATTTGTTTTCTGTTAGACACTTACATTGATATGTGTCATTTACAATGATGCTGGGATGGATTTGCATAAAGTGTTTTCTTTGGGTGTATTACATGTATCTTTATTATTCATGATTATATTTTCTCAATTTTTGAAAAACTGCTACAATTTTTTCCTGTCAGTGTAAAAGGGACTCATCTATCTTCAAGACTCATCAGCTATCTCCCACCTGGGCATATGCCCAAAAGATGCTCCACCATCTCACAAGGACACTTGCTCAACTATATTCATAACAGAATTATTCATAATAGCCAGAGACTGGAAACAACCTTGATGTTCCTCAACTGAAGAATTGATAAAGAAAATATGGTTCATTTATACACTACATTGCTACTCAGCTAATTTAAAAACAAGGATATTATAAATTGTGTAGACAAATGGATGGAACTTGACATATCATCCTGAGTGAGATAACCCAGACCCCAAAGGACATACATAGTAGACTCACTTATAAGTGGATATTGGTTATAAATACAGGATATACATGCTACCTCTACAGACCCAAAGAACCCAAGTAAGAAGGAGTGCCCAAGGGAAGATGCTTGAATCTTTCTCAGAAGAGGAAATAAAATAGATATCATAGCTGGGTGGAGTGAGCATTTATAATTATCCTGAAAGTTATTTTTGGCTGGGTTAGGTGACATTCTACCATGGTGACATTAATCATGTGAGCAGTTGCTAGTAGAGGATCCAAGTGGCTTAATATGTCTTAAACTCAGAAGGAGAATTCAGTAGCTCCACAGCTTTTTTCAGTTTTATTGTGTATTAGTAGACATGTCTCCTTGAGATCCACGAGCTAAGGATGAAAAGAAGACAGGTACCCATGCACACGTCTTCCCGTGTTTCTTTTTCTCTTCTCTAAAACTCTGTTGATGAGATGTGACAGGATTTTGCTGTTCTGCTTTTTCCTGGGCTTGCATTTTGTTCTTCCTAAGACATTTTTTATTTTGTCTCCTCTGATGAGGCACTCCTGTTATCACAACCCAGTAAGTGGGAAGGAATAGATTAAACTTAGCAAACAAAAGCTGAAAAATCTTGTTAAGCTTTACAATTAAAATATAATGTCCATATAGAACTATAAGATATTTCAGTTTTAGATTCTATGAGTTTTTACATGGCAAACCTGTGTGCACTCATCATATGGGTTAAGATCTGAAATGTTACCTATCTCAGACACTTTCCTGGGGTTCCCTATCAGAAATCTCCACTTCATGGCCATGTATATTGGCTTTCTGTTTAATTCTCTTTTGTTCTTGTTTGTTTTTCTATGTTTTAAGTATGGACACTCACACTAAAGCACACACACACACACACACACACACACACAAACACACACACACACACACACACACACACACACACGAGAACTTTGAAATTTTGGCTAGGGGTCTTTAAACAGTTTTTTTAAAAAATACTGGCAGTATCCTTTATTTCTACTGTTGTGTGGCCTTTTTTTCTTTCCAAGATAAAAGAACTTTATCTTTTATATTCTTTCAATTCTGTATTTATCTGGTTTTCGATTCCCCTATTAAATTTTCAGTTCACGTTATATTTCTAAATATCTGTGATTCTTAATTGTCTTGTATAGATCCAATATCGATGGTAATTTACTTATAATCTACATTCAAATATATGGATTATAGTTATTTAACATTCATGATTAATTAGTACAGATATGGAGTTGCCTATCCCTCTGTAACTATTCCATTTTCCTTTATTGTTAAGGTTACTTTGTACTGTTTTCTTGTATCTCAGTGAATGAGTTATTCAGTTCCTGTCATGATGCATACTGTCCAGGGCATGGCTAATGGTCTTCCCATGAGCAGTGTCTGTTCTGGCCTTCCCTACATCACATGCTCTGCAGTTTTCTCATTTATCAATGAGTAGCAGTTTTCTTGGAAATTTGAATAAAGGGAGCATATTCCATATGTTTAGTTTTCAGATCTCATGTTTACCCATCAGATTACATGATCCAAGGACTCCTTAGAATTTTTTGTTACCTTTTTATTATTATTATTTTTTCTATTTTTCTATATTCTTTGTTTACATTCCAAATGCTTTCCCCTTTCCTGGTTCCCCCCTCACCGTATGTCCCATAAGTCCTCTTCCCTCCGCCCATTCCCCAATCACCCCCTCCCCTTTCTCTGTCCTGGTACTCCCCTACAATACTGGATCAAGCCATTTCAGGATTAGGGCCCTCTCCTTCATCCTTCTTGTGAACCATTTGATATGCTAATTGTGTCTTGAGTATTCAGAGCTTCTAGGCTGATTAATATCCACTTATCAGTGATTGCATTCATGTGTATTCTTCTGTAATTGGGTTACCTCACTAAGGATGATATTTTCCAGTTCCAACCATTTGCCTACAAATTTCATGAATTCATTGTTTTTAATTGCTGAGTAGTATTTCATTGTATAAATATACCACATTTTCTGTATCCATTCCTCCATTGAGGGACATCGGGGTTCTTTCCAGCTTCTGGCTATTATAAATAAGGCTGCTATGAACATAGTGGAGCATGTGTCTTTGTTACATGCAGGGGAATCCTTTGGGTAAATGTCCAGGAGTGCTATAACAGGGTCCTCTGGAAGTGTCATGCCCAGTTTTCTGAGGAACCACCAGACTGATTTCCAGAGTGGTTGTACCAGCTTGCAATCCCACCAGCAGTGGAGGAGTGTTACTGTTTCTCCACATCCTCTCCAACACCTGCTGTCTCCTGAGTTTTTAATCTTAGCCATTCTGATTGGTGTGAGGTGAAATATCAGGGTTGTTTTGATTTGCATTTCCCTGATGACTAAGAATTTGTCACATGGTAGAATGAAAGTTCTAAAGAAAATTTTTTTTCTAATACTTTATCTTCTCTATAATCATTTGTTTTATTTACTATTACTCTTTTTCTCTGGCTTGATGGTTATAATTTGTAAACATAGTCACTGTATTCTAAGTTTAACTCAGGGTTTGAAAATTATATTTTAATCTACAGCAAACAAGTAGCCAACATCAAAATAAATGGAGAGAAACTTGAAGCAATCCCACTAAAATCAGGGACTAGACAAGGCTGTCCTCTCTCTCCATATCTTTTCAATATAGTACTTGAAGTTCTAGCAAGAGCAATTAGACAACATAAGGAAGTCAAAGGGATACAAATTGGAAAGGAAGAAGTGAAACTATCATTATTTGCAGACGATATGATAGTTTACCTAAGCGACCCAAAAAACTCCACCAGAGAACTTCTACAGCTGATAAACAACTTCAGCAAAGTGGCAGGTTATAAAATTAACTCAAGCAAGTCAGTGGCCTTCTTGTACTCAAAGGACAAGCAGGCTGAGAAAGAAATTAGGGAAATAACACCCTTCACAATAGCCACAAACAACATAAAGTATCTTGGCGTAACTCTAACCAAACAAGCGAAAGATCTGTACAACAGGAACTTCAAGTCCTTGAAGAAAGAAATCGAAGAAGACCTCAGAAGATGGAAAAATATTTCTTGCTCCTGGATTGGCAGGATCAATATAGTAAAAATGGCCATCTTGCCAAAAGCAATATACAGATTCAATGCAATCCCCATCAAAATCCCAACTCAATTCTTCATAGATCTAGAAAGAGCAATTCTCAAATTCATCTGGAGCAACAAAAAACCCAGGATAGCTAAAACTATTCTCAATAATAAAAGGACTTCTGGGGGAATCAATATCCCTGACCTCAAGCAGTACTACAGAGCAATTGTGTTAAAAACTGCATGGTATTGGTATAGCAACAGGCAAGCAGATCAATGGAACAGGATTGAAGACCCAGAAATTAACCCACAGACTTATGGTCGCTTGATCTTTGATAAAGGAGCCACAACCATCCGATGGAATAAAGATAGCCTTTTCAACAAATGGTGCTGGTTCAACTGGAGGTCAACATGCAGAAGAATGCGAATTGACCCACTCTTATCTCTTTGCACTAAGATCAACTCCAAGTGGATCAAGGACCTCCACATAAAACCAGACACACTGAAACTATTAGAAAAGAAACTTGGGAAGACCCTGGAGGACTTGGGCACAGGGGAAAAGTTCCTGAACAGAACACCAATAGCTTACGAACTAAGATCAAGAATCGACAAATGGGACCTCATAAAATTACAAAGTTTCTGCAAGGCAAAGGACACTGTCAGAAGGACAAAACGGCAACCAACAAAGTGGGAATAGATCTTCACCAACCCCACATCCGACAGAGGGCTAATATCCAATATATACAAAGAACTCAAGAAGTTAGACCGCAAAGAACCAAATAACCCTATCAAAAAATGGGGCACAGAGCTAAACAAAGAATTTTCACCAGAAGAAATTCGGATGGCCGAGAAACACCTTAATCTTCTATATTTCTAGGTTGAAATCTATTTAGTTTGAATCAAGATCATTACAATTTTATTTCATTTGCAATTGGCTATCTTTTTACTTTCAAACTTTAAAATATCTCTCAGGTGGATGTGTTAAAATATACCTTAATACTGTGGTTATGCAATAATACAAGTACTCTTATTTTTTTTAAGGTAAAATAAACTCACCTGTGTTTATCATATTGACAGAGATGGTTGCTGGCTTTTCATTTTGACATATGCAATATTTAGTTTTAGTCAAAAGTATGCTTTTTAAAAATACACCACTTAGAAGACATATGTTAATATCCTTATTTCTTGACTTACTAATTCTAAATGACATTTTTCTTGCCATTTGTTCTTAACATATATTAGACAGCAATCATTTTGGGTCCTAGTCTTTTTCCTTCTAATTAAAAAAAATTAAGAATGGTTATTTCTCCACAAAGGGGCTAATTAGATTATATCACTATATATTTTATGTCAGTGACATCTTATTCTGTGCTTCAGTATTTTCCATCCTTTATTTTCTTTTGCTTTTGTTATTATCCTTAGTCATATTTAATTACCTGATGTTAGCTAGTCACTATTTTTTGAAAGAGAAGCATATAAGTGTGATATCACCAGAGTCTTCACATAGTGTGATTGCTAATGTTTCCTTTAGATAGGGTCTCAGATTATGAGAATGTTGCCTATCTCTTGAATATGTTTATATTTCAATTATTTTGCCTCTGATACTTTAAGCATTTAAAAAGTCTGCATTTTTTTCATTTCATCTTTTACTGTGGTTTTCAGTAGTGTATTTTTGGTGGATATTGCTTTGTTTTGTGTTTTGAGATAGAGTCTCACTCTGAAGCCACATTGGCCTTGAACTTGTGTTTCTCCATCTTCATCCTTTCAAGTGTTGAAATAGATGTAAGTTGTCACTCCATTAGGATTTGGCCTTTTTGTTGTTGTTTATTCAAAACCTGTCTTTGATCTCTTTTGTGTGTGATTGTGTATATGAAAACCTGTCTTTGATCTCATTTTGTGTGTGTGTGTGTGTGTGTGTGTGTGTGTGTGTATGAAATCTACTTTTAAGTGTGTATGTGTGAAATCAATTCTTTTTTTTCTTTTATGCTTACTTTCTTTTTTATTTAATATATTCATTATTTACATTTCAAATGATTTCTCCTTTCCTGGATCCCCCCCTCCCTAAAAGTCCCATAAGCCCTTTTCCCTCCCCCTGTTCCCCCATCCACCCCTTCCCACTTCCCTGTTCTGGTATTCCTCTACACTGCTGCACTGAGCCTTTCCAGAACCAGGGGCCACTCCTTCTTCTTGGACATCATTTGATATGTGGATTGTGTCTTGGGTATTCCAAGCTTCTAGACTAATATCTGCTTAGCAATGAGTGCATACGATGAGTGTTCTTTTGAGACTGGGTTACCTCACTTAGGATGATGTTCTCCAGCTCCATCCATTTGTCTAAGAATTTCATTAATTCATTGTTTCTAATGGCCCGACTAGTACTCCATTGTGTATATATACCACATTTTTTTTTATCCATTCTTCCGTTGAAGGACATCTGGGTTCTTTCCAGCTTCTGGCTATTATAAATAGGACTGCTATGAACATAGTGGAGCATGTTCCTTATTAGATGCTAGGGAATCCTCTGTGTATATGTCCAGGAGTGGTATAGCAGGGTGCTCTGGAAGTGTCATTCCCTGTTTTCTGAGAAACCACCAGACTGATTTCCAGAGTGGTTGTACTAGCTTGCAATCCCACCAGCAGTGGAGGAGTATTCCTCTTGATCCACATCCTTGCCAAAACCTGCTGTCTCCTGAGTTTTTAATCTTAGCCATTCTGACTGTTGGGAGGTGAAATCGCATGGTTGTTTTGAATTGCATTTCCCTAAAGACTAATGATGAACATTTCTTAAGGTGCTTCTCAGCCATCCAAAGTTCTTCAGGTGAAAATTCTTTGTTTATCTCTGTACCCCATTTTTAACAGGGTTATTTGGTTTTCTGAGGTCTAACTTCATGAGTTCTTTGTATATATTGGATATTAGCTCTCTGTTGGATGTAGGGTTGGTGAAGATCTTTTCCCAATTTGTTGGTTGCTATTTTGTTCAATTGACAATGTCTGTTGCCTTACAGAAACTTTGTAATCTTATGAAGTTCCATTTGTCATTTCTTGATCTTAGTGCATAAGCTATTGGTGTTCTGTTCAGGAACTGTCCCCCTGTGCCCATGTCCTCAAGGGTCTTCCCCAGTTTTTTTTCTATTAGTTTCAGTGTGTCTGGCTTTATGTGGAGGTCCTTGATCCACTTGGAGTTAAGCTTATCTATGTGTACAGAGATAAGAATGGATCAATTCGCATTTTTCTGCATGCTGACCTCCAATTGAACCAGCACCATTTGTTGAAAAGACTCTTTTTTTCTACTGGATGTTTTCAGCTCCTTTGTCAAAGATCAAGTGACCATAGGTTTGTGGGTTCATTTCTGGGTCTTCAATCCTATTCCATTGATCTACCTGCCTGTTGCTGTACCAATATCATGCAGTTTTAACACTATTGATCTGTAGTATTGCTTGAGGTCCGGGATACTGATTCCCCCAAAAGTTCTTTTACTGTTGAGAATAGTTTTAGCTATCCTGGATTTTTTGTTATTCCAGATGAATCTGAGAATTGCTCTTTCTACATCTACATCTTCATCTACTTGAAGAACTGAGTTGAGATTTTGATGGGGATTGCCTTGAATCTGTATATTGTATTTGTCAAGATTGTCATTATAACTATATTAATCCTGTCAATCTAAGAGCATGGAAGATTTTTCCATTTTCTGAGGTCTTCTTCAATTTCCTTTTTCAGAGACCTGAAGTTCTTGTCATTCAGATCTTTCACTTGTTTGGTTAATCACACCAAGGTACTTTATATTGTTTGTCGCTATTGTGAAGGGTGTTATTTCCCTAATTTCATTCTCAGCCTGCTTATCCTTTGAGTATAGGAAGGCTACTGATTTGCTTAAGTTGATTTTATATCCAACCACTTCGCTGAAGTTGTTCATCAGCTGTAGGAGTTCTCTGGTGGAGTTTTTTGGTGTCGCTTAAGTATCCTATCATATCATCTGCAAATAGTGATAGTTGACTACCTCCTTTCCAATTTCTATCCCGTTGATCTACTTATGTTGTCTAATTGTTCTAGCTAGAACTTCAAGTAGTATATTGAAAAGATATGGAGAGAATTTGCAGCCTTGTGTAGTCCCTGAATTTAGTGGGATTGCTTCAAGTTTCTCTCCATTTAGTTTGATGTTAGCTAATGTTTTGCTGTATATTGCTTTTACTATGTTTTGGTATGGGCCTTGAGTTCCTGTTCTTTCCAAGACCTTCAGCATGAAAGGATGCTGAATTTTTTCAAATGCTTTTCCAGAATCTAAAGAAATGACCATGTGGTATTTTTCTTTGAGTTTGTATATGTAGTGGATTGCATTGACGGATTTCCATATATTGAACCATCCCTGCATCCCTGGGATGAAACCTACTTGATCATGGTGAATAATCATTTTGATGTGTTCTTGGATTCGATTGGTAAGAATTTTATTGAGTATTTTTGCATTGATGTTCATAAGGGAAATTGGTCTGAAGTTCTCTTTCTTTGTTGGAGCTTTGTGTGGTTTTGGTATCAGTGTAATTATGGCTTTGTAGAATGAGATAGGTAGTATTCCTTCTGTTTCTATTTTGTGGAATAGTTTGAAGAGTATTGGTGTTAGGTCTTCTTTGAAGGTCTGATAGAATTCCACATTAAAACCATCTGGTCCTGTGCTTCTTTTGGTTGGAAGACTTTCTATGACCCCTTCTATTTCTTTTGGGGTCATGTGATAGTTTAGCTGATCTATTTGATCCTGATTTAATTTTGGTATTTGGTATCTATCTAGGAAATTGTCCATTTCCTCCAGATTCTCCAATTTTGTTGAGTATAGGCTTTTGCAGTAGGATCTGATGATTCTTTGAATTTCCTCAGTTTCTGTTGTTATATCTCCCTTTTCATTTCTAATTTTGTTAATTTGGATACTGTCTCTGTGCCCTTTGGTTAGGCTGGCTAGGGGTTTATCTATCTTGTTGATTTTCTCAATGAATCAGCTCCTGGTTTTGTTGATTCTTTTTTATGGTTCTCTTTGTTTCCACTTGATGGATTTTAGCCCTGAGTTGATGATTTCCTGTCTTCTATTCCTCCTTGGTGAATTACCTTCTTTTTGATCCAGAGCTTTTAGGTTTGCCTTTAAGCTGCTATTGTATGCTCTCTCCAGTTTATTTATAGAGGCACTCGGGACTATGAGTTTTCCTCTAAACACTTCTTTCATTGAGTCCCATAGATTGTGGGTATGTTGTGCCTTCATTTTCATTAAATTCTAAAAAGTCTTTGATTTCTTTATTTCTTCTTTTGCCAAGTTATCATTGAGTAGAGTATTGTTCAGCCTCCATGTGTATGTGGGCTTTCTGTTGTTTTTGTTGCTATTGAAGACCACTCTTACTCCATAGTGACCAGAGAGGAGGCATGGGATTAGTTTGATCTTCTTTTATTTGTTTGGTCTGTCTTGTGACCAATTATATGGTCTATTTTGGAGAAGGTACCATTAGGTGCTGAGAAAAAGGTATATTCTTTTGCTTTAGGTTGAAATGTTCTATATATATCTGTTAAATCCAATTGGTCCAAAGCTTCAATTAGTTTCACTGTGTCCCCATTTAGTTTCAGTTTTCCTGATCAGTCCATTGAGGAAAGTGGAGTGTTGAAGTCACTAACAACTATTCTGTTAAGTACAATGTTTGCTTTCAGCTTTAGTAAAGTTTCTTTTATGAATGAGGGTGCCTTTGTATTTGGAGCATAGATATTCAGAATTGAGAGTTCTTCTTGGTGGATTTTTCCTTTGACCAGCAAGAAGTGTCCTTCCGTGTCTCTTTGATGACTTTAGGTTGAAAGTCAATCTTTTCCGATATTAGAATGCCTACTCCGGCTTGTTTCCTGAGACCATTGCTTATAAAATTGTCTTCCAGCATTTTACTCTAAGGTAGTGTTGGTCTTTGACCCTGAAGTGTGTTTCCTGTATGCATCAAAATGTAGGGTCCTGTTTCCATATCCAGTCCATTGGTCTATATCTTTTTATTCGGGAAGTGAGCCCATTGATGTTAAGAGATATTAAAGAATAGTGATTATTACTTCCTGTAATTTTTGATGTTATTTTTATATTTGAGTGGTTATCTTCTTTTGGGTTTGATGATAGAAGGTTATCTTGCTTTTTCCATGGTGTAGTTTCACTCCTTGTGTTGGAGTTTTCCCCCTATTATCCTTTCTAGGGCTGGGTTTGTGGAAAGATATTGTGTAAATTTGTTTTGTCATGGAATTTCATGGTTTCTCCATCTATGGTGATTGAGAGTTTTGCTATGTATAGTAGTCTTGGGTGACATATGTGTTCTCTTAGAGTCTGCATGAGATCTGCCCAGGATCGTGAAGCTATCATGGTCTCAGGTGATAAGTCTGGTGTAATTCTGATAGGTCTTCCTTTATATGTTACTTGGCCCTTTTTTCTTACTGCCTTTAATATTCTTTTTTTGTTTAGTACATTTGGGGTTTTGATTATTATGTGACAGAAGGTATTTCTGTTCTGGTCCAGTCTGTTTGGAGTTCTGTAGGCTTGTTGTATGTTCATGGGCATCTCTCTCTTTAGGTTGAGGAAGTTTTCTTCCATAATTTTGTTGAAGATGTTTGCTGGCCCTTTAAATTGTAAATTTTCACTCTCATCTATACCTCTAATCCTTAGGTTTGGTCTTCTCATTGTGTCCTGGATTTCCTGGATGTTTTGGGTTACAAGCTTTTTGCATTTTGCATTTTCTTTGACTGTTGTGTCAATGTTTTGTATGGTATCTTCAGCATCTGAGATTCTTTCTTCTTCTCCTGTATTCTGTTGTTGATATTTGCATCTATGGCCCCTGTCACTGACTGGTGCTTAAACCTCCTGTGAGTCTGTAAGGCTATTTCTGTACCACTGGATGACTGGGTTTCCCCTGGCACAGATTGCTGATGTGCTGCCCTCCTTTTGGCTACCATTGGAGCCCTGGTGTGCCTTGTCCCAAGCAATATTATACTCTGGTTGTCTCTATGAACGTGGTGCTTTCTGTCTGCTCTGTCAGGGATTGAAGATGGCAGATGCTGTAGGGACCTTTTCCAAGTGCTGATCACTCTGCCAGGCAAATGATCCCTGACAGGGTTGGTACACTGATGGTCTGCCAAGCTGCCCAGGCCCTAGGTGCAGGCAAAAGCCTGCCAGGCTGGGACCCAAGTGATGTTAGCCTCACGCTATGTCTGAGTACCTGGCTCTGTCTGTTAGATCTCTCTGGCATCTGTGAAATCCATTCTTAAGTGTGTGTATATATATGTAATCCACACATACATATATGTGTCCATGTAAAAAGTAACTCATAAATCTGTTTGAAATATACTAATAACTATGTGTGAAATCATTCATAATTGTGTGTATGTGTGAATTCATTCCTTAGTGTGTGTATGTGAAATCTACCTATAAGCATGTGTGTTTATGTGAAGTCCACTAATAAGTGTGCTTATATGAAATGACTTATAACTGTGTGCATATGCATGGAATCCACTAGTATGTATGTAAACTTACCCTTAAGTATGTGCTTATGTGCAAATTCTCTCATAAGTACTTGTGGAATCACTCATAAATGTGTGTTTATGTGTTCCACCAACTCATGTTGCATGTCTACTTACTGTATTTGCTAATTTTTCAGTAATCTGGCAAGAGGGTTTTTATGCTGCTGAAAAAGTAGATTTTGTCCTTAGACAAACACCAATCGTTTAAAATATTATTTCAGCTACTAGAGATATATACTAAATTCACAAGATGATGTTTCAATCACAGCCAGAAAGCCACAAAGGTATCTATTTTGCATGATCAGAAACCGTACTTGTGCTCCATCTTTTACTTATTAAAATTTGCTATGTAGTAAACAGTGGGGGAAATCTCAATTAGAAAGAAACACAGAATGATCCAGATATATTTTTCTGGCTATAATATAATAAACCAGAAAATGATAGCCAAAGTAAGCACAATGTCTTACATTGTTAAGAAGGTAATAAAAAAATCCTATTTTCTAAGTGAGCCTTGGATATAATAAACATTTAAATTGCTATTGAAGAGCAACAATAATGAGCACATGCATTCTTTAGCAGAAGTCATGAGATATGAACTAGAATGCTGAGATGAAAATTGTAATAAAATAATCTTCTATTTCTAGAAATGTTTAACAAGGAAGCAATAGAAATTTTACCATACGACTTTAGTAGAAGAACTTCAAAGTTTATTTAAGGAGGGACTGGGCTAGAGATATACTTGTAGTTACAAGTAGAATTATTTATTGCAATAGTAAGCCAAGACACTTGGTCATCTGGGTGGGATAATTCTCTGGAAAATTAAATAAGTTATCAAGCCAATACTTATTAAACATAATTTGATTCTTTCAAAGTTAAATGATGTTTTGGCTCTTTTCCTCCCTAATGTTTAATCATATAAATCCAGTTGTTACCTGTAGCCACATACATTTACTTGAGATCTTTCTGACACTGAGCCACCAACCAGACAGCACACACAAGCTGGTATGAGGCCTCCAAACATGCACAGCAGAGGATTGTTGGGTCTGGTCTCAGGGAGGGAAGTCTCATCTAATCTTCAAGAGACTTGAGGCCTCAGAGAGTGGGTCTAAATTAATTTTTAAATAAAAAATTAGGCTTTGAAAAATGTTTGAGCATTTTAAAAATATTTGTGTTCTGTTTTGAAGATGCAATTTGTTTGTTTTTATCTACAGTGAGGCCTATCTGAATTTCTTTTAAAAACAGAAATGACTTTCAAGAATTTTTTTTAAATTGAATCAGTGTTCAGTGTTTTAAAAGACAATTGAATTATTTTTATTAATGTGTAAGAATTACAATGAGCCATGCTGTATGTCAAGATTTCTGGAATGTAGGTAGTCTGGGCCTCACCTCAGGGCCAGTCCTGTGTGCCACTGTTGGAGAAATCAGGAAGAAGAAAGAGGTGACTTAGACCACAGCAGCTCTGCAAAGTCTAGGCCAGAGCTCCTCTGGGTATTACCCACTCATTCACTACATTTGGAGGCACAGCTATAGAATGTAAGGGTGTGGTTTTCTTCTCCCTCAGATTTACCTGAGTCTTCCTTACCTGACTTAGAGCAGACAGCCTAATCCCCATCTGTGCTCCACTCTTCTCTTAGATGCCAGTCAGGATCCCTTTATAGAATAGCCCAGTAAGAAACTAGTGTAAAAGTAACTTATGACCTGTATTCATTATTCACTCCAGGGCAAAGGACAGACCTTTCCAGGGCTTCTATGGAATGACCTGGAAACCCAGAGAAGGCTTGCACAGAGAGTTCCTTCTCAGTGAACCATTAGATGAGGCTCACCTTGGATGTTCAAAGACTTGGATCCATCCTAGCATGAACTGTCTATCATGGGCTCATGGAAGCAAGAGTCTTGACCCTCAGGCCTGGGACAGATCTTCCTGCCAAAATCATCACAAGGTCTCCAGTTAGTCTAGGTCCCAGCCCCAGCCCCAGCCCCAGTCCCAGCCCTAGGACCCATCCTCAAATCTCCCTCAACAGCAGCCTGTGGTGGAAATTATAGTTGTGTGCCTCTAATTTATCATCTGAACTGTACTGTAGAAACAAATGTTTATAGGAATAAACCAGTCACCAGAAAAAAAATATGGCATGTGCTGTTCAGGTCAGGAGAGTTGGCTTCTCTTATAATTGTAATTATAATAATTGTATATAATTATAATTGCTTTATATTGTATAATATGTATTATATTACAGTATATATTTTATATGTATAATATATGCAATACTGTGTATCATCTTTATGCTGGAACCTTCTACCTCCTCCTCACTAGACATTCAGAGCATAGAATACAATATTGCACTGTGTATATAGTACTGCAATGTAATTCTTATATCTACCTGCATTTTGGTAACTAGATTTTCAACTCATTATTTTCTCTTCCTTTAACCCTTTGACTGGTGCATGTTGATCCATCATTTTGTCCTTGGTATAAATCCAATGTAATCACAATAAATTATCTTTTGACATACTGTTAGATTCGATCTGAGAGCATTTTTCTCAGAAGTTTCCTATCTGTGTTCACACATGACTTTTGTGTCTCCTTTTTTTGGTCTTTATTTGTCTGGTTTTAGTATCAGCATGATATTGGCCACTCAGGCTGAGTTTGAGAGGACTCTTTGTCTACCAACTCTTTGGACTAGTTGGAGAAGTAATGACATCAGCTATTCTTAAAAATCCTGTCGAATTTTGACAGTGAAGCCATCTGGTCCTGGATTTTTCTTTGTTAGGTAATTTCTTTATTAAGAATTCAGGATCATTTTGTGTTATTGCTGTGTCCAGGTTTCTAATATCTTTACAGCTCAACTTTGGTAGTTGGTGTCTATGTAGAAATCTGTCAATTTCTTCCAGGAGTTTCAACTCTTTGGTGCATACCAATTCATGAGACTCCAGTTCTCCCTACTCCCTTATTGTGCTCTTTATTTCAGTGATAAATATTATTCAGTGATAAATATCACTCTGTAATGTACTATGTGATTGATTCTTTTATCATGTCTAGTATATCTACCTTGCTTATAACTAAAATATAAGTTCCAGGACACTGGAGAATTTATTTAGTTTTTCATTAGAGCTTTTCATGCCATATACTGATGATAAATGTCGGTTGAATAAACAAATGAAAGTATTTTAGCCTTTGTAGGAATAATAATGGAAAAAATATACAGCACATAAAATTAAATCACACTATTGTTTATTCCTTACAATTTATAACAAGAACACATAGATAGGAATTAAACAGGGATCTATAATCTTCCCGTCTAAGAGATCAGATAAAAATTGTGGGTTGTAAATTCTTAGTCTATCTTGTTTTTTTTTTTTTCTTTTCCTCCAAATATATGGCATTTGGCAACTGATCTTTAATTTCCAGCTTCGTGACTTGACAGACTCTAAATTTTTCTCCAGAATCAGATTAACATTCCGAAGCCAGGGAAAGCAGTCTGTTGGTACTGGCATGTTGCTGTGGAAGCTGCTGCCTCCATCACCTCCTGGCCCCTGTTCTCTGTATCTCTGTGGCAAGAAGAGAAAAGCAATGGGCTGATCCTCATTTATCCAATACTGGCTCACACCTCTTTCTTTCTTAACGTTTTAATTACAAGACGTTTTAAAGATTTCTCCCAGGTCTCTCATGATAAAATACGTCTATTTGCTAATTTTCCCAAGTCAGTTTTGCTCAGCTGAAGTGCCCCTTCGAGAGGATCATGAAAGAAGCCCAGTGAATGGTGTTGCTAAGCTAGATGGTCAAAACTTACTGTTCTATGTGAAACACAGGTTGGCCTAGCCTCTGTGTCCCTGAATACCCTGTGTGCTGCTCCCCTGTCTCCCGATACAGACTGTTCATGGGAGAAGTCAATGTCAAACCAGTCGTTTCCTTCAGTGACTTACTGCCTTTTTGCCACTGCCTACCCCCAATCCCCGCATATAGTGCTTGTATTAGTGTAGATGTTCAGATCAATTTTTCTACACAAACGACAAGCAATTGTAGTATGCAAAATCAACTTCTTTTACAGTAGAAACTTCTGAGTATTATGCCTGACTTGCCTCATTGTTTGGTTTCTGTTTTTAAAAGACTCCATTCCTGCTAAGTTACCCCCACCTGTCAATTGTCACCTGTATTTTTATTCCCAATCCTCTTTCTGGGGGTTCTTTGCTTGTATGTGAGTTATATTTTATGTTCTAATCACTCTGTAGTTCTCGTTCCTACCGAGTTCCATCTAACCTTTGCCTTTAGCTTTCAAATGAAATCATCTTCCTTTATTCCTCCTTCAAACTGTTCATATCTCTATCTGTTAGCCTCTTTGAAGGAGATTCTCCTTTGAAATTTAGGTATCATTTCCCAAATATTTTCATTTTGATGTGCAAATTTCTATTATTGATATGAGGTCTCATTGAGAGTACTGGGTTAGCTGGGAGTGGTGGCGCACGCCTGTAATCCCAGCACTTGGAAGGCAGAGGCAGGTGGATTTCTGAGTTCGAGGCCAGCCTGGTCTACCAAGTGAGTTCTAGGACAGCCAGGACCCACACAGAAAAACCAAAGAAAAAAAAAAGAAAAGAAAAGAAAAGAAAAAAGAGTACAGGGTTAAACTTTTCATGTCGACTATTTATCTCCCTATTCAGTTTCACTTATATGAAAATTAAGTTTCATTTTATGGTTTTCTTTTTGTGACTTGCTATGGCTTTGTGTTTTACTTATTTTGACCTTTCATTTCTCTCTCTCTCTCGCTCTCTCTCTCTCTCTCTCTCTCTCTCTCTCAGAGGTTTGCTAGTTTACAAAGTTTATTTTTTTTTTAAATTCTCATTTGTTTGCCCACTCTCATAAGACTAATTTTCTAGGATCTTCTGATTGAAATGCATTTTTCTTCTGCATAGATAATTCTTTCATTCATATCTTATTTATATATTTTGTGCACTTTGAGTGTGTGTATCCCCCATAAAACACATGTGGGAGTCAGAAGGGCACTTGAGGGAGTCAGTCCTCCACTGTGTGGGTCTCTGGGGCTCCACTCAGGTTTTCATTCTTCATGGATTGTAGGGGAAAGAGAAAAATGTAAGAGGGAAAAGAAAAAGAATATATGAGTTAGAGATATAAACAGTAAGATTTAGGGAAAGCAAAAGAAGTTCAAGACGAAGTGACCACACAAGACCAATCAAGACCACAAAGTTCCTCCTTGCCTAGGAGGTGGAAGTTGGAGACATTTCACTCTACCTCCAGGTTCTTCAATCTAAACTTCACTAAGTGCATATTCTGGAGCTTTCTCCAGTTCAAGCAGAATGGGCTGTGTATAGACTAAGTTTCACCAAATACACTAAAGTGAGTGAAGCCAAGCCTGATCATGTGAGACTGAATTCTTGCTCATGGCTTCTGTACATGGGCTCAGAGATTTGGTGTGCGTAACAAGTATTCTTCATTCACTCCCATTACTGGAGCTATGGACCAACCAATTAGATGCCTAAGAGTTCCTGAGAAGTTCTACTATGCGTGTGTGCGCGTGCGTGCACGTGTGTGTGTGTGTGTGTGTGTGTGTGTGTGTGACAGAGAGAGACAGTGACAGATAAAAGAAAAAGATTCCCTCACAGAAACTGAATTCCTGTCAAATGTTTCTGGGGCTCCACACTGAAAGATGAAGAGAATCAAGTCTTGGGCACTTAGTGATCCATGCTGGTTTCTGATCTACCCTTTGTTTATAACACACATGACGGGTTTTGCTCTTCTCCCAAGAAGTTTGACTATGCTTTCCAAATAAATATATCCAGTGAACCTTTGTTGGGTACAGCCACATTTTCTACCACACAGAGATATAGCTGTACAAGTCTATATAAGTTCCTGAACCCACAGGAACTCAGTGGTATCTGGTAAAGAAAGGCCATTGGAACTTGGAGATATTAAAATGTAAGTGCATCTTACCAAGTGCATTGGTTTTTTGGTAGTATCCCTCTTCTGGTGGCTTTGTTCATGTTATCAATGAACAAATAGGCAGAATTGGGCTTCTTCTCCAAGGTGTCACTATTTTGAGTAAAATAGCCAACAACAGCATGCATGGGATCCTGAGATGACAAGTCCTCAAACCCAAATCTATGAAGTGTGTTACTCACCAAGTTTTCTTTCATCCATAATTAATAATATATAAAATCCACCTGTCAAATAGTCTCTTGTCTAATCCCAAGTACAGACAGGGTAATGGCAGAAGCTCTTCAAGGACTAATTTCTAACTGATCTGGAAACTTTCACTGGGAAGTTTCCTTAAAGCCTGAGGAAGAAATTTCTAAAACAAGTCAAAACACCACAAACTGTCAACAAATCACACTCACATCTAGCGAAGCTGAGATCATCCTAACAACCTGACAAAATGTCTACACTTTTCTCTGTCATGGGTGTAGCCTGGCTCCTTGGCTCAGTGTGGTCTCATTTTCCATGCAGTTACAACTGAGAAGTCACACTCACCTCAGGTTTTATTTGCATAATAAATGGAAAAAGTACCACACAGTAGGAGTCAAGAGGGTTGAAGATCTGGTTCTACAGTGTTGTCATAGGTTTCCAGGTTCTGACCCTTGAACCCTGGAGGTTTTCCTTCTGTCTTTTGCTAATATCTCCACTGAGCACACCTTCCTACTCTCCAGCTAGCCTACTACCCGCTGAGCACGTGATGTTAGACATTTCTGTCATGTTTACAAGTTTGGTTTTTCTGACTTAATATTTTTTTATTATTTGGAAATTTCCTATAATGCATTATGATCACTCTTGCTTCCCATTTCTTCCCGGTCCTCCTTTGTGCTCTCAGCCTATTACTCCCCACAAAACAAAACAAAATGAAACAAAATAAAACAAAACAACCCATCATGTCCAATTTCAGTAGAAAGTTCAGGACTCCACATGCCATTCCACACCACACCACGTTCCAGGCAGCCACATACCTATAGGAAGGGTCATGTTCCCATACTTGCACTTCAGATTTTCATATTTATTTTTATTTAGTTTACAATAGGTCAAATTCAATATTAATCTCTCACCATTTTTCCAGCAGATAAAAAATATGTTCTCTACTTTTATATTCATGCTTTATGATATTCCCTTATATTGGCTACATATTAATAGTATTTGTTCACCTTATATGTTTCACAAGGAGACATTTATAATAGTCTTCATTTACTTAGCTTTATATAGCTCTTCCCCACCAAGATTTTTTTTGATCTTCTGCTAGTGATATGCTGTCTTCTTTTTATTTCTCACAGAATAATTTGTGTCTTCTTGGGAGACTTATTTTTCAGGACATTCATTCAACTGGGGGGAAAAGTAGTCTTCAGTTATCAGAATTGTTAAGATCCTTGCTTTTTCCACTGCAGAGAAAACTCTCTTCTTAGATAGGCTGCTTGATAGCAGCCCTCTGGGGCAGTCAGCCTCCTGTATCTCTCTATGGCAAACAACATTCAATAAGATCACTGGCTGCCAGCCCTGCTCCCTAGCTGCCTTCTGCTGTCAAGGAACATGGTGTCTGTTCCAAGGAGTGCACTGCAGTTTCAACAAAGGCATAATTTCCAGTGAATTCTCAGATGAGCTGTTGCCATTTTTCCCATCTAATACCAGTCTCTGCCTGCTCATTCTTAGCAGTGTGTGCTCATAACGATTCCCGCTCCAACTGTCATGAACAAGGGGTGCAAAATGGTGCCTCTGGTTGAGTCTGCCACCATTCAGATCCCTTGATATGTCTGTGGCCATGTTATACATAGCTTTGCTCAGCATTCTTTTCTTTCTGGGGCTGTTATTTTCAATAAAGTGTCAAATCAGTAGACTATTCCATTTCCAAATTGAGACAGAGATATTTCAGAAATTATGAATTAATTTGCTATGCTTTAAACGTTTGTGTTGTGAAAGAAAATTCTGGAAAGATATTGGCATGTCCTCTATTTTGATTTTAATAGAAAAGCATTAAGAAGTTAACATGAATTATGTGTCTTCCATAATCATCAAGATTTACTTTAGGGACAGGCATTATAGCCCTGAACAGCATGTTAAAAGGAGACTTCCCACAATTCACTGTGTTTAAGCTAGCATATTCCCATCAGCAAAGGAGAGCAGACTCTCACTGTGCAAAGACAGAAGCTTGGCTGACTATTGTGGAGGGAAAAAGTGCCAGTTGTCTGACTGAACAGAAGTTATTTAATGTCTCTGATTCTCATTGCCCTCATCTATAGACCAACATTAAGAAATATATTCTGCATGGAGGTAGTTTGAAGATTAAACAGAACAATTTATTGATCCAAATCAGAGACACTTAAAAGTTTCTTGCAAAATATATCATCACTTTCTAAAGATGGTACACATTACTTTGTAGAAAGCAGTGGAGGAAATATTTCTCTTTTACTGATAAAAGGAATGACCACATGAATTTTATAGTCTGTATTGATGCATTGGCTTTGCAACCTTGCGACTGAGGTATTTATATATTTATTTATTTATTTATTTATTTATTTATTTATTTATTTATTTGCTTATTCACTTAATTAGGCATTGGTTGTGACAGATCACAGCTGAGCTGAATGGTTGAAGATTGATGAAGAATCATAGCCTTGGTCCCCAAATCTCCATGTAACTTTTCTGAAAAGCTGTTTTTGCTCCAGAGCTTGCACTCTGCAGCTGGCCACCTGCTTTGCTGCGACCTTGCTGCTGTTCAGCTTCTGCTTCTGCAGAATCTTGCTTTCTTCCTTCCCCTCATGAACTGCTCCCAAGCTAATCTGTCTTCCAGTTTGTATCCAGCATTCCCAGGCCAGGAGAGTGTGCCTGGACTGCTCCATGCTCCCTCCCATTATAGAGTGTAGGGTAATAATGCCAATTACATACTCTTGCAATGCTGCTTCAGTTTAAATGTCCCTCATAATTAATGTGTTAGAAACTTAACTTTGGGGTAGGATATTTTAGAGAAGGCTGAAACATGGGACCTCTGTCCTCATGGGTAGATTAATGGCTTAATGAGTTTGGTTACACATCACGTGATAACCCTTGCCATGCCATGATGCAGTATAAGCCTACTGGATGCTGGTCACATGCCAGTACTATGCATTCAGGTGGCTCCAGAATGATAAGAAATGAATTCTAAATAACCATTAGGCATTGAATCATGAAAATGAAGAGAAGAGCAGATGGTGGTGCTTTTTGACCAGTCAGGTGATGCTGTTTCTCAGATGCCTTGGGATGCTGTCATCTAAGCATGCCATGCTTTTATCCTCTTTTAAAAAATTAATGTGTTTATTTTATGTGCACAAGTATTTTGCCTGCATGTACGTGTGTGCACTATGTGCATGCCTGATATTCAAAGAGGTCAGAAGAAGACATCAATGCCCCTAAAGGTGGAGTTATGGATGGTTATGAGCTACCATGTTGGTTCTGGGAAAGAAACCCATGTCATATCCCAGTGCAACAAGTGATTTTAACCTCAGAACCAACTCCCCAGTCCTAATGGTTACCTTCTTGAAATCAGAACAGATGCGACTGCCAATAGAAGGCACTCTGGACACTCTGGACACTCTGGGGCAGTTAACATTCTCCCCCACACTAGGCAATTCATGAGCCCTGTCTCTCTGTCAGCAGACAAAAGAGGAAGGGTACGGGAGACTGTTCTTCTGTGATGCTACCTGTCAGTTACACAAGCTCCCAGCGGTGACCCTTGGAAGCCACTCACTGAGCTAAACTTAGGTAGAATCATTTCTTCACTCTGTTGTTCTTGCTATATCTGTGGTGAATAGACATTTGTCCATCTTTCCCCAAGAAAAGTCACATAATTATCTGTTTCATTTCAGTTCATTAAGTGTATTGCCATCAATACATTAAGCCATAAACATAGACATGTGTTTGTCTTTCCACAATGTCATGATTCACTGAATAACAATACATTTATAAGGTGCAGCAATTTCAATGGTGGCCATTTGCCAGTTAACCCTGATTATGGAGGTTCTTTTACTAATTCCCATGTCACAGAATACATAGTAAATACATCTCTCTATATGTAAATATGCAGTTTACAAAATGAATACAAGTTAAAGAAGCTACAGCAGAGTTCAGCAGGCTTCAGAAGTGGGTTAAGAGAAATGCAAATAGATAGAGAGTCTGTATTGATAAGATAACAAACCTAAATCAGCTCCAGGGAAGATGCTGCTACCATGGAGTTCAGGCCTCAGAAGGCTGTGAAAGTATGTAGATCAAGGACCAATATTTAGAAAGTTGGGAAAAACATGTTACCTACACTGTAAAGGGTAGCAACTCATGACAAATTGATTACCAAAAATAAACAAATTTTAAAATGGAAAGAGAAAATAAATAAACTTTAGATCACACCACTATGATTATGAATATATCTGCTAGACTACAAAATTTTACTATATTGAAAAAATAGTTGAATAAACAAAGGAAATTAAAAGTGTTGGCTCTGGGGGAAAAGATAAGGGATAGACAGACAGCGATAATATGTCCATCCTATTTTGGCACTTACCTCTGGGAGTGCCCACAGAGTGCATTAAATAAAATAAAATAAAATAAAAACAGTTCCAGAGAACACGGAGCTAGAGTTAAAATATCCCCATAATGCAAATACCTTAATAAATGGAACAAGGGGGTGTCTACAAGGATGTTTGAAAGCCTGTCATAAGTGATGAGCACAGGCAGTTGACACTTCACATACTTACTACAAATGTGCAGATAATACTTTGAATGATAGTGTAGAAAACCTGAGAAGGATTTTCTGAAACTATGAAACTACCATCCTAAGGACCTGGCAAATTACAATGGTCCTTGGAGGAGAGTTTGTATGACAAGATAAAGTTTCAAACACACCGCTTTACATAACATGGAGTAATGTAGCCTGATTTCCACAGTCTCTTTCTGAAAAGAAGCAAGTGTACCTCTCAGCAAGGTGTGGCAGTCTAACAAGCTGGCAATAGTAAGATTTTTTCACTGTCTCTCACTAGTCAAGTGTCAGCTCCCAAGGAACTTTCTGTCGGTTTACTGAAAAACATTTGCTAAGCAAAAGAAATATCCATTTGATTTATGTTGAGAAGAGTAATGTTAGCAGCATGAATAAATTATGAAAATACTCTGTATAACACAGGCGGTATGTTAGAATAACAGATGCAAACTTGTTCTGTGAATGATGAGGTTATTCTCAAGTTTATGTGTGATTTTATTCTCAAGCTGTTCATCGCATCTTTCCCCCTATTTTATTTGATTTGAAAGCATGTGATTCTAAATGGAGACCAGTTTATGCTTTAAAATTGGAGGCAACAGGATGAAATGAGAAAGAACACTGGATTTAACGCAGAAAGGATTTGAGTTGACTTCCTTTGCTACTTCATAGCTGTGACCTTGAGAAAAATCAGCAGCGTATTCCTGGTACCTTTGTTGTTCTATAAATTTAATGAGGATTCCAATACCAGTCCTATGAAATTTAAAGTACAGTTAAATTAGATAATGCATGCAAAAGAGAGTTGCTTTGAAAACTTCATTATAGCAATTATTATATGTTGTTCATATATGATACACATAAATTTCATTGTAAGTACATTACTAACGTGGGATTTCAGGATGTCCTTTGGTGGACACTTAATTTAAAATTTTTGGTTTACCTTGCTTTGTTTTGTTTTATAAACAAGGTCTCAAGCATTTCAAGCTATTCTTTGTTTGTTTGTTTGTTTGTTTGTTTGTTTGTTTGAGACAGGGTTTCTCTGTGTAGTCCTGGCTGTCCTGGAACTCACTCTGTAGACCAGGCTGGCCTTGAACTCAGAAGTCAGCCTGCCTCTGCCTCCCAGAGTGCTGGGATTACAGGCATGCGCCACCACGCCCAGCTTCAAGCTATTCTTGAACTTATTATTTACTCAAGAATATACCCAAGGAGGATTTTAAGTGCCAGGTTCTCATTCCTCTACCTTCTAAGTCCTGTGATTGTAGGTATGTGTCACCACTCATGGAGTTGATCTGAGTTTTTAATATTGTGTTTTAACTTCAGTTATGGGACATAATTCATATCTAGAATATCTAATTCAAGACTGTGAATAGTCCTAAATGAATGGCTATCAGTGTAAATTCATGGAAAATGAGTTTTCATAGTCTTTTGTGAATACATCTTCAAATAATTCTTTATTTGACATGCAGATAATGGAATTTCATTGAAATAAATAGACCTTTTCCTTTGTTGCTAAAATTACCTTTCTGTTTGAGTGTCGTTTTGCATGCCTATAATCCCAGGACTTGGGAGACTACAGCAGACTGATCTCTGTGAGTTGAAGACTAGCCTTTGCTACAAGAGCTCACTTCAAAAAAATAATAAAGGAAGGAAGGAATGAAGAAAGGAAGGAAGGAAAAAAGAAAGAATTCATAATTCATAGTTGGGGAGATGGCTCAGTGTTTCAGGGTATATCTTGTAAAGATCCCGAGTTCAGTTCGTTGCACCCATCAGAGGAGACTTAAAATTACCTGCCATTCCAGCACCAATGGATCCAATATTATCTCTGGACTCCAAGGGTATTACATTAATGTACACACACACACACACACACACACACACACACACACAAACACACACACCACTCACACACACAATTAAAAAATAAATGTCTTAAAATTAAAATTTCTATTTTATTAAAAGTACAGCAGGAGTTGATAGTTTTTATCCAGAAGAAATTATATGAAACTGTTGGTAAAACATGCTCTAACCTGCTCACAGATAAGAGAAGCTATAAGCAAGTCTATATATTGAGAAGTTGAACTTAATAAAATCAAAATAGAAAAATTATTGAGCATATCTTCTAGCAAAATAAAAATTGCAGGGTAAAGTAATTCCTATGTTTTCTACTGACCTTTAAAGCAACCAAGTGTTCTACCAAGGTTTTAGTAATGCAGAAAAGATATCTTTGTAATGTGTTATTTCTGTTTAAACAAAAGGCTTAGAATACAGCTTAGTTTATTTCTAAAGTAGCAGGTGGAAACCTAAGTCTTTTCTAGTGGTCTGACTACTGGTCAGTTTTGAGGTCATTTTCTAGATATGGTTTGAGATCAGGAAAATAAAGCCAGACCATGACACACTGTAATGTCATTATATGTCTTGTGTTTCTATTGCTGTGTTATAAACATTACAGCCCAAAGTAACTTGAGTGGGAATTCTGTTGGTTTTGTTTGTTTTGTTTTGCTTTTGGCTTACCCATTCCAAGTCACAGTCCATAAAGGAAAGCAGAGACAGGAACTCAAACTGGATGCAGAGAGAGGAATTAAAGCTGGAGCCATAGTGAGAAGCTGATTACTGGCTAGCTCCTCATGGCTTGCTCATGTAGCATTTTTATACCACCCAGGTCCACATGCCAATGGGTGTGGCACTGCATAGTGGCCTGGGTCTTTCCTCACCAATCATTAATCAAAAAACATTCCTCAGTTGAAACTGCAGGCCAACCAGATTGGAAGCATTGTCTCTATTAAGGTTCCTCTTCTCAAAGGGCACTGGTTATGTCGAGATGACAAAACCTCAGCAAGCTCACCAAATACCTATCCTAGTCATAGTTCTGAGTGATAAATACTAGACATGACATCATACTAAAAGGGACATTATATTTATTCCCAAATTTCTTAGCATCCTGTATTGATGGACATGAACAGAACAGTAAAGGATTTGGTAGTCATTGTACATAAAAAAAAATTTTTTTTGGTATGTGTAACACATTTGTTCCTACTGAGACCCAGGCAACAATATTTTACTAATTTATTTGCATGTGACAATCACTTTATTTTTCAACCTTCAAATGCTCTTAAATGCAGGTGAACCTTAGCAGAGTGGTTAATAAACAGTGGAGAGGGTCTTGTTCTGAACCCCGGACCCAAGGAATGATGGGTCTTTAAAGGCTGGGGTTCTGTTCACCATGGATGCTGGACATGAAAGACAGCAAAATCCCAAACAGGAGCATGAGCATGGAGATGACCAACTTGCATGAGTATGAGTACATGGTTTCAGAAGAGATTCCCAAACAAATCTAAGTAAAAGTTCTTCTCCACATCATTTTTAAAAATTGACCACCTATTCTGGGCTGGAAAGGGAATTAGTTCATATCTGAGATGGAAAAACAAAAAAAAATAAGAGGCCTTTTAATTTTTCTGACAAAATGCTAATTAATAGAAAATGCAATTTGTATTAATCAATAGGAGTAATTAATATTGAGGCTTGTGTATTCATTCTCCATACTCCTAGATGGTAGAAAAAGTCTCTGATTACAGGAACTAAGAAATTTAGATATTTATTATCAGAGCTTGTTAGGGCATAAGCATGAAGTATTGTCAGTCATGTGATTTCATTCTTAAGTAAAATCAAAAGGGGTATGAAATGAGACTCCCCGACCCCCTGTATTGGACAATGGCTGAAGGGACAAAAATATTAAAGTGTCTTGTGATCATGAGAACAAAGTCAAGAGAGTCACTGGATAGTTGAACAAGAACTCAGCTTCGGGAGGAACCTTGAAATATGATTTCTGAGGCAGTCTGTATCACAGAGTTCCTGAATTACAAGGGCGAAGATGCTGGTGATGTATCTTGCTGAAACTTGGTTAGTTGGAAGACTGAATTCACTTTATATATCCGGGAGTTTGCATGCATATATATATCAGCACACTACATGCATGTGTAGTGGCCATGGATGTCAGAAGAGGTCATTGGGTTCCCTGGAACTGAGTTACAGAGAGTTGTGAACTGTCTGTTGGTGTTGGGAGTCAAAATATGGCCACAGGTGAGAACAAGTGATCTTAACTGCTGAGTTGTCTCACTAGATATCCGCAGTGATTTTATTTGATTGGATTGTTCAGTCCTGAGGTTTTTGTTTCATGTTGTTTTTTTTTTTTTTGTTCATTTTGGCTTATTTCCTTGCTGATGCTTATCTCTATAATTTTAAGTTTTTCTCTATACTGCTGGCCATTTTGTTCACTGGAGCAATATTCTTTTTTTTTCTTTTTTTATTTTTCATTTTTTCTTTTTCTTTGTTGATATATTTTTTTATTTTCTTTATTTTTTGTTTACATTCCAAAGGCTTTCCCCTTTGCCAGTTCCCACCTCACCATATGTCCCATAAGTCCTTGTCCCTCTGCCCATTCCCCAATCATCCACCCCCCCCCATTTCTCTGTTCTGATATTCTCCTACAAAACTGGATCCAGTCTTTTCAGGACCAGGGTCCTTTCCTTCCTTCTTATTGGGAATCTTTTGATTTCCTAATTGTTCCTTGAGTATTCAGAGCTTTTGGGCTTATTAATATCCACTTATCAGTGATTGCATTTCATGTGTATTCTTTTGTGATTGGATTAACTCACTTAGGATGATATTTTCCAGATCTAACCATTTGCCTACAAATTGCATGAATTCATTATTTTTAATTGCTGAGTAGTATTCCATTGTATAAATATACCACATTTTCTGTATCCATTCCTCCCTTTGAGGGACATCTGGGCTCCTTCCAACCTCTGGCTATAATAAATAGGGCTGCTATGAACATAGTGGAGCATGTGTCTTTATTGCATGCAGGGGAATCCTCTGAGTATATGCCCAGGAGTAGTATGACAGCGTCCTCTGGAAGTGTCATGCCCAATTTTCTGAGGAACCGCCAGACTGATTTCCAGAGCAGTTGTACCATCTTGCAATCCCACCAACAATGGAGGAGTGTTCCTCTTTCTCCACATCTTCGCCAGCACCTGTTGTCTCTTAAGTTTTTTTTCTTTTTCTTTTTTTTTCTTAATTTTTTTATTTTCTATAATCTATGTTTACATTCCAAAGGTTTTCCCCTTTCCAAATTACCCCCCACCATATGTCCCATAATTCCTCTCTCCCCCTGCTATTCCCCACTCACCACCCCCCCACGATTTCTCTGTTCTGGGTCTACAATACTGGATCCAATCTTTACAGGCCCAGGGTCCTCTCCATTCTTCTTCTTGGGAGTCATTTGACTTGCTAATTGTGTCTTGAGTATTTAGGGCTTCTGGGCTCATTAATATCCACTTATCAGTGATTGCATTTCATGTGTATTCTTTTGTGATTGGATTAACTCACTTAGGATGATATTTTCCAGATCTAATCATTTGCCTACAAATTGCATGAATTCATTATTTTTAATTGCTGAGTAGTATTCCATTGTATAAATATACCACATTTTCTGTATCCATTCCTCCCTTTGAGGGACATCTGGGCTCCTTCCAACCTCTGGCTATAATAAATAGGGCTGCTATGAACATAGTGGAGCATGTGTCTTTATTGCATGCAGGGGAATCCTCTGAGTATATGCCCAGGAGTAGTATGACAGCGTCCTCTGGAAGTGTCATGCCCAATTTTCTGAGGAACCGCCAGACTGATTTCCAGAGCAGTTGTACCATCTTGCAATCCCACCAACAATGGAGGAGTGTTCCTCTTTCTCCACATCTTCGCCAGCACCTGTTGTCTCTTGAGTTTTTTTTCTTTTTTTTTCTTAATTTTTTTTATTTTCTATAATCTATGTTTACATTCCAAAGGTTTTCCCCTTTCCAAATTACCCCCCACCATATGTCCCATAATTCCTCTCTCCCCCTGCTATTCCCCACTCACCCCCCCCACGATTTCTCTGTTCTGGGTATACAATACTGGATCCAATCTTTACAGGCCCAGGGTCCTCTCCATTCTTCTTCTTGGGAGTCATTTGACTTGCTAATTGTGTCTTGAGTATTTAGGGCTTCTGGGCTCATTAATATCCACTTATCAGTGATTGCATTTCATGTGTATTCTTTTGTGATTGGGTTAGCTCACTTAGGATGATATTTTCCAGATCTAACCATTTACCTACAAATTGCATGAGTTCATTATTTTTAATTGCTGAGTAGTACTCCATTGTATAAATATACCACATTTTCTGTATCCATTCCTCCTTTGAGGGATATCTGGGCTCCTTCCAACCTCTGGCTATTATAAACAGGGCTGCTATAAACATAGTGGAGCATGTGTCTTTATTGTATGCAGAGGAATCCTCTGGGTATATGCCCAGGAGAGGTATGCCAGGGTCCTCTGGAAATGACATGCCCAATTTTCTGAGGAACCGCAACACTGATTTCCAGAGCGGTTTTACCATTTTCCAATCCCACCAACAGTTGAGGAGTGTTCCTCTTTCTCCACATCCTCGCCAGCAGCTGTTGTCTCTTGAGTTTTTAATCTTAGCCATTCTGACTGGTGTGAGGTGGAATCTCAGGGTTGTTTTGATTTGCATTTCTCTAATGACTAATGATGTTGAACATTTTTTAAGGTGTTTCTCAGCCATCTGAATTTCTTCAGGTGAAAAGTCTTTGTTTAGCTCTGTACCCCATTTTTGGATGGGGTTATTTGGTTCTTTGGGGGTCTAACTTCTTGAGTTCTTTGTATATTACACAGGGCTTTGGATATTAGCCCTGTGTTGGATGTGGGGTTTGTGAAGATCTTTTCCCAATTTGTTGGTTGCTGTTTTATCCTTCTGACAGTGTCCTTTGCCTTACAGAAACTTTGTAATTTTATGTGGTCCCATTTGTCAATTGATCTTAGAGCATAAGCTATTGGGGTTCTGTTCATAAACTTTCCCCCCTGTGCCCATGTCCTTCAGGGTCTTCCCCAGTTTCTTTTCTATTAGTTTCAGTGTATCTGGGTTTATGTGGAGGTCCTTGATCCACTTGGAGTTGATCTTGGTACAAGGAGATAAGAGTGGGTCAATTCGCATTCTTCTGCATGTTGACCCCCGGTTGAACCAGCACCATTTGTTGAAAAGGCTATCTTTTTTTCCACTGGATGGTTGTAGCTCCTTTATCAAACATCAAGTGACCATAAGTCTGTGGGTTCATTTCCAGGTCTTCAATTCTATTCCATTGAGCTACTTGCCTGTCGCTGTACCAATACCATGCAGTTTTTAGCACAATTGCTCTGTAGGTCAGGGATATTGATTCCTCCAGAAGTCCTTTTATTGTTTGGAATAGTTTTAGCTATCCTGGGTTTTTGTTACTCCAGATGAATTTGAGAAGTGCTCTTTCTAGATCTATGAAGAATTGATTTGGGATTTTGATGGGGATTGCATTGAATCTGTAGATTATTATTGGTCTCCTGGATTGATTTTCTTACTTATTTTACCTAATTTTCTGAGTCCTATATAAATCATCAGTCCCCCTTTAGAGAGGGATTCTGAAGCCAATGTTTATCTTTGGCTTCCAATATCAAAAAATTAGGAGTCTGTAGAAGTTTAATATAAACTGCTACCTTGCAAATTCTTGGTTTTTTTGTGTCTCTTGTATCTGTTAGCATAAATGTGATTTTCATTTTATTTTCATTCATTTTGTTTTATATGTGTCTGCTTGCTGGATTGTCTTTAGTTGTATTTATGCTTCCTACTGCTATAGAAAGGAAATAACTGCATTAACAGACAAAATGATTTAAAGGTAGTTCTAACATTGGCTTGCATGAGCAGACCTCATGTACTCCATTTGTATTTTGATAATGTTTAGAGACAGCATCCTGAGGAGACTACAGCTTGGGAAAATGTTCTTTGCAGATTCATACAGTTAAGAAGATCAATATTTAAGTAAGGAGGAAAGAATGGAGTAGGCAAGGGTAGAAAGTAGGGGACATAGTAAGTCTGAGTAATAAATTATACCCCACGCAAAGAGATAAAGCAACAGAGGAATGTTAGGGCAGAAAAGGTGGTCCTATTCAGGGAGGAATACAAATTGGTTGTCTGGTGCCAAACTATCAGACCTGAAAACCACATACAAATAATATACAGTCTGAGCAGGTTATATTTAGGAATATATATGTATATGCTTTTTTGCATAACATTTAGTAAAAACTGGAGTTATGCATTTGAAAGAGAAGAGTATAGGTGAAAGTTTGGAGGAAGGCAAGGAAAAGAAGAAATTTTGTAGTTTATTATAATCTCAAAAATAACATTTCAAAAAAGAATAGTTTCATGGTCCTATTTAAAACAGGACTTCCTCATTACCTCAGTAAAACATCTTACAAAAACATCTTAAGGAAGGATTAGTTTATTCTAACATTTTCACAGTCCGTCATAGTAGGGATGTGATGGTAGCAGAAGTTTGAGGTGTTTGGTCACACGTGTCTACTGTTGGGGAGAAGGCAGTGATGGACACTGGTGCTCAGCTCCTGTCCTTTCTATTAACTCTGCCACACTGTACCATAGGATAGTACCATCCAAGTATAGAGTGGGCTTTCTTAACTCAGTTAGCCTAATCTAGGCAGCCCTTCACCAATCATCCCAGGGTGTTTTCTCATACATGTATCTAATTCTTGACAATATTAACCAGGACAGGAAGAAAGTTTTAGGTTTAGACCTATATGAAGTAACAGACAAAAGTATTACACAGTAGAATATATTACCAGTCATGGAAATCCTTGCCTGCAGGATACAAATTAGAAAACAACAGCCAAATAAAGATTGAAAGTATACATAATGAAATATAAAAATAAATCTTAAAAATAAACAATGAATGAAATAGAGTTTATAATGACTTTAGTGAATATTTCTTGGGGACAACATGGGTGGTTGAGTTAACATGTTTTTTTTTTTCTACCTTCACGTGGTCTTTTGTAACCATCACTGTGGGTGAAATGACAAGTTAAGTCAATATGTATTACATAGGAGAAGGGTTCAATGACCAAAGGATTCCCATTTCTAAGCCCTATTGCCTTGCAAAACATCATCCCATGAATGGGGCTTTCAGTGACTGAGGCTTTGAAAGGGTATGCAAGCTTACTAATCTCTATACTTTTGTCACTGGAAGATTAAGTATGTCTGTAGATACACTACACCAACTTTCTGGTATGTAATGTAGCTTAGGCACATAATGGTAGGAATGTGCATTGCCTTTTCTGGAGAGTACCTTCTGGACAGCTACTTCAGTGTTTCATCTGTCTGTCTGTCTGTGTCTCTATCAGCCTGTCTGTATCTCTGTCTGAGTCTCTCTGTCTCTGTGTCTCTCTTTCTTTACTCTGTGTCTCTGTTTCTCTCTTCCCATCTCGTTTTCTCTCAGCAATCATTAAGGATACAGTGGAGCCTTATGGACTACTAAATAAGTTTCAACTCAATTATGCTTTAGAACTCACAGTAGATACATGAAATTCAGCCATTATGTTACAAGCAAGATCAAGGCATAAAGAAGAAACAAGATTAAGATAAATGGAGAAGTCATATTCCAGAATTTTCTAAGATTTCATTGGCTGCTGTTTACCAGGTCAGATGGGAAGTATGGCTTTACAGGCAAGTACATGACTCAAGTTGAACTGGCAGTAAAGGGGAGGTGGTAAATTCACTGGTCAGATCGCACAGTATGCTACAGTAAGTAAGTCTCACAGTATGCTACAATAAACGTAGATCTTGTTAGATTATGAGAAAACTCATTGTATACAACATTCAAATTAGGATTTTTTGGTCCTTTGTTTTTAAAAGTAAAATTACAATTATGCAAAGAAATCATGATATTCTATTCTGTCAAATACAAATAAGACATTAGAGCTAATCTGTGGTGGCAGTAATAGCTGGAAATCAAAATGGTATTCTAGTTATCTCATGTTTTGCTTTTCTAAATCAAGAATTAAAACATGTACATTTCCTTAAAAAAGGAAATTTACTTTTGTAAGTTACTGAGAAAATATTATTTTAGTTTTGGTTATACATGTTAATTTAGTATTTCTTGCAAATTTTACAAATTTGATGGATAGATACGACTAGCATCCCTAAATAAAATATCCCAAGCAAGGGGCTGAAGCATAAGTATTCTATTTTAGATTAAGACCATGAAATAGAAACAAATTATATGTATTTTAATATATTTAAAATATTTTAATAAATAAATTAAATATTTTATTGAATGAGTAGATTGCTACATATGTATATATGGGTATACATATATATATATCTACAAAGATTAGATTATTAATTGATTTTGTTAAAATATTTTACATAGTTTAGACAAATTCTGATTGAGATTGAGTCCAGGCTAAGTATATCTTTCTTGAATAGAACTTTCCATCCACAGTATTGCATCAAAGCATTTCATTTCCAATGAGACAGGGTTGAGCTGTAGATCCTTTAATATCTTACATTGATGAAGCAAACAAACTTTTCCAAATGCTTGAAAATGACCTTTAAAAACTCTGCCTGCAGCAGTCACACTAATGTGTCTATTTATATATCGACATCACAAATTCATTAAAGTATAGTTTCCATTACAACTTGAGTTTGCTATGTAGTGCCTTTAAATTTTTTATTATTTACTTATTTCACTATTATTTTTCTATCATCTATTTATCATTGAGTTATCTACTTATCTATCATTGATTTATGTACTTATTTTCTATCTATCTATCTATCTATCTATCTATCTATCTATCTATCTATCATCTATCATCATTTATCTACCAACCATCTATTTTCTATTATCATCTATCTGTCTGACTATCATCTATCATCTCTATTGAACTATCTCTGTGCACAGAAGTTAGGGGAAACTTGCATTTCTCTTTCAACCACATTGGAATAGTTGGCTTGGCAGAACGTGCCTTTACCCATTGAGCCATCTCATTAGCCCTGATGTACTTAATTATAATTTATGCAATAATTTGTCATATAATGAATACATACTTCATATGTACATATATACATATATACATTCCACTCTGTCATCTCTGAGTCATGTATACATGAATAACTTCTGTCACTAATACTACATGCTGAATACTACATGTAATATCTTAGCTAACTTTTCAAATTCTTTCATGAATTAAATAAAATCACACCAGTAAAGACCATTAGAAAATGTCTGGCTTTTAATATTTAATAACTTTCCATTGACTCCTGAAAATATGCCAGACTGCAACCTTGGGATTAGTTCTGCTTCATCACCGACTGAGAGACTGTTAGTGCTCTTTTGCTGTACTTGGTTTTCTCATCTCTATAGTAGAACTTGATTGTGGTACAAGGGTTTACGAGGTCCAAATTCAGATGCCACAAAATGAGGGGGATCAGGGAGTCTGGGAACTTGAAAGTTCCCTTGGCTTGAATATAGCATATAGTTGTATAATGTTGATAAATAAATAAAAAAAACCCAATCAACCAAAACATCACTGTTTAGGTTTTGCCTCCTCAGACATCATGTGTCACACACTCTCACTACATCATGCTGACTCATAGACCTCCCCCAGAAGTCAGGTGCCATCCATGTTCTTGCTGATGTGCCCAGAATATCCACACCAGCACTATGTGGTCTAAACATTAACTAGTCCTTATAACCCTTTGTTTTCTACAGAATGTTAGTGCAATAGAGACTTCTGCAATGATGAATACATCCCATAATTGCATGTCTGGTGAACATCCACTATTCCCATGAACAACTGGATTTCAAATCTCAGCTGGCTCATATGATTGATTATGCTGCCAGACATGGAAGATTTGTAACTTTTCAGGACTCTAAATTTACTGGCATTTCATCGACAAAACAATACAATAACAAGAAATATGATTTTGAGATCTATGATAGAAACAACCTGATTTTTAGGGCCATACTAGTCACTAAGATAGTCTTACTTTGGTATCATGCAAAGTTATTTCTTGCTAATATTTCCATATTTTAATGATGTTAAAAACCATGATTGCGACTTTTATTTGGATATTTAAAACTGGATCATAACATCAAAGCTGGCTCAAATATCTCCTGTCCAGAAATGTATTGAAAGGAAAAACACTGTGTAGTGATTTTTCTATACCTGAATGCATTTTAGAATTTAGAATTCTCCAGGAAGCCTTTAAAAATCTTTGTGCTTGGCTCCTGTTTCCACAGATTCTGATATTTTGGTTTAAGGGGGTGATTCAATAACTGTCAGGTTAAAGCCACTCGCTAATATCTCAGGTGAAGAACGACATGACACAGGTTTTCACAGCATTGAAGGAATTAGGGCTATGCATTGCTATTCATATTTCAGAATCACGTTTGTCAAACCTCAGTATGCACAGAAGTTCCTGAGGGGCTTAGAGGAATCCTCGTTTTGACAGGCATGCCAGAAACTGGTGCAGACGGAGCCCGGATTATATGCTAAGAGTCACTGCTTTCAAGTGGTGTGAGTTTTCTGCCTGCTTGTTAAGCTTGGGCTATGGCATGAAATAAGTACATGAAAATATTGCTTTATTATAAAGTATGGCATAAATGTGAAGAGCTTACTGTTTGTTAGAACTAGGAGTCTTGGGTAAGCAGGTTTGAACTAAGTAGATTGTCAGACTGGCAAGCTGGAGTACACACGACACACTCAAATATGACTGGAGGGGATAATGGGTCTCATCTATTTGCCTCTTTCTAGGTTATTTATGTTCCCCTTTCTAGCTGTGACTCTAAAAATATGGACAAAATGGCCAGCTTCCAGCTTAAGGGGCCTGGCAATGGTGGCTTTAGCTATTGATTGTCTTTTAAATAATCTTGGGTATCATTTGTGACCTACCTTGAGAAATCCAGTTCTAGAACCTGACCATTGTAGATCAGGAGCCCCTTATTCCTGTCTAAAGACATAGGAAAAAATAGCATAGTATATTTTTATTAAAACAAAACATGTGTCCTTATCAACTCAATAAATTCTTGCTCCGTGAAACATAGTACTCATCATAGTCCATTGATTTATATATCTTATTTGCACTAATACAGGTACATAAGGAGGACATACACACAGTTAAAAGTTGGTTGCTGGTTTGAAATGTGAATAGAGAATTTATGTTAATTGAACTGTCATGCCATTAGAGTAAAAACAGGATTCATTTCTCTAACTAGCTTCGGTGTCTCCAAGAGCCTTCTGCATAAGATGGGCCCTGCTTAACATTTTGTTTCCCTCTCAACACATACTATACTTCCATGGTAAAATATAGGTATGTAACTCTTTACATTTCTATTTTATATAAGTGCATCATGTTTCTGGGCATGCTAATGTGTTTTGGTGGCCTTTGAGCTTCTAGTAGCAATGGCTCACTGAAATTGGAAAACCATTTCAGATTTCCATCGATGATGTGAATGTAGTTTTAGTACATGGTTCAGGAAGGGACAGTTCTGTGGCTCATGTGTCAAAAGTATGAACTTGAGTGTATTTTAGGAAACAGAAGCAGTTCTCAAGGTCCAGCAATCTTTCTGTTGACGAGTTATCAATGTGCCCTTATAGAAGACTGATAAGGCATTTCTAAATGCCACTGACCCAGTTTTTCTTCAGATTTCTTTTGTGCTTCCTTCACCTCCCTGACAGTCTTACAATCATTGTACTCTAACATGATTATTTTACTATCTTGTGACTAGCGACTATGATGCCATCTCTCTGATTGAGCCATTTACCTCTTCTGTGATCTGATATTTGATAGCCACCTTTTATTATAATTCAATTGAAAAGCATGGATAATTACTTTAGAACTCCTTCATTAAGTGGCTTCTGGGCTAAGACACCAGAAACCCATGAGATCTCTACTATGCCTTTGCCAGCATTTTAGGACACACTAAATCTTGAAGTCCTAAACACAGATGTATCTCTCTAAGGTGCTTCAGAATGCTTTCCTCTTATCAATTATGTATTGATTTTAAAGTTTAATATTACAGAGTGATCATTTCTTTTAAATGTCTCTTATTAGTGAAATGGAGTTGAAATTAGACCAACTTTTTTGTGAGCAGATTGATAGTTCTAGCAAGAAGCAGTAAATACGAGAGCTACTCATAGTAATTAGGAGAGCCAAATTGCATAAGCAGTGTTTCCAGTGACTGCAAACTTTACCTTTATTATTTCAATTGGTTTCCTGTGAAGATAATATGAAGCTCTGATTAGTTTACACATCATAAAATTAAGAATTATTATATGAAGATATAAAATTATGCTATTTTATTGAGTAAATTAATGACTGTCTACCATGACAGTCTTTCCATTTCTTTTTTTTTTGAATGAAACATTTTATTTATGCCCTTACAAATAAATGAAATAACATGATTATTAGGAAAAAGGTCTTTCTGAATCGGTTTTCATTGAATTTTTTACAAGCTTAGCCTCTATATTTTTATTTTCTATATTCTTTGTTTACATTCCAAATGCTTTCCCCTCTCCTGGTTCCCCCCTCTCCATAAGTCCCAAAAGCCCTCTTCCCTCTACCCATTCCCCAATCAAACCCCTCCCTCTTCCCTATCCTGGTATTCCCCTACAATGCTGGATCAAGCCTTTCCAGGACTAGGGACCTCTCCTTCCTTCTTCTTGGGAATCATTTGATATGCTAATTGTGTCTTGAGTATTCAGAGCTTCTGGCCTAATTAATATCCACTTATCATTGACCACATTCCATGTGTATTCTTTTGTGATTAGGTTACCTCACTTAGGATGATGTTTTCCAGTTCCAACCATTTGCCTAAAAAATTCATGAATTCTTTGTTTTTAATTGATGAGTAGTATTCCATTGTGTAAATATACCACATTTTCTGTATCCATTCTTTCACTGAGGGACATCTGTGTTCTTTCCAGCTTCTGGCTATTATAAATAAGGCTGCTATGAACATAGTGGAGCATATGTCCTTATTGCATGCTGCGGAATCCTCTGGGCATATGCTCAGGAGTGGTACAACAGGGTCCTATGGAAGTGTAATGCCCATCTATTAAACATATACATTCTTAAATAAACCAGGAGCCACATGAATGTAAAATTGGTATTTGTTCTATATTTTATAGATAGTGAATATTGAGTCTAAAGTTAAGTGTTATACATAATAATATTCAGTAAATTCTTTATAAACCTTTCAATTAAAGTTTCAAAGGTGATGAATATTCATTTGCATTCATTGCCATGTGATTATTTTCAAATAACTTATTAATTATGTTTCTTATGAGTCTAATATTTACCCAGTATATCTTAGAAAATTTGTCATGTTGGACAAAAATCCCTCTTTATATTTAAAGGCAGATGGTCTCAGATATTCATAATTTTGACATTTGTCAATTTTTAAAGGGAATTTCTGTAGCTTACTTTTTATTAGAAATTGAAAGAGTAAGTGAAAATGAGAAATTAATCCTATTGTAAACTCTATTTTCAATCATCTCTTGTGTATTCTACCTATAAATATAGTGTGCTGCTCTGTGGTATAGTTTAAGTGTTCACAGCTAAACAAAATGCGTATTCATATGTGGTTTGTTATCATTAACATTAATGAGAACAGGGAGGCATTGAAATAAATGGAATTTTAAATGGAAAAGTCATACTCACATAAAGAAACAATAAAATATTTAATTGATTTATGTTTGATTTCTTTCTATTAAGAAAAGGGAAACTGAATAGATGTTTAATTTTAAAATATCTTATTGTAATATTTTATTAAATACTATGCTGGATATGATTTTTATTTTCATAATATTTTCTCTCTATTCACTGTAAGTCAAAAGTCTCTAAAGTTGGTGGGGTAAAACCCTAGCCCACATGCATTGTGATTTGTGTTTTATAGATGAAGGGAAGGAAACTCAGAAGAGAGCCTTGACCAGTCATGTATTTGAGATAGGTATAATCTACGTATGTTCAGAGAGCTGTCATCAATAATTTTCCCCTAATCCCCAAACTGTCCCACCGTTGAATTCACACTCCTGTTTTTATATAGATTTCTCCTACTTCTACTATTATGCTGTTTCTTTTTATATCAAGAGGTCTACACTGTCATTTGTCACAGCATATTTTGCTTCCTATTTAAAGGACTGAGAACTATTCAACAACTAGGATAAGATATGCATCTGCTATTTAAGAGTCTGGCTTCTGGGAATTTAATCTAGCTCCAGTTCTAGCCATTATCACTTTTGAGGATATACCTATTTCATCCTACTACAGAGACACTTGCTCAGTCATGTTCATGGCTGCTCTATTCATAATATCCAGGGATTAGAACCAAACATTAATGGACTGCAGTAATAAAGTAATTTCTATATACATTCTGCTATACTCACGGTCCTGTGCCTTGCTCAGCCGTCATTGCAGAACTGTCCTCGTGTAGCAGATGGAAAAACATAGAGACTTACAACTAAACAGCATGCAGAGGGTAAGAAACCTTGGAAGACTCTTCCATTAATTGGTTGTCTTCATCAAATCCCTACACTTAGGTCAGAGAAAACTCTGGTGAGAAATAGGCAGAAAGAGTTTCAGAGCCAGACAGGACCAAGGACAACAAGGAAAATATGTCTTCTAAACAAAGCATAACCTATGTACATATATGACTTCACTTAGACTGAGGCAGCATATATAGGGTATGAATGGGTCTGCACAAGATGGTGTCCTAGAGGTGAGACAGTGGACTCATGCCCCATCCCTAACCCAAGAAACTGTAATCACTTGCACATGAGAAATGAGTTTTCTCTAAAGGAGTTATCACCGGGGAAGCAAACCATTCTTAAAGGTTGGCCCCAGCTCAGCTGTAGATGGCCAACACAAAAAGAACTCTATGCTACCTTTAGAGGTTCTTCATTTTGTAATGTTGTTTTGGGTCAAAAATTTGTTTAAACCTTATATGTCCTTTTAGGATGTATTATGGATTCTGGATTTTTGTTTTATGGGATTCCTATTTGTGTGAATGTGTGCCTCAGCATCTACGTATGTTTTACATGTTTTCTTTGGCTTGTTTTCTTCTGTTATTTTTGTCCTATGCTAATTTGTTTGTTTTGTTTTTTTCTTATTTTGTTTTATCATATTTTACTCATCAGATTCCTGTTTGCTCTCTAAGGAGAAACAGGAAGTATATGGTTTCTGATAGGAGGGGATGTAGGGAGGAACTGGGATGAGTTGCTATAGGAGAAGCTGTAATCAGAATATATGGTATTAAAAAAATCTATCCCCATCAAAATCCCTAATCAATTCTTCGTAGATCTAGAAAGAGCAATTCTCAGATTAATCTGGAGTAACAAAAAACCCAGAATAGCTAAAAACTATTCCAAACAATAAAAGGACTTCTGGGGGAATCAATATTCCTGACCTCAAGCAGTACTACAGAACAATTGTGTTAAAAACTGCATGGTACTGGTACAGTGACAGGCAAGTAGATCAATGGAATAGAATTGAAGACCCAGAAATGAACCCACAGAATTATGGTCATTTGGTCTTTTATCACACGCATTTCTTGAACACCGAAATTTCACGCAGCCAAGCTGCACCAGGCGGAAGCTGTGTGATATTTACTGGGAAAAGCCTTGTTTGGCAGGGCTGTTCAAAGTGAATGCCGCTGTGGGCCTCCTTGGCTGCGGATAGGGCTGAGCTGAAATTTCTCATGGCAAGCTGTGTGACCTTTTTCTGACCTGTTCTTTTACTTACAAGATGTCCCTGCCAGCCGGAGGTGCGAGCATCCAGGCGTGATGATTCACTGGGAGTTTATTCTTTGAGCTACAGCACTGGCCATGATTTATCTTCTAGAGATCCATTGCTTTGCTTTTAATCAGCTGTACAGTTATTACCTAGATACATTAAAGAATTAACCTCCCAACAATTTATATTATTTGTATGGTTAGCTGGCTTTGGCACTCTGACTTGGAAACCATCAGTTAAGTAAAGTTTCAAAATAAGCCTGAGAAAGTCTTACAAGAAGATAGCATACATAGTGTTTCCAAGGACTAATTACTAATTCCAATTACTAATTTATCATTGACTACAGAGGGACGTGATGACGTTGTGTATAATCTCTGACTCTTGAATTACTAATTTATCATTGACTACAGAGGGACGCGATGACCTTGTGTCTAATCTCTGACGTTCATACCTGATTCATTTTGTATCTCCTTGTGCCGATACTCATGGTAACCATTCTTTGTAAACATTTCACTGTAATACCGACTTGAGGGGGTATAAAAATTCCTGCCTCAGAACAGTAAAGTGCATTCAGATGCATTCAGATCTTGTGTGTGTCTGTCTGTCATTTCACGCCGCGACCAGTGCCTTCCTGCATACCAAAGACCCTGATTCCCCCACGTGTGTTCCGACTGAGTCGGTCCGTGGCAGTCTTTGATAAAGGAGCTACAACCATCCAGTGGAAAAAAGAGCCTTTTCAACAGATGGTGTTGGTTCAACTGGAGGTCAACATGCAGAAGGATGCGAATTGACCCACTCTTATCTCCTTGTACCAAGATAAACTCCAAGTGGATCAAGGACCTCCACATAAAGCCAGACACACTGAAATTAAGAGAAAGAAAACTGGGGAAGACCCTGGAGGACATGGGCACAAGGGGAAAGTTCCTGAACAGAACACCAATAGCTTATGCTCTAAGATCAAGAATTGACAAATGGGACCTCATAAAATTACAAAGTTTCTGTAAGGCAAAGGACACTGTCAGAAGGACAAAATGGCAACCAACAAATTGGGAAAAGATCTTCATCAACCCCACATCCGACAGAGGGCTAATATCCAATATATACAAAGAACTCAAGAAGTTAGACCCCCAAAGAACCAAATAACCCTATTTAAAAAGGGGTACAGAGCTAAACAAAGAATTTCCACCTGAAGAGATTCAGATGGCTGAGAAACACCTTAAGAGACGTTCAACATCATTAGTCATCAGGGAAATACATATCAAAACAACCCTGAGATTCCACCTCATACCAGTCAGAATGGCTAAGATTAAAAACTCATGAGACAACAGGTGCTGGCGAGGATGTGGAAAAAGAGGAACACTCCTCCATTGTTGGTGGGATTGCAAGATGGTACAACTGCTCTGGAAATCAGTCTGGCAGTTCCTCAGAAAATTGGGCATGACACTTCCAGAGGACGCTGTCATACTACTCCGGGCTGGGCATATACCCAGAGGATTCCCCTGCATGCAATAAAGACACATGCTCCACTATGTTCATAGCCGCCTTATTTATTATAGCCAGAGGTTGGAAGGAGCCCAGATGTCCCTCAAAGGAGGAATGGATACAGAAAATGTGGTGTATTCATACAATGGAATACTATTCAGCAATCAAAAATAATGAATTCATGCAATTTGTAGGCAAATGTTTGGATCTGGAAAATATCATCCTAAGTGAGTTAACCCAATCATAAGAATACACATGAAATGCAATCACTGATAAGTGGATATTAATGAGCCCAGAAGCTCTGAGTACTCAAGGCACAATTAGGAAATCAAAAGATTCCCAAGAAGAAGGAAGGAGTGGACCCTGGTCCTGAAAAGACTGGATCCAGTTTTGTAGGAGAGTACCAGAACAGAGAAATGGTGGGGGTGGGGGTGATTGAGGAATAGGCAGTGGGGAGAGAGGACTTATGGGACATATGGTGAGGTGGGAAGTGGGAAAGGGGAAAGCCTTTGGAATATAAACAAGAAAAGGGGAAATGAATTGTAAATATAGAATATATCTAATAAAAAAAGAAGACAAAAAAGAATATAGAAAATAAAATAAAAATATATCTAATTTTTAGCCATTCTGACTGGTGTGAGGTGGAATCTCAGAGTTGTTTTGATTTCCCCTTTCCCAGTTCCCACCTACCATAGTGTTTTGATTTGCATTTCCCTGATGACTAATGATGTTGAATATCTCTTAAGGTGTTTCTCGGCCATCCGAATTTCTTCTGGTGAAAATTTTTTGTTTAGCTCTGTACCCCATTTTTTGATAGGGTTATTTGGTTCTTTGGGGTCTAACTTCTTGAGTTCTTTGTATATATTGAATATTAGCCCTCTGTCGGATGTGGGGTTGGTGAAAGAGCAATATGAGAATTGCTCTTTCTAGATCTATGAAGAATTGAGTTGGGATTTTGATGGGGATCACATTGAATCTGTATATTGCTTTTGGAAAGATGGCCATTTTTACTATATTGATCCTGCCAATCCAGGAGCAAGAAATATTTTTCCATCTTCTGAGGTCTTCTTCGATTTCTTTCTTCAAGGACTTGAAGTTCCTGTTGTACAGATCTTTCGGTTGTTTGGTTAGAGTTATGCCTAGGTACTTTATGTTGTTTGTAGCTATTGTGAAGGGTGTTATTTCCCTAACTTCTTTCTCAGCCTCCTTGTCCTTTGAGTACAGGAAGGCTACTGATTTGCTTGAGTTAATTTTATAACCAGCCATTTTGCTGAAGTTGTTTATCAGCTGTAAAAGTTCTCTGGTGGAGTTTTTTGGGTCGCTTAAGTAAACTATCATATCGTCTGCAAATAATGATAGTTTGACTTCTTCCTTTCCAATTTGTATCCCTTTGACTTCCTTATGTTGTCTAATTGCTCTCGCTAGAACTTCAAGTACTATATTGAAAAGATATGGAGAGAGAGGGCAGCCTTGTCTAGTCCCTGATTTTAGTGGGATTGCTTCAAGTTTCTCTCCATTTATTTTGATGTTGGCTACTGGTTTGCTGTAGATTGCTTTTACTATGTTTAGGTATGGGCCTTGAATTCCTGTTCTTTCCAAGACTTTTAGCATGAAAGGATGCTGAATTTTGTCGAATGCTTTTTCAGCATCTAATGAGATGAGCATGTGTTTTTTTTTTTCCGTTTAGTTTTTTTATGTAGTGGATTACATTGATGGATTTCCGTATATTGAACCATCCCTGCATCCCTGGGATGAAGCCTACTTGTTCATGGTGAATAATTGTTTTGATGTGCTCTTGGATTCAGTTGGCAAGAAGATTAAATACTCAAGAGACAACAAGTGCTGGCAAGGATGTGGAGAAACAGGAACACTCCTCCACTGTTGGTGGGATTGCAAAATGGTAAAACCACTCTGGAAATCAGTTTGCCAGTTCCTCAGAATATTGGGCATGTCACTTCCAGAGGACCCTGGCATACCACTCCTGGGCATATACTCAGAGGATTCCCCTGCATACAATAAAGACACATGCTCCACTATGTTTATAGCAGCCTTGTTTATAATAGCCAGAAATTGGAAGGAGCCCAAATATCCCTCAAAGGAGGAATGGATACAGAAAATGTGGTATATTTATACAATGGAATACTACTCAGCAAAATAATGAATTCATGCAATTTGTAGGTAAATGGTTAGACCTGGAAAATATCATCCTGAGTGAGTTAATTCAATCACAAAAGAATACACATGAAATGCAATAACTGATAAGTGGATATTAGTGAGCCCAGAAGCCCTAAATACTCAAGGCACAATTAGCAAGTCAAATGATTCCCAAGAAGAAGAAAGGAGAGGACCCTAGGCCTGGAAAGATTGTATCCAGTTTTGTAGAGAAACCGTGGGGGGAGGGTGAATGATTGGGGAATAGTTGGGGGGGAGAGGAATTATGGGACATTTGGTGGGGGGGAATTGGGAAAGGGGAAAGCCTTTGGAATATAAACATAGAATATAGAAAATAAAAATTAAAAAAAAGAAAAAAATAAGGCAGCAATGAAAAAAATATATCTAATTTTTAAAAATTGAAAAATAAATAAATTTAAAAATTATAAAAAATAATCTATTTTCCATAAAAGAAAAAATCCCCCCAGCTTCAACAGTAAATGGTGGAACATCTAGAAATCTAAAAAAAAATCCAGAAATCCCTTCAAGTTTCAAGAATAATTTGGAGCCAGTTAATCTGTTCTACAAAATGTCCCTGTGGTACTGAGACTGAGTCTTAGCACAGCCATAAAACTTATCTGGTTGATCTCTGGCATAAAACAATCCTGATATTCACCCACATGACCTCAACATGTGTACATTAATATCTCAAAGCTTTATCCCAATAAAAGTGAAATTGATGAAGAAAGGATTGAGGTGTTTTTTGTTTGTTTGTTTGTTTGTTTGTTTTTCGAGACAGGGTTTCTCTGTGTAGCTCTGGCTGTCCTGGAACTCACTCGGTAGACCAGGCTGGCCTCGAACTCAGAAATCCGCCTGCCTCTGCCTCCCAAGTGCTGGGATTAAAGGCGTGCGCCACCACCGCCCGGCTGGATTGAGGTTTTAATTCCCTAAAACATTAACATACTTGGCCCCTCACCTTATCGTTTGAATCTCTGTCACTGAACTCATGGATAACTCTTTTAAGTTTTTGTAGTTTCATGAATTTTCATCATCATAGATATCCTTTCTTTGTTGTTCACATTATACAGTGTATCTTGAATTGTATGATAACAGAAGCACTTCTATATAGTAAAAAATCCTACCTCCTTATATTTATGGTTTGCATGGAGTATCTTCTCTCATCCATTTAACCTATTTGATTTCATTTCCTCATCTCTCCCTCTGCCTCCTCATCCTCCCCTGTCTCCTTCTCCTCCCCATTCTTCTGTGTGTGGTTCATTTATATGTATAATAATATGTATGGGCAAATGGGGAAAACAAAAGTTAACATTAGGATGTTTTCTCTATCTTTATTTTTTGAGACACAATTTCCCACTGAAAATTAAGCCCATTAATTGGCTAAAATTTTCTAGCCAGGGAGCCTCTAGGTTCCAGACATTCCATCTCTCTAGTACTGGAGTTACAGGTGTGCTTCTGCATATCTTGTCTATTATTTTCACTCTGCATTTGATATAGTGGTAGTTATCGAAATTATTTATGTGGTTAAGACCCCCACAGTCTATGCAGAAGCAGCATCTTATCCATTCAAATAACATATGGGATTCTTACTAGTTTATAGGTTCCTTTTCTTTATGTCTCATCCTGATGGAAATAGTTATACAATAGTGCACTTTATAGTACAACACTACAGCATTCCTTAATACTTGTTAGTATTATTTTTGTGAATATCAATCAGTAATGCAATAAATGCACCAAACACCTGCCCCCTCTCCAATCAACAATTTGTGTTTCCAATACTCCCTTCATGTGCTCTTCTTCATTACTTATTTTGTTATTTACATATTTATGCAGACATGATTTTATGTAAATATAACCTTATGAGTCAATTTACTGTTGCTTATGTGCATATTTTTAATGAATGACCACATGGGATTAGATAATTTATTTTTAAAGTTGTAATAAACTCTAAACAATTAGGAAAAAAATTTATCCTTATTCATGTCATTTTCACATAAAATATTCTTAAGGTCCTAGATGTCTACCTAGAATTGTATCCTTTTGTCTGTGGACTAGTTTGTACCTTTCTTTTCATTGAAGGTCTCCTTTTAAACATCCTATAGACTTTTTAAAACCACAAAAATGCTTGTTTTCATCATTTTTTAAAAGATATTTTTCTTGAGCATTAAAAACCGAATTAACATTTTTCCTTTTACCTTCAGTTTAAAGATGCCTTCTTTCCCTTTTTTATAAAGCCAATTAAATAATATTCAACACATACTGTCAAAGAAAGCCCAGTTACATAAGATCTAAAATTCAAGCACAGAAAATTTAAATTATATTGCCTATTGCCCTATTTTTAATGTGATTTCCAAGGCAAAAAGTTAGTCTTAAGACAGTGAGGAGAGCATTTCTACACACTCATAAGTAAAAATGTCAGTTTTATGACTCCCTATTTAGCAATTTGTAATCACCCATCTTTAAAAATAAACCCATCATCCTTCTTTGTCTTAAGTTACAAATGCAGAGTAACTTCACCTTTTTGCAAATGATAAAAATAAAATTAGACAAAAATGTCACCTAAAAAGTTTCTTGCATTTCCAAAGTGCAAAAGTTTTCTCTCTTTGCACCTTTCTTGTGCTTTCTGCACCAGTCTTCGATATAACTAAATTCACTTAAATTATTTCTCCATTTATCTTAACTTTCTGTTTCATTGTTTTGACTGAATCCATCCTTTCAATGTGGAACATGTTTGATTCTTTTATGTCTATTCTCTTCTATGTAAAGTTTCTTGCATTTAGAAAGTACTCAGAATTTTGCTTTTTAAAATATTTATTTATTTATTTACTTATTTACTTATTTTTAATGAGGGACTTGAAAAACTGTCTAGCCAACCCAGTTATGTATCAGACCAAAGAAACAGTATCAACATATCTATGCTGGTGAACTGGTCAGTTTATTCTATTACTTACAAGAATATGGGTGAGGGGTTACTTGCAGAATCATAGATGTGTCAAGGGGAGCTGCTTCACTTTTAAGTTTTCTGATGTCTTTCAGGCAGCCTCACTGGCCAGTCAGATATTTAACTTCCCTTTAGGAATTCTCAGAGAGTCTCCTGTAGGCAGGTCTGCCCCTTCTAGCCTCATATCGGCTGTGTGATGCTTCTGTAAGCTTGGTAAGCCTGTTGTTGAGTCTTGCAACTTTCAGCTTTCTCAGAATTGTGAGGCTGTGAGACTTCCTGTGGTTTATGAGTTTCTTTCCCCCATTCAGGAGGGAACATGTTCATTTGTATAAAGTTGTTATGGAACAGGAAATGACTGCTCAGCAACATTGTGTGCAATGGTGTGACAGAAGGGTATCATGACAGTTTCCTCTCTGTAGGATAGGACAGTAAAAAGTTCCCATTTAAGATGTTTAAATTTAGAGATGGATGCATGTATATGTTTGAATGCATGTCTGTATAACATACAGGTATAATTGTGAGTAAGCATATTAGAGCTCATTTCATAAGAGCCTGGTCCTAAAGCTTGTAATTCCCATATATTATTCACCTGCTATTTTAAGCAAAGGAAACAGTTGAGTTGCTAGACGTGTTTAGATGATAACAGGTCCGAGAAAAAATAAAGAAATGGGAAATAACCTCATATTACTTGTATAGTGTGGGTCTCTCTTCTCCTTGGGGACCATCAGCCCCCAAGGAGAAGTCTGTGAAGAAGTCTTCACCAGTCTGTGAAGACAGAGAACAGAGATGGTAGGCCATGTTCAGATGTCAGTGAATACAGATAAATGGGCTTTGGGGGACCACTGGAGTGAGACAACACTATTTTATTGTTTCAGGAATAGGGTATATAGGGCTTTTAGGAATACAGGTGGAGAGCTGTAATTGGTCATAATATATAGCAAATGTATATAATAGTATATAATTATCATGTAGGTGGGAAGCCAGAGCAGAAGCTGAGTAAAGCAGCTCTGCATATAGCCATTCATCAGATAAGGCCAAGTATCTGTGTTCAGGGACATTCTCCATGCAGACAGAGAAAGGGAGGCTCAGCTATGAAAGGGGATCCTCCATTTTGCTTGGGCCCATAGAGCCATCTGTTCACTGGGGACTGCAACCTTATTGGCAGGGTTCTCAAACAGAAGAGTATTATAGAACCTGAGTAGTGAATGTGTAAAATATAACTATCACTATAGTATGCTTGACATCCACCTTATGTGACCTATGGGGAAGTATCTCACATTAAGATGGAGGTTTGGGGACCTTGATACCAATTGTACTTACTTAGTGTGCGGCATTGTATGCCTGGATAGTCAAATCACTAGAGAAATAAAATAAGGCATTTTTGTTATACTCATAATGTAGATGTTATCAGATATGTAAAGACTGATGAACTAATAAACATGAATTTGAAACATTAAATAGTAGCTGCAAATATGCATTTAAATATTTATTTAAGAGGTTGTGTTAGTTAGGATGCTCATAGGTATAAATAAAAGAGGTTTTTGAGTTGGATGAGTAGGAAGGCAGACAATCCAGGCTAGAAAGAATCCTAGACTGGATATCTAGTTTTGAGTGCTATTTCTCAGCTGTTCATAAAAGAAGTTCAAACTTCTTTTCTCTTCTTTTTTTCTTTTCTTTCCTTTTTTTTCCTTTTCTCTACTTATTCTTTTCTGATGGTAACTTTGGATTTGTTCTCAGGTGAAAGATGTCTACCAGTGCAGCCACTGTAATGTATATTTTGTGTTAAGGCTATGAGAGAAATAGGATGCCTTCTAAGTATGGTCCATAACACTCATCTTCAGGCAGATTCACCTATACACAATGTCCCATACAAGGAGTAAGCTACATGAGATGCTCTGTATTGTTTGCTTAACTATGGATTTTGGAAGAGACACTGGCAAAGGCTAACACGACAGTTTTGAGCGATCCTATAAGAAGAGTGGTTTTAAAAGGAAGAAGGGGGGAGCTGATGCTAGGGTACCTCATCCTTTATGGAGCAATAAACAAAAATAAATATATCTTAATCTGTTTTTCTATATTGAAACACTCTCCAATTTTATATTAATGACTAATCTCAGTTAAATAGAAAGTTAAGGTTATAGTCTCAGAGATTTCTTTAAATTATAACAACGTCTGCAAGTTAAAATTAGTTTTTCTTCCACTGGGTCTTACAGAAAAAAGATCAAGTCAAATTTGAATTTATGACAAAATTATTATAAAAAGCATGCTAAAATATTCACACTATGTACAAAGATCCACATATTCAGAAAAATTTGAAAACAATGCTAGTTAAAATACAACTAATAATGAAAACAAACATGCATCTGGTTTAATAGAAATATGTTCAAACAACAAATGCGAATTTTAAAATTTGCAGAAGGGGCAACCAACAATTATCTAATTGGACCTGAATGATTTTTTTCTTTTTTCTTTTCTATATTCTTTCTTTACATTACAAATGATTCCCTTTTCCCAGTTCCCCCTCCCAATAAGCCCCATAAGCCCTCTTCCCTCTGCCCATTCCCCAATCAAACCCCTCCGACTTCTCTATTCTGGTAATTCCCTATAATGTTGCATCAAGCCTTTCCAGGACCAGGGCCCTCTCCTTCCTTTTTCTTGGAAATCATTTGATATGTGAATTGTGTCTTGGGTATCCAGAGCTTCTGGGTTCATATCCACTTATCAGTGACTGCATTCTATGTGTGTTCTTTTGTGATTGGTTTACCTCACTTAGCATGATATTTTCCAGTTCCAACCATTTGCCTAAGAATTTCATGAATTCATTGTTTTTAATTGCTGAGTAGTATTCTATTGTGTAAATATACCACATTTTCTGTATCCATTCCTCCATTGAGGAACATCTGAGTTCTTTCCAGCTTCTGGCTATTGTGAATAAGGCTGCTATGAACATAGTAGAGCATGTGTCCTTATTGCATGCCAGGGAATCCTCTGGGCACATGCCCAGAGTGGTATAGCAGAGTTCTACAGAAGTGTCATGCCCAGTTTTCTGAGGAACTGCCAGACTGATTTCCAGAGGGGTTGTACCAACTTGCAATCCCACCAGCAGTGGAGGAATGTTCCTCTTTCTCCACATCCTCGCCAACACCTGCTGTCTAATGAATTTTTAACTATTCTCAACAGTAAAAGAACTTCGGGGGAAATCAGTATCCCAGACCTCAAGCAGTATTACAGAGCATTATTGTTAAAAACTGCATGGTATTGGTTCAATGACAGGCAGGTAGATCAATGGAGTAGAATTGAAGACCCAGAAATGAACCCATACACCTATGGTCACTTGATCTTTGACAAAGAAGCTAAAACCATCTAGTGGAAAAAAGATAGCCTGTTCGACAAATGCTGCTGGTTCAACTGAAAGTCAGCATGCTGAAGAATGCAAATTGATCCACTCTTATCTCCTTGTACTAAGCTCAACTCCAGATGGATGAAGGAACTCCTCATAAAACCAGACACACTGAAACTAATATAAAAGAAACTGGTTTAATTTTGGTATTTGGTATCTGTCTAGGAAATTGTCCATTTCCTCGAGATTCTCCAGTTGTGTTGAGTATGGGCTTTTGTAGTAGGATCTGATGATTTTTTGAATTTCCATAGTAGCCTTATTTATAATAGCTAGAAGCTGGAAAGAACCCAAATGTCCCTCAACGGAGGAATGGATACAAAATATGTGGTATATATACACAATGGAGTATGATTCAGCCATTAGAAACAATGAATTCATGAAATTCTTAGACAAATGGATGGAGCTGGAGAACATCATACTAAGTAAGGTAACCCAGTCTCAGAAGTATACACATGGTATGCACTCACCAATAAGTGGATATTAGCCTAGAATCTTGGAACACCAAATACACAATCCACATACCAAATGATGTCCAAGAAGAAGGAAGGAGTGGACCCTGGTTCTGGAAAGGCTCAATGCATCAGTGTGGGGGAATACCAGAACAGGGAAGTGGGAAGGGGAGGATGGGGGAGCAAGAGGAGAGAAAAGGGCATATGGGACCTTGGGGGGGCAGGGAACCAGGAAAAGGGAAATGAAATGTAAATGAAGAATATATCCAATAAAAAAAGAAACTGGGGAAAACCATTGAGCACATGGACACAGGGGAAAATTTCCTCAACAGAACACCAATAGTTTATGCTCTAAGATCAAGAATTGACCAATGGGACCTCATAAAATTTCAAAATTTCTGTAAGGCAAAGGACACTTTCAAAGGGACAAAACAGCAACCAAGAAATTCAGAAAAAATCTTCACCAACCCTACACCCCACAGAGGGCTAATATCCAATATATACAAAGAACTCAAGAAGTTAGACTCTAGAAAGCCAAATAACCCTATTAAAAAATGGGGACCTGAACGATTTTTAATTGGAGACAATTCATATCTAGTACTGTAAATCTAACCATGAAATGATGGGTAGAGAGGTAATAGGTTCTAGGAGAACATAAGAAAATCTACCCCTAACATATTAAAAAAATAATATAACCTCTATTGCCTTCTATCTACTCCTATACCCACAGAAATATCTCAGTGAACAATCTTTTCCTTCCTTCCTTCCTTCCTTCCTTCCTTCCTTCCTTCCTTCCTTCTTTCCTTTCTTCCATTTATTTCTTTTTTGGCAGTACACAGAGTCTATTGTGAGATCCACAAGATGAAGCTTTGGTAGACTCAGCACCAAATGAGACATTTATAACACAACTCCTGTCCCTATGCCTGAAGAAGCATCATGAATTGGTGCAGGAGGGGATGGGAAAAACCTGGGGATAGTGATGATTGTGTCTAATAGTTTCCTCTAGACAGGTTAGAGATTTTACTCCCATGAGCTCTTACAACATGCTTGTCTACATAAGACCTAAAAAGCCCACACCAGTAAACTTGCCACTGTGGTCAGAGGAAAATTTCAAAACGTCCACACTTAGAGATTTAGACAAGTCAATGGGGTGCTGATGGAGGTAGAATCTATTTTTTCTCCTAATTTTCTCCTCCTCCTTCTATTTTTTCATGTTTTACTTTAGGCGTGAGACACTATTCTAAGGGTCCCTCCATAAACATAGTCAATAGAGGCAAGACTAATTACTGGACTCACTATGTATGCATGTATGCACATATATATACATATATTTATTTATTTATATTTATATGTATCTATATATACACACACATATATGTGTACATATACATATACACATGTACATATATCCACATATACACATATATGTATATATACAATATACATATTTACATATATACACATATACATATGTACACATATACACATATATACATATATACATGCATATGTATGTGTAACAAAAATAAAAAATATAGAACAAGTCATAAAGTTGCGAGGACATAGTTGAGGGAGAGCACAGGAGACCAAGGGAAAGAATAGGAAAGATCCAAATATTGTGTACTAATAAAGTGTATCAGAGCATACCTGAAAAGAAAATATGACAATGTTGTCTTTAGGAGCTTCCAGTTCAAAATTCATTACAGCTTGTCTCCAGATTTTCACAATTTTCAATTAAAAATGCCAGTAATTCATATGTCTTAGTTAAGAAAGTTGAGATAAGTCAAATTATTCTTCATAAAAAAATTCAGCTATTTGACATTGCTGAACTGGAAGTGGAAAATGCCCTATCAGTTGGCTTATCACTACCAAGAGCCCTCTTATGAATTCAGCACCTTAAAGTACTTTATGTAAGTTGGTTCTTCTATCCCTATTTTTGGGGGAGGAATTATAGGTCAAGTTTTTCACTTTGCACATCTGCAGCTGTAAATCTGGTATATTGTGGTATTTAACTCACCTCAGCACTCCTTTAGAAGCTGTTATAGATTTCTGCAAATTATCCAGCAATCTAAGCAATTGCCCATGACCTGTGGCCTACTGTCTCTATCCGACTTCTCACAAATCAGCATGGAATCCATATGGAAACTGGGCTAAGGCCTGACTTGAAAAAAGGAAAGATAATTTACTGTTAAAAATTAGGAACAATTTTCTTAAATTGACCTGATTTCATGAAATTTCCTAAATTACAAACCATTGTCTGTGGTAATGATTTCCAGTTCTTAGAAAGCTTGAAGGAGGAACTGTCTTGAAGAGGAGACTTGTGTCCTTTATTTTGGCACCTACAGAAAACTGATCTGAATTAGGCCTAGAAATTCAATATACTGTGAGAATGTGTAGAAAAAGCTCAACAACAATATCTATTGCTAAATTTTACTGTGAAATTTTAGCAATTTCTACTTATGAGAAAAAAGAATTGAAAAGGAATATATGTCATCATGTCTCTTTTAGGGGGATTGCATTAGTCTTTGGGAAATTATGCTGACAAAATTTATCTATAAATATGTCAGAACTAATTTTTAACCTGAATGACAAGAAACTTGACATTAAACTGTAGTAGATAGGCTTAAATGAATGTCTTTTATTTCTCATATAGGGTCTTAAGTCATTAAAGGTATTAAATTGGAACCAATTTGTTTTGTATGGGAGCCTCTTAGAGAATAAATGAGAAAGGAGAAAGATGAAAAGGATACCATGAGGTCATTTGAAAGTCCCAGGGCTAAAAGTCAGGGAAACACATTGTCCTAAGTGTCACCTGTGGGAAAATTTTATACTATGGAAATTTGGCATCTCTACTCTCTAAGGATAGAGTAGAATTCAGTCCAGTGGTAAAAAGTTTTCACAGGGTGCCTCATAATTTCACATTATAAACACTACTTCTTTAATTCTGCCACTGACAAGTCCCACTTCAATTCATTTAAACTCAATGATTATTTTGTAAATATATTTATTATTTCTCCTACAAAGCTTTGTGTGTTTGGCTATATTTTCCTAACTTTATTATTTGAAATTAAAATATAATCACATCTTCCTCTCTTTCCTTTCCATCCTCCAAACTCTCCCAAATTCCAGTCTCCCATTGAATTGTCTCATATTCATGTGCACTTCATTTAGACAAAATATATTAGTGTTAAAAATTAACTTGGGAAGCTAAACAAATCTAAAGAACAAAAAACGAAAGCCTTGGAGAATAATTTTCTCATGAAAATCATTTTAAAATAAATCTCTTGACGCAGGTTTCTTATTACTGGTGGCACTGTTTATATGTATATATTCAGTGTGTGCCATATTATGATATTAAATGCATTTATATGCTGCTAATGGAATTTCTATCAACGACAGACTGCACAGAGTATGACTGACAAGAAACTAGATAACAGTAAGCCAAATAATCTGATTAAAATGGGGTATAGATATAAACAGAATTCTCAATAGAGTAATCCTCAAATGGCTGAGAAATGATTAAAGAAATATTTATCCAGTATTGTAGGGGAGTACTAGAACAGTGAAATGGGAGGGAGATGATTGGGGAATGGGCAGAGGGAAGAGGACTTATTTTGAGGGGGGAACTGGGAAAGGGGAAAGCATTCAGAATGTAAACAAAGAATATAGAAAATAAAAAAAAATTAACATCCTTAGCCATCAGAGACATTCAAATCAAACCTACTTTGAGATTCCTTCCTTTGATAGATCATTGTCTGGTCTGAAATGAAGAAGGCAGTGCTATGAAATTATTGACATCTTCCCTGGGCCCTCTGTTGACCACATCCATCCAAATCAGAAAGACAATGGGTACTAATGATGCCACCATGTATGTTAGAAGCCTTGTCCTGGAGAGGAACAGAAACCCATTCTCATGAAGTTCATGAGTTTCTCTTTTTTTCTTTTCTTAAGGCTTTTTTGGGGAGGAATTCACTCTGATTAAAAATACTGTTTTAATTACATTTTTCAGTCACTATTCTGTTTTATGTTTAGATCATCTTTTCATAGAAACAGAGAACAAACATATTCCTTTAGAGAACTAGTATTATGCTTTTATATTTTCCCCTATGCTCTTAATTGGCTTATAGTGTACAGCAAGAATCTCACAAAGACTACTGGAAAGAGGGACTGACTGCAAAGGCCTGCAGTGGACTTTGACTTACCACGATGATACAAGTGAGTTTACAACTAATTTGTTTCATTTATGTGTATTTAAAAATGAACCCAGCAGTTTTGGTCCAAGTCGCAATACCTTCAAATTAATTACAAATGTTATAATTTCTGCTTATATTTTGTATTTACATGTGATGTCTATTTTTGTATGTAAATACACCCTCATGACACACACACACCAAATGCAAAATATGGGTGAAAATAAATCTAGCTCTTCCCCATGTAGGTGAATAGCCTGTATCTCAATCATAATGCTTTATTACCCATATCATTGTCCTAGGCTGACAGTATTTATTATAGACAGTGATTAAATTAGCTATCCCCTTTCAGACATTTCATCCACAGCATACATGACTTCCAGAACTACTGTGCTTTATCTATTCAAAAAGAATTCCCAGTTTTATTTTATCGAGGTTTTTCACTCATTCACAACTTTATATCATGAGAAATTTCAGATGAAAATGCCTGTAGACTCAGTGGTTAACTATGCAAGACTTGAGCAGAATTGTTCTTTGGTCTGGTTGTCTGTGTCACATCTGGAGGGAATAGATGTTTGCTGATGCTCTTCTGAGAAACATCACACCACAGTAAGAAAAGGTAATGTAAACACTTAAGTGGTGTTTTAAGAAGGAAGTCATGAGCAAGAATCGCATAATCCAACTTTTTGTTGCTAAGTTATTGGAATTGCTCTCTCTAAAGGCACAGTGAGCACGAAGAGAGAGTCAAGATGATTTCAAACTGTTACAGAACCTTCCCCCTTCACAATAAAGCAAACAAAAGAATTACAGAAAACCCCGTTGGCAGGGCATTCCCTCCATGAACTGGAATTTAGTTCCACTAGACTGCTACAATACGTCAAGAAGAATTTTAAAATATTCAACATTGGTAAAACTACATGTTAAAACCCCACATAATTTATTGTTTATTTCTTTTTTCATGAATTTTTATATTTCAGAGTCTGGCATGTCTTAGAGAATTTTTCACCCTAGCTTTAAAAAATCGATTTTCATTTTGACCATTTCACCCATGTATGTGATGATTCTAGTGACACTCCTTCCCACGCTCCCTTATTCTTTGGGTATTAGTGTCTGACAGGAGTGGCATTCTCTTGAAGATGTAGAAGAGGGGGCTGATAAATTGTAATTTTGGTTATTTGAAATAAAATTTTAGAGCAAAATATACTTATAGTTTTTTCTTGTTCAGTGAAAATTTAAAGAACCATATAGAAGTTACACTGAAAATAACTCTGCAAATGGAAACTTAAAGAGAAATAAGATAGTAAAACATGTAAAGTATTATTTTGATTAGAATATGATTGTAAGTGGTAGACCAAATGTTATTTTAAACTCACACACACACACACACACACACACACACACACACATTATATATACTCTCCAATTAATTTATGGTCATATACTCACAAGTCATATACTCATTTTTGATTTTGTAACATAAAAGCAAGTTTGTCTAGATATTCTTGACTCTGAACTTAGTAAATAAAACCAGTGACATGCATTGGCTGTGTTTTATTCTGGATTGGTAGCATGGTAACAGGCTGGTAGCAGAGAATCAAAGCATTAAAATACACATATAAAAGTAGAGAAGAATCAAAGTAATGGGACTCAGATATGAGAACTTTTGATGACCTATCCTATTTGAGGGACAGATTTTAAATTACCTAAAGATCAATAAATTGCACATCCTTTCTGCTATATGGCTGGAATAGCAAACTGAATATCCATTAACTCTGTTTCTTTATGCTGAGCTTTTGAGTGCTTTCTAGTTACTTATAGAGCTTTTGAAGTTAAATCCTTGACAGGTAGAGAAAGTACTTACATTCTCTATAAAATAAATGCACTAGATGGCTATCTAGTCAGCAGTCTGGCCAAAAGGAAGTGAAGAATACAACAGAGGCAGGGGGATATCATCAACCTTGCAATGACTTCTTAGTCCTCTTGGAAGAGAGCACAAAGACATTAGGTGATTTTTTTTGTGTGTTGGCTGAAATTCTTTTTAGTGGATTTCCAACGTAGATTATGACAAAAGTTGTGATAAAAGCCTAGAGAAGTACATAATATAGATTTATAAAAAACATACAAACAATAAAGAGCATAGGGAATCTTGAGTTTGGAGAAATGTTGAAAATATACATGACTAATTAAAGCATTTTTGATACTATAGTGAAGTACCTTTGCCATTTTAAACTGATTTTAAAAAGTCAGAAATTAATGATGCTTGCTGATTTACTAAAATAGCATCAGACTAAGTAGACAATATCTTTGTCAGAAATACAGTTGTAGTTTTTAATAATAAGTAGAAGTAAACTTTATGTATTAAAATATTTCTAACTTGTGATAAAAGTATTCTGTCCCCACAGAACATCAAGAATATATAATACAGAGAATGGACAAAAAGCTTACACTATTAGATGATTAAATACATCAAACAAGATATCAAAATATAAAAAACAAGATTTAAAGTCTTGTATCAGTCTCCAACTTATATTTCTACAATAACATATGTATTATATGTATTATATGATTATAATTATATAATATATTAATTATGCTATATATTTTATGTATATATAGCATAATATATTATACAATTCCCACTTGTATAATAGTGGGAATGGTAGCTTGGAAATCAATAGAATCCCTTTAATTTCCATTGCTCTTCAGCACTCCGCTCATTGATTTTGAGACTGTCTTCCTCCTTATAAAGAAACAGCGAGAGAACAAAGAAGTTACAGGCACCCTTCTTTGGTTTCAAATACAAATTTTAGTGTACAGAGAAGAAAGTAGTTCTGGATGTACAATTTTCATTGGCAGAAGCTATACAGTTTTGAAAGAATAACAGGTTTTAAAATATTTATTTTTATTTTGGTATTTGTATTAATGTATGCCATGTATATGTGTGTGTGCAGTAAACACACACACATAGACACACACACAAACAGCATTCAGAAGAAGGCATCACATTCTCTGGAGCAGGAGTTACAATTGTTAGGCAACAAATCTCAGGGCCTCTAGGAGGGGATTAAATGTTCTTAACCCTGAGCCATGTCCCTAGCCCTGAAGTGACTTTACTCAACAACATAAGTAGGGTGTAGACAATGACATTTTAAAAGAGTCCTAGCAAGCCATGATGACCATGACACACAGATTTCATTCTATTTAGAGACTGAAAATCAGACTATCTTTGTTTTTGCCATCACCAATGGAGGAGTTTCATGCAACAGAGAATTAATTATTGTCCTGTGAGCCAGAGAAAGGAAGTGCCAGCCATTCGCAAGAAGGGCACTGAAATCAACACATTGACAGAGATGTGGATTTTCTTCAAGGGAAGGTACACCTATCAGAGCTTGAACAAAACAGATCTGGAATTTAAGTGTGTTTGGAGGGTGTTGTTATCCTAGAGGAAGGGCAACCAGAAGCCAGGGTCTCATCACTGTAGATGGTTGATCTGAAAGACTAAACATTTACTATGTGTAATGCAATAGTTAAAGAGCACATATGAATAAATACTATGGTCAATGTTAAGCCGCACACAGATCTACTTTATTAGAAATTAGTTGAATTAAATGAATGTGTTCCTTTGCACATTGATGTGTTGCAAGTTCAGGGGTTGCAACCCCTGGGTTCAGGTTTATAATGTAGTTATAGACTCACAATGAACTTGTCAACAAGAAGAGAAAGGGCAAAAAGGAAGAAAAGTAAGGAAGGAAGGGAGGGAGGGAGGGAGGAAGGAAGGAAGGAAGGGAGGGAGGGAGGGAGATCAGCTACTGATACTAGCTAACAAAGATTTCATTAGGTTTTATGTAATATAAGACTTATTTTCACTATTCTTCTTAAGAATGTTCCTGCTGTTATCTGTTGACTTGAATTCTAGCAAACATTTCTATATTTTTCCATGCTCCATAATTTTTCCATTTTAACATGTTTTTGGAATAGAAAATAAAGTCAGAACTTTCAAAAATGCTAACAGTGTTCTTTGAGAAATTACCTTCTTGTTTTCCTAGTTTCACAGACCTGCATTTTTTGGCTCCTGGCATGCAGCTAGTCACTATTGCCAGGTTTGTGTCTCTTTCCAATTCACCTTCCTGCAAGTCTACTGTGGTCTCCAGTTCCATCACTCAGCTAAAAATTACAAACCACTTAAGAAAACATTTGCTGTTCTGGGCCAGTCAATAGCAACGAGTTGCCATTTCTTGGGCTGACACGTTTATAAAGTTGACATTCTGTAGGCTTGCTCTTATTACTTGCCCTAAGTAAAGTCATCCTTGTCTGTAGATTTGATCAATATCAGAATAGATGATTCACACTTCCACTCATAATAAGGTTCATATCAACATCTCTAGAGGATACAGGACTTGAATAGCCTAAATCCTGAGATCATTGATAGAATTATAGTTTCTCATTCTCCTGCCCTCTCCTTGTTTTGTTGTTTTAAATTCTTTGAAGTGATTCTATCTCTTTGTATCTTCAAATGAATGCTATATATGCTTTTCTACACTCCATTGTGATCATACTCTGTTGCCCTCTTACCTAGATAATTGACGACAGTCTTCATTTAACTTACATATTCTATGAACTCTGCATGTATCTATTTCATATATTCGTTTCAAGGTATTTTTTTACCATTCTTTAAAAAATCTCAATGTCTCACATTGTCATTAAGATGACATTAACACCCCGCAGCAGGTCCTTAAAATCCTTGATGATCTGAGCCTTGTTCAAGCATTTCCAGGTGTGCTTAACTTATCTTACTTGCCTTTTCATGAAATAGAATTATATCCTTAAAGAATCAATCATTTGGTTTATTTTTCACCTTCATGCTCTAGTGCAGCTTCTATAAACCATAGAATCCATTTCTGGAGTAGAATAATATGTAGATGTATAATATCCACCCACTTTGAACTTTTAGTAAAATGGTCCAGACTATCCTACTCTGTTTGTAAAGATTTTTGGCTCCTGTTTCAGTCTGCACTTAGGTCATACTTCATTGATATTACTTCTGTATTCAGCGAGGGTGAGATGAAGGGATGGATTTAGTTCCCAGTGGGAAGGCACGGCAAAATGTGGCAAAGTATATAAATACAGAGAAATAAAGGAAATGGTCTTCTGAGGTAAGAAGGCATTTTTGAAAGAACCACATACCCACCTAAGGAAGGTGGTATATTTTGATCCTGGAACAAGACAAAGGAGTAAAGGAGAGAGACAGGATAAATCTGATTTGGGGAAGAGAGTCTGAATTTCTAAGAGACAACAATGGCTGGAATACATTGAAGAGAGTACATTTTTGAAAAAGGGAAAGCTATGCAGAGATGAAATTGCTATAAATGTCACAGCTCCCAGGGTAGCATGAAAAATATTAGGATGTCATGCCAATCAATACAACTGAGACAAAAGTGATCCTTGAAATCAGAAGGCACTATACTTACTTGCCATGAAAGTGTAATTTTTCTGTGTAGAAAATTTGTATCTTATGTGGATTTAGTTTGTGTGTATGAATGAATGTATTGGATATATATATATATATATATATATATATATATATATATGTGTGTGTGTGTGTGTGTGTGTGTGTGTGTGTGTGTATGCATATGTTTAATTTTTACAAAACCAGCTCTCAGGGAGGAGAGTTTTGGGTCAGAAACAACAACAATTATCCAACAATTGTCTCCAAACTATGTGGTATCTTTAGTAATAGGGATTTGCATTTATCTTTTTGGATATAACCAAGGGCATCAAAAATATCGGTTTTATTATTGTCTTGGTCTTCCCTAACTAATTCCAAAGGAAGTTTCTCATATAACCAAAATATCATAACTTTATATATATGGATATATATAATACTTGTATATGATATATATGTATGTGAATATACCTACTTTTATATGCATCATATATAATTTTAGGTAGGTATGAAACAAAAGACTCTCTTTGGCTATTTCTAACATCATTCCTGTTTCTCATGCCTCCTCCATCTTTCTCTTTCAACATTGTTCATCCTTTCTCTCCGCTGTTGAACTCTTATCCCCGACATTTTGTCATTTCTCCCTTATATTACCTTTATGTTGCTATCTACCCCCACTCCCACCTCTGAGATCCCCCTTTTTCTTCTCTTGGCTTCTGAAGGTACTACAGATTACATATACACATGTAAAGCTTTGGAGTTAGAAACCACACATGAGAGAGCATGTAAGGTTTTTCTCTCCCTTTCCCTGCAATTTTCTTTAGAGCTGAGTACTATTCCATTGAGAAAAAGGAACCACATTTTTGTTATTTATCTTTGATGCACATTTGGATTATATCAATTTTCTGGCTTTGTGAAAAACTTGACAGTGAGCTCCAGTGAACTATGTGGTGGGATCTCAACATCTTTGTGCCATAAGGTGTTGTAGCCAGTCTTGTGGTGGATTTAGTTTTAGCTCTTTGAAGATTCTTCCCACTAATTTCCAGAGTGGCTGTTCTGACTTGCAATCCCTCTGACAGGAAATGTGGCTTCTGCTTTCCCAAAAACCTGGTCAGCATTTTCTCTCAGTAATCCTCGTTCTGGCAGGAGTGAGATGAAATCCCCACATCATTTTTTTTAATATTTTTATTTTCTATATTCTTTGTTTACATTCCAAAGGCTTTCCCCTTTCCCAGTTACCCCCGACCATATGTCCCATAATTCCTCTCCCCCCCATGCTATTCCCCACTCTTCCCCCCCCCCCGATTTCTCTGTTCTGGGTCTACAATACTGGATCCAATCTTTACAGGCCCAGGGTCCTCTCCTTTTTTTCTTCTTGAGAATCATTTGACTTGCTAATTGTGCCTTGAGTATTTAGGGCTTCTGGGCTCATTAATATCCACTTATCAGTGATTGCATTTCGTGTGTATTCTTTTGTGATTGGGTTAGCTCACTTAAGATGATAGTTTCCAGATCTAACCATTTACCTACAAATTGCATGAATTCATTATTTTTAATTGCTGAGTAGTACTCCATTGTATAAATATACCACATTTTCTGTATCCATTCCTCTTTTGAGGGATATCTGGGCTCCTTCCAATTTCTGGCTATTATAAACAAGGCTGCTATAAACATAGTGGAGCATGTGTCTTTGTTGTATGCAGAGGAATCCTCTGGGTATATGCCCAGGAGTGGTATGCCAGGGTACTCTGGGAGTGGCATTCCCAAATTTCTGAGGAACCGCCACACTGATTTCCAGAGTGGTTTTACCATTTTGCAATGGAAAACTACCAACAGTGGAGGAGTGTTCCACTTTCTCCACATCCTCGCCAGCACTTGTTGTCTCTCCAGTTTTTAATCTTAGCCATTCTGACTGGAGTGAGGTGGAATCTCAGGGTTGTTTTGATTTGCATTTCCCTGATGACTAATGATGTTGAACATCTCTTAAGGTGTTTCTCGGCCATCTGAATTTCTTCTGGTGAAAATTCTTTGTTTAGCTCTGTACCCCATTTTTTGATAGGGTTATTTGGTTCTTTGGGGTCTAACTTCTTGAGTTCTTTGTATATATTGGATATTAGCCCTCTGTCGGATGTGGGTTTGGTGAAGATCATTTCCCACGTTGTTGGTTGCTGTTTTGTCCTTCTGACAGTGTCCTTTGCCTTACAGAAACTTTGTAATTTTATGAGGTCCCATTTGTCAATTCTTGATCTTAGAGCATAAGCTATTGGTGTTCTGTTCAGGAACTTTACCCCTGTGCCCATGTCCTCCAGGGTCTTCCCAAGTTTCTTTTCTAATAGTTTCAGTGTGTCTGGTTTTATGTGGAGGTCCTTGATCCACTTGGAGTTGATCTTAGTACAAGGAGATAAGTGTGGGTCAATTCGCATTCTTCTGCATGTTGACCTCCAGTTGAACCAGCACCATTTGTTGAAAAGGCTATCTTTTTTCCACCGGATGGTTGTGGCTCCTTTATCAAAGATCAAGTGACCATAAGTCTGTGGGTTCATTTCTGGGTCTTCAATCCTATTCCATTGATCTATCTGCCTGTTGCTGTACCAATACCATGCAGTTTTTAACACAATTGCTCTGTAGTACTGCTTGAGGTCAGGGATATTGATTCCCCCAGAAGTCCTTTTATTGTTGAGAATAGTTTTAGCTATCGTGGGTTTTTTGTTGCTCCAGATGAATTTGAGAATTGCTCTTTCTAGATCTATGAAGAATTGATTTGGGATTTTGATGGGGATTGCATTGAATCTGTAGATTGCTTTTGGCAAGATGGTCATTTTTACTATATTGACCCTGCCAATCCAGGAGCAAGAAATATTTTTCCATCTTCTGAGGTCTTCTTCGATTTCTTTCTTCAGGGACTTGAAGTTCCTGTCATACAGATCTTTCACTTGTTTGGTTAGAGTTACGCCAAGGTACTTTATGTTGTTTGTGGCTATTGTGAAGGGTGTTATTTCCCTAACTTCTTTCTCAGCCTCCTTGTCCTTTGAGTACAAGAAGGCTACTGATTTGCTTGAGTTAATTTTATAACCAGCAACATTGCTGAAGTTGTTTATCAGCTGTAGAAGTTCTCTGGTGGAGTTTTTTGGAACGCTTAAGTAGACTATTATATCATCTGCAAATAATGATACTTTGACTTCTTCCTTTCCAATTTGTATCCCTTTGACTTCCTTATGTTGTCTGATTGCTCTCGCTAGAACTTCAAGTACTATATTGAAAAGATATGGAGAGAGAGGACAGCCTTGTCTAGTCCCTGATTTTAGTGGGATTGCTTCAAGTTTCTCTCCATTTATTTTGATGTTGGCTACTGGTTTGCTGTAGATTGCTTTTACTATGTTTAGGTATGGGCCTTGAATTCCTGCTCTTTCCAAGACTTTTAGCGTGAAAGGATGCTGAATTTTGTCAAATGCTTTTTCAGCATCTAATGAGATGACCATGTGGTTTTTTTCTTTTAGTTTGTTTATGTAGTGGACTACATTGATGGATTTCTGTATATTGAACCATCCCTGCATTCCTGGAATGAAGTCTACTTGATCATGTTGAATGATCGTTTTGATATGCTCTTGGATTCGGTTGGCAAGAATTTTATTTAGTATTTTTGCATCTATATTCATAAGAGAAATTGGCCTGTAGTTCTCTTTCTTTGTTGGATCTTTTTGTGGTTTAGGTATCAGCGTAATTGTGGTTTCGAAGAACGAGTTGGGCAGTGTCCCTTCTGTCTCTATTTTGTGGAATAGTTTGAAGAGTATTGGTGTTAAGTCTTCTTTGAAGGTCTGGTAGAATTCTGCACTAAAACCATCTGGTCCCGTACTTTTTTTGGTTGGGAGGCTTTCTATAACCCCTTCTATTTCTTTAAGGGTTATGGGACTGTTTAGCTGGTCTACTTGATGCTGATTTAATTTTGGAATTTGGTATCTGTCTAGGAAATTGTCCATTTCCTCCAGATTCTCCAGTTGTTTTGAGTATAGGGCTTTGTAGTAGGATCTGATGATCTTTTGAATTTCCTCTGTTTCTGTTGTTATATCCCCCTTTTCATTTTTAATTTTGTTAATTTGGATACTATCTCTGTGCCCTTTGGTTAGTCTTGCTAAGGGTTTATCTATCTTGTTGATTTTCTCGAAGAAACAGCTCTTGGTTTTGTTGATTCTTTGTATGGTTCTCTTTGTTTCTGCTTGATTGATTTCAGCCCTTAGTTTGATGATTTCCTCTCTTCTACTCCTCCTGGGTGAGTTAGCTTCTTTTTGTTCCAGGGCCTTCAGGTGTGTTGTTAAGTTGCTAGTGTATGCTCTCTCCAGTTTCTTTTTGGAGGCACTCAGGGCTATGAGTTTTCCTCTTAGCACTGCTTTCATTGTATCCCAGAGATTTGGGTAGGTCGTACCTTCATTTTCATTGAAGTCTACAACATCTTTGATTTCTTTCTTTATTTCTTCCTTGACCAGTGTGTCGTTGAGTAGAGTATTGTTCAGTTTCCATGTGTATGTGGGCTTTCTGTTGTTCTTCTTGCTATTGAAGACCACTTTTACTCCATAGTGATCCGATAGGAGACATGGGATTAGTTCGGTCTTCTTGTATTTGTTGAGGTCTGTCTTGTGACCAATTATATGATCAATTTTTGAGAAGGTACCGTGCGGTGCTGAGAAAAAGGTATACTCTTTTGTTTTAGGATGGAATGTTCTATATATATCTGTTAAATCCAATTGGTCCAAAGCTTCAATTAGTTTCACTGTGTCCCTGTTTAGTTTCTGCTTTCCTGATCAGTCCATTGAGGAGAGTGGAGTGTTGAAGTCACCTACAATCATTGTGTTAGGTGTGATGTGTGCTTTAAGCTTTAGTAAAGTTTCTTTTACGAATGAGGGTGCCCTTACATTTGGCGCATACATGTTCAGCATTGAGAATTCTTCTTGGTGGATTTTCCCTTTGACAAGCAGGAAGTGACCTGTGTCTCTTTTGATGACTTTAGGTTGAAAGTCGATTTTATCTGATATTAGAATGGCTACTCCAGCTTGTTTCCTGGGACCATTTGCTTGTAGAACTGTCTTCCAGCCTTTTACTCTAAGGTGGTGTTTGTCTTTGACACTGAGATGTGTTTCCTGTATGCAGCAAAATGTAGGGTCCTGTTTCCGTATCCAGTCTGTTAGTCTGTGTCTTTTGATTGGGGAATTGAGTCCATTGATATTAAGAGATATTAAGGAATAGTAATTATTACTTCCTGACATTTTGGGAATTGTTATTATTATTTGTATTTGAGTGGTTCTCTTCTTTTGGGTTGGATGAGATGGGGTTTCTATCTTGTTTCTTCTGGGGTGTTGTTTCCCCCCTTGTGTTGGTATTTTTCCCCTATTATCCTTTGTAGGGCTGGGTTTGTAGATAAGTATCTTTCAAATTTTGTCGTGGAATATCTTGGTTTCCCCATCTATGGCAATTGAGAGTTTTACTGGGTATAGTAGTCTTGGCTGAAGTTTGTGTTCTCTTAGGGTCTGCATGAGGTCTGCCCAGGATCTTCTAGCTTTCATGGTCTCAGGTGAGAAGTCTGGTGTAATTCTGATAGGTCTTCCTTTATATGTTACTTGTCCTTTTTCTCTTACTGCCTTTAATATTCTTTCTTTGTTTAGTACATTTGGGGTTTTGATTATTATGTGACGGGAAGTATTTCTGTTCTGGTCCAGTCTATTTGGGGTTCTATAGGCTTCTTGTATATTCATGGGCATCTCTCTCTTTAGGTTGGGGAAATTTTCTTCCATAATTTTGTAGAAGATATTTGCTGGCCCTTTAAGTTGTAGATCTTCATTCTCATCTATCTCTATAATCCTTAGGTTTGGTCTTTTCATTGTGTCCTGGATTTCCTGAATGTTTTGGGTTACCAGCTTTTTGCATTTTGCATTTTCTTTAATTGTTGAATCCATGGTTCCTATGGTATCTTCAGCATCTGAGATTCTGTCTTCTATCTCTTGTATTCTATTGTTGATATTTGCATCTATGACTCCTGATTTCTTCCCAAGGTTTTCTATCTCCAACATTGTCTCCCTTTGTGATTGCTTAGTTGTTTCTACTTCTGTTTTTAGATTTTGTATGGTTTTGCTCAGATCTTTCAGTTGCTTGTTTGTGTTTTCCTGTAATTCTTTAAGGGATTTTTGTGTTTCCTCTTTTATGACTTCTACTCGTTGACCCATGTTCTCTTGTATTTCTTTAGGTGATTTTTGTTTCTCCCCCTTATTGGGATTCATTTTTTGCTCTATATTCTCCTGGATTTCTTTAAGTGATTTTTGTGTCTGCCTTGTATGGGCTTCTAGTTTTTGATCTATTTTCTCCTCTATTACTTTAAGAAATTTATCTAAGTGATCCTCAATCTGCATCTTTACCAGTGATTTTAGATCTGAGTCTTGTTTTTCTGGTGTGTTGAGATATCTGGGATTTAATTGTGTTTGCCTTGCAATGGCTTCTAGCTTTTGATCTATTTTCTCATGTATTACTTTAAGAGATTTATCTAAATGTTCCTCTATCAGCATCCTGACCAGTGATTTTAGATCTGAGTCTTGTTTTTCTGGTGTTTCGGGGTATCCAATATTTATTGCTGTTGGGGAACTGGGTTCGGATGCCGCCATATTGCCTTGATTTTTGTTAGTAGCGATCTTACGTTTGCCTTTTGCCATCTGATTAACTCTGGTGTTAGTTGGTCCTGTAGATACTAGCTGGTGCTTGACCCTCCTGTGGGGTTGTAAGGCTATTTCCCAGCGACTGGGATACCTGAATCACTGTCCTGCGGGGGTCTTGCTCACAGATTGCTGACAGGTGGCCTGAGTCCCCAGAGGTCTTAAACTCAGGATATCCCAGGTATTTGGTTTCGCCTGTTGGGCGGCTGCTCTGCACTGCTCCTGCTCAGGGTTTGCTGTCTGATATCTTGTTTCCCCAGGGGTCTTAAAGTTGGGATATCTCAGTTATCTGGTTCTGCCTGCTGGTCCCAAGCTGCTGGGAAGCTGGCTGGGTCCGGTTTCCAGCTTCCCTGCCACCTGCTGGATGGGAGTCTGGTTCCGCCTCCGGCTGGGTCTGGGCACCTGGCACACTGGCTGACTCCAGCTTCCTCACCACCAGCTGGACGGGAAGCTGCAGGCAATATGGCAGCTGCCTGCAGGGAGCTCGGGGTCCGCCCTGCGAGTGCAGAGTGCAGCTGCTATTCTGTGCCCAACTCCCACTCCAGTCCTGAGTCCCCGAAGGTCTTAAGCTCGGGCTGTCTCGGGTACCTGGTTCCGCTGCCGCCTGGTTGGTTCTGAGCACCTGGCACGCTGGCTGACACTCCGGCTTCCCCACCACCAGCTCCCCACATCATTTTAATTTGCATTTTGTATAGATATCTGGCATCACTTTTATTGGTTGCAAGTTGTGTTCTCTTTGGTTACTATTTGCCACTCTAGGTCTTAGCTGAGTGGGGCAGCTGTGAAGTCTTATGAAGTGGGGATTTCTGGTTGTTTTTTTTTTTTTTTGAGACTCAGTTGTGCTATGTGATATTTTTCTAGGAATTGTCTTATGAGAGGAAGTTTTGCTAAAGCAGACATGTGAGAGGATGTTTTGCTGAAAATAGACACCTGGTGTTTTTCTGGAAGGTGCCTGGTAAAAGGGCATGTGATGTTTTGCTGGAGCAGACACTAGAAAGGACATGTGATGTTTAGAAAGACTGTAAGTATAACCCAAGAGATGGTGGATGATGCTATTGCATTGTTTCATGTTGCAAATCACCTGGTCTTTATTAGGCTTCACTGAGGCTTGTCTTCACTGACAACACATTTGCGTTGGTTCGCCTTGCATTCTTCACTGATCTTCACTTTGTGATTTTTGTAGAAAGAAATGTACCACGGAATGTCTGGTGTTATTCTGGCTACTTCTTGCTGCTTCTCCAGACTCCTGCTTGTCTACAAAGCCTTGTGGTTTCTTCATGATCAAGCCATTGCTCCTGATTCATGTTTGATATTTGCCTGGTAGACTGGACTGTAGCTGCTGATTTGTGTTTGGCGTTTGCTAGGGGACTGGGCTGCTGATGAAGATTGAAATCTTCCCAAAGAACTAGTTCTAACTCCACATTTCGGATTAGGTTTTCTTATACCTCTGATGGGTGATAGGGAGGCTGAAGCACTAAAGAACCATAATTAAATCAAGTTTTGAAAAATCTAAGCCTACTGTCCTGTAGTCCCAGGCAAGTATTAGCTCTGTGGTCCCTAATAAAGAAAGGTTCTGCAGGTTGGTAAGGAGCCAGAAATGAAGGGAGATGGGGTAGATGGAAAGGCTAAAAGCAATAGGAACAAAGAGCTATGGGGACCCTGAATCCTATTAGCACCAATCGGCCAAATCCTAAAGGAATGATATATGGTATTCTTTTAAAAATGCAATTAGTGCGTGCCTTCTGCTTCACTACAAAACAATAAATAATAACCATGTGATGTAAATGCATTTGTTAATTAGATAAATTCAACTGTTGTACACTATGTGTCTGCTTCAAAGGCCCACAAAATGGACAGTAAGAACATATGATTTTGTCGATCAACTGCAAATAGGAAATTGGAAACTGAAAACCATCCACAGGAAGCTGAAAAAACTCAGTTAGAACCTGATAGCTCCAAAAGAAAGGGCCATTTGTATGCTGTGCAGATCGAAGCACTCTAATTATACCTCGGAGACTGAAATAAATAAAGCAGCAGATTAACAAGTGTGAGTGTAACATCTGAAAATGAAAAGTTTGCTTTAATGACTGACTCAGATAATTTCATTAACAAATTGCACGCTTGATGATGTATTTTAAGCCTCACTGTCACAAAATGAGAAAGTAGTCAGACTCATTACTATCTACAGATGTTTTGTGTACATTTTAAACTGTACAAAGAAATTGATGTTTCTGTGTCTATAAGCCATCTGTCATATTTTATTAATCTGTCAGGTTTTTGCATAAGCCATCTGTCAACTTCTTTGTTGCAAAATAAGGTGATTGAACCTAAAGAGATATTGCATTAATTGAGTTTACAAATAAATATGCTCTATTTCTTCATCATCAGGAAATGTAGTAAGTTTTGTCCTGGGAATGCCTTTCTCCTTTCTACTCTTCTTTGTTTTGGTTTGTAGCTTTTATTGCTATATAATGTTGGCTTCTAGATTCCCAAACTTTCACTATTAAATTTTAATACAGTGAACCCCAAGTCTGATGAAACCTCTACTCTGTCTCCTGTTGCATAGTCCCCCGCCCCCGTTTTCAACTGCTGACTCTGTTCTTGAGGTCAGGATCTGCAATGGCTCTTCTCCACTGTCTGCAGTTCAACCACTACTCACCTGTTTTTACCCAACAGATTGCCAAGTCTAGCTTTTCTGAATTGAATATAACATCTCACTCTGGACTGGATGCCTTGTGGAATGTGGAAGCTCTCTGACTTCATTTTCTTTCTAAGACCTCTCCAGTGACATCACTTGTGTCTCTGAAACCATTCTTTTTAGTACTGTGCCACCAAGTCTATTCAGAAAACTAATATTGATTTACATCCTCTCTTACTTAGTTCACTTTATTTTTTGCCTACTCCTAATCACTGTCTTCTTGGAAAAAAAAATTGGATGCTGTGCTGAGGAATCATTGAAATTTTCTGAATGTACTCTATCAGGATAGAAATGATGTTCTCTGGTCCAAACCTCTCCTAAACATATATGTTGCTTTTTGTATTCCATTTACCACAGTCAAGTTCTGGCTTCTGTTAAAAAACAAAAAGAACAAATTATCAAAGCCTTTTCTGTCTTCTTTCAAGTTGATGGGAAACAGATATTTGATGATACCCTCTGCCCCAATCTGTGACCTTAAAACTGGAAGCAAACCTGTTTATGAAGAAAAACTATAACTCAGGGCATATTTAAACTGTTCCAGTGTTTAAAGGACAATAATTTTATGACTATATATGTGCAGTTTTGTTGCAGTTATTCACTGGAGATGTCATTTGAACAGTCTATATCTAACACATCTGCAAATCTCTCTCTCTCTCTCTCTCTCTCTCTCTCTCTCTGTGTGTGTGTGTGTGTGTGTGTGTGTGTGTATTTGTGTGTTGCTCTTTCTTCCCTCATAGCCCTATAATAGAAGGAACTAGTCATGTTTTGAGCAGCCTTAGATGGAATGTCTATCACCAGCCTTCAATGGGGAGCTGATTCCCCTGAGTGATTTGATTTTGGAGTACCTCTCGACTCTCTGGCACTTTGGTATTCCCTGGGATATTCTAAGGACTCAGCTAATGTGTCATGGTTCTGACCCAGAGACACCTACATAACAAACACATTTGAATCCACTAATTTTTTTATTGTACATTTTCTTTATTTCCTTTAAAATTTTTTCCCGTTTTTAGGTCTTCCCTTTGGAAGCCATCTACCCCACCCCTTTTCCACTGACTCTATGAGGGTGCTTACCCACTCACCCACCCACTCCTATCCTCCTACCCTGGCATTCCCCTACACTGGGGTAGCAAACACACTCAGGCCCAAGGGCCTCTCCTTCCACTGATGTCCAACGAGGCCATCATCTACCATATATGTGGCCAGCACTATGGATCACTCCATGTGTATTCTTTGATTAATGGTCCAGTCCCCAGGAGCTCTGAAGGGTGTGGTTGGTTGACAATGTTGCTTCCTCCATGGGGGTGCAAACCCCCCTCAGCTCCTTTCCAACTTGTCTATCAGGAAACCTTGAGCTCAGTCCAATGGTTGGCTGGGAGCTTCTGCCTCTGTCTTTGCCAGGCTTTGGCAGAGCCTTTCAGGAGCCAGCCATATCAAGCTTCCACTTTATGTTAGCAATTTTTACAATAAAAAGTAACAAAAATCTGTAATTTTATAATAATTTATAGATCAAGAAAATATACTAAAGGAATTCTCATATTGTGTGTAAAATCCCCTGCTAATATTCATTAGTATTCCATTACTGATTTGGATCATAAGGATTATAAATATTACTACATATTAAATATTATCATAGACTATCCATCCATTGAAGGCAGAGAATGCCTCGTCCTCATATTGTTTACATCAAAAGCCAACTTGAAGGACAAGGGTGACTTAATAGTGCATTTTTCCTCTGGAAAGGAGCTAAAAGCAAAATGGGTAGTATGCATGCTTCTCTTCGTTGGCTGTCCATTCCCATGGGGAAATTATATCTTTCAGAACTTCTATTTCACATTTATTTCAGGTGGGTGTAGGAAAGTACATGTGGTAGTAATACAAAGAAAAATGACTTGAAACTTCCAACATAAGGAAAACCACGATTCCATCATTAGCTAAGTTGTTCTAACAGTAAGAACCATTGACTCTCAGTACAGGGCCAGCCTGAGACCATATCAGCACAGCAAACCTTCTAATAAAGAACTTTAAAAATATATTATCACTAACAAACCTATAAATAAATAAATGCCAACTGACAAAAGAGAGTCATCAGAGTCTGGAATACCTATTTAATCTTATTGATAGATACATATTTTATTTTTAGGTGAAGGATAAAAATATAAAATAAATTGTACTCTTATATGTTCTATCAAATGAGGCATACAGTTTCTCACTGAAATTCACTCACAGACAAAATTAATAAGGAGGCTGAAAAACACCATGCTCATATATGGGTACTGGCCAATATTAAGCTACAGATGCAAGAATGGCTTATAATAAAACAAAGCCATGGATTTTAATTAATTAGTTACTAAATGTTTAATTATTTAATCAGTGTTTCATGATTAAAATAATATTTAAGGCTAAAAGCCTAAGGCTTTAAGAATGAATATTATCACAATCTATATCCATATACACATGAGACCATTTAGATAACTTCAAGTTCTTAATAGGAATTAAAATTTAATATCATATGAGGTTTGTATTCATAAATAGTTGCTGAAATAATGAATGATTCTAGTATTGGCAGCCAATTGTAGTTAATATTTTAAAGTAAAAACAAACAGGATTTTTTTAAATTTTTATTTTCTATATTCTTTGTTTACATTCCAAATGATTTTCCATTTCCCAGTTCCCCCCTGCCCATAAGTCCCATAAGTCTTCTACCCTCTGCCAGTTCCCCGATCAACCCCCTCCCTCTCATCTGTCTTGGCAATCCCCTACAATGCTGCATCAAGCCTTTCCAGGACCAGGGTCCTCTCCTTCCTTCTATTTTTTTTGAAAAAACTATTTATGTATGTGAATAAACTCATTCTCTTCAGACACACCAGAAGAGGGCATCAGATCCCATTACAGACAGTAGTAAGCCACCAATGTGGTTACTGAGAATCAACTTTGGAAGATCAGTCTATGCTCTTAACTGCTGAGCCATCTCTCCAGCTCCAGTGCCCTCTCTTGATCCTTTCCATACTCTCACTCCTTATGAAAAAGGAAGTAACCTGAGATTTGTTGGGTGTTAATTGGTCACAAGACCTTTGATAAGCACACTCACATTTAATATTCTCCATTACCTTTGAGATGCACTTTTTTCATAATTCTTTTATTTTATTTTTTTTTTTTGATTTTGTTTTTTCTTTTTTTCTCTCCTTCCTTCTTCTTGGAAATGATTTGATATGTGGGTTGTGTTTTGGGTATCCTGAGTTTCTGAGCTAATATCCACTTACCAGTGATTGCATTCTATGGGTGTTCTTTTGTGAATGAGTTACATCACTTAGTATGATATTTTCCAGTTCCAACCATTTGCCTAAAAATTTCATGAATTTATTATTTTTAATTACTGAGTAGTATTTCATTGTGCAAATATATCACATTTTCTGTATCCATTCCTCCATTGAGAGACATCTGGGTTCTTTCCAGCTTCTGGCTATTATAAATAAGGCTGCTATGAACATAGTGGAGCATGTGTCCTTATTGCATATCAGGGAATCCTCTGGGTATATGCCCAAGAGTGGTATAGCAGGATCCTCCGGAAGTGTCATGCCCAGGTTTCTGAGGAACTGTCAGATTGATTTCCAGAGTGGTTGTATCAGCTTTTAATCCCACTAGCAGTGGAGGAGTGTTCCTCTTTCTCTACATCCTCACCAACACCTGTTGTCTCCTGAGTTTTTAATCTTAACCATTCTGACTGGTGTGAGGTGAAATCTCAGGGTTGTTTTGATTTGCATTTCCCTAATGGCTAATGATGTTGAAAATTTCATTAGAGACATTTCTATGTGTGACATCATCACCTAAGTGAGATGTCCAATTAGCTTTCCCCACCACAGACATTTTAATATTACGGGATAAATACTACTGAGTCTTATGTTTGAAGACTGTGCATATAGTACTGCGTTTTATTTACATTCCAACTGTTCTCCAGGGCACAGTATTTTTATTAGAATAATTCACCTTCCTGTTTTCAGGAGTGACATAATTTTGGTCTTCTTTCTTTCTTTCTTTCTTTCTTTTTCTTTTTTTTCTTTTTTTCTTTTTTTTTTTTGGTTTTTTGAGACAGGGTTTCTCTGTGTAGCCCTGGCTGTCCTGGAACTCACTCTGTAAACCAGGCTGGCCTCAAACTCAGAAATCCACCTGCCTCTGCCTCCCAAGTGCTGGGATTACAGGTGTGTGCCACCTCTGCCCAGCCGGGTCTTCTTTCTCCTTGTGAGAAGGAGAACGTGTCAACTCACCTTTAGACCAGAGTTCTTGGGACAACATGCTTGAGTCTGATAAGGGGAAGACCTATCTTATCCCAAAGCCAGTTCTCAGTAAGCTGAAATAGCATATGGCAATTCATTTATATATAGTAATAGGTTATATATATATATATATATATATATATATATGTATATATATACACATACATATATATATATTTAATATACTTAAAAATGAAAGCAAAGATTTGAACACAATCAATTCAGAACAATAAATAGATGTTAATTGAATTTATTTAAAATTATTTAAAAATTTCACTTTGATTATATATATTAAAGGGCCACATTATACCCCAGTACAAATGTAATTTTCCCTATTAAAATGGTATTAATAAAACAAATTGTAAAATTTAATTATTTATACTACTACTAATCACTACATTTTACACATCTCTCTCAAAAAATGTATATATTTTCAAACACCAACATATTTGAATGAATCTAAATGAATGCAAAGATGTTATAGTAGGATTGAAGCTTCTATACTTTGGTCTTCCTTCTTGTTTAAGCCTATGGTCTGTGAGTTGTATCATGGGCATTCTGAGCAGTGGGGCCAATATCCACTTATCAATGAGTACATACCATGTGTATCCTTTTGTGCCTGAGTCACCTCACTCAGGATGATATTTTCTAGTTCCATCCATTTCCTTGCAAATTTCATGAAGTCATTGTTTTTAATAGCTGAGTAGTGCACCATTGCGTAAATGTACCACATTTTCTGTATCCATTCTTCCAGTCCCAGACATCTGAGTTGTTTCCAGCTTCTGGATATTATAAATAAGGCAATAACCACTAAAATTAAGAACAAAATCCCATCTACTAAGTTATGATAATTGAAGATAATTGACATATAATACCAACTATCTGCAAATACAATAACCTGCATGCCAAGCTAAGACAACAGTCATGTCATTTTCCTGGGTGGGATCAGAAAGAAAAAGTCATTGCTGAAAGTTAGATGAGAGACATCCAGGTTAACATTCTGAAGACATTATGGAATTCAGTTGGTGTACCAAAAGATGTAATCCACATCATTTTAGCAATTTGAAAGAGAAATAAGAACAGGGTACATGAAGGTAGAAGTTGAGTGTGGAGTCCATAAAAGAGATCACAAAAGAACAGAAATACATCAGAGTAATTTCAGAATTGTCCAAGGAGAAGGACACAGGGCTGTGCTGGCTGCCTCAGTCCATCATAACTGTTATGATAATCTTCCTAATTGCCCTTGCTCGCCAAGCAAAATTCTGATGACACCTGCTTCCCATAAAACCTTTATTACTGCAGTGAGGATATACTGACCAGCTGACATAAAGACTCCTGACCTTTGGAAGTCCTATCTCATTTGAATTAATATATTAGCAATCTGTTTTGTAGGTTAGTATTTCATGAGCTTGATTAATATGAGGTTGTCACTGAGCCAGACACACTCTGGATTACTTAGAAACCATACTTTCTTTAAAATTTGATCATGTAAACCTAGTACACAGTACTTTATCCACAGTTTTGACATTAGGGGTCTCTTGGGGGGGGCTGCATACCACAATCCATTCAGAACTTTTTCTCTCTCCTGAAATCTGATAGATAAATTTCATATGTCCAATGTTACTGGTGGAGTGATATAAATATTCTCTTAAAGAGATGCTGAACATCCCTGTAAAGCTTCCACTTCATTAGTTTCTACAAAGCCATCCCCATGAGACCCCAACTTGACACTGTGCAAATAGATCTGACTAATCATGGGATCTCAGTTTCTAAACCCGTGTCGAAAATAAATCTCTTTGACACATTAACTGTCCTTAGGTATATTGTTATTTCATAGCGATGAAAACAACCCAGTTCACCAGTAGAATTTCCAAAGGTTCTTTGGAACTCCTTTTTGTGGACTCTGTGTGAATCTCTGGCTGGCTGAGTCATTCTACAGTTTAAGATGGATCTTCCTGAACTAGCACTTGCTACTCCCATAGGGGATCTGAGTTTGGACCCAACATTAACATATACGATGCCTCATGGCCATTAGTTACTTCAGTTCAAAGGGATCTGTGCTGCTGTCAGGACTCAGTGGGCAAGGCACACAGATGGTGCCCAGATATAAGTGTAGGCAAAAATGCTTATGCATGTATAAATTTTAAAATAATAAAAAAATTTAAAATGGTAAGGAATACATTTTTTACCCTGGGGAACTAGTGTACTCTGTTGGGGCTTTACCACAGGGAAAAAGATTGTCTGCAACTCAGAATGCAACAAGGAAAAGTAGGAATGTATGGCTATGAGGCAGAATGGGAGCTCAATAGATGGGAATTAACTGAGAGGAAACATCAGGAGTAAGTGTGATTTTAGTTAAACCTAAAGGTAGATTGAAGTGCACTGATATGATCTGTATGATGGAAAACAATGGTGAGCACAGTCAGATAATGAGGATGAAGGATTTGGTACATGTGGCTTATTAGGACTCATGATAAAACCAAACAGTACAGATACATATGGGGGCCCAAAAGTCAGGGTGTGGCCGAGAGTTCAGAGATGGTTAATAGACTCTGGTGGAGATACGAATATCTTTGTTACTCACTGGAAATAAACTCTTTATGTCCATCACAGGGCATTGTTCTGCATTATATCATATTTTTTATCTTTTCCCAGTTGTTTTAGGCAAAAATTAAAGTTTTCTTCTATTTCTTGAGTGGAGAATTTAAACTTTGCCTTATTTTTAATATACTCATCCTAAGAAGGGAGACAGTGCATGATCACTTAACATTGAGCAAGTTCTTGAGGTTTTAGATAGTCTTAACGACAAATGCAATGCTCCGTGTTCTATCTGCACTATCGAAGGAAAGTTTCTATGTTCATCACAGCCATGAGGAACTAAAACAAGTCTTAATGAAACTCATTTCCAAGCCAAAATCATACCCTGTTGGTTATAACTTTATGGCACCCTGGTGGAAGTCAGAGTAGTTTAAGTGCAATTTAAGTAGTTTTGTAATAAAAAGACAATTACAATCTTTTCAATTATTCATGATTTTTTCTCTTCTTGTTCTTGACATTTGCAATGCATCATGAGTTCAGAAGCTGCTTCATGAGTTTCCTTGCCCCTGATAGGTGTATGGGATATGTGATTATATATATTGAATAGTCAAGGGTTATGATAAAAATCCTCTCTCTGCACTGGCAATTGTCTACTTGGATATTCAAATACAATTTTATAGCTCATGCAAGATTTATTATCATAGCTGAAAATAACCTTGAAATTTTTGGTCTAATATTCTTAAAATCATCATTATTAATGCTGCAAATACTTCCATAGGTAATGTATTTTATGATTCCTTTTACAGAATCCATTAAAATCTTTCTTTTTCTATATGTTCATATAAAAGTAAATAAAATGTCTTCTTTTTGTTTTTGAAAGTTCAACATTTCACTTGTTTGTAATGAACATCTGTATGTTTCAAATACTTCTGTTCAAGTAAATGAATAAACTTCATAATGTCATCTGACATGAAAAACTTGCATCACTAATTAGAAGACAAGTTTTTTTCTGGGATATTTCTTTGCTTCTTTTATCAATCAAAGCTAAGACTATTTCTCATGACATTATGAATATCTAGAAAGATTGAAATACAGGAAGAAATGTTCTTCATTTTCTATCAGCAATTCTCAATCTACAGCAGGTAGATGTTTCAATAGGTTCACATATACTATGAGAGAAAACAAAACAGACTTTATACTAGGCACAACTCCAAATTGAGCAGACCACAAGCTAAGTTATATACAATACATTCCATTATTTCATGTGATTTTAATGGTTGAAAGACTGTGTTTTTATAATCTCTGCTCTAACCAGTGGTTCTCAACAATGCCAGCACCTTGAAGAATCTTATTGTGGGATGTTATTTCCTAGATCCTCATGGATGATAAAAATCTAATGATGTCATGTTCCTTATTTATAATAGCACACTATGTATATTTCAGTCTAAACACAACTTCTTATATGTTTTAAGAAATCCCTAAATTATCTATAATATCTACTATTATATAAAGGGTATGTAAGTTTTTATTAGGGAATGGTTATAAGAAAAAAACATAATTTTTTTGATGTTTTAATTGTATATAATTTATTCTATTGAACTCATGGCGATAGCCTAAGAGATATGTATGTCTGACCATGCAATCTCTTTGGGCTTTTCATGATACTAGATAATTATAGGAATCACCATTAAACCTGGATCCATGCAAATGCATCCTAATTTTAAATGCCAAGAAAATTACAGTTGCTCCATGAATTTTGTATACTTGTGTAAAAGTCTTAAACACACTATTATTACCTCATTAATGATATATACCATTCAAAGTAAGTTATTATTACAATGTACCCTAAAACATAAAGATTCAGAAAAATGTACATTTCTATACAAACAAATATAGGCAACTAAGGAATGTGGAGACTGGAGAATTATCCAATATTAAATGATCAGTCCTGAAAACATACATTCAGGTATCATTATACAGACTATGAAGGATAATTTAGTAATATATGTATATATACACATGTAATAATAATAAAAAAGAGGTTGTGGTTTGAAAAGTAGGGTTGCAGGGGATGAACATGAATGGGGAAATGATATTATTACATTACAGTTTCAAAAATAAGGGAAAAATATACTTTGTAAAAAGTTACTAAATGTCGTTTGAATTGTGCTTACGTTCTTTCTGTATATCTTTCAATACTCAATGCTCATATTTTATTTTCTCTTGATAGGTTGACTTCCAATATTTTGCTCTTTGTAGTTAATATCTTAAGAGTTCGTGTGTGTGTGTGTGTGTGTGTGTGTGTGTGTGTGTACACAGTTACATTCTTACAAGTATGTGGAGGCTAGAAATTCACTTCAGGATATATTTTTCAATCATTTTCCATCTGATTTCTTTTGAGCCTGAAGCCCATTTCAGCTAGATGTGCTGGACAGCAACCTACCAGGACTCACCTGCCTTCCCCACAGCACTGGGGATGTGGGGATGTTCTATCACAACAGAAGAATAGGATGGAAACACAGATTATCATGTTAGCACAGCAAATACCTTAAGCACTGTCATATCTTCCTGGGCCTTGGATTTCCTTAATGTAAAATTTTTGCTATAGTTACTCTCTCGTGGACATTTTCTTTCTTTTCTATACAACTTTTCTTTCACTGGTATGAGTACATTCTTTTTAACTAAAATTTTATGCTTCAGATCAAGAGCTGACCAAACCAGGAGCAGCATGTCCACATTTTCAGACAACTTTTGTGTTTATAACTCTCCCAACATTTTACTTCCAGTGTTATCTCCCATCCTGAGCTGCTCTTTTAACTTTGTTGGCCAATTTTCTCTTCTGATCACTCACATATATCATGCCATTTGGCCTTCTTGCAGAAAGATGTATGTGTAAGCCGAATACGGATATGCAGTAACCAATCAATGGTGGTGTGCTTTAAAAATGTGACATGATCAGTCACTAATCTCAATGAGCACTTGTTATATGTATAAATGTTTGTGGACTGAAACACTAGTGGTAAAGTTATTCCTATGGTTTTTCTTATATAGTTAATTTACCATTGCTATTGAAATTCAAGCAGTGTTTGTGGTGTTACTTAAGTTGCGCATGAGAGATGAACTCTGTATGTCAAGCTATGATAGGAAAGGAGTACCTTCATTAGTACTGTTGAATCCACACTTTATGCTGAAATAATGGAACTTCTGAGATGAACTTAGGCTGTGATATAATTGTAGGTTCACTTTTTTATTATTTTTATTAGATATTCTCTTTATTTATATTTCAAATGGTACCCCCTTTCCTCATTTCCCCTCTGAAAACCCCAATCTCATTCCCCCTCCATGCTCATCAATCCAGCCATCCCACTTTCCTATCCTGGCATTCCTCTACACTGGAGCATCGAGTCTTCACAGGACCAAGGGTCTCTCCTCTCATTGAAGTCTGACAAGGCCATCCTCTGCTACATATGCAGTTGGAGCCATGGGTCCCTCCATGTGTACTCTTTGGTTGGTGGTTTAGTTCCTGGGAGTTCTGGGGGAGTCTGGTTGGTTCATATTGTTCCTCCTCCTATGGGGCTGCAAACCCCTTCAGATCCTTGTGTCCTTTCTCTATGTCCTCCATTGGGGACCATGGGCTCAGTTCATTGGTTGGCTGTGAGCATCGATTTCAGTATTATTCATGCACTGGCAAAGCATCTCAGAAGACAGCTATATCAGGCTTCTTTCATCAAGCCTTTCTTGGCATCCACAATAGTGTCTAGAATCCAAATATTTCTCCCCACTTTCTACCATCTCTCTTTCCTTTTTCTATTTTAAATTTTATTTATTTTTATTTAAAAATTTCAGTTTCTATGATTCTTTCTCATTGAATGGCATGGATATTATGATAACCTAATTTCCAAGGATGGATAATTGGTTCTGCAATTTACAAGGTATTTACTTCTTCAAAAATGTCACTGCAGTTGGCAAGGTGCTGGTGTCTCATAATACATAACTGAACCTCTGAAAATATTTTATTTTTCCTTGGAGAAATGGAAAATCCCTGTCCATAGAATAATGGAAAATTCATAACATGTTTTCCAAAGAACTTACAAAGGTGCTATAGGAACAGCCAGTTGTAAAATTGGCCAGATGTAAAATTTGCATGTTATATAATACATACCTTTAGTGGGCATAAGATGACTTTTTTCTCCTCTTGGTAAATAAAGTAAGTATTCCCCACATTTGGTGCTTTATTCCACCTCTAAATGTTCTTGAAAATGTAGTTGAACTATACCTCTAAAAGACTGATTTTAATAAATCACACTATTACAAGTTTAAATTCAGTTAATTATGAATGATCTTCAAGGCAATGCATATTAGATTAACTTATTTATATGTACACAGAAATTCATCATAAGAATGCCCCTGGTAATTTCTTTCTAATGATAAAAATTACAATTAATTCAATAACAGGACTTTGTAATTTCCCCATTTATGTTGAAAAGTAGCCTTTGATGTGCATATTTTGCATTTTGAATAAATATTTATCTTAACTGATCACAAACTATTTATTTTACTTCCATGACCTAATTGTGTTTTCTCTAAGTGAATGATTCTTGTGATTCCAATAATAAAATGTTTTGATACAAAATTCTTTATATTAAAACACATTTAATAAGTATTAAACAGTAAACACATTTGAACAAGCAATATTTCAAACAGCTTGTAACTATTATTTCAAGGGGTATGATTTATTGGGGCAAAACAACCCAAATATCAGTGGGCTCCAAATATTTTAAGTGACAGAAGTTTAAATGTAACTCCAAAATACAAAAAGGTATTTGCTGTGGTGATGTTGCTTCAAATGTCAATGAGTCTAAGAAATTGTGAAGTAGTCTCACCTCTTCTGATGTTAGCCTTAGGCTATTTATGACTGTCATGTGACCTAGGATGTTATCTTTTCCTAGCCTTCCACATTATATTTGAGTCCCAACAGATCTATTAGTCACTTGCTATACTATTATTTAAAATTATGAACAATATTTGATTCATATCAAGTATGAATAATCCATGCAACAAATATAGTTTAAGGACTAGAGCTATAATTCTTACAAGGAACTGGAGTTATTGGACAAAGATTCACAGATACACTTTAAAACCAAAGTGAAAGTAGAAGCCTGTATCCTCACAAATGAAGTTGGACAGCAAAGCCAGGTATTCTTCATTCTGACAAGCATATGCCACCTTTAAAACACCCCCAACCTTAAGCTCACCACACCATATAGCAGCATAAGCATTAGCCATGGTCTTTACCATTGGGCGTTTGAGTTATATCCAACTAAATAACGATTTATCTGTAGAAACCTTGTTTATAATAAAACAGCTACAGCTGTCTTTTAAGACAGGACAAGAAGCATCTACCTTGTTGAACAAAGAGTCTTTGTTACTCTTTCAATGATTCTCAAATTAGGAGTATCTTTACACAGCTTATGCTGTGAATAGTTCAGCCCATGGGATCTTAGCTATGTGTTAAAGATTACACTATTACAATGGAGACATCCATATAGAGCTTTACCAGAAGACAGCCATCTTATAACCCATCTATGTGTCAATATACTGAGAATCAGTTCTTGAAAAAAATCAATGGATGAGGAGAAAAAGAGTATGACACTAGATTCTAGAAACTTAGAGTAATTTATCTAGCAGTAGTCATGCAATAAGAGAAAGATATCATTTTATTTTATTTTTTCCTTGATCTTATAATTAAATCATCAAACAGTTCCAAAATATTTAAATAAGGAGACCTAGTGGGAGAATAAGTAAATTATTTAAGACTATGGCTCAGTCTCTGGAAACCCAGATTAGAAATTCTGTCTCCATTTACTAGAGCTATACACTTTTCCATAATAATTAAAGATTTAACAGATATAATATATTTTCTCTAAAGTGATGAACTGTGATAAACCTTATGTGTGCTTGAAGGTAGATCTGCTTGCAAAACTCATGTCGTCAATCATAGCAATGTGATATTAAGTGGAAAATCTTATGAATAATAAGTTGCATATGGTTAAAGATTTTATTCAATCCATGGTTTGATACGGTGGTGCATGGCTGCTTGTTCCTCAAAGTTTCATGCCCTTGAAATTTTCTTACGAGTATGACAGAGGTCCTGTCATCTCTAAGGTATGGTATAACATTTATGGATTAGGTATAAATGGGAGATGATAATGTCCATAGAGTCATTTCCTTGATGTTAATTCTAGTCTCTTGGAATGAGGTAGTGGTTATGAAATTAACTTATAAGAGAGAGCACACCTCATCCCAAACTCTGAATCTCTTCTGTTTGCACAGCTGTCATGATGTCACCTCCCACAAGTCCCTTACTAGAATTGACCACATGTTGATTCCATGTTGTTGATAACTCTAGAGCTGTGTTCTAAATAGATCTGGTCTTTACTAAAATACAAAACCAGCATCAAGCATTTTGTTAAAATGACAGCCTCGGCTGCAAGTTTCCCTTACCCGCTGAGCTGTCTTGTCAGGCATAATTAAAATATACATGTTTTAAAAGCAATACTTTGGGAGTGGAATGTCCTCTATTTGACTTTTATATCAGACTATGGTAATCACAAAAGGAAAATATATTCTGAATTCATATATTCCTTTGGCTCCTGGAAAGTTTTCACAGAGCTCCTGGCACATGATAATAATAGAATAAGTTATCTTTTCAGAGCAATTATGAAGAGGAGCATTTGATGTCTCCCCTAAGTTAGGGAAGTACTAAGCCAGAGAAGTCAAGTTTTGTTAATTTAATGATTATTAGTAAAAAGGGGTTTAACAGAATGTCTCTGCTTAGTACTGCTTTAGTGGTTTTCATTAAGTATAAGGGTTTTCTTTTTCTAATGATGAATATGTGTGTGGGCATGTGAACACATGTGCAGGCACCCAGGTCCAAGGTGAGATCTGTTGGAACTGGCCTAACAGGGAGATGGATCTGCCTTGCCTATGTCCTGAGATCTGAACTTGGCCTTTTTCAAGAGCAATATATGTTATGGATCACCAAATCATCTTTTTAGACCCCCAATTTTAATATATTAAAGTAGTCTCTCAGGGACAGGAGAAGTAGCTCAGTAGCTAAGAACACTTGTTCTTACACAGGACCTGGCTTTGGTTCCTGGCACCTATACAGAGGCTCACAACATCTTTCTTTCTTTCTTTCTTTCTTTCTTTCTTTCTTTCTTTCTTTCTTTCTTTCTTCCTTCCTTCCTTCCTTCCTTCCTTCCTTCCTTCCTTCTTTCTTTCTTTCTTTCTTTCTTTCTTTCTTTCTCGCTCTCTCCCTCCCTCCCTCCCTTCCTCCCTTTCTCTCTCTTTCTCTCTTTCCCTCACTCCCTTTCCCCCCCTCTCTTTTATTTTTTGAGACAGGGTTTCTCTGCATAGCCCTAGCTATCCTGGAACTCACTCTGTGGACCAGGCTGGTCTCAAACTAAGAAATCTGCCTTCCTATGCCTCTGCCTCCCAAGAGCTGGGATTAAAGGCATGCACCACCACTGCTCAGCAAAGGATATACTCCTGGCCCATGACCTTGGCACCATGCTAAAGAGCTACAATGCCCCCTTCTGACCTTTGCGCCCAACATGCATGCAAGTGGTGTACTTGCATGCATGCAGGCATAACACTCATACATATAAAATAAGTAAATATAAAAATTAAAACAAGGCATATAACACTCCCCATCCCAGCAATGGGGTCAGGATTTAAAACTCTTCATTTCCAGGTATATGCCCAGGAGTGGTACGGCTGGGTCCTCCGGAAGTATCGTGTCCAGTTTTCTGAGGAACTGCCAGACTGATTTCCAGAGTGGTTGTACCAGCTTGCAGTCCCACCAGCAGTGGAGGAGTGTTCCCCTTTCTCCACATCTTCACCAACACCTGATGTCTTCTGAGTTTTTAATCTTAGCCTTTCTGACTGGTGTGAGGTGAAATCTCAAGGTTGTTTTGATTTGCATTTCTCTAATGACTAATGATGTTGAACATTTTTTAAGGTGTTTCTCAGCCATCAGAATTTCTTCAGGTGAAAAGTCTTTGTTTAGCTCTGTACCCCATTTTTGGATGGGGTTATTTGGTTTTCTGGTGTCTAACTTCTTGAGTTCTTTGTATACATTGGATATTAGCCCTCTGTCAGATGTAGGGTTGGTGAAGATCTTTTCCCAATTTCTTGGATGCAATTTGTTCTTTTGACAATGTCTTTTGCCTTACAGAAACTTTGTAGTTTTATGAGGTCCCATTTGTCTATTCTTGATCTTAGAGCATAAGCAATTGGTGTTCTGTTCAGGAACTTTCCCCCTGAGCCAATGTCCTCAAGGGTCTTCCCCAGTTTTTTTTCTATTAATTTTAGTGTGTATGGTTTTGAGGTAACCCAGTCTCAAAAGAATACCCATGGTATGCACTCAGTGATAAGTGGATATTAGCCTAGAATCTTGGGACACCAAAGACACAATTCACATACCAAATGATGTCCGACAAGAAGAAAGGAGTGGACACTGGTGCTGAAAAGGATCAAAGTATCAGTGTAGAGGAATACCAGAACAGGGAAGTGGGAAGGGGTGGATGAGGGAACAGCAGGAGGAAAAGGGCATGTGGGACCTTTGGGGGGGCGGGGAACCAGAAAAAGGGAAATGAAATGTAAATATAGAATATATCCAATAAAAAAAGAAAATAAAAATAAAAAAAACAAAACAAAACAAAAAAAACCCTCTTCATTTCCATGTCTCAGCTTTTGCTCTTTAGCTCTTTCTTAACATGGACATAACATTTTTGTGTAGAAATTATGACTGTCAAAGACTGGAACAAGTTGCTAACTGAATTTTACCTATGGAATATTTGCTATATGGTAGATGATAGTACTTCAATAAGTACAAGTAGTCAAAAAGTCCTTTTAAAGGTATTAATTTATTTTTGAGATAAAATCATTACAGTATTTCCCTTTTCCTCTCCCCTGAAATGTTTTTATACATACTTTCTTTGCTTTTTATTTTCTGATTTGTAGCATCCTTTTTCATCAATTTTTTGTTACACACGTGCACGTGCGCGCACACACACACACACACACACACACACTCATAAACACATAAGTACACCCTGCTCTGTCTATATAATGTTACTTGTATCTATGTGTGCAGGGTTGACCAGTTGGTATTGGATTACCCATCAGTGTACTCTTCCCTGAAGAGCACTCTTTCTTCAACTATCAGCATTCCTTGGTTGCCTACAATTCATTGTGCAGAGGTGAGGCCTCCTGTACTTTTCCCTGTCTGCATTAACAGGTCTACTGTTGATATCTTTGTGCAGCTCTTGTTTAGACAGGCATATTGCTAAAATTTTATAGGTTAAACTGTTGACATTCCTAGGAAACACTATTTCCCAACTAACTCCTATTGCTGTTCTCTGACCTTACATTCTTTCTGCCTCCTCTTCCATGGTGATCCCTGAGCCATAGGTTCAGGAGGTATAGTGTAGATGTGTTGGCTGGGACTTGACTCCATTTTGTTGGTCTGTAAGTATCTCAGTCTATTGTAACCACAGATAGTCCTCACCAGGAATCAAGAAGTGTTTTTGCTCTTTTATTATTTCATTTGCAGATGCAGGAACTCAAATTTAGGGAACTAAATGTCTACACAACAAATGAAGGAATTTTTTTAAAAATCAATTTATCATCTAGTTAATGCTGTTTGATGTTAAATTGCGGTGTGTTATAGATTTATCCACAATATGATTCAAAAATAAAGTCAATGAGGCTCACAAAGAACTGATTTCAATGCAAACATTTAGACAATTATTATGAAAAATGTTTAAAGATTTTCATTACTATTCCTCATGCTGACCCACTGGTCCTTTCTCTTCCAAAACAGTGTGCTCTCTACTTTTATATATTATCTATATTCAAATTCTTTTACAATAACAAAGGCATGCAGCATTTGGGTTTTGAAGTCGTTTTTACCTTATGACATTTATTCATGTTTCAAGTTTTACCCATATTTGCAAATCATAGTGTTTCATTCCTACTAATGAGTAAAGTTCTATTTCCTTATCTATTTACCTGTTAATGGACAAACGGAACAGCAAAAACCAAAAATAAATACAAAGCAAATGATAATGACAGCAGTGTATGGACTTCTTAATTTTATCTATGCTTACACAGAATAAAAGCCCCAACCGGAAGTCCTAGAACTGATAAAGTACAATGTTCACAATTGAGAAATCACTGATTAGATTTAACAGTAAATTGGATACAGTTGAAGGAAATTAATTAACTGAGATATGAATCTGCAACAGAATCAATGGAAGCTAGAAGACAATGGGAAAATATCTCCAAGGAGCCAGAGGGAGACCAAGATGTTATCCATTAAGATTGAAGTTGAAGGCAGTTTTGATGCAACAGCAAAAAAGCCCTTATCACTTTATAAGACAAACAATAAGGATTACTTTATTAAGAGATTTTGCATGGAAGACTAATGATGCAAAAGGGAGTTGAAAAAATCGCCAACAGAATTACAACAACATGACAATCACACAAGCATGCATTTATGCAATAAAACACTCATATTTAAAATATATGTACAATGAAGATATGACAATGACCTAAGAGAGAGAGAGAGCAGTTGAAAGGAGATAAATTATCCCAGCATGCAGCACTGTCTGACAACAGGGTTTAAATGCCAGTGCTCTCATTTCTACCACAGAACATCTTTTCCTGTTTCCCATCTCTGCAGAGCACTATCAACAGCTGGCTATTTATGTGTAAAAGTTAATCATATTTAATGAATCTATTTTATTTATTATGTGAGTGCCTCTATTATTAATAAGTAGATTCATATATGCCTCATAGATACTAATTGACTAATTAAAATAATGGATATAAAGCAAACACATGTAAATTGATTTCTTTCTACAATGGAGTAATATACAAATAATTGTTCCTAAGTAAGTGATACTGTTATAAACAATAATTCTTAAAGGGTTGGTTTACAAAATAGTGTCTCAAAGCCGGGTGTGGTGGTGCACGCCTTTAATCCTAGCACTTGGGAGGCAGAGGCAGACAGATTTCTGAGTTTGAGGTCAGCCTGGTCTACAAAGTGAGTTCCAGAACAACCAGGGCTACACAGGGAAACCCTATCTCAAAAAACCAAACACAAACAAAACAAAAGAAAAGAAAAAAAAGAAAATAGTGTCTCTATTTAGGCATAACCTAAGCAACATGGCATTTTAATAATAGAAAACAGGGAAACTGAAGGTAACCACATCATGGGGGAAAAGCTTAATAAATACCTTGAATAATGTTAATGTATTTCATCCTATAGGATATAAAACTATCCATGTTTATTCTTACACTTGTCACTTTCACTTATACATGTATATAAAATTACTCTAACTGCAGGAAAATGGTTTAGTTTGCCATCTCTATGTGTACTGGACTGACGGAATCACAAAACGATACAGAATTCCACCTGGTTCTCCTTATGTTTTTAATTATTTGAGGATTTAATATATGCCTACATTAACATATAACATGTTTAAGTGTCATGTTGACAGTGGATGAACTTATGATGTTTAATTTCCATTATTGAACTGATAGAATTAATAAATGCCTAGTTCTTTAATGAGGCCCATATGTTAATGTGTTTGTGAATGTATTTTCATAGAGATATAAATGAAGAGTGAAGGCTGAAACTGGGTGTTTAAAGCATCATCTGTTGTGTGAGATACAAGGTTAAAAAAGTAAGAAAAAAAAAGAATAATCCAACACGATGACTGGAGTTCTCTTTCTCTGCTTCTTGGTTGCACCCTGTTCCAAACTGTTCCTTCCAGCATGCCTTCTTCACAGTGCTGATCCTCCATTCTCTGAATTATTAGAACATATTTACTTCCCTTTTGCTGTCTCTTTCTTTTCGTTTCTCTATTTTTCTCCTTTTTGGTGTGTGTATGTAAAGTTAAGCATTGGGTCGTAGAGATAAATTGAATGTTATATGACTTAAGGGAGCTAATTATAATAGATGAAATAACACATATTGCTTACAGAAGAGTAGACAGGATACAGGACACTGGAAATGGATGGTAATATACCCCTGGTGACTATTTCCATTCTTTTGTTTTTTGGGGGGGGTTGTTGTACACACTTTTTAAAAAGATTTATTTATTTATTTATTATATGTAAGTACATTGTAGCTGTTTTCAGACACATCAGAAGAGGGCGTCAGATCACATTATCGGTGGTTGTGAGCCACCATGTGGTTTCTGGGATTTGAACTCTGGACCTTTGGAAGAGCAGCGGGTAAGAGCCCTGACTATTTCCATTCTTAAGCCTGAAGACAAAGAACAAAGGAAGTATAAGGGAGAGAGTATGAGAGCCGAGGCTCTGACTCATGAAGAGAGATGCCAACAGAAAATGAGAACACAGAATTCTGTTTCAACATCATTAGTCATCAGAGAAATGCAAATCAAAACAACCCTGAGATTCCACCTCACACCAGTCAGAATGGCTAAGATTAAAAACTCAAGAGACAACAAATGCTGGTGAGGATGTGGAGAAAGAGGAACACTCCTCCACTGTTGGTGGGATTGCAAAATGATAAAACCGCTCTGGAAATCAGTGTGGCGGTTCCTCAGAAAATTGGGCATGTTCCTTCCAGAGGACCCTGGCATACCACTCCTAGGCATATACTTAGAGGATTCCCCTACATACAATAAAGACACATGCTCCACTATGTTTATAGCAGCCTTGTTTATAATAGCCAGAAATTGGAAGGAGCCCAAATATCCCTCAAAGAAGGAATGGATACAGAAAATGTGGTATATTTATACAATGGAATACTACTCAGCAATTAAAAATAATGAATTCATGCAATTTGTAGGTAAATGGTTAGACCTGGAAAATATCATCCTGAGTGAGCTAACCCAATCACAAAAGAATACACATGAAATGCAATCACTGATAAGTGGATATTAATGAGCCCAGAAGCCCTAAATACTCAAGGCACAATTAGCAAGTCAAATGATTCCCAAGAAGAAAGGAGAGGACCCTGGGCCTGGAAAGATTGGATCCAGTTTTGTAGAGAAACTGTGGGGGGAGGGGGAATGATTGGGGAATAGTTGGGGGGGGGAGAGGAACTATGGGACATAGGGAGGTGGGGGAACTGGGAAAGGGGAAAGCCTTTGGAATGTAAACATAGAATATAGAAAATAAAAAAAAATTTGAAAAAAAAAAAAGAAAATGACAGCCATTCATGAGCTGTTTCACAAATGATATAACTATCGAAAAATATGTATGTATACATACATTATATATGTATATATAAAAATATATGTGTATATACATATTTATGATTATAATGGCAAGTACCAGTTTTTTTCTGTTGGACACCGACTTATTTATTTGAGATGGGGGTCTTTCCTTGAGCCTAGAGCTCATTGACTCTGCTTGGCTGGCTGGCTAATGAGCTCCAGGTGTCCATCCACTTAGATTCCACTCTGCTCTCTTGTGCTAGAGTTATGGATGCATGCTGCCAGACACATGCACCCTTCCTAATTTAGTCTCTCATGTTTGTATGGCAGTCATTTTAATAACCAAGTCTTTCCCCTAGGTCTTCAATTCTGCACATTGGAAATGTCACTCATTTCCAGTTTCCTAGTTAGTTTTTGGTTGCTGTGATAAAACACTGACCAAAACCAACTTAGTGAGGAAAGATTTATTTGGACTCTGCTTCCCAATCACTGTTCATCACTGAGGAATTCCCCACAGGGACTGAAGCAGAAAACATGCAGAAAAGTTGCTTCTTGCATGCTCTCTGTGGCTTACTCAGCCTTTTTACTTAGAACCACCTGCCCATAGATGATGCCACTTGCAGTGAGCTAAAAACATCCACATCAATCATTAGTTAATAATATGCCACACATATGTGCCCACAGGCCAATAATATGGAGGCAATTCAAATGAAGTGAATTGAACTGAATCCTTCCAACATAAGTCATAAGTTTCTGTTAAGTTGACAAAAACTACCTAGTACAATAGACTGCTTTGTTAACTAGACACACAAGTATAACACTATTTTATTTTCTTATTTAGATTCAAGACCCAATGTTAATATCACAATATAAAATATATTTTATATAAATATAACTTCAAAATTTTCAGTCCTTAAAAATTCAAATGTCTTAAAAATTTCCAATTTCTCTTTCAAAATATAGTCATAATTGTAGGGTCCTGTAAAATCATTAAAAAGTTACATAAAAAATACTGCCTGATTCCCAGATCAAATAATCTTAGCACAGTTCCAATAAAATTAACCCAAAGTCAATATCAAAATAGTAGAAATCAATTCCTGTAGCTCAGTGTTTGACATCGGGGTCTTGTGATGTTTTACGATCCATAGGACACTTTTTCACAATGAGTTAGCCATCACAGTGCAAGTACTGTTGAAAAACATTGCTAATACTAAGCCAAGGATGCAAAAGGAATCATCATCATCATCATCATCAGGCACATAGATTTAGGCAAATTCATGATAACCAGTCATCTAATTTACAAATGTTGTGGAACTGTCATAGCAAACTTTGAAAATGAAGCTGCTGAGATAGTGTTAAGATTCTTCAGTATGCCTAGGTCCTGGACAAACTGAAAACTGAACATGAGTCAGGTATCACTGTTGATATCTCCCTTCAGAAATGTGATAAGAGCAAATACTATTTGACTATTATCAATGCCCCAGGACACTGAGACTGCTGAGACACACAGCCCCACATGCCAATCAACTATGGGGTGTTTGGCCGCTCCAGTGTAAGAGAGCCATTTTGGGATGACATTGGCTAATCCTTCATCATTACATGGCATCTACCCACATCTGCCCTCCAAACTACTACAAAGTATGTCATCCTTTCGTGTGTGATTCAAATGTTGTTACTATTTTGAAATAAAATTATTTAATGAACTGAGAATGGGGCCTATTTCATGTTGTATCTTACAATGTGTCATAAAAGAAAACCAAGGCAAGTGCTCAAGGCAGAACATGGAGGTAAGAGTGAAAACAGAGAACATAGAACCATGTTGATTATTGACTTAATCTCCATGGCTTGCTGTACTGGCTGGATTTATTTGTCAACTTGACACAGGCTGGAGTTACCACAGAGAAAGGGGCTTAAGTTGGGGAAGTGCCTCCATGAGATCCAGCTGTGAGAATTTTCTTAATTAGTGATCAAAGGGGGAGGACCCCTTGTGGGTGGTGCCATCCCTTGTCTGGTAGTCAGGAGGAAGAGGAAGAAAGGCAGTAAGAACCATTGCTCCATGTTCTCTGCATCAGCTCCTGATTCTTGATCTGCTTGAGTTCTAGTTCTGACCTCCTTTAGTGATGAACAGCAGTATGGAAAGTATAAGCTGAATAAACCCTTTCCTCCCCAACTTGCTTCTTGGTCATGATGTTTGTGCAGGAACAGAAATCCTGACTAAGATACTTCCTTAGCTTGCTTTCTCACACAACCCAGTTGCGTTGACTGCAACATACTGCTCTCTTTTGGGCTGATACCATTCCCTGTGTGCAGGCCTGACAAGAGTCATGCCTTGACTTCACCATAGGGCATATATTGCCCAGCAGATTGGAGTTATAGTCTATAGGGTTTTCAGCTGCGTCGGATCATCCATGCCTTCTGTTCTAACACTTTATTGTACCTTCCAGTCCTATTAAAGCTGGCCAGCAGGAAGGAAGATTTTTAAGTCAGTTCCAATTTGATTTCTCTGTACTTTCTTGAACAAAAGCATGGATTATCTCTAGCAATAGTGTCTTATCAACTAGTTCTGGTGGGAAGTCAAGAGTCTCTGTCTTTAATGGAAGCCCCTATGACTCCCATTGCCAACCACTTATAAGAAGTCAATACTTATAAGCTGTCAATAGGGTGTTTGCTTAATAACCTGTGGTTATTAGGTTCACCATTATTCAAGCATGCATGCTGTTACTCTTCTTGATATCATATTTTCTAGTTAGTATGCCAAGTAATAGATTTCTATTTGACATATCACTCCCTTTAGGGCTCAGTGTGCAATGTGGAAGAGAGGAAAGAGAAATGTAAAGGCCAGAAGATAGTCAAAAATGTTGTGAAAAGTCATCTTCTGGGCATTATGCAGCCTATGTAATAATGAACTGACAGCATCAGTGGCTACTTAGAGTGAGTAGGGACATGACTGGGTATGCATTCATGCTAATAGCCAATAACAGATCAGGGATTGGCCCATGAGGCCCTAGCTTACCCTATTGAACTATAGTGTACTGATAGAATCTGAGGGAAAAGCAGACTTGTGTACTAATTGATGAAATCACCATGTCCTAATGGATAGTTCAAAACTTAGGATTACATGAATAGCCCAGGGAAAATTTAGTATTTAACAAACAAAACAAAAAACAAACTAACATGCAGAAAGATATGACTATGTAAAAGGGACTTGGAGATTGAAGGAGGCCACAATAGGTGTGGAAGGGAGATATAAGTAAAGGTATAGCAATAATCAGAATGCTTTCCATATTATGTATTTTTTACATAATATATAAATGTTCAATACACACATATCTATAAAATACTAGTTAAATCATAATAATTTTTTACTAAACAGTTCATAATTTTTCTACATTGCTTTTTTAAATTTTATATTTAGGTAAAGAGAACCATGTATTGAATTATATTCCTTTTGTAATGAGCTACTAAATTCATGAAATTTCATTGGTGTAAAAGTAAGAAGTGTATTCATGACTAAAATTTCAAAGTCCCCTTGATTCACTAGTCACAAGGACAGTGAGAAGCAATCATTGATGATTCTCTTTATTGTATTTAATATAAAACTTCTCCAATTTGCAGTGCTTATTTTCAAAACTGTCTATTTTATTAGATTAGGAACTGAACACTTCACATCTGGGTACATAGGATAGACAAAAATAATTGAATTTAGTAATGAGAGTACCAGAACAGAGAAATGGTGGGGGTGATTGGGGAATAGGCAGGGGTGAAGTAGACTTATGTGATATATAGTGAGGGGGGAACTGGGAAAAGGGAAAGCCTTTGGAATATAAACAAGGAATATAGAAATTAATAAAAAGAATATAGTCTATCATGCCACTATGGAAGCTACACACTGAGGTTGAGGTAAGTGCCAAGTCTGAACATGAATCCATAAATATAAGCCAATTATGAGACCCTTAATAAAAGTTCCTGTCTCAATTCAAGTGAATATGAGCTGTCATCCTAAACTGCATGAGTCCCTTAGGATACCATTGTGTCTAAATTTTAGATGTTTTACTACTGTACTTAGATGTTAAATGTACTGTGAAATTTTAAGAAAAACATACATTTTTAAAGTAATGCTAACCTCTTTGGGTAACAGAACTCAACTACTGAAATGTATAATGATCTTTGATTATATATGTCTGACTTATGTACAAGATTTTGTGTAATCACTGAGTCTAACATTGGAATGACTACCACAGAATAGTTAGGGCTGTGCACAAATTATTGCATTTTTATCAACACCTAGATATGTGATTATTGTCATTTAACTAGATGGAATGTTGCAATTAGTATTTACATTAAAAAGACTGGACTGAGGAATGAATCTTAAGCCTAAGGTACAGAGGCCATGTAAAGATGGATTTCATACTGAGCAAGTCTGAAATGCTAGAACCCTTAGAGGGAGATGGCAAGCAGAGACAGGAGGATTCCTGAAAGTTCCCAGGCCAGCTATCCTAATACACAGTAGGACAATACCAGGGATTCTGGGAGGTGGCAGAAGAGCTTTTACTTCTAAAATCATGCTCTGGCCTCCACATGTGTTCTATGTTATACATATACTCAAAACACACACACACACACACACACACACACACACACACACACACACACCACAGAGAGAGAGGGGCACAGGGAGAGAAAGAAGTGGAGGAGAGAAAGACAGAGAAAGATAGAGTCAGAGAAAGCAACAGAGACAGAGATAGAGAAACAGAGACAGAAAAAGAGACAGAGCCACAAAGGTTTAAAATAAAGAAAACAGGAGCTGGCCTTCTATTCATCCTATATTTAAGGAAAAGGAAACCTATTTTCTGTCCAATTCCTACATTACATGGATTTGTTGTTACTTAAAATATAGTGTTAACCCTGATGTATTTTTCTATTTTTTGTAAGCTTAATATCACAATAATTACAGTGAAATTTTATTTATAGTGAGAACTGTGAGCAGACCGAGAGAAGAGAGCAAGTGTGAATGACTTGCTGGGCTCCCGCATCTGCGCCTTATGCTGCTGGCTCTGGACATGGTCTTCCCATCTACTCTCCTGAAATTTTTCTCAAAGTGAAGCACTAAATTAATATTGAGAATTTCTTCACTTAATGCCAAATAAAATATGTAGGTCAGAGACTGAATTAGGACTCATACATTTAAGTAGCAGAGAAAAAAACTATACTTGAGAAGTTATTACAAGAAAAATTGCAGGTCAAGTTCGAAATGCACTTGTACTCCAAGGAGAAAGAGTTAGTCACAGGTGCAAGTTGATTCAAGGGACATGAAATTCCAGAAATAATTGCTCAGCTCCAAATATAACTTTCTTATTTGCTGAGTTGAATTCTAAGCATGCTATGACTGCGGTGTGAGCAGAGGTGGTTTGGGGAAGAAAATGCAAAGGGTAAGGCATATTATCCTTAGAATAAGCTAACCACACGCTTATAATGGCCATATTTACCAAGAACATTTGAGAGATGTCTAAACCTTGAAACAATTGAATCAATAGTTAGTCAATAATAAGGCAAGATTACTTCAGAAATTGGGGTTAAACCAAAATTATTGATTTTTTTCTTATTAAGTCTAGCTTCAGATAATTCCACATATCAATTTTTTAAAAAAAATAATTATTTACTCATTGTATACATATGAAAGCTCTGTTTACATATAAGTCTGTTCATCATGTGAGTGACTAGTGCTCACAGAGGCCAAAAGAGGGCGTCACATTCCCTAGGGCTGGAGTCAGTCGTTTTAGTCACCATGTATATGCTGGAAATAGCATTAAGGTCATTTGAAAGGGTAGGAAGCACTCTTAACTTCTGAGCCATCAGCTAAAAGCCTGTATATTTCTTGAAAATAATTTCTTGAATATTCTTAAAATCAAATTTAAAGGTATAGTCCTCTCTCTCACACACTATTTCTTTCTTCATCATTATCATCATCAAGCTATGACATACAGGTGTCTTTCTCTCTTTTTAAAAAATATTCTCTCATATAGTAGATCCTGGATGAAGTTTCTCTCTGTTCACTCCTCACATCCCCTATTCTAGATCCACTCCTCTTTCATTTCATTCAGATGAGAGAAGGCCCCGCAGGGACATCACCTGAATACAGCATAACAAGATACAATAAGACTAGACTTAGACCCTCATATCAGGGCTGGGTAAGGCAATGCAGTAGGAGGAAAGCGGTCTCAAGTGCAGGCAAAAGAGTCATCGGCACACTACTCCCACTTTTAGGAGTCCTACAAAAACCCTAAACTAACAACCATAGCATTTACATAGGACCTAGTGCCAATCCATGCAGGCTCCATGATTGCTGTTTCAGTCTCTGTGAGCCTCTATCAACCCTGATTAGTTGATTCTGTGGCCATGGTCTCTTGTTGTCCTTGACCCCTCTGTCTCCTCCCACTTCTCATGCCCCTCTTCCATGGGCTTCTCCAAGGTCAAAGAGGAGGAACCAGATGGAGAACTCCAATTTGGGCTCCCTCGCTCTGCCAGTGGACCTCGCCATTTATTTCCATCAACTGCTGGAGGAAGCCTCTCTGATGATGATTAGGAGAGGTGCCAACTTATGATTATAACAGAATATCATTAGTAATCATTTTAATATTTTTTCTATTATAGGGCTCTGGGCTATCTAGGCTCCAATACCTGGTCATCTGGGCAGTGTTGGTCATGGTGTGGGCCTCAATATAGACCAGTCATTGGTTAGTCATATCTACAAAATCTGTGCTTCAGCTGCCCTTGCACATTTTACAGACAGGACAGATTGCAAGTCAAATTTTTGTTGTTGGGTTGATGTTCTAATCCCTCCAATGGAAGAGAAAATTTCAGGTAAATGGGTGGGGCTAGAAAATATCCACCTTGCCGGGCATTGGTGGCGCATGACTTTAATCCCAGCACATGGGAGGCAGAGGCAGGTGGATTTCTGAGTTTGAGGCTAGCCTGGTCTACAGAGTGAGTTCTAGGACAGCAAGGGCTACATAGAGAAACCTTGTCTCAAAAAGCAAAGCAAAACAAAACAAAAAGAAATGAAAAAAAAAAAGAAAAAGAAAATGGCCATCTTGAGTGAAGTAACCCAGACCCAGAAAGACAATCATGGTTTGTAACCATATATAAGTGGATATCAACTGATAAGTAAAGGATAATCAGGCTCAAACCACAGACCCAGAAAGGCTAAGTAATGAGGAAGGCTCTAGGGGGATGCGTGGATCACCCTGGGAAGGGGAAATAGAATAGATTCTGCAGGTGGACTGGGGTTCCATGGGAATGGGAACAGAAGTTTTCCTCTTATATTTGGACTGGCTTAGTAAGATTTTATGAAAAATTTTAAAGTCTCTTCCTATTTTTCTTTTGTTCAATGAAGCATAATTTCTACTTCTTTTACCTCTAAAATCTTTAGCCTGGGAGATAATGGAAATTACTACGAGATTTGGGTGGGAATTTTAAATCCATACCTGGTATCTTAGTCAGGGTTTCTATTCCAGCAGAAAACAAAAGCAGATCAGGAAGCAGAAGCTGATGTTACTTACTGGCTTGCTTGTTTTCGAGTCCAGACTTCCTTTGGTGATGAACAGGTGTGTGGAAGTGTAAGTTGAATAAACCCTTTCCTCTCCAACTTGCTTCTTGGTCATGATGTTTGTGCAGGAATAGAAACTAAGACAAATTGGTACTAGCATAATGGGGTATTCCTGTGACAACCCCACCATGTTTTGGGAAGGAAGGACTGTGGAAGGACTTTGGAACTTTGAACTAGAAGAGCCATTAGGATGTTAAGAGCTCTGTGGAAAGTTCAGCAGGAGCTTGGAAGATAGTGTTAAGAACAGTGCAGAAGATGGAGGCCTGGCTTGTGAAATTTCAAAATGAAGATTAAAGACTCTTATTAGGGCCATGTTTTGATTGTTAAGATTCTGTGGTTTTGGTTAGCTGGGGCTGAAGAATCAGCTGTGATTAACAAGATACCAGAACTACTAAAGTGAAAACTTTGCATTACTGGGACTATTGATGCTGGTTAGCTGAAGCTAAGAAATTAGCAGTGTTTAAGAAGAGACCAGCATTACTGTGAAATCTGGGAAGTGTTTTCTGAGAGTACAGAATCTGTGTTCCAGCAATAGCCAAGGTTGTACTTTGTGCTATGGCTGGACTTGGTAATGTTTAAGAGTCACCCAGATGGTACTGGTTTTGAAGGCATGAAGGAGTTATAAATAGCAGCTGAGGCTTGGCACTCTGAGAGGCCATGGAAGGCCATTGGTGAAGATGCAGTCTCAGCTGCGATTGATGGCCCAGGACTAAAAGGGTCACGCAAAGGAACTGAGGCTTTGCACCATGAAGAGAGCCTATAAGAGGCTATTGGTGAAGCCTAATTATAGCAGAAGACAGCAGTGTTTTGGAGATGCCAGTACCATGAGATGACCACCAAGAACAGCAGCAGAAATAGAGTACAGGTAGCAGGAGCCTAGAAGACAAGGTGTGTGCTACAAAGGCAGAGCTGGAGAAGTGACCCAAGCCCTCAGTGGAGCCTAGAAGATTGTGAGTGGAGCCCAGACATTGGACAGCTGGAATTCGATTTTGCTTTTGATTGTGACTGTGCCCTGATATTTTTCCCTCTTGATGGAAGAAAGTATCTTGAAGGAAGAAATTGGCCATTTCCTCCCCAACTTGCTTCTTGGTCATGATGTTTGTGGAGGAATAGAAACCCTGATTAAGACACCTGGGGAGAATAAAACTATGATGTAACCTAATATTTACAGTTTATTTCAGTTGGACTTATTACCAGGACAAAAACTGGTGCAGAATATAGACACAGGAGTAGGATTTCCAGCTACAAACCTGGCATTTTATAGTAGTGAGGTGTCTGCAAGATGTGCTGGTACAACCTTGGCACAAACAGTATGATGCCAACCAAACACTCTCACATGTATTTAAAGCTAACTTCAGGAGGTGGAACCAATTCCTGGATTGTCTTCAGTGACAAAGACCCTGAGACTAGACAGTCATCAATACAGGAAAATCAATACTATTGTTCTGCTAAAGAAACGTGCCAATAGCATGACTTCTAATAACTTCCTGATACACACTTAGATCAGTATGTCACTCATCCAGATGCAGAGTTCCTTCCTCTTGCAGTAAATGGGAGCTAAAACAGAGACCCACAAGTGGACAATGTGCAGAAAATGAGAGACTTTGAAACACTCAATCCTAAATGGGCTATTTTCATCAGACTCCTTCCTTCACTGTTAAGGGAGCTATGGAGAGGAGAAGATGGAAAGATTATAAGACCCAGTACATATGAGTGACACCAAGAAAACAGTCTTCCAGATATTCATGTGAAGTCATGGAGATTGTGCAGGTAAGCACAACACTTTCTTTGTTATTGCACATCTAATTAACTCTTTGAATAAAAAATTTGATCTCAGATCCTCCCAAAGTGAGGACTGCTGCAGAAAATAAACATCAAAATAGACATTAGATACCAGTGTTAAAGGCATATGCTGTGCAACACTATGCTGAGTAAGTATCATTCACGGAGTCACCAGTGTGAATCTGGGTCTGACCCAGATCCGAATGAGTTGGGAAAATGCTACCTGGTGAGATGTTTCCGGAAAGTGTTAATCTCAGAACATTTATAAGCAATCAGACGATGGTGTTTTGATTTTTAAATGTAGCACTCTCAACAACAGGCTTCAAAGTAGCACAATGGCAAATACTGCTTTTGTCACTTTGAAAAATAGTCTCATTTAACGATAGCCACATACTTTCAGGTAAACAAAGCCCACTTGAGTTAAAGCTAATGAGGCTTTTAGTGCAGAGGAGAATATGTGAAAATGATAAGAGCTAAAAAGAAAGGGACTTTTGTTCATATCGTGTGAGCTACCAATAGTAATATGCTGTGTTGTGAGGATTAGTTTCCTAAGTGTCTCCATTATCATCATCTGCCATTGTTTCTCCTCAGACAGTGTAGGCATCACAGAGTAAATTAGCAAAGGAAGTGTAGAAACAAACAAATGGGCCATAACACTCCATTTTGGAAAGCAATACTCACAATCTAAACACAGGTTCCAAACATACATCCTATTCAAACATAATAGGTATTCTGTAACCCTGAAAAAAAATTCTTGCAGTCATTAAGTAGGTTACAATTTCTGCAAAGCATCATAGCACACATATAGAAGGTCAGGAGTGCTGTGAGCATCTTGTCTTAATAAGTATAAGACTTGACTTTGCAGAGCAAGTCTCTACTGGACAGAACCTCGATATCTGGAAAGGTGAGAATGGGGGAGGGAAAAGGAGAAGGAGAGAGACAGGGACAGTGACATGGAAGATTTGTTTACTGCATTCTTAGAGGGACAACTCTGCTTAATTATCATGTGCAATTGTAGCACACAAAAATATTCTAAAAACTAGAAATGAAAAAAATTCTAAATACATACACAGGTCTTTTGTAATACAGCCAAGTTTCATTGCTGAGGTGACTGACTCTGCTTAAGAAAATAACCCCCCTTTTAAAGAAAACTTAGTTTCCTGAAATGAAAAAATAAAGCTTTAAACTCTAAGAACTAAAATGCTATGGCTTTCAATTTTAAAACAATGGCTTATTCATCTAAAGGAGAGATTGGTAAGCATTAATGTTCCTGACAGGTAAGTTGAAGAGAATGTGATGGTTTTTGTGGCCTTTGGTTTTTATCACTCATCCATATTTTTTTTAAAAAAAAATCAATCAATTATTTTGCTATTGTCTATGATTTCCATGATGAATGGCACAATAATGTAAGCATAAAAGGACATCAAATCTTAATGTTTGGATGTGGAGTTTATATCTAGTACAGCTGAAAAGCTTTCATATTGAGGCATGTAACTGATGAGAAATTGATTGCTCATTACTGTAGTAATTCACTTGATTGATACACAAATCAACCCATTTAATGATACATTCTCACTTTATAAAGAGAATTCCTAGGGGAAATAGTTTGTGTATGAATCATATGTACTTAACTTTAATGTCAATATAATTTCCGATCCTGTTAAGTAGTAGATTAATGTGAGAAGAACTCACATATATGCTAATAACAAACAAATATTAGACAATAATATTTGTATTGATTCAACCTACAGAGTTGGAAGGTAATTTCCTATTGCTGAAGACACTGTGAACTCTGGGCTTGGAGGTCCCCTAAGATCAAACTGAGCTAGATATCTCTTCTCTGAGGACTAGCTTTTATAGTGTCAGAAGGCATCATTCAAGCTTCCAAAGGAGGTAAACCACCAACTGTCCTACCAAGGTATGCCATCTATTAACCACAAAAATAGCATCATGTTATAGTGACCCTAAGGGTCCGGGAGTAGAATGCATACCTTGGCTGCAACCAACATATCACTACTTAGACTTATGACCTTTTCTACAAAATGGAAATCATTCCCATTTACTTGAAACCTAGCCAACAACCCAAGACTATTGAAGTCATAGATCTTGGAGAAGAACCTATAACCCCAGTTCTATGAAGCCAGGGCTATGTCTAACTGCATTCTAACCATTTGTCTTATACTTACAGATAAACATAGCCCTACTTTACATTAAGGAAACTCCTCTTAGCCTGAGGAAAAGAAGATCCAGTGACAAACCCAAAGTGGGATCCAGCTCAAGGGGAGGTCCCAAATCTTGACTCTGATATTGTGGCTATGGCGCACTCACAAAAAGGGATCAAGCATAACAGCATTCCAGAAGACCCAACAAGCAGCTGAAAGAGTCAGATGCAGATATTTGCACCCAACCAATGGACAGAAGCAGCTGACCCCTGTTGTTGGCTTGGGGAAGGCTGAATGATGCTGAGGAGAAGCGTAATCCTGTAGGAGGACCAGGGTTCTCATTTAAGCAGGACCCCTGAGATCTCTCAAACTCTGGACCCCCAAACAGGCAACATACAGCTGTTACTGATATGAGGCCCCCAACACACATATAGTAGATTACTACTGGGTTTATGTTCATTCAGAAATGATGCACCTAACCCTCAAGAGACTGGAGGCCACAGGGAGTTTAGAGGTCAGGTAGGATGAGGGGGATATCCAAGTGGAGACAGGGGGTAGGGAGGAGGTATGGAATGTAGAACAGTCAGAGGGTGGATGAGGATTGGGAGGGGATAAAATATGGAGTGTAAAAATTAAGTAATTAATTAATAAAAATAACAAAGGATATCACTGCAAAACAAAAACAAAACAAACAAACAAACAAACAAAAGAAACTCGTCTTTACAATATGGAGACCATCACACAAGAAGGGGCCCAATCAAAATGTAGAGATGTAGAGCCTGGTCCAAATGGATTCATCTACAACAGAACTTCTGAAACTAAGGCTCAGGAATCATTGTGCAAAAATGGTAGAAAGATTGTAAGTTCCAAAGGATAGAAGAGTTTTCTGTGAGATGGCATTTCCTAACAACCTCAGAAGCTATGCTTACCATATGTCTCAGCAACAAGACTGCTGCAGCATATGCTGAACAGGGAGAGCTGTAGATATAGCAACATGAACACTGAAAGGAATATGAAGCCTCAACCCTAAACAAAAAACCATAGCCATATAGTCAATGTGGAGAGCATGGTAAAGAGTCTTCCTCTAGGAAGAACACATGCATATAACAATAATTAATGCAAAAAGTAGAGATGAATATAAAAGAGAGAAGTATATGGGTTGCTTAGAAGGTAAAAATGGAAGGGTAAAATATTTTAATAATCTCAAAAAAACCCAAAAATTTCAGCATGAACTATAGATTGATTAATGATATTCTGAATTTAAGGTTATTTGATATGGTAAAAAAATACATTGTGTACTTTTTTTTTGTTTTTCCTCCTGAAAATAGTCTCTTTTTTGGTTTACTTTATGTACTATATATTCTGATCATGGTGTCTCTTCCTGCAACTCCTCCCAAATTCGTCCTACTCCCCTTTCCACCCAAATTCAAATACTTTCTCTTCTCTCAGTAATAGACAAGCAGTCACTTGAAAGGGACGATTTGTTAGAATAAGTTAAAATTTTAGAAATAGAATAGGACAAGACAAAGAAACAAGAGAAAGCAAAGAAAAAGTACAAGAAACACATGTAAGCATGTAGACATTTAGGATATCCATGATTGTACACAGAGAAATTCCATAAGAACTCAAAACCAGATAATATATTATATATGCAAAAGATCAGTAAGGTTAAAATACAACCACCCAAGCAAACAAACAAAAACCCTGACAAACAACAAACAAAACACCCTGACAAATATTAATGGCCAAAGAACCTCCAAAAAATGCCATCAAGTTTGATTTGTGTTGGCTATCTATTGCTGGACATGCCCTTAAGAGTTATTTGGATACCCAATGGAGAAAACTAATTTTTACATTGTGAGCAGCTATCAATTACAGATAGCTTCTGAGTTAAGGATGAGGGCTCTGTCTACTTCCCCTCGTAGTACCGGGATCCATCTAGCTTAGACTTTGCAGGCTCCTTTCATGCTGCCACAGTCCCTGTGACTTCATATATCTGTTGGTCCTGCTGTGTTTAGAAGGCCTTGGTTTTTGATGTATTTCATCCCCTATTGTTGAGGACCATGCAAGAGGAACAGGAAAACAGCTTTAGAATTTATAGAATATGGAACAGTGCTTAGCACAGCATGATGGGTATGATTCTTAAGAGAGGAAGTCGTGCACTCTACTATCCAGACTAGAACCCCAGTATTACTACTGCTAGAGGTTTGAGTCAATGGCAACTTTATTGTTATTTTTTTTGCCTTTATCTTGTTTTTTTTTTAAAATTTTCTATATTCTTTGTTTATATTCCAAATGCTTTCCCCTTTCCTGGTTCCCCCCTCCCCATATGTCCCATAAGCGCTCTTCCCTCCACCCATTCCCCAATCACCCTTGGCCCATTTCTCTGTCCTGCTACTTCCCTACAATGTTGCATCAAGCCTTTCCAGGACCAGGACCCTCTCCTTCCTTCTTGGGAATCATTTGATATGCTAATTGTGTCTTGAGTATTTAAAGCTTCTGGGCTAGTTAATATCCACTTATCAGTGATTGCATTCCATGTGTATTCTTTTGTGATTGGGTTATCTCACTTAGGATATTTTCCAGTTCCAACCATTTGCCTAAAAATTTCATGAATTCATTGTTTTTAATAGCTGAGTGGGATTTCATTGTGTAAATATACCACATTTTCAGCATCCATTCCTCCATTGAGGGACATCTGGGTTCTTTTCAGCTTCTGGCTATTATAAATAAGGCTGTTATGAACATAGTGGAGCATGTGTCCTTATTGCATGCTGGGGGGGGGGATCCTCTGGGTATATGCCCAGGAGTGGTATAGCAGGGTCCTCCGGAAGTGTCATGGTCAGTTTTCTGAGGAATCACCAGACTGATTTCTGGTTGTACCAGTTTGCAATCCCACTAGCAATAGAGGGGTGTTCCTCTTTCTCCACATCCTCCCCAACACCTCCTGTCTCCAGAGTTTTTAACCTAAGCCATTCTGACTGGTGTGAGGTGAAATCTCAGGGTTGTTTTGATTTGCATTTCCCTAATGACTAATGATGCTGAACATTTCTTAAGGTGCTTCTCAGCCATCTGAATTTCTTCAGGTGAAAATTCTTTGCTTAGCTCTGTACCCCATTTTAATAGGGTTATTTGGTTCTCTGGGGTGTAACTTCTTGAGTTCTTTGAATATGTTGGATATTAGCCCTCTGTCAGATGTAGGGTTGGTGAAGATCTTTTCCCAATTTGTTGGTTGCTGTTTTGTCCTTTTGATGGTATCCTTTGCCTTACATAAACTTTGTAATTTTATGAGGTCCCATTTGTCAGTTCTTGATCTTAGAGCATACTGAACAGAAATCTTTAGTGTTTAGGATGAAGGGATGCATGTCTTTCTAACTGGTGTGACCTTTTTCAATTCCATGCTAATTTATAACCATACATTAATTATACAAAATAAAAAGCTTTATTCATCCCTTTCTCTCCATTTTTCTAGGGAATTTTGACATATATACTCCTTCTATCAGTCTTCCTCATTATCCCACCTATGTTCTCCTCTCTTCTTCATTGTCCTTCTGTATTTAAGGTATACCTCCTACTTATATTTCAACCTACCTTATATTCCACATACATTTCTTTCTAGAACTCACTTCACATAACAAAATATTTTCCATTTCTATCTTCATATTTTTAACTGCTTTATGGCTGAGTAAAACTCTGCTTAATATGTAATATTTCATTCACCATTCAACATGTTAATGTTGAAGACATAACTAAAAGTCATAACTGTAGGCATAAATGTTTTGCTGCCTACTTTTAATAAGGGGTTCAACCTCACCTCTAGCCCACCACCCAGCAGAGGTAGTGGATGAGAAAAGCTATAAGGATATGGGGGGAAGTGGACCTGTTCAGCAAAAGTTCTTTGGAGGTGAACTCAATCTTTTTTTCTCAGTAGTTCAGTCCAGAAGCAAACACAAAATATGATTCAGCAGCTGCAGACTAGTCCTCCAAGCAGGCAGACAACACATAAGAACCAGTCCAGTTCTTTCAGCAGACAGACACCATGCATAAACCAGTAGTTGTAGTTCAATTGTGTCTTCACACCCTGGCCTTAATCAAGAATGCTGAAGTGGCAAGCTGCCTCAGGAACCGCAGGAACAGATCTTGGGCAATTTTCTCTCAATGGCAGAGTAACCACAAGTTGAACTCCACAGTCTGTGTAAGGTGAACCAATACATGCAGGTCATTAGCATTCAGTTTATTCATAGGAATCCTGCTTAGAATTACCTTATATTAATTCAGGCAAGAGAAGATGGAAGGGTTTGATAAGAATATATTTGTAAGAAAGGAGGGGTGTTATGGTTTGTATATGCTTTTCCCAGGGAGTGGCACTATTAGGAGGTGTGGCTTGTTAAAGTAGGTGTGTCACTGTGGGTGTGGGCTTAAGATCTTCACCCTAGTTGCCTGGAAGTCAGTCTTCTACTAGCAGCCTTCAGATGAAGATGTAGAACTCTCAGCTCCTCCTGTACCATGCCTGCCTGGATGCTGCCATGTTTCTGCCTTGATGACAATGGACTGAACCTCTGAACCTGTAAGCCAGCCCCAATTAAATGTTGTCTTTTAAGCCCTAAATACTCAAGACACAAATAGCAAGTCAAATGATTCCCAAGAAGAAGAAAGGAGAGGACCCTGGGCCTGTAAAGATTGCATCCAGTTTAGTAAAGAAACCGAGGGGGGAGGGGGAATGATTGGGGAACAGTTGGGGGGAGAGGAACTATGGGAACTATGGTGGGTGGGAACTGGGAAAGGGGAAAGCCTTTGGAATGTAAACATAGAATATAGAAAATTAAAAAAAATTAAAAAAAACTTGCATTGGTCATGGTGTCTGTTCACAGCAGTAAAACCCTAACTAAGACAGAAGTTGGTACCAGGAGTGGGGTATTGCTGTGATAGGCCTGACCATGCTTTTTTTGTTTGGAAGAATGTGGATTTTGGGACTTTGGATTTGGAAAGCCACGGAATGCTTTAAGTGGGGCTTAATGGGCCAGCCTAGTAGGAATATGGAAGACAGTGGTGCTGAGGGTCATTTGAACTGAGTAGGCCTGATGGCCCAAGAGGTTTCAATGAAGAAGAACTTTAATATGTGGCTGAGAAACTGTTTTTGTGATGTTTTTGTGAAGAACACAGCTGCTTTTTGCCATTGTCTGAAGAGACTGCCTAGAACTAAGGTAAAGAGATTTATATTAATTCCATCTGCAAAGGAAGTCTCAAAAAAGCCCAACAAAGACTTTGTTCTCTGGTTAAGTCTGATAAAGAGAATTTTGAACAAACATAGCAAGCTGAGAAAGGAAAAGCATATACAAACCATAACAAGGGGGAATAATTAGGGAAAGAGCTGAGTATATACCAATGTACATTTTTTTAAGTCAGTGGAAAAAGAAAACTGTGCATAGAATTTTGAATAAGAATTTTGAATAAGAACACACACACACACACACACACACACAACACCAAAGAAACTGAAACATTTTCAGGTTCTGTAATCATTAGGCAAAGACTATATAAAATCATAATGAACTATCTTTGTACATACTTTAGAGAGAATAAGATGGAAAATCTTGAACTGTTTATGACAAATATTTGGAAATTGTGATGGCTTTGTACATGCTGTTGGGAATGAAATGTTTAGTTCATTTGTGAAACTGTTTGACAACATCTACAGTAGCTAAATATATTTGTGCTCAGTAACTAGGCAACTTAGCTCCTTGATATTCATAACTAGAATATACAAAGTACAATGTTAATAACACTATTATTGTTTGTTTTAGAAAATCTGCTAATATCTAAACAGATTAATGAGTAGAAGAATGAATTAGTTGAGAGGACATCCCAGTGAAAGTTCATACAATATACACAATGCAATACAGTGAGCTGCCGCATGAAGAGGGTTCTCAGAAGGATGTTCCATGAGGAGCTAACCAAAGTTAATGCTTAATGTATATTTATACTTATATAATGATTAAAAACTATAAACTCCACTCAGGAGTCTTAGAAAACCAATTGAATTGGGAAAGAAACTGATGTCTCATGTGCTCCATGTATGACTTCTGATTGTGCCTGCTACATTGGCAGCTTCACAGAAATGACAGGCCTTGAGTATGGTTTATGAATACCATTTCTGTGTTATTGTTCAATGAAATTTAACAAAAACCTCTGAAGTATTACACAAAACTTCACATTGTTCAAATGCAATGAACTTGTCTGAGATTATATGCTAATTTTTGTAAAGAACCTTCATAAGTCACCATTTTGTAGTTCTTATATTATTTGGACTGCAAATGGTGGAGTTAATTATTTAGATGTGTAATCTGGTAAGATGTGTCTATATAATACTTGTGACAATGATTAGCCTATAATCCTGGATTTAATATTATGATTAAAACTTTTAAATATTATATGAGAAATGGAATGCCATAATTGATGTGAACCTGAGAGTCTTGCTGAGTGTATTTTAGTAAAGTCGAATGAATATAGTAAAGAATGGTCACATTTCAAACTTATCCTCCTTCCTTTCCACATACATTAATTATAGCTATGAGCCATTAGTCATGTCTTATCTCATCATTTTCATATAATGTCAACAATGCAATTCATTCTAAACTAAAGGCAGTACTTCCTGAAATACCTCTGAGATGAACCATCTCTTTACTAGAGAGACAAAAACAAACTACAACTATGAGGTTACTTTAGCTGAAGGAAATTAGTATTAATATTTCCAAATTCAGTCTAGCCTCATGGTTTACATACTAAAGAAAAAGTTAACTTTAGTTGTAAAGTTAAAAAGTCATGCTTTTCTATGAACAAACTATACCACCATTTCCTAAGCAATTATGTTTTGAGACTGCCATGTACAAAAAATGAAAGTATCCAAGGATTATTTAAAAAGTAGCATTAATTTTACCAAGCTACTTCATGATAGTTAATTTGCCAACACCTTACTAATACTCAATAATAATAATTCTCTTCTTTATATTTAACTGTAATATGAAATCCATGTATGTTTGTTGCTACTTTTTTTTCCAACCCAATGCCCTGCTAAAAGAAAGCTCAACTCAGCAGTTAACAAAACAATCTACAAGCCTAGATTTGACGACCTCCCACTTGACTACTCTGTATCCATCTATGTTATTCCATATAACTTGCAGTTTCTCTAGGCCCCCAGCTTCACTCTCTGCGGCCTCTCCATTTTCCTTCCTTTGCTCCTCCTCTTCCTGTTTTATACCCCGTAGCTCCTCCCCTAGACTCTCAGCTCCTCCCACTTTTTCCTGCCCAATCATTGGCTCAAGCTTTTATTTGAAAAGTTAAGATGGGGAGAAGGTTCACAAGGCAACTCTCATCTGTAGCCCCTCTGAGGCTTGGAATTAGCATCAAAATACAAGCCCAGGGCTATCCACAACAGTTGTAGTCCATTCTACCACTCACTAGTTGAGTTCCATCAAGACCTTCATTAGTTTTTAACCAATCCTGGTACCCTTTTTTTCTAATAACTTTATATACATACAAATATATATGTATATAAATTATATATAATAAAATACAGAAACAAAAAAGGATATAGTGGCTGGTCTTTTCTTCTTTGCAGGTTCTTCTTTATTCTCATCTTCTATATCCCTGCCCCAGTTTCAATCCATAACAATAGATAGGAGAGAAAAATGGATAGATGGGAGAGAGAATCCATGAATCTAATTTCTCTCCTTTTGTTTTTTCTTTGACCATGGCTACTGGGTTACTAACAAATCAAAACCAGCCTCTTTCAATGACCCACCCACCAGACCTTTCAGGACTGTATGTACCCTCTGAAAAGTTCCTAGAATTCCAAATGTCATATAATCACAAAAATTATCTGCAGCTGGCAAAATAGTGCTTCTACCATAGCACAAGACCAATCATGCTCAGATGATGCAGACAGTGTGAAACAGGCCCACAGCCCTACTCCTGAGATTAAAATGAAAGGACATTCTTATAGGAATTTATATATTGTTCTGTAAGAATTTCTGTGTTTTTAAAAGAAACCAAATTTCCAACATTCTTAAGAATGTCACTACAGGATATACATTGTGTTCCTGAATATAAAAATGAAATGAAGAGACATGATTTCAGCTGTATTGTATTAATCAGAAAATCAATGAGGGCTAAGTAGATCATTTATACTAGCAGTTTTATCAATGAATGTATGAAAGGAAACATGACAATAGTAACAAAATCATGAGTGTTTTATAACTTTATATTTCAGAATTCACATTTTCATAGCATTATGAAGGTGTTAGGTAGGGGACTATTTCACTAGTTTTATAAATGAATAATGAAGACTATAAACTTAAAGAGACAATTTAGTCCTATAGTTAGAAATTTTAATTTTGAGCTGGTGTTTTCAATAATTCAATCAATTAATTCCTAATATAGCTAAATTCTATATTTATCATGAAGCAGAAATATACAAGAATAATTCAAAAGACAAAATTTAAAAGCATGTCAATGTTCTTTTTTTATTTCAAACCAAAAAACTGAGCTCTAATGCTTTCACTAAATAATTTTACATAAATCCCTGATTCATATATTTGGGTCAATTTCAAATCTCCTACAGCATTGTATTCAGACCTTCCACTGCTACAGATGAAAATATGTTGAAAACTTGATACTGGAAAATCTCCTGGTCAATGGGAACTGAATATTAAATCACTAATTAAAATACTTTAAAGTTCTTTTTAAATAAGAATAGCCAAGAAAAACAACGAATACTATTTTTCTATCTATCTATTGCCTACTGAGAAATATTAATGCATAATATTTCAAAACTCAGATAAGAAGGAAGTCATTATTTTAATAAAAAGCATTATTTATTTTAAAATTCATTGTTTTGGTTTCTATCCCTGTTTTTCCTATAAAATACTCTGATAAAAGAACTTTGAGGATTTATTTACTTCACAGATACAGGTTGTAGGGCACCATGATGTAGAAGCCATAGCAGCAGCACCTGGAAGCAAATGGTCATATTAAGTGCACAGTCATGAATACATAATACCAATAATCAGATCCCCCTTTCAGTTCATAAACTGTCCAAGATCCTCTGTCTAGGGAATGGTAACACCCACAATGGGCAGGTCTTCCCTCATCAGTAAATGTTAAGATAATTCCTACCAGGCGCTGGTAATCGCAGTCTCCTTAGTGATTCTCAATTCTGTCAAGTTGACAATAGTAACATCACCTGTATGCACATAGATATTCAGACAATATCAGATATTTTAAGAATACAAAGTGATTATGAATATAGTTTAGTTTGTAAGCTGTTATTCCATAGGACAGCTGCTTGTAAAGGTTACAGATAACACTGGATTTTAGTTTCTCAAAATTGATAATGAACCTCTCCAAATAAATAGTTGAAATCAGATTGGATCTGGAGTTAAGCTTTAGTTCTTCTCTAGCTACTGTTTCTTCCTCAAACATGTTGTTTTTAAGAATGATGATTACTATGGTATCACCTTATAGTTCAGTGTGGAGAACAAGAGTACCCAGGTAGTTATATAGATAGATGTTACACTCTTTTTAATAGAATAGTGAATGTTTAATAGAATAGAATGTTTAACAAGATTCTACAACTCTTAAGTCTCAGCCTTACCAAATTTGAATGGAATTATGCCTATCTGAAAGGGATGGGTGAAGTAAACAGAAGGAAAATCTTCCCCACACCAGTTCCTCATTTTAACATAGCAATTTCTCAATAATTCATGTTACTATTATTTGATCACTATTAGCACTCTAGTCTCTGAAGTTCAGAAACATAAATTGATGTCACTCAGAATCACACTGAGAGATTCAGTGATCTTTGAAATCCTGCAGATACACCCATTTTTTTCATCATTTCTTGTATATCTAACTACTGAGAATAGAAAACTCAAGTAGACTTCATATCTGGAGATACAAGTGTCTCAATTATATTTTTATTACCATATTTTACATTCTGGAAATAATAAAGGCAGGTTGTACTTGCTCAAGAAAATACTAATTGGAGAGAAAAATCGAAACTAAAATAAAAACTGGAATTAGAGTAATATCAGATTTTAGAGAATGCTTATTTCAGATATAGAAAAATTCAAATGAATGATAGAAAATTAATCCTTCTGGTATATTCTGATGGATGATTTCAACAATTTTGAGTCAAAATGAATATAAGTATAAATCTTTTAGGAAAAATTGAAAATTTTAGTGTTAAATTTTAGCCTTATGATTTGGAAAAACATGTAAATTTAGAACACCATGATATGACCATTATGTATAGTCAGACTCAGAGATTAGAGAAAGTTCAGGTTGTAGGGCCCTTCAGAACTTTTTTCCCTTGTGATAGACTCTGTACAGAAGACTGAAGAGGCAAGGTTGAGTCTGAAAGAGTATGTGAGTATTTAGCTATATGACTTCTAGTTTCATTTGAGTGGATAAGCCAACACTATCCTTAAAAGTTGGCTTTGTAATGTAGATGTATTTGTTTGTTAAAGTAGACTTCTTGTAGTACAACATATCATTCTAAAGCCTCGTTTTCTACAATGAGTGATTTTTATTTCTTTTTCATGTTTATATTTGTCAGGTGCCAATAGAAGTATGTGCTGATATCTTTCACATTTAAGGATGCAGACTGAGGAGATGTCAGCAGAAGAAAGATGTTTCTTTACCTGAGGCTCCAATAGCAAACACTCTTGCCTATAAGTGACTCACCCATCCTCACTAGCTAGATTTTTCATGTGGCTTAGTCTATGACAAAGATTTGAAATGGTGCAAAAATACTTCCATGTGTCTAGAAGCAAGGATAAAGTAGATATATGATAGCATCAGAGAAATTCTTCATTACTACAAAAAATCATTTCAACGTACACTAATGAAGACTATCAATACTTCTGCCCCATTGGAACAAATTAATAGTGTGGTTACTAATTACCTCCTATTGTGATTATTTCTCATAGTTGTAATAATTCTATTTGGTGTCAGTACAGGTGATATATCTATACCTATCTATCTATCTATCTATTTATATACACACACCACACACACACATATATTTATATATATATATATATATATATATATATATATATATATATATGTTAGTGAACTGACATGGAGGAAGATGTTCAAAGATGTCAGAGATGTTAGGGAACTTATTTTAACTGTGGCATTAGAAAGAGCTAATGATCCTCTTTATTCAAATCCAGCTAAGTGCTCCTTTTAGTCAGTGTTTCTTCACACATTTTAATACGTATAAACTAATAAAAGCATGATTCCAAATCAACACTTAGGAGAATCCTGAAATTGTAGAAAGTTCCCTGGCAAGGCCAGTGCTATGACTCTGTGGATCCTAGTTCCCCAAATGGATTGACACGTCACCATGATTTCTTATAATTTCTCAGAAGCACGCCTAACTTTGCCATATTCTGGAGTTCTTGGAGGCTAACCAAGGAGTGTATGTGACATCACACAAGTGATTGTAAATTTTTTTAGCATTCTAAATGTATACATGATTAGAAGACAAAACCCTGTTGTTGGAGGCTGTTGTTCTATTTGTCCTTGAGTTCCAATAATAGCCATCTGCTGTGTGAAACTGGTGATGTGAACTGTTTGTCCTCAACACTGAGTTTGTGAGAGAGTGGCTGAGGACAGAAGGAGGACAGAGGAGTGCTGACTCAGAGCCTGTTGTAAATTTCACTGTGTTTATAACACACTGATAGCTATTAAAACTGGTGTTTTGTGAAAATTACATTTATTACTTTCTAGCTTAAGTCTCCACAGAGAAATCACTTTTTGCCACTTGACTACACATTTGACATTTTGAAAGGTAAGTGAGCTCTCTATCATAAATAGTATCTTGAGGTCACTGTGTACCATTCAATTCAAAGCAGAGGATTGAACAGAAGAAAGTCATTTTGTTTCAAGGACAAAATAAAAGACAATTGACTAAAAGAATACCTCATGGTATTGTGGCTTATGGGGGTCTTTAGGGGAAAATTTGTCTGGGATTTTGGTGATCAAGTCACCTGCCAAATTCTGAGTGACACATCAATCAGATCTGACTGCCCCATTAAATCACCATTATGAGCTTGATTTGTCTCATCAGGTCAAGTGACAAAAATTGATGGTAAACTCTTTTTCAAATTTTCTTATTGAAGCTTCTCCAAATAAATCTATATCTTGCATTGAGTTGAGCTAATCGACCATGAAGCTCAATCCTTAATAGAATGATATTTAGGGTAGGCGCCATGCTTCCTTAAGCAGTGTCAAATAACTATTTTTGGCAAGCTGAGGTAACATTCGTGATTCTGACTTTCCACAGAGTTATCTTGGACCACAGACTATTTTTAATCAGCTGTGTAGCAAAAGCAAAAATTGCGGTTACCATAACCTATCAGATAAATGAGTGATTGTCCATAAAACCCACACTAGGGTGGATGTGATAAACTGGCACCCATGAAGAGGTGATAAGTTAGCTTGAACTTAACCTATATTCCATGTAAAAATAAGTGAGACACTAAAATGCATTTATAATTAGAGATGGGCATATCAATGCAATTTTAATATTGTCAGATTCTAGAACATTTTTAATTAAAAATTTATTAATGAGCACTAAACCTAATATTAAAAACAAATGTGTGGAGACAGTGTATCAATGTGTTGGTGATCCTATACCATCTTTATTATAATGTTGGCTAACATTCATCTAAGGATTTAGTCATATTAAAAATTGTCAGTATCTTTTAAGGTGTTTCTCGGCCATCCGAATTTCTTCTGGTGAAAATTCTTGGTTTAGCTCTGTGCCCCATTTTTTGATAGGGTTATTTGTTTCTTTGAGGTCTAACTTCTTGAGTTCTTTGTATATATTGGATATTAGCCCTCTGTCGGATGTGGAGTTGGTGAAGATCTTTTCCCACTTTGTTGGTTGCCGTTTTGTCCTTCTGACAGTGTCCTTTGCTTTGCAGAAACTTTGTAATTTTATGAGGTCCCATTTGTCGATTCTTGATCTTAGAGCATAAGCTATTGGTGTTCTGTTCAGGAACTTTTCCCCTGTGCCCAAGTCCTCCAGGGTCTTCCCAAGTTTCTTTTCTAGTAGTTTCAGTGTGTCTGGTTTTATGTGGAGGTCCTTGATCCACTTGGAGTTGATCTTAGTGCAAAGAGATAAGATTGGATCAATTCGCATTCTTCTGCATGTTGACTTCCAGTTGAACCAGCACCATTTGTTAAAAAGGCTATCTTTATTCCACCGGATGGTTGTGGCTCCTTTATCAAAGATCAAGTGACCATAAGTCTGTGGGTTAACCTCTGGGTCTTCAATCCTGTTCCATTGATCTGCTTGCCTGTTGCTATACCAATACCATGCAGTTTTTAACAATCTGTATACAAGGACTTGAAGTTCCTGTTGTACAGATCTTTCGCTTGTTTGGTTAGAGTTACACCAAGATATTTTATGTTGTTTGTGGCTATTGTGAAGGGTGTTATTTCCCTAATTTCTTTCTCTGCCTGCTTGTCCTTTGAGTACAAGAAGGCCACTGACTTGCTTGAGTTAATTTTACAACATCATTAGTCATCAGGGAAATGCAAATCAAAACAACCCTGAGATTCCACCTCACACCAGTCAGAATGGCTAAGATTAAAAACTCAAGAGACAACAAGTGCTGGCGAGGATGTGGAGAAAGAGGAACACTCCTCCACTGTTGGTGGGATTGCAAAATGGTAAAACCGCTCTGGAAATCAGTTTGGCGGTTCCTCAGAAAATTGGGCATGTCACTTCCAGAGGACCCTGGCATATCACTCCTGGGCATATACCCAGAGGATTCCCCTGCATGCAATAAGGACACATGCTCCACTATGTTTATAGCAGCCTTGTTTATAATCGCCAGAAATTGGAAGGAGCCCAAATATCCCTCAAAGGAGGAATGGATACAGAAAATGTGGTATATTTATACAATGGAATACTACTCAGCAATTAAAAATAATGAATTCATGCAATTTGTAGGTAAATGGTTAGACCTGGAAAATATCATCCTGAGTGAATTAACCCAATCACAAAAGAATGCACATGAAATGCAATCACTGATAAGTGGATATTAATGAGCCCAGAAGCCCTAAATACTCAAGACACAAATAGCAAGTCAAATGATTCCCAAGAAGAAGAAAGGAGAGGACCCTGGGCCTGTAAAGATTGCATCCAGTTTAGTAAAGAAACCGAGGGGGGAGGGGGAATTATTGGGGAACAGATGGGGGGGGAGAGGAACTATGGGAACTATGGTGGGTGGGAACGGGGAAAGGGGAAAGCCTTTGGAATGTAAACATAGAATATAGAAAATAAAATTTAAAAAAAATTGTCAGTATCTACAATGTATTTAATGGAGTTAGTTTATATGAGCTGCAGCAGCTGTATCTGAGAGTGTCATTAAACCACAAATAGTCACCACAAATAGTGAGCACTAGCACCATCAACCATTTTGGGTGGGGAAGAATCCAGTTTTTAGAAGACTGTCTTCTGATCCATGAGTCCTAAAGATCTGGCTGCCTCTAATTCCACAGTGCAAGGATTACACATGTGCAGTACCATATTTGTTATTTATCTTGTGAGTTCAGGGGAATCAACCTCAGGTCATCAAGTTTGCAAAGCAAGAACCAGTAAATGAACTATCGCCCTGGCCATTGTATCCTGTTAAATTTTTATTTCTTTTCCAATTTCCTTTCTCAACAGCAGTCTTTATTTTGTTCTTTACAATAAGGAAACCTTGATTTATATGTATATATGAACATTAAATGTAATAACATTACCTTTCAATCATTTACAATTTTAATACTCAAAACCTGGTATTTTACTTTATTTGACTAATATAAGGATCTAGTTATTTTGAAAGCTAGATTGCATTAAACTTAGGAAGGCTATGTTTAGGGATGTACTACCTTTATCCTGGTTGTTGTATAGGGATAATTTGTAAAAATAATAGCTTGTTATATAGTAAAAAATAATACAGGGTGAATATGTTACTAAATACCATGAGGCTAGCTTTCAAAGGGAGATGTTTGCTAAATATAGAACAAATGTTTCTAATCTTGTAGAATTTTTTTTAAACCAAATAAAATGGGAAAGAAAATGTCCTTGTTACTACAAGCTGCTAGTCCAGCCATAGAACATAAATTAAATTAGGGTAGGTTAATAACCACAACAACAAAATCATTAACAAAGATCACTTATGAATAAATATGAATTCATATTTTAGGCAATAGTTAAGAAATGCCAGATTAAAGAATTAAAACTAAAAGTCTTTTCACATATAATTAGTAAGCAGCAAAATGGCACTAGATAAAATCAATACATATGCATCACTGAAAACTTCAGCAAATTAGGAAACATTTTACAATGTATGCTTAAAAAAAAGACTTAAGTAGCTCAGAAAATAATACCAAGAACTGACAGATGGCACTGCACTGAATTAAAAAGTTTTTGGATAGCAAAAGAAACAATTATGGGACTGAAGAAACAGCCTGTAAAATGGGAGACTATCATTGCTAGCTATTTATCTGACAGGCTTTATATTTAAACTCTATAAAATATTTCTCTGCCAGAGCCTGACCAATACAGATGCAGATGCTTGCAGCCAACCATCAAACTGAGCACAGGGATCTCAATGGAGGAGTTGGGATAAGAACTAGAGGACAAGAACTGAAGGGGTTTGCAACCCCCATAGGAAGAACAACTATATCAACCAACCAGATCCCCCAGAGCTCCCAGGGACTAAACCACCAACCAAAGAGGACCCAAGGCTTCAGCTGTATGTGTAGCAGAAGATGGCCTCATCTGGCATCAGTGGGAGGGGATGCCCTAGTGTAGGGGAATGCTAGGGCAGTGGTGAGGTGGGAGTGGCGGGTGTATGAGTGAGCACCCTCATAGAAGCAGGAGGAGGAAGGCTGGGATAGCGGGTTTCTGAAGGGGAAACCAGGAAAGGGGAAAACATTCGAATGTAAATAAATAAAATATATCCATTAAAAAAACCCTAAATCAAGAAAATCAAATAATTCAATACCTAAATAAGCTAATAAAATGAACATTCTCTAAAAAATGAGGCACACGTGGTCAATAAACATATGGAAACCATGTTCAACATCTGTAGCAATCAGGAAAATGCAAATTTAAGTGGAGATTGCATTTCACTAAATCCAAGTGATTATTGATATGACAAGGACACCAGTGAAGGTGTCAGGGAAGGGAACTATTATGTATTGCTGATGGGAATGTAACCTGGTCCAGCTACTGCATTTAAGTCTGGATGTTACTATAAAAATCTAAATAGAGAACTACCATATGACTTAGAATTCTGTGATCTGTGGTAACTGAAGGACTATTCACATTAGTCAAGTTACAGAATCAGCCGGTGCCCATCATCAGATGAATAGGGAAAGAACATATTGGGTGTGGCAGATGAAAGTGCTGGAAAGGAAATTGAATAGTGGGAGAGAGGTAAGAGAGGCGGGAGGGTGAGCAAAAGGAGGAACGGGCCAGGAACGGGGCGGGGGGGGGGAGATTGCCAACATACATGTTTCTTTTGAAAGATGCTTTCTTTCTTTTTTTCTATTTTTAATATTTTATTTTATTTTATTAGATATTTGCTTTATTTACATTTCAAATGTTATCCCCTTCCCTTGATACCCCTCCAAAAAATTCCTATCTCATCCTCTCTCCCCCTGCTTACCCCTCCCCCCCACACACACACTTTCCTGACCTGGCATTTGCCTACACTGGGGGCATTGAGCCATCACAGGACCAAAGGCCTCTCCTCTCATTGAGGTCTGAAAAGGCCATATACTATCTTTCAAAAACATCCTTTATGCTAGAAAAAAACAATGAAAAGACTGTTAGACTAATATATTATTTTATGATAAAACTACATTTAAAATGACAGGTTCCTCAACTTGATCTATTTTTAAGTACTGGAAAAAGTACTTAAACTTTTTTCCAGTACCTTACTTTTAAGCACTGGAAAAGGCTGCATATTGGGTAGAAATAGACCTCTGATACCAGTATAATGGTACATGATGCTATATGGTAGTTTTCTGTATAAAACCATACTCTTTATGTGTTCCCTAACATTGTAACCTGAGTGATAAGAAATTGTTATTTTCTTATTGATCAAAGATGTTGATACCACATTTCATTTCTGTGATAAACACTGTTATTCATGAGGATATGACTAAGCAAGTTTCTCCCATAAAATTAAAATCCAGTTTCTCAAGTGGATGGATGTATAGATGGTTATATGAAGATAGATAATATTTCTATTGACCCAAATGCTGATTAAATAGCTCTTACCACTTATTTACCTGTTTCAAAGCATGAAAGAAATATTACCCACTGGTGCAGAGTGGAAAATGATAATAGAAAATATAATTACTGCAGCTTCATTTGTTTTCTTTGAATTACAAGTAAAAAATGTTTTATGAACTGCTAATTTTTATTAGGGATCTTGACTTTCAGGGTCCTATTACTTATGTAGCTTGTGGAAGTGAATATTTACTGTTCTCAAGGCTAGGGTCTTTTATACTGCAAAACTGAGATTTGTTAGAGTTCTGTCTATTCTTCTACAGGGTTTTCCCTCATGAATAAAACCTCATCATATTTCAGATCATTTGAAATGTTGATTCTCTCTCTCTCTCTCTCTCTCTCTCTCTCTCTCTCTCTCTCTCTCTCTCTCTCCCTCTCATACAATCTCATTCAATAGTACTTACAATCTTAGTTCAATAGTACTAAAACTCATAGATTACATAGACTTGGCTAGCCTGGAACCTGCAGCCATCTTCCTGAATCAGCCTTGCAGCCAAGTCTGGGAATACAGGTATGACCTTTCCTGCCCGTTTTCTTTAATAATATTTCCTAGGGATCTTTGCTTACAAAGCTGCAGCTGAGCAGTGCAGTTGAGTCTACCTGCTTTCTTGTGCTCAGGAAGGCACAGCTTTCCCAGTCTCTTAGTCTCTTTTACATTAGAATGTTTTCTCTGGCACTTTAAGCCTTCTTACTCCTTCTCTGATGCTATATCTCTTTTGCCAGTTAGCAGCTTGGTGCCACGTGACTGTGGCTGAGCAAACCAGCCTAACACAAAAGTCTAGGTTTTCTCTCTTCCCTGCATCCACACCTCTCCATCTAGCCATTGAGAATTAGAGCTTGCATACCCCCTCACACAGTGATAAAATTCTTGCTGAGCTTGCTTTTAAATTTTTTTATTAATGAGATTAAGAACCCAAAGGGCTATTCAGGATTTCTTTCCTAACATGTGGCACACAGCATCAGTCTTCCTCATGCCTCAGGATTATGTGGTAACCATAAAGTGACCCTTTTTCTGAGGCGAAACAAGTATACATGCTGCAGAATTCTAGGCAAGTTCATTCAGGTGGTTAAAACTTCGGTACCTGCCACTTGGTTTGCCATGGTTTCTTGTGAGGGAGATTCGATCTACAGGTTGTTTCTCTGTCTAGCCAGATCAAAGGTCTTACTCTTTGTTTTTGTTGTAATCTGTCACAGTGGAAGATGTAAAATAGTATCTACTCTCCTCTCACAGGATGCTATCCTTGGGTATAAAGAGTAAGACTAAGGGTATATTTAATGTGTTTTCCATGTGTGTGACCAGCTCATGGCCCCAGGTGGGATATAAATATTGTCCCTCAAGAGACCTTGACAGGAAAAATTGGTTAATTGTGCCACCTATGTGTCTTAAACATCGAATGAGAAGAAATAACCAAGATTAAAATAAATGGTTTTTGCAGGGGTTGGGGGAGGAGTTATGGGACACATGGTGAGAGGGAACTGGGAAAGGGAAAGCCTTTGGAATGTAAACAAAGAATATAGAAAATAAAATAAATAATGGTTTTCTTTCTTTTTTTTTTATGGGCAAGGAATCACACTTGCCAGATACTACACTCATTTCCTAATGAGATGTTATTAGGACAATCATTTCTCTTTAATGATCTTCTTGATAAAAAAAATTCTACCCCAATACAGAACATCAATACTGTGGCCAGCTTTAACACTGTTTCCTTCATGGAATCTGTGACATACAGAGACAAGTTCACTTTGTTCTAACCTCAAAATCATATAGTGTTTAATCTTTCCATTTTCCTTTCCTTTCCTTTCCTTTCCTTTCCTTTCCTTTCCTTTCCTTTCCTTTCCTTTCCTTTCCTTTCCTTTCCTTTCCTTTTTCCTTTTTTTCTGCTACAACCTGCCTAGTAGGGACCTCCCACTGTGATTCTATCTGTTCAGTAATTATCAAGGCACCCAAAAACCTAAAAGCAGTCCCAGCTCCATCATTCTAGAGTCAATCCTTGAGTACAGAAGAAAGATAAACCCAATATGGAGCTCTGTAAGGTAGACACAGAGGGATGCTCTTGACCTGTTGAGGGACTGTGATGGACTTTGATTCTGACATCTTAAATCATCCTTCGCTCAACTTCTTCTGGGCCTTGGCCTAGGGCCTTTTAATGTGAGGCTGTCATAGTGCTGCATGCCTGCTCCTGTGAAATGACGTCATTTTCTCTGCTCAAAGGGCTTCAATTTTACTTTTCTCTTGCCGTACTCCCCCCTTATATCTCTATCTAGCCACATTACCTTGGTGTTACACCTGGCTGTTATACAAACAGAGCCATTGATACATTTTTGAAGTTTCCTTAGGCAGGCTCACAAGAGAGCCTATCTGTTATGTGTAGTGACCCTATATTATATAGAAAGAAATCAGGTTCAGTCAGCACACAAATTTCCTTATTGGAGTTAGGGTTGCCTTTTCAGAGGAAGGAAATTGTGAATATAAGAAATAGAATTCTGTTGCTCAGTTAATTCAGAAGCAGGGACCCTGACCTTGAATAGTTCCTTGATTATTCTTGGCTGGAAGCAGGAAATCATCTTTGATATCCAGCCAGGCATAACAGTGAGGAAGTTAGGTTTCTAGCTACTGAAAAATGTGTACCCCTACTGGAGGTTATATAGAAACCAGACCATTCCCCAAAATCCTAGCTTAGGAAAATGCATTTTTTCTTTTCTTCTTTATTAACTCTCTCAGGTATGAGCCAAAGCAGTACCTTCTCTTTTATTTCACAAACACAGTATATTCTCCACTAAGGTTTAACTTCAGCTTGTTTGTTAGTGGTCTACATTTCCTTGATATGTGCATTGTACTGTCTTAGTGAAATCTATTCTTAGATTTTTATCACAATGATAAATAATTCTCTTAATTTCTTTCATGGGCCACTTACTAAATAGGAGTGCTACTGAATTCTTTGGTCATTTTATCTTGCATCATTTATTAAATTATTTGTGTTAATGGTTTGAAATGGGTTTGGGTTTTTTTTTTTGGTACAAAACACTATAGCATCTATAAACAAAGACAATTGAAGTTATTCTGTTTTTATTCAAATTCATGTTATTTTGTTTTGCCTCACTGCTCTGTCATAAGCAAGATAAAAGTGACAAGAAGAAGCATCTTTTTATCTTTTACTTTGTATATAGGTTATTTGTGAAGTTGTAATATATGCTCTTGATTATAATGCTACATATTATTTCAAACTTGTTCTATTATATTTGATCATAGAAAAGTGATGATGCTTATCAAACAATATTTCTGCAGTTCTTTTTATAAACATGTGGTTCTTGGTTTTAATTCCTTTAATGTTTACTACTTGATTGCTTTGTGTATGATTAGCTGTTCAGGAATCCTGGTACTCAATCACACTTGATTATGATGTATAAAGATTTTATTATTATGCTGTACCATTCAATTTCATTTATATCAAGGGGAAGTAAGCATTTATTTTCATTAGAAATACTGGTGTGTGGTTTTTATCTCCTTATGGTGATGGCTTCTGGTTTTAGGTAAGTATGACCATATAAAATAAGCTTAGAAGTACACTGTAATTTTGAGTATTTTAGAAGATTTTGAGGACTAATCTTTATTCTATGAATATTTTTCAGAGTTCTACAAGGAAGTCATCAGATCTTGCATTCTTCCCTTTTTATTGATTTTGACAATTTTACACCTTTCCATATTTTATCCTCTCTCTTCCCTCTGGAAACTTTATGCACAGCATTCCTTCTGTCTGTTTTCATGTCTTCTTTTCTCATTATGGAAAAAATAATCCATGGAGTTTGATTAAGGTTGTTTGCATGTTTGTGAGTTGGAGTTATTTACTGGGTTATGAGCAAATTACTAGTGGCTACAATTCTGAAGAAAAATATTCAACGAAGCCATTACTTGCCAATAATTTCTCAGCTAGCACCACAGCCTCATGAATTCCTTCCATTCCATGCTGGTATGTTGTTTGGTTTGATTTTTTTCTATTATGTACACATATCCACAGTGGCTGCAGGTTAATGCGTCTCATCGCATGGGCAGAAGATAGCATCACAGTCCACTTCTCTCTTTCTGTCAGTGCTTACAGTCTTTCTTCCCTATTTCCACAATGTTCCTAATGATGGGGGAGGTAAATGATGCTTAATTTTTCTTAGAGGTTTGACCACTTATGAGTTTCTTTTTGTACTGACCAATGCTAGGAAACAATGTTAGGAAAGATACTTTTCTCATTGGGGTTTAGAGTAGTACTTATCTATGCTTATAAATATAAATATTTAGAAGAAAGTTTATGAAGATGATCATTTAGAAAATAACAGCCAAGGTTCTACCTGAAGGCCCAGGACTTCCTTAGCCTTGGATTTTTGACCATGAACTAACTAGGCATAAATACCGTCCTGTGGAACAGGTAGTAAATACTATCTGAAAGTAATTGGATAGCCTTCAAATAGCTATTTTACTACAGCAGCAGTGGCAACACTTTGCCTAGCAGACTATGATTGTGGCATATAGATTCTATTCCTGGCTAATACCACAGATGGCTTTTTCCAAAGAAACCTATAGTAGACCTTTGGACTGTATAGACTCTAGCGAACATGGAAGAAGTTCCCAAGTCAACAACCAAGATATGTGGTATATTTGGAAGTGTAGTCATACCAGCTAATTCTGGTGGCCCACTAAGTATAATGTCATTAGCCTACATTGGTTTATGTAACAGAGGCACCATTGACCAATACCTTGCAAGGTGATATCCTACACTTCATACTGGGATTTTTGATTAAGTACCTATGAATTTCTGAGAATAACATTAGCAACCAAACAGAATACTTTTGTTGACTTGAAAAAGTTTTTTTTTCCATTTTTAATATTCTCTCTGTCTCTCTGTGTGTGCATGTGTATGTGTGTGTGTGTGTGTGTGTGTGTGTGTGTGTGTGAGAGAGAGAGAGAGAGAGAGAGAGAGAGAGAGAGAGAGAGAGAGAGATTCGGTGCATGAAGAGGTATTCTGAGATTCAGATAAAGCTGGAGTTACAGTACCTGATGTAGCTGCTAGGAACCAACCTTCAGTTCTCTTGCAAGAGCAAAAGGCACTCTTGATCAGTTCCAAATTCCTTACTTTAAAATAACATTTTTAAGTAGCATACAAAGTAGTAGTCTTCCACATTGCTCTTAATAATTTCTTACTTTTGACATTTGATCCCTATAAAAATTTCAAATTAAGTACACAAATGTGAAAATTCAGAACTAGAATCCATAAAAAAAGAGGCAGAGCCCTAGGTCACTTGTATTTCTGTGTCTGAGTTCCTGACTCAGTATAACATTTTTCCAGTTCCATTTATTTTACTGTGGACTTCACTTCATTGTATTTCACTTTTCCTTAGAACTGAATCACATTCCTTTGTATAAAAGTATCACATTTTCATTATCTATTCACCAACTGATAGACATCTAGACTGATCTCTTTCTAGCAATTATGAATAGAGGAACATTACACATGGGTGCAAAGGTACTTTTGTAGTAATATATAGTAATATATAGATCCCTGGAGCTACATATAGATGCCCAGGAATGGTATAGTTAGGCCATATGGTAGACTACTTTTAGTTATTTAAAGCATCCCACACTGATTTCCATAATGAAAGTACCACTTCCACATTTACCAACACTAGACAAGGGATCTTCCTTCCCCACATTTATTTCCATTTGTTTTCTTGGTAATAGACATTTTGACAGGGGTGAGACAGACTCACAAAGTACATTTAATTTGCATTTCACTGATGGTTAATGGTGTTGAACACTTTAAAAAATGTTAATTAGCCATTTGTATTTTTTTCTCTTGAGAACCTTCTGATCCGTTCAGTAGTGCGATTTTATTGGGTTGTTTGTTTTCTTGACGTTGACTTTAATGAGTTCTAGATACTAATCCTGTCAGATGTACAGCTGGCAAAGATTTCCTCCCATTCCTTGGTTGTCTCTTCACTCAAAGCAGCTTCTTTTGTCTTACAGAACTTTCAAATTTCATGAGGTTCCATTTGTCCATTATTGTCTTTATTACTTAAGCAAGCAGAGACAGTCTTATTGAGAAAGCCTTTGTGTTGTTGCATTTATCATCCAGTGCTGTTTCAAGATTCTAGGTTTATTTGTTTGTTGTTGTTGTTTTGTTTTGCTTTTATCAGGTGTATATATTCGGTTGAAGTAATTGCAGTGCTCAGCTGAGATGAGGATATGACTGCATTGAGCTGAGTAGGTCAGAAATGGTTTTCTTAGTCCAGACATTCAGGTTGCCTGGTAAGTGCTATTTTCCTGAGTAGATTATTAATGTCAAGAGTAATTTCAGCTGCTGGGAAGTCTGACTATGAAAACATGATACTAGTCAATTGACAACAGACACCCCTTTTGTGGGTTTAAGGGGTGAGGTCCCATGTCCCACCCAGAGCTCAGGCCTCTGGGCAAGGCAGACACTGGTAGTTGGATTGCACACATCCCCACAGAACCACTAGATAGGCATTGGGCTTTGAGAACCTTGCTCTGGGGTTGGGAAAGGGCAGTCCTTGGGGTTGCCTGGGGAGCTAGCAGGGCAGAGCTTAAGGGCAGCAGGTTCACAGTCTTGGACAATGCAGATGCTGCTGGCAGTCGAGGAAGAGCTGAGAACAGAGTGTGGGCCTGCAGGGCTGGGCTCTTTCCCAGGGCTGATGGGAAAGAGACAGAGAAGAGCTCTGGCTGGGTCCCATTGGGACATGAGTGACCTTGGCTTGGTCAGCTGATAGCTTGGATTGGTGGCAGCCTGCTGTGGCTGGGAATGCTGGGACGCCTTCCAGAGGGAGACTAGATGTGTGTGTGTGTTCTTTAGTGGAAGGCATGTCCCATTGTTCCAGCCAGGAGGGTCCAGATGAAAAGAGGAAGTTCATGGTTTTTAGAGTTTATTGTAGAGAAGTAGAGAGAAGGAGAAGGTGGAGAAGGTAGAAAAGTAGATACCGGCCATGGGCACGTGGAGAGATGGGGAAGGGAATGTGGAGAGAGAGGGAGCAAGAGCACAAGAGAAAGAACAAGAGAGTAAGAGTGTAAGAGGAGAGAGAGGAGGAAGGGGCAAACATCCCCCTCTTATAGTAGGCTGGGGCTATATGGCTGTTGTCAGGTAAGGGTAGGGAGGAGCACACCTGACTGTTACCAGGTGACTGTGGGGTTGGAGTCCAGACAGAATACCAGGAGCTTGGGGCATTGCCTTATGCGACTGATTGCCACAGGATTATGGAGTTGAGGGTCTCCTGTCAGAAACCTAGTGTCTGGGAGCATGACCAATGGGTCCTTCCCTTGTAGATTATCTACTGTCTTGCCAGAGGTTAATCTTTTTTCAACCAGAAAACCGGTTGCCTTTCACAATCCCACACCCTTTGACCTCAATAACTCTTAGAGGATGAACAATCAAGGACAGGGTAGTATGTAGTTTTCATGTAGTCAATAAGTTTAAGAAGGAATGGGGAGCAATGTGTAAGAAGATCTGGCATATGTGAGGGCCAGCACTGTCCGGCAGTTTCTATCGTTCTTCCGTGAACAACTTGCCGTGGCTGGCCAGTATGGAATGAGTGAATTCTAAGTTTTCCTGCCTGATTTCCTCAGAGATCTCTCTTGCCTTACACTCCTTATCCTTTGAAAGGTAACACATCGCTGTCTTGGGTTTTGTTTGATGGAAATTATTGCTGATTTAACATCACCAAATTGATCTGTGCTCTATGCATTTTGAAATCAGTTTCTTCTGGACTATCCAGTTTTAATAATAATTTCATAATCCTTCATAGTTCTTTGGCATCAGTGATAATAATTGTTCCCTGCTTTATTTTGACTTCGTTTCAGACTTTTTCTATTTTGTTAATTCTGTTCAGTGTTTCATCAAAGTAATATTACTTTTATGATACAGCCTGATGTTCTCCCAGTCTCCATGAAGTTATGTTTGCCTCTGATTTTTATCTGAGTACTTTCTATTAACTATGGCTGACTTTTCCTTTTCTAGCTAATTGAAGTATGATGTAAATGGCTGATTGAAGACTTTTCTTTCTCTTCAGTGTTGATATGTGATGTCATAATCCCCATTCTCTGATTATTTTACCTTTGTGATGTTGCGGTGACAGCAAAACATTCACTATTAGTTTTTACTTATTCAGGTAAATAATGGTTTGGTATTTATTTGCAACATTTTCATTGACAAGAGAAATGCTTAAATTCAGAAGAAAAATGTGTAATTGTCACCTATAGGTAGATTTTCTGGCATTCCTATTACTGATTTCTATTTCCATTACATGGTGTTAGAAATATACTTAATATGATTTTAACTTTCTTTAACTCAATAAGGCTTGTTCTATAGCTGAATAGGCAATCTAATTTATAGAAGGTTCTAGGTGTGTTTAAAATGAATTTATAAAATGATTTGGAAGTTTCTGCACATATCTGTCATGTCTAGTCATTACAAAGCTGCTTCACTATTGATCAAAAGTAGAGCATTAAAATTCCACATTGTTGCTATTTCATTGTTTATATGTTTATATACATAGATTTTCCATTGTTGAATGTATAGAATTATTCTGACGTTGTTTTCAATTTAGATTAGCTTAAGGTTTTTTATTGCATGTTCTCACTCTGCATTGTATTCTGTCAAGAGAATATATATATATATATATATATATGTTATATATATGTATATGTGTGTGTGTATGTGTGTGCATACATACACAATGTGGTATGTGTTTGCATGCTTATGTAAGTGTAGTTATATGTATCCTGTTATGCGCATGTAGACAACCTTGGGTATCAGTTTTCATTCTCTACCTTATGTGAGGCAGAGTCCCTTTGGTTACCCCCACTACATATACCTGGCTATTCTGAACGTTGGGCTTCCAGAGATTCAGTTGTTCCCACCTCAAATTTCTTTTACCGGGTGCTGGGATTGCACATGCCTGTGCAATTGTGTTCATCTTTATGTTTTTTCTGGGCCTCCAACCTCAAGTCATTAGGTTTTCACAGCAAGGGCCATTTCCTACTGAGCCATCTCTATAGTCCAATTTTATTTGATAAGTATAAAATAACACCCCATTTGTTCCATCTTCGTTGTTGATGCCTGATGTTCATGGGCCAATTTAAACTTTGATTTCTCTAAAACAAATTCTCTACAGCCTTTTCTTCTGAAGGGCAGTTTTGCTAGTTAAAACTTTTCTTTCAGTAGTTGGCATGACTACTAATGGAATTAGTTCTATTAGACCACCTGACTGCATTCTGGTCTTTATGCTTTTGCTGAGAAATCTATTGCCAAGCCTGCAAATTGTCCTATGATGATAGTTTCCTTCCTCAATCTTACATTTTCGGCATTTTCTTTTGGTCTTTAATTTAGCTAAGATCTATTTTTATTTAATTCATGCATATGCATGTATATCCATGTAAGTGAAAGCTACACATATATGAATGTTCAAAGAGGTCACTGGAGAATGTTGGGTTCCCTGGGGCTGAATTACAGAGATTGTGTGCTGCCTGATATGGGTTCTGAAGACTGAAATTCAGGTCTAATGGTTAAGGGTAGCATGGCTGAAAGTGAGCCTGTCCCTCCTACATCAAACATCAATCAATAAAATATACCCCATGCTTGCTCACAGAACAGTCTGGTGAGAACATTTTCTCAATTGAGGTTCCATCTTGCAAAGTGACTCTAGCATGTGTTAAGTGGACACAAAACTAGGCATCCAGCCTAATCAATGACAATACACCTAGTGTTCAGTGAGGACCATGTCACAGAGTTACAGTGGTCCCTACCAAGTAGGTGATATGAAATGAATAGTTCTTACCTGTCTTGTTTTTTTCATTGCATTTCATTAAAATTTTGCATTTATTCTCTCTCTCTCTCTCTCTCTCTCTCTCTCTCTCTCTCTGTGTGTGTGTGTGTGTGTGTGTGTGTGTGTGTGTTTACCCATGATTCATTTATGCCACTATCTTTCAGAAATCCAACCCAGGTGGATTTGGACGTAAGTACCCTTACTTACTGAGCCACTTCAGTAAGGCCCAGTTTCTACACACTCTTATGAGCCATTGAACCTCTGGGAATTTTGACTTATAAATAGCTACATATAACACATGTGATATATCACATATGCACGGATAATATACCCTATACTACTTCTCTGGTGATGTTCCAGTTATATGTTATGAAGAAAGTATTCCTAAATTGGGTAACTTACATACTCTCACATTGACCTAAAGATATGAGATTAGCAGAAGATGTCTAGCTTTCACGTCACTATGTTTTTAATGCCTCTTGAACTATGCAGGGAAGTTAGCCTTTATAGTAGTACATTATTTTAAGTTGTTCAAGCAGAATATGAAATAAAGTTGGAAATATAGTAGTTGATGTTATCGACTTTCAAATCGATATAAGCATAATTGGAAGACTAGAATAAAGGTGTCAAAGTCACACTGTATAAATATTTTCTGATGCATGCATATTCAAATGTTTGCTTATGAAGAAGTAAAAATTCAACTTGTTAAATGCTTCCTTCCTTAGTAAGATCTGTGATGGTGCTGTCACATAATATTCCCTTATGGCAGACACACCCCAGCTGAAGATCTCTTCCTGTATTATATGTTTGAAAAGACAAGGTATAAGAGAATTCGACCTTTATGTGTGAAAAGTTTTATGATAGAGAATCCTGAAATTTTAAACCTTTGAATTGAATAAGTTGTAGGGGGCAGGATGGAACATACTAAGAAATAAGGAATGATCTGAATATTTCATAATAGTAAATTTTTACCATTTTTCTACAAGTGTAAAGATAAATAAAATTACTAATTATGGAAGATAGTCCATCATTTGTAATTTTAAACCAAAAATGTATAATTTATAATTTATGAATTACTGTTCTTTGCTCATTGTGGTAATATGTCAAGTTTCATTAAATTATGTACTTTCTAATGTTTTGTCATATATAAGTTCTATAGTTACTGAGAGCCATGATTAATCTTTGGAGTAATGGAAATTCTTTAAAGGGCTTCCTTCATGATAGGGCTTGAGAATAACTCAATTCCTTTGAGGCAGATATTCAAACATTTGATTTTTCAATTCTTTCAATTGTATGTCATATCACTATGACAAGATTCTTAAAGTAAGAGCTTACATAGACTTCGTGTATGTCATGTTGTTATGACAAGGTCTTAAAAGTAAGAGTTTACATAGACTTCATGTGGATTTTGAATATTGTTTCTTACTATAGAATTTTTGTGTCCAATAGGACATAATAAAAAATACCTTAATATCTGTGATAATTAATCTCCAGAAATTTTCAAGTAATATGTAATATATAGATGCCATTTTGAAGCTGAATATAAATGGAAAATTTTAATGACCTCATCCTTAAAACTTTTCCTAAATCCAGTGAAATGAACAAATACATCCAATCAAATATTTTGATGGACATTGAATATAACATTTAAAGTCCATGTCTTCACAATAGAAAATATAATTGTTCAATATTCAAATAATTGAAATATAATTCAATAGTTAACACTACTGAATGAAAATCTTAATGATTTAATATTAAAGTATAAAAAACTATATAAATAAATTTACACTATTATGACACAGAAGAGTGGCTGCTATTGCTCAAACATTTGAAGATATTTTGCATAACCCTATATAAATGTAATTTTGACCACAGAAACATTGCTAAGTTCCCAGTGATAGCTCAAACCTTCAATTTTGTGATAGTTTTTCTTTTATAATCAAGATGAAGAGTATGATTATTTGATGAAATTCTATAGGTTCTACAGCAAAACTTTTATTTTGATATATGTCTACAAGGCAGCACTTTCCTCATTTAGTGTAAAAATTAAAACCCTATTTGTGATAAAAAAATTGTCTGTAAATAATTCACTTGTAAATTTGAATGTTCAGCCTTGTCTGAAAAATCAATGTTACATTTCCAACATATTTACTGTAATGGTATTTTATTGAAACTATCAATAAAGTCAACTGGGTCTCAGTATCAATTCATTATCTTCTGAATATTAAATTCCAGTTAGTTCAATTGTACTTTCTGAGCTACATTTAAATGCTTGTTATTACAGCTTTTTAATTAATGATCATGAATCCCAGCTAAACTGATAACTTAGAAATTTTTATTGATAGTCAACATGAAAATATATTATATTCTTTTGGTGGTTATCTTTCAGCACCTTCCTTCTTCAGATATTAACACTACAAAGAAAATTCTGATTTTATATGATGATTTTATTTTATAGTTATAAGAATTAACTACTTATTTACCATATGAAAATAAATAAATGTTATTATATATAACCTAAGTTAAAAATCACTACTTTCACTTTTAAATTTTTTTAATTTGTACTTGGTTTTATATTTGATATCCACAGGAAAACTACTTGTTTTAAGCAAAGCATATTACTTATTTTATTTCTACAGTTCTACTTGTACTTAATAAATTATCATTATGCTACAGCATAAATGCAACATAAACAGAAAGCAGGCAACAATAGTCTAAGACTTGAGTAACTGTTCTTCATGAAAGTATTTTCCAAGATAAATAGGAGCTCAAGGGTCTATGGCTTAAGCCAAGAGAAGTTTCACTCTGTGATAATTTCTTAAATGGCACAAAGTCTCTATCTCTTACATAAGACATGCTTACAGTCAGTTCATCTCTGTATCAACAGCATGATGGCAATTTTAATTCTTTTTAAAAATTATTTCTTTCAAAAACATCATACATGACTCATATGTCTACGTCTCTTTCACATTCCCTCATACTTCCTGGATCCTCTCCCTCCTAAACTTGCGATATTTTCTTCTTTAATCACTAGTCTTAAAGGTGTGAGATACACTAACTTATATCACACATACACTTGCACACACACACACACACAAACACACACACACCCCAACCCCACACCTATACATATGTGCTTTCAGAGCTGATCATGGTATTGGACAACCTGCATGGGAACTCTTATGAAAAAAATGATTCTTCCTGTCTCAGCACCCATTGGCTATGTATAATACTTCATTTTGGATTGGGACTTTGTGAAATTTCATGTCATTATTTGCACATTGATTTACACTGTCAGTATGTCCACCTGCTTCAGGCAACCGTAATGTTGGGTTTTTTTTTCCTGTTGTCTCTAAGGGATTCTCCCTTTCATCTGGTATCCTGGTTTCAGTTTCCTACAATCAGAATTTGAACTTTAATCTCTTTCTTGTCAAACTTTAATACATTCCGAACATTAATGTATCAGTGTTCCTTTTAGAACATTTTAAGAAAATTACATTTACTTATTTAATTATTAATATCTATGAGTGCATCTTCATTCAATTATTTTTTATTATGAACAGACCTACTTAAGGAAAGCAGAATGGTAATATACATTGAGCATAACAGTGATGTAAAAATATACCTTCTGTTACCTAAATATTCCATATTTTTGAAACTATACTGTGTGATAAGTAGTCATAATGGAAAACCAAGTCTCTAGTACTTATTCCTGTCTTGAAGGATGTATTAACAGAATATTCAAGAGTGGGGAATGTTCAGTTGTATGGCCGGCATTGACCATACACACCCCACAAGCATTAGGCTATAATTCTCATCTTCTATTATTTTGCAGCTCTGTAAATCCTAAACAGATGATTTGCCAACAAATTTTATGTGGTAAAAGTTTAAATGATGTCTAACTATCAGCTTTCCTGAACCCATGGAAAAACAGATTTGTCTCTATTTGTGCATTTATTTCAGTGAATCTTTATTATATGGAAATTTGGTTATAAGTATGATTTTTAAACACAAACAAATGCAGAAACACATATATAAGCTTGCTTCACTTTCATTGAAACTGAATATATTAAATGGAGACAGTTTAGGCTTACACTTAGGCTTCTAAGAAACGGAAATATGTTAAAGCAGCCCAACTCATTTTGCAATATTCTACCCTGTCTCCCTTAAGCAGGCAAGGTTTTCTGTCAGAGTTTTCAATGAAGCTCCATTACAAATTTATCTAATTTAGTAGTCTCCTGAACTCAACATTGACTGTGCTTTATGGTATGAAAATAAATTGAACCCCTCCCTATTGGGTGTATTCATTGTCTGAGAATTTTAAATGAGCCTCAGACTCTGAACTACAGTATACTGATTAATCTATAGCTCTCAATGTTCTGTTTTCAGTGTCAGAACAGAGACATTCTCATAGAACAGGAGTCTCACACAGACTTTCCTTTGAAATACTATGCACAGCTAATTTACCAGAGACCTTAGCTAAGAAAGAGAGTCAGAAGCCACTGAGGTAGTACCTAACCATTTTCTTTAACAGAGACATAATGCTGAGAAGCTGCTTATCTTTAAGAGAGACACCCATGGCTGTTTTGTTTGTTCTGTGAAGACCTATAACCTGGTAACCACAGATGAGACAAACACTCTAAACAACGCACAGCATGTTAGACAGGTGCCTGAGAGAGCTCGACCACACCAGACTGGGATGCGGATGCAGAAAGGCTCTGATATTAGAAGAAACATTGTAGGGACAATGATCATATTCCAGTCTCTGGCCCACCATTTCTATTTTCACACAGTAGCAGAAAGGCTTGTATTTATAAAGTCTCTTCATTCAAAGCTACTCAAATCCTGACCCCTGTCCATGGGTCTCATTAAGAAGTCAGCACAAGCTGTATATTCCTCACACACAAAATTCATTTTCTCTGAAGCCAGTTATTGTCAGCTTCTTAAGCTCCTTATTTGCTAGGGATACCAGGGCAGTGAGGCAGAAGTAAGTGGGAGCACCCTCATAGAGGTGGGGGATGGGGGATGGGGCCGAGGGTTTGCAAAGTAGAAACCGGGAAGTGGGACAAAATCTGAAATGTAAATATGTGTGTTTTTCAGTAAATGTTTTGGAGACTTTTCTTTCTAAGTTTATTTGTCTGGGTAACAAACTTCTTTGGGATGTTATTTTATTATACTTCACCATTCGCTCTCCTTTAATTAGCTATGATACTTATTATGTGTTTCACAAAATCAAGTTTTATGGTTAAATACTTTTGCCTTTTTAAATGTTTTCATTTGAGAATGATGAACAGGATTTATTCCTGTTTTGACTCACATATTTATCTTAGCATTTTATGACAAATAATTTCATTTCTCTTTCATTTAGTATGTCAAAGAGATGGATTACAGTTTAAAAAGTTTTCTCCTGATGAATGAAAGACATGTCCAATGCAAAAATTTTTAATTACTGCTGTAGTAAAAATACTGATAGGCTGAAGTCTTTGCTGAATAGACTCATTCATAATTATTTGATGCTTGTCATTGCTTAATTATTTAAACTATTTTTGATGCTAATTGATACAACTGCAATTAAATACTATACATAATATATATTGTAAAAATATATTCAACATTAATGCTTATAAAACAGAGGATAAATAATTCTTTTGTATTTTCCCTCTCCCCTTCCTCTACACATCCTTTCCTTCCTTGCTCACTGTCTGTGCTATGACTACTTTATTATATCTTTGATTAGTTGTAGTCCACCTTTGTAAATCAAATATTCCTTGAAGGAAACATACTTCAAAAGAATGGAGAGACCCACATTCATATTACAGGTAACTTCAATCTGGACTCTTTTATTCTTTGTCTTGATTCTGTTTGACATGTAATTAATATGGGTATGATGAACATTAGTTTACTTTTAAATTTTCTGAATGCTTCTTCATCACGATTCAGTTTGAGTATCTTTTTGTCCCGTTTTCATGCCTCTTTACCCCCAGCCTTCTCTTTTGATGTTTTCATTATCTCAAATACACTCCAGGATTCAGCTCTTCATTTCTAGCCTAGTCTTTCTAAGAATCTCTTACTTCCTGATATGTTTGTCTGTCAGTAACTCAGTTGCAGTTACTCATAAACTATCTTATCTTGTATGACTCCTTTCTTTTCTCATGAAGAAATATTGAATATCTTAGACTATTTCCTCACTTATGAATTGGGAAGAATATTTGCATTAACATCACACAATTGTTGCCTATAGATAAAATTGTTCCTTGGCAGCAGTGTCCAGACCTGGCACGCTGCCGAGAGCATCAGCAGGGGGATCTGGTGCTGTGGGTGTTATTACTCACTCCTTAAAATAAAGTCCATCACCCGACATTAAGAAAATCTTTCCTGATAACTGAAGAAATTTGCACAACATATATCTGATAAAGTGATGGAAATTCATAGGAAACCTGTAAAATTGAAGATTTGGGTGGTAATTTTCACAGATACAATGATAGGCTTACAAACACAATTAGATTGTGATTGAAAAAAGAAATAGAGACATTTTCTGATAAACCTGAAGATTTTGTATCACATATTTATGTTAAAATTGAGGATAACATAAGATAATTTATAAAATTGAAGATATTTTGCAAAACAAAACCACACATACAAGGATAGGCATAGAAACACCTCTAGGGTATTATTGAAAAAGGAACAAGAGACATTTTTGTAAAGAACTGAAGATTTTAATCTAACATATGTTAATATAAATGATATGTACAGGGATATAAATTCCCTTCTCTTTTCATTTTTTTATTGTATATATTCTATATTTACAATTCATTGACCTTTTTCTGGTTCCCCACCCCCAAAGGTCCCACATGTCCTTTTCCCTCCCCCTGCTCCCGCACCCTCTCCCACTTTATTTTTCTTGTACTCTCCCACAATGATGTTTTGGTCCATTCTAGCCCCAGTGTCCACTCCTTTCTTCTTGTGAGACATCACTTGATATGTGATTTGTGTCTTTGGTGTTCCAAGATTCTAGGCTAATATCCACTTATCAGTGACTGTATACCATGGGTATTCTTTTGAGACTGGGTCACCTCACTTAGTATGACGTTCTCCAGCTCCATCCATTTCTCTAAGAATTTCATGAATTCATTGTTTCTAATGGCTGAATAGTACTCCATTGTGTATATATACCACATTTTTTGTATCCATTCCTCTGTTGAGGGACATCTGGGTTCTTTCCAGCTTCTGGCTATTATATATAAGGCTGCTATGAACATAGTGGAGCATGTATCCTTATTGCATACTGGTGAATCTTCTGGGTATATTCCCAGGAGTGGTATGGCTGGGTCCTTATCAGACAATATCTCCACTTCCTTGTTCAAGTGTATTAGTATTTTATTTGTATGGCTACCATTGTATCTGTGAAAATCACCACAAAAATCTTCAAATTTTATCATTTTCACATGAATTTCATAATTAATCAGAAATGTTATACAAAAATCTTCAATTTTATCCGAAAATGTCTCCACTTTTCTTTTTCATTTACATTCTAATTGTATTTGTGTGCCTTTCATTGCATCTCAGATTTTATCAAAAATATCTTCAATTTTATCAGTTTTCTTATGTTAACTTCCATTTTATCATACATAAGTTAGATGTAAATCTTCAGAATTAACAGATGTCTCGATTTCCTTTTTTGATAGTGTTATAATTGTATTTGTAAATCTATAATTTTATCCGAGTTTTTTCTTGAATAAATCTTCAATTTAATTAATTATCCTATGTAATCCTCAATTTTATCATACATATGTTAATTAAAAATCTTCAGATATATCAGAAAATATCTCCTCTTCCTTTTTCTTTTTTTTATTTTATTTATTTATTTATTTTTCATGTTTCTTCTTTTTTTTAATTTTATTTTCTATATTCTATGTTTACATTCCAAAGGCTTTCCCCTTTCCCAGTTCCCACCCACCATAGTTCCCATAGTTCCTCTCCCCCCCATCTGTTCCCCAATAATTCCCCCTCCACCCTCGGTTTCTTTACTAAACTGGATGCAATCTTTACAGGCCCAGGGTCCTCTCCTTTCTTCTTCTTGGGAATCATTTGACTTGCTATTTGTGTCTTGAGTATTTAGGGCTTCTGGGCTCATTAATATCCACTTATCAGTGATTGCATTTCATGTGCATTCTTTTGTGATTGGGTTAATTCACTCAGGATGATATTTTCCAGGTCTAACCATTTACCTACAAATTGCATGAATTCATTATTTTTAATTGCTGAGTAGTATTCCATTGTATAAATATACCACATTTTCTGTATCCATTCCTCCTTTGAGGGATATTTGGTCCTCTTCCTTTTTCAATTCATTCTAATTATATTTGTATGCTTAGCATTGCATCTGAATATTTTTCAAAAAATCTTCAATTTTATCATTTATCCTGTTATCCTCAATGTTATACATATGCTAGAGGAAAATCTCCAATTTTACTCAAAATTATCTCCATTTTTCGATTACATTCTAATTGTATTTGTATGCCTACCATTGTATCTGTGAAAATTACCACAAAAATCTTCAATTTTTAATTTTTTTCTGATAAAAAAAAGAAAAGAAAATCTTTCCTAAGTAGATTTCTTATTTCAAGTTTTCCATGCAATATTAAAAACATTTGAATTTTAAAAACCTAGAGGATCAGTGTTAGGTAGAGTAAGTCAAGCACAGAAGGACACATCTATGTTCTTTTTTAATGTGGAAAGTTAAGAAGAAAAAAAGAAAGACATGAAAGTAGAATAAAGGTTAGGACAGGGGTTGGTAGTAGAAAAAGTATTTAAATTTTAACCAAATTTAAGTTTGGTACGTATTCTGTGCATTTATGGCAATAGCACACTGGATTCCAGTAATATTCTTAGTTAATATAATCTGATAAAAATTAAAAATAATTTAAAAAATCTTCCACATATTAGAGCACTTTAATTTCTTCTCCTAAAAATTTAAATTAGAACTCGCAGAGAACATAGGGAAATAATGTCTTAGTGAGTGATTCTATTTAGGAAGGCAGAGGTCCCGGGCTGCTGTATCACTTAACCTGCTCCCAGCACCACTCACTCATGGACAGACTTTACTCTATACACTAGCAAACTTCTTCCACAATCTAACCTGATACTCTCTCCTACAACTACTGAATCTGCCAATAGGTCTAGATAAGAATTTCTTCATGAGACATAATCAAGTTATAAAAATACAAATATAAAGCTGTAACAGAAACATGCCAAACAACAAAGGCAGAAGAAACAGGAAAATATATTATGGATTGGTATGCTTCCAGTTCTAAAAAGTAAATATCTGTCAACTAAGAATCATTTTTTTAAATTTTTTATTAGATATATTCTATATTTACAATTCATTTCCCTTTTTCTGGTTCCCCACCCCCCAAAGGTCCCACATGCCCTTTTCCCTCTCCCTGCTCCCTCATCCACCCCTTCCCACTTCCCTCTTCTGGTATTCCTCTACACTGATGCTTTGATCCTTTCCAGCACCAGTGTCCACTCCATTCTTCTTGTCAGACATCATTTGGTATGTGAATTGTGTCTTTGGTGTTCCAAGATTCTAGGCTAATATCCACTTATCAGTGACTGCATACCATGGGTATTCTTTTGAGACTGGCTTACCTCACTTAGTATGATGTTCTCCAGCTCCATCCATTTCTCTAAGAATTTCATGAATAGTATTCCATTGTATATATATACCACATTTTTTGTATCCATTCCTCTGTTGAGGGACATCTGGGTTCTTTCCAGCTTCTGGCTATTATAAATAAGGCTGCTATGAACATATTGGAGCATGTATCCTTATTGCATGCTTGGGAATCTTCTGGGTATATTCCCAGGAGTGGTATGGCTGGGTCCTCTGGAAGTATCATGTCCAGTTTTCTGAGGAATCACCAGACTGATTTCCAGAGTGGTTGTACCAGCTTGCATTCCCACCAGCAGTGGAGGAGTGTTCCTCTTTCTCCACATCCTCACCAACACCTGATGTCTTTAGTGCAGAATTCTATCAGACCTTCAAAGAATTTCTAATACCAATGCTCTTCAAACTATTCCACAAAATAGAGACAGAAGGAACACTACCCAACTCATTCTATGAAGCCACAATTACCCTGATACCAAAACCACACAAAGATCCAAGTAAGAAAGAGAACTACAGGCCAATTTCCCTTATGAATATCGATACAAAATTACTAAACAAAATACTTGCCAACCAAATCCAAGAATACATCAAAATGATCATTCACCATGATCAAGTTGGCTTCATCCCAGGGATGCAGGGTTGGTTCAATATACCGAAATCCATCAACGTAATCCACTACATAAACAAACTCAAAGAAAAAAACCACATGGTCATCTCATTGGATGCTGAAAAAGCACTTGACAAAATTCAGCATCCTTTCATGCTGAAAGTCTGGGAAAGAACAGGAATTCAAGGCCCATATCTAAACATATTAAAAGCAATTTACAGCATACTGATAGCTGCCATCAAGGTAAATGGAGAGAAACTTGAAGCAATCCCACTAAAATGAGGGACTAGACAAGGCTGCCCCCTCTTACCATATCTCTTCAATATAGTACTTGAGGTACTAGCTAGAGCAATTCAATAACATAAGGAAGTCAAAGGGATACAAATCGGAAAGGAAGAAGTCAAACTATCACTATTAGCAGATGATATGATAGTATACTTAAGTGACCCAAAAAAACTCCATCAACTAAGAATCTTATACTAGCAGTTTTTTTTCAATTAAAATAGAGAAAAAAAGACTATTCTAAGAAAAGTGCAAGTTATTTAATACATAACCAATAAGTTACCCCTGCATAAGTTTTCTACAAATAAAGAACATAAAAGAATAAAAGAAAGACAATATACAGAACACAGGAAAGAATATCTTCCAGAAATGCAAGTGATAAGCTGATAAACTGGGAAGGGAAAATTATGGCCAATACAACAAACCAATAAATCTTCAACACTATCTGTTATGAAAGAACAGAATTATCAGTTAAACAGCCAACCTGAACATCAAACAACAAAATAGGAAACAATCTATAATTCATTTCAACAATAATCTTTAAAGGAAATTGCACTTTGATTCATCAATTAAGACTGGACTATAAGAGTAAACTAAGGGACGTTATCTGTTTCCTGTCTCTACAAAACTCACGCAGTTAGGTAAAAGATATATAAACTGAGAGTGTAGAATTCAAACTACCAACCAGAATGAAGCTATAGATATTGTATCTGATAATGTAGGCTTCAAACCAGGACTTTACACAGTAAAATGAACAAGTCATACAGAGAACATGCATATTGTAAATATTTAGCATCAAATCCTAAGACCTCCCCCTATGTTATTAAAAAGAAAATGAACAGACAAAGAAAAATGAAAACACTCCCAAGATAACAAGCAAATGACCACAGCGATTTGGACAATAGAATTGGAAGAATGCATTGCTTCATTCTTACATCTATAAAAATGTAAACAATGAAACATCAGTGCCAAAATATCCTGCATACAAAATGCATTTAACTGATATCTGCATATTTCACACATCATATAGGGAATATTTATTCTTCTCTACGCTGCAAGGGTCTTTCTCTAAAATTTACCATATTATTGTCAGCAATATAATCCTCAATATATTTTTAAAAATCAAAACAACTCTCTGCATTCTATTAGACCCACAGTGGTATAAAGCTAAACTCAATATCAGAAAATGTATAAAATACTTGGAGGCTTTTGAATTAACAGTATATCATTGAGGAAATCAAGGAGAAATTGAAAAGTATCTATAATCAAATGAAAATCATAACAAACACAAACCCCTAGGTCCTCTGGAATATATAGACAAGGCAGTCCTTCGAGGAAAACCAATAGCTACAGATACTCACATTAAAAATCATAGAAATCTCAAAAGGAAAATAACAAGAAGTCAGTCCCAAGCCCAGTAAATAGCAAGAAATGATAAAGATTTGAGAAGAAATTAACAAAATAGTGTAAAATATCAATATACAGCATTAAACAGAGAAACAATTCTTTGAAAAGACTCTATTGAGTAATTCCTTGCCAAATGAACCAGGAAAAGGAAAGAAATCACAAATTAATATAATTATAAAAGGGAATTGTGACATCAGACACAAATGAAATACATAACAACATAGAACCACAGACATAGGGAACATAATACATGACATAGAGTTAGACTCATCCAGTGGCATACCAATCCATAACATTCACAAACATGAATTCATATGCAAACAGATTATGCATAATGAACAACAAAAGTTGTTCCCCAATATATAATGAACATCAAAAGTTAAACACCAGGAAAAAGTGCCATTCAGTAAATAGGACAATGAAATGAATAGGTAATTCTCCAAAGAAGAAATACAAAGGTCAAGAAAAAGGTGGTGTTGGACAATATAATGTTGGAGAATACTCACTTGAGAAAAAAAATCCATGAAGTTATTGACCGCCCAATGGTAATGAGACAACCTTCATATTTTTAAAAGAAGGTTTATAGACCAAAATTGGTTTAATTTTTTAACATTTTAAAATACTAATTCTTAAATAATTTGATAAATGAATTTAGATCACACCTCCCTCACCTTCTCCTTGTCATCTCCATTTGTGTCTCTCAACTACTTTTCTTTGTTTTCTTTTTATTCATTTTTATTATATATTTTATCTATTTACATTTCAAATGTCATCTCCTTTTCCAGTTCCTTTCCAGAAACCCCCTATCCCATCCTACCTCCCCCAACTTCTATGTGGGCATTCCAAAAACCACCCACCTACATCTGCCATCCTACCCTCGAATTCCCCTACAATGGGCCATCAAGCCATCACAAGAATAAGGGCCTCTTCTCCCATTGATGTTTGACAAGGTCATCCTTGGCTACATATGGGGTTGGACCCATGGGTACCTCCTTGGTTGGTGGATTAGTCCCTGGGAGCTATGGGGGTCTGGTTGGTTGATATTGTTGTTCTTCCTATGGGGTTGCAAACCCCTTTAGCTCCATCATTTCTTTCTCTAACTCCTCCACTGGGGACCCTGTGCTCAGTCCAATGGTTGACTTTGAGCATCTGCCTCTGTAGTTGTCAGGCTCTGACAGAGCCTCTCAGGAGACAGCTGTATCAGGATCCTGTCGGTATTCACTTTTTGGGATCCAATAGTCTGGGTTTGGTGACTATATGGGATGGATGCCCAGGTGGGGCAGTCTCTTAGTGGCCTTTCCTTAAGTCTTTCCTCTATACTTTGTCTCTGTATTTGCTCCTGTGAGTATTTTGTACCCTTTTCTAAGAAAGACCAAAGCACCCACAGTTTGGTCTTCCTTCTTGAGTTTCATGTGGTCTGTGAATTGTACCTTGGTTATTCCCAACTTTTGGGTTAATATCCACTTATCAGTGAATGCATACCATGTGTGTTCTTTTGTTATTGGGTTACCTTACTCAGGATGATATTTTCTAGTTCTATCCACTTGCCTAAGAATTTTATGAATTTATTGTTTTTAGTAGCTGAGTAGTACTCCACTGTGTAAATGTACCACATTTCTGGTATCCTTTCTTCTGTTGAAGGATACCTGGGTTCTTTTCAGCTTCTGGCTATTATAAATATGGCTCCTATGAATATAGTGGAGCATGTGCCATTGCTATATGTTGCAGAATATTTTGGGTATATGCCTAGGAGTGGTATGGCTGGGTCCTTAGGTAAAAGTGTGTTCAATTTTCTGAGGGACTGTCAGACAGATTTCCAGAATGGTTGTACCAGCTTGCAGTCCCACCAACAATGGAGGAGTGTTCCTCTTTCTCCACATCCTTGCCAGCATCTGCTGTCAACTTTGTTTTTCATATTAGCTATCCTGACTGGTGTGAGGTGAAATCTCAGGGTTGTTTTGATTATCATTCCCTGATGACTAAGGATGTTGAACATTTTTAGGTGCTTCTTGGCCATTCAATATTCCTCAGTTGAAAATTCTTTGTTTAGATCTGTACCTCATTTTTAATAGGGTGACTTGATTCTCTGGAATCTAACTTCTTGAGTTATTTGTATATACTGGACATTACCCCATATCCAATATAGGATTGGTAAAGCTCTTTTTTCCGATCTGTTAGTTGCTGTTTTGTCCTATTGACAGTGTCCTTTGCCTTATAGAAGCTTTGCAACATTATGAGGTCCCATTTTTAGATTCTTGATCTTAGAGCATAAGCCATTGGTGTTCTGTTCAGAAAAATTTCTCCTGTGCCCACACTTTTGAGGCTTTTCCCCACTTTCTCCTCTATTAGTTTTAGTGTGTCTGGTTTTCTGTGGATATCCTTGATCCACTTGGCCTTGAGCTTCATACAAGGAGATGAGAATGGATTGATTTGCATTCTTCTACATGCTGACCTCCAGTTGAACCACCACCATATGCTGAAAATGCTGTCATTTTCCCCACTGAATGGATTTAGCTCCTTTGTCAAAAATCAAGTCATCATAGCTGTGTGGGTTCATTTCTGGGTCTGCAATTCTATTCCATTGATCTTTCTGCCTGTCTCTGTAACAATGCCATGCAGTTTTTATCACTATTACTCTGTAATATAGCTTGAGGTCAGGAGAGAACTTATACTAGCAGATTGACAGCACACCTAAAATCCCTAGAACAAAGAGAAGCAAATTCTCCCATGAGAAATAGACAGCAGGAAATAAACTCAGAGATGAAATCATCCAAGCAGAAAAAAAAGAACTATATAGAGACTCAGCTAAATTAGGAGCTGGTTCTTTGAGAAAATCAACAAGATAGATAAACCCTTAGCCACACTAACCAGAGGGCACAGAAACCGTATCCAAATTAATAAAATCAGAAATGAAAAGGGAGTTATAACAAATGAAACTGAGAAAATTCAAAACAGTCATCAAATCCTACTAAAAAAATCTATACTCAACCAAATTTTCAAATCTGGATGAAATGAACAATTTTCTAGACAGATACTAGGTGCAGAAGTTAAATCAGGATCAGATCTTAACAGTTAATAGTCCTATAATCCCTAAAGAAATAGAAGCAGTCATTAAAAGTCTCCCAACCAAAAAATAAAAAATCCCAGAACCAGATGGCTTTAGTGTAGAATTCTATCAGACCTTCAAAGAAGACTTAATACCAATACTCTTCAAACTATACCAGAAAATAGAAACAGACATAATACTACCCAGTTTGTTGTATGAAGCCACACTTATGCATATACCTAAACCATACAAAGACCCAACAAAGAAAGAGAACTTCAAAATTTCCCTTATGAATATCATTGCAAAAATACTCAATAAAAATTCTCACAAACTGAATCCAAGAACACATCAAAATGATCATTCACATGATCAAGTGGACTTCATCCCAGGGATGCAAGGATGGTTTAATATATGAAAATCCATCAACCTAGTCCTCTATATAAACAAACTCAAAGAAAAAAAACAACATGATCATTTCATTAGGTGCTGAAAAGGCATTTGGCAAAATCCAACAACCCTTCATGATAAAAGTCTTGAAAGATCTATCAGGAATTCAAGGTCCATACCTAAATATAGTAAAAGTGATATAAACCACACCAGTAGCCAACATCAAACTAAATGGAGAGAAACTTAAAGCAATCTCATTTAAAATCAGGGGCTAGACAAGGCTGCCCAATTAATATAGTACTTGAAGTCCTAGCTAGAGCAATTAGACCACAGAAGATGGTCAAAGGGATACAAATCGAAAAGAAAGAGTCAAGATACCACTATTTGCAGATGATATGATAGTATACTTAACTGACCCCAAACATTCCACTAGAGAACTATTAAAGCTGATAAACTTCAGCCAAGTGGCTGGATATAAAATTAACTAAAAAAAAATCAGTAGTCTTCCTCTACTCAAGGGATTAACCAACCGAGAAAGAAATTAGGGAAAAGATACCCTTCACAATAGTCACAAATAATATAAAATACCATTGTGTGACCCTAACCAATCAAGTGAAAGATCCATATGACAAGAACTCAAGTCTCTGGAAAAAGAAATTGAAGATATCAGAAGGTGGAAAGATCTCCCATGTTCATGGATTGGCAGGATTAAGATGGTAAAGATGGCCATTTGGCCGAAAGCCATCTACAGATTTAATCTGTAGATTGAATGAAAATTCCATCAAAATTCCAACTCAGTTCTTCATAGAGTTAGAAAGAACAATTTGCAAATTCATTTGGAATAACAAAATACCCAAGATAGCAAAAATATTCTCAATAATAAAAGTTGGTTTATTTTTTTAAATATACCCGCCAATTGGAGGGAGTGCTCTCTAAGGATTATCTGCATGTGTGCTCTGTTTCTCTTAGGCTGTGGATACATATTCTGATGAGCATGCAATGACACATGTATCAAATCTCAGAATGTTTCATATTTGGGAGTATCTGCATATTCATAACAAGATGGTTTGAAGTTATCATCAAAGTATAAAAACTAAATTCATTTATGTTACACAGTTAAACATCACATATGCAGATTGAAAATAATAGTGTGAAACATTTTTATATGTTCACACTTAATTTAACATGAGCACACTGCACATACTAGCAGGACTCTTTGTAATACCCTTCAGTATTTATACGATGTGTGCTGATTAAAGAAGTCTTTATTTACCTTTGCAACACCCTCAATTTTAAAATTACATTGGCTGAAGGAGACAATCCAATTGTAGCCATACTAAAGGCTGAAAACAATGACTAATTTTCTTGAAATTCGATACATTCTGATTGGTAATTTCATTCTATTCAACTCTTTCTATCATTCACTTATGATTATTACTAGAATTTTTAAAAATGGAAATAATCCCAAGTCTGAAAAAATCAATTTTACACAGTGTGTTATATGCAAAAGCAGAGGAAATGGAAAAAGTCTTAATGTGAAAAATGAATTTATCTATTATCTACAGGTACCAAATAGACATGGGATTTAGAATGCTAGAAATAACTTGAGGCATCTCCTTATTGAGAAACAGGATTTTCAGTGAGAAAATAGGACTGTGTGCAGCTTAGTGGTGGGTAAGCAAAGGACATAATGGAGCGGAAGCTTCTGCACACCAGGTACTACAATCCAAGAGGCATATAAATTTTCCAAGTACTGTTGCTGTCTTGATCCTCACAAATGTCTTATGAGATAAAACTACATTTTATGTAGTTTGAATTATCAAACTTTTAAGAAATACTGTAGTGTGTGTTGTGTCTACACCTTTTGTTTACCATCACTATACCCAACACCCCCATAGTCTTTATTTTAATGAATCTGCATCAATATTTTCTGTATCTATTTCCATCTTAAACATTTTTTATCCTGATTCCTAATGGATTAAATACTCAAGGGAGACCAGATGGACTGGCTGGGAACTTCACAGTGTGGAACTTCAGGAAAAAGCAATCTATTCCTTGAGTGTCATGATATTTCCGAAATTACACAATGCATTTTCTATAATGACAGTAAATTCATGTTAAAGAAAGATGTAGTTATTTGACACCAAATATATTTTTATTAAATTTTTATTTGTTTTGTATATGCCTGTGTTAGTATATTCTGTTCATGTAGGTGAGCATATGTTACTTCGGGCACTCATCTAGAGGCTAAACAACAACATAAGTGAGCTGATTGTTTTTAACTTTCAGTCTTGCAGATCAACCTCAGGTCATCAGGAATGGTTATGTGCTTTTAAGCATGGAATCATCTTGCCTCTCTGTACAAAAGAAGGTTTAAAATGTTAATTCTTCTTTCTCTCAAATTTATTGTTCCTTTCTTATTAGTTGATCTGTGTGCATATGTGTGTGTGTGTGTTTTGTGTGGGTGTGTGATTTTCCTGTGTATGTGTATGTCGTGTGTTTTCACATGTGTACATATGTGTGTGTATGTTTGTGTATGAGTGTGTGCATGTGTTTGTTTTTGTGTGTGCATGTGTATGTGTGTATATGTGTATGTCTATATAAAGGCAATTTGCTGGGTCTGGATACATATGAAGTATTGGAAGGAGGAAATGGAAGGGGAAATAATGAAATTATAATCTCAAAAAGTAAAATTTATAATAAAACATTTAGCTTCACAGGCTTTTCAGAAGTTGATGGCATTGGCATCATTTAATTAAAATATAAAATTATTAATGAGAAAATAAGAAAAATTTGAAAAAGTACTTATCACCATTGTATAGCAAATTTCAATGAATATGGGCAACTTTCCTTAGTATGGCTAGAAACAGAAGGAAATGGAAATTTCAGGAAGAAAATGACTATCAGAGAATCTCCTGATAGCAGTATGAATTGTGGTTTTGTTTCCAGTATTCATTTTGTCTTCATAAAATTTACAACCCCCTAGCATTCTCTGAGGTATGTTTAGTCTAGGAAGGGTCAAAATAATTCTGCTCTGCATTCATATTATGAGAACCTTACCTCTAGCTCCACTGATTGTGCTTTATTTAAACAAAATAGCAAAATGATTCTGCTCCATTCTGATTTTAATGGTGTGTGTCTAACAGCATCTATCAATTGCTCTTGTTAATCTTGTGCTCAGTAGTGGACAGTGACATATGTGTTGGTAAAAATAAACATGAGTTACTCAATGCTGAAATTGAACCACGACCTTAAAGGACTTGAACTGCACTGTTAATTTGTCATTTCTATGTTGAGCAGTATCTAAGGATAAGCATGAGGGTGTGCAAATGGAATACAACCTGACATTCCTAAAATACATTTTTTGATACTAGCAATATGTAATAAACACCCATACCACCTTGATGAAGTCATTTATTTACTTAAATTTTAGAATGCCCCTAGGCAACAATAATTATTGCTATGAAATTAGTTTTTCTGAGTTGTTACTCACTTTTTAATTAGTAGCTGAGTTACTTATTTCAAGGTAATCTGTCTATTTGGAGATGACTTGATGTATCTGATCCATTAAGGCTGCTGTATTAAGTCTTGAGTCAATTTCTGTTCTTAACATACAATCACCACTTCTGATGGCAACAATAGCATTATGATCACCCATGACTTATATTCTTTGTAGAATCATTCTCCAAATAGAACTTAATTCACCTCAGTAAGCTATTGTTTAAGATTGATTTTTGACCTCAAAACAGTCTCAGCAGACAAACTACTGGTCTGTTGGAATTTAAAACTTAATTAGAGACAAGTATATAAATCATTTGCATGTGATACTACATGCAATTTATGAATGAACATACATAATTATGTCATTTTATATACAAGAAGTGGCATGCAATAGTGAATAGGCATCTATGTTGGGCAGTTGAAGTGTGGATGTCTATTAGATATTGTTAATATCAAAACTGCAAGAGGTTTATGTTTATTCCAAGGTCAGTGGGACAGGTGTTTTGTTGCCATTATTTTTAGTTTGCTCCAAGATGTATGCCATGAAAGGGCAAAGCAATGGTCAGTGCTAATAGCCTTTAAATTTATCTTAACTGTCATCACAATAACCATAGATGAGATATTAATTAGATAAAGTCCCATAAGGTGTTGGGAGGGCAATAAATCCAACACCTAGCTGAAGAGCTCTTGGCAGTTCATAGCTGCTAGGAGAATGAGTATCAGTTTTATAAGGGTGTGAAGACACCTACAAGTATTTAAATAACACAAAATTGGACTTGCTTATTTTTTTTAAAAAAAAGATAACACAAATTTGGATTTGGGTTTGGTAGTCAGTGGAAATGAATTGCATTAAAATGCATTATATGAAATTATTAAAAATATCATAATGAAGTATATATTTTCTGCTTTGATGCTAGTGTTTCATATTTAAACTCTCATGATCTAAAGCTCATTTATTATTTATAGCATAACTGGTTCTCATCACCTCCATACCAAGTTCAAGATTCTGGTATAAAAGCATAAATCAAAAGCTGTCCAAATTTGAAAGCTTAAAGTAATGATATGTGTCTGGGGATGCCATTAATCACTATATTTCTACATTGAAAGAGGTTTGGATGCAATCAACACCCTAATAGAAGTAAGATGCCCTTTCACAGGATTTGAGAAATATTGCCTTCTTGCTTCAGCTTGAACTCTCCTGATACAATGACACAATCCTGTCTAACAAAAATATCAGATTTTAAAAAGTTCCTACTGAAATTTCTACTGATATGTTCTCAACTCTGATTATGCACAGTAGTCCATGCAATACTTAAATTCAAGAATTCTACTTCTGCTATGATTCTTTCTTGGGATCAATATATTAATATTTCTTCCACTATTCATTTTGTGACTTGAAATGTGTTAAGAATTCCTTCACATCTCTGTATTCTTCTAGGATCACACTTCAATTGACTACTTTGCCAGTAACGTGAAACTTATTATACCTTCATTGAATGTGCTTGTTTGGGTAGAGAAGACTGGTAGATTACAAATAAACTCTCGGTTTCAATTTTTGCCACTTTATTTTGTGCAATATGAACTTTCATGGTGTTTTGCATGAATTTATATCACTGATTCCTAATGTGCTTCGTGTCACAATTACTTCACATGCATTTGTATTAAGTCCTGACAGTGGTTGAGATGAAACCTGTGCAAAGAAGAGAGAATAAGTTCATAATAGGATAGAAGATTGAAGAAGATGCAGACTTCATAGAAAGACATAAAGCCCAAGGGGATCAGTTTTCACTTGGTCTGACAACAGTAATGTCTGTCCAGAGAGATGACAGAACAGGCATTTAAGGACTAAGGTATAGAATAAGCAGAAGCCTCTTATTCAATTCTTATAAATTCTTTATTTCAGAATTTAAAACCATAAAGGGTAGAAATTCCAAGAGAAATTCACCTATGTGGTCCTTTTTGGCGTTGTTTTGCTTATGCTTTTATATTGGAGGATGGAGGGAACAAGTTTACAGTTAAGATCAGGAGAGAGATTATGTTTTTTCTCCTTTACAGTTATAACTATTGTTCATTGACATTTGTGAGCATTTTGTGACTAAAACTGGCTCCCATTTGACTTCTTAGCATGTGTCAATCACATAATGAATGCCACATAAGGTACTCCCTGAGAAGCATTGCTCCTCCCAATAGATATGTTTCCTAAAGATGGCTGTTACTAACGACCGCAGCAGCAGTTTCATGACCCCATCCTGTGTGTTTCTGCCTTGTTTGAAGCATAAACATAAAAACTGAAATGAAAGAGAGAAAAATTGTGGAACCTTGTCAGCAATTTTGTGCTCTTTTGTAAATCTGTAGTGTGTATGCAGCCAGGACAGGTTGTTAGAGGATGAATTTAAGTGATGGGGATGAGCACTGTCTTTGGAGCACTCTTATACTGACATGTTAAATAAGAGGACATGAAGCTCCATAGAGACAAATAGCCAGGGCTTAAGGAGGAATTGTGTGCAGCCCGAGAGTTTAAAAGGAAGGGTATGTAAAGGAGAAAGTAACGGTGGTTATTGCACACTATTTATAATTTAGGTGACATGACTGGGAAAAAATCCAAATAATCAACACATAAATGACCCCTGCTTAATGTGGTGGTTTAAATAGGCATGGTCCCCATAGCCTCCTGTTTGAATGCTTGGCCATAGAAATAGACACCATTAGGAGGTGTAGCCTTGCTGGAAGAGGCATGGCTTTATTGGTGAAAGTGTGTCCTTGTGGAGTCAGGCTTTGATGTCTCATATATGCTCAAGCCATTCCCAGGAGCACAGTCTATTTTCTGCTGCTTGTCAGCCAGGAAGTAGAATTTTCAGCATCTTTGCTAGCACCATGTGTGCTTGCATGCTACCATGCTTCCTACTATGATGATAATGGACTAAAGCTTTGAAAGAGTAAGCTAACCCCTGTTGAATTTTTTCCTTTATTAGAGTTGTGGTAGTCATTATTGACTCTTTACAGCAATAAATGCTAACTACAACAGAATTTGGTATCAGGAGTGGGATATTGCTTGATAGACCTGACTGTGTTTCTGTTTGGAGAAATGTAGATCTTCAGACATTGGCTTAAGACAGTAATAGAATGTTTTAAGCAGGATATAATGGAGCGTACTGGTAGAAACATGTAAGATGAAGGGTGATTTGAACTTTGGAAGCCTGGCTCAAGTGATTTAAGAGGATAAGAATCTTAGTATGTAGCTTAGAGATGATTCTTGTGATATTTTGGCTAAGAATTTGGCTGTATTTTGCCCTTTTCCAAACTTTCACCAGTTAAAGTGAAGAATTTTGCATTAGTTGCTTTGGCAGCACAAATCTCAAAATAGTCTAGTATAGATGTCATATGGTTACTAGTGTTCACTCTTATGAAGAGAGTTTTTATAAAAAGGAACAAATGGAGCAAGGAAAAAAAGATATGGTTCAAAGAGAAAGCGAAACTAGCAGTGGAATGGAGCTAAATCCTGTGTTCAAGGTGATAAACAGATTAAAGATATTAAATAGAATAAAGGCAGTCTTGACCTTGGGGCAAGTGTGCACCCAGTTAAGCTTCTACCTTGTGAAAGGAATGAAAGAACAGTTTAGGTCCAGTCACAGTGCTACACCATTCAATCCCAACACCTAGGTGACAGAGTCATATGGATCTCTAAATTCTAAGTCAATGCAGTCTACAAAGAAAGTTCCAGAACAGCAAAGCTTAGGTAATGTAGGAAACTATAAAATCCAGAAAGTTGGTGTAAATGTAAGTTGAATGAGTGGGGCAGGTTTCAGGCCCACAAGCATCAGAATTTGCCAACTTCAACTACATGGTTGTGGCTTTAGAGTCAAGGATAGAAGAAAGGGGTTATATAATCTCCCTCCTTGACTAAAGTAAGCCACTGATGACAGCCATGATGCATGAGTGAGGCCCAGAGAGGCCATAGTGTGACATTGTGAATATGAAGCCTGGATTGCCTTGCAGACTCCAAGAGCTTAGAGATGATAGAGCTGTGGGATACCTGGCAAGGAGAGCTGCTAACAGAGACTGAAAACAGCCCAAAAGAAAGAAGTATGTTGTAGTCAACAAAGCTGAAAGGATTTGGATACATAAAGAGCACATTGATATCATACATGAAGATACAGAGTTAGGACTTTGTCTAGCTGGTTTTCAGTCTTGTTCTGGTCTAGGATTTCCTCAATATGTTATTTTCCCTACATTTTGGAATGGCAACATATATCCTGTGCCACTATACATTAGAAGTATGTGATTTTTTAATTTTGATAGTGGATTACATTTAAGAAATTGATGAACCTCAGGGGAGACTTTGAACTTTGGAGTTTTAAACATTGTTGAGATTCTGATAGACTATGGAGACTTTTGAATTTAGACTAAATGCATTTTGAGTTATGTTATAGCTATAAAACATATGGGGGTCAGGGCTTTGAATGGGATAGTTTGAATATATATGGCTTTCACAGATTTACTTATTTGAATGTTTGGTCCATAGGGAGAGGCACTATTAGGAGGTGTAGCCTTTTTGAAGTAGGTGTGAAGTGTGTTACTGTGGGGACAGGTTTTGAGGTCACATATATGCTCAAGGTGCTCTGAGTTACAAAGTTTCCTTCTGTTGCCTGAGGATCAAGATTTATAACTCTCAACTCTTTCTCTAGGACCATGCATGCTTGCATGTTTGCATGTTGACAGTAGACTAAACCTCTAAAACTATAAGGCAGCCTTAATTCAATGTTGTGATCATGGTGTCTCTTCAAAGCAATAAAACCATAACTCTCTCCCTCCCCACCTCCTCTCTCTTTCTCTCCCTCTCCCTCTCCCTCTCCCTGTCTCTTTGCTATTATGACAAGATTCTTTCTATCTTTATGTTCTATATTGTATTTGTATATTATACTTCACATTTCAAAGGCTACATATTAGGATTCCCATCAATATAATTAGTTTCATTATTCATAAACTTATTTCAAAAATAATTCCTGAGCAGCTACTAGATGCCAAGCACTTTGTTAAGCCTTCGAAATATCACATAGAATAAATGTCCAAAATTTGCCCAAATGGAGCTTTGAACATAGGGTAAAATGATACCTCTGCAGTCCTCCCAAATGCAATTCCCATATATTCTGTGCCTTAGGAGTTGGTTAGGTCTGAAATGCTGAATAGTCATAGGACACAATGGAAAGGTTATTTCTTTCTTCAGTAGCTAGTTAAAGAATGGAAAACTACGTAAGAATCAGCATCATATTCAAAGGGAAGTATATGTATGGACATTTGGGAAGAGTGCCAACATTTACAAAACAGATTCATGCAGTAAAAGTGTTATTGCTATTTGTGAACTTTTGTCATTAGTGAAAGCATTTAGACTATGAGCTGATCATTATTGGTAAAGATGGAAGTTCGATGGAAATGTGGACATTAAATTGGATTAGTCTTGAATACTCATGAGCTAATAATCTCATGATCTTGTAAGTAAAGTTTAGATATATATGACAGCTAAATGCATCTCAGAATCAATTTTGTAGCATAATAAAAAAAATCCTCTTTGGACCTTACCTTGGAGAAATGATAAGATAAAATGGAAATAAGTGAACTGAGTTGCATCAAAAACTGGTAAAAAGCAAAACTATAAAAACAGAGTTATTTTTATTTGACACATTACAGAAAAGTTGTAGGATTCAAAACAAGGAAAAATAGTTCACCCCATTTTGAAATAAAGTTGTGAGTATACACATTATAGGTCTGTAATTTATATAACCTATCTGCTGGTCATCTACTATGAAGACATACTCGGCACGTGGCAGCCTCTATTTTGAAATATAAAATTGTAATGGAGTTCACTAAATAGCAGAAACAATATAAGAACAACTAAATGCATTTAGTGCAGAGTTCTTTGGCAAATGTATAATTTAATACACTTTGGTAAACCTGTTTCAAATAACAAATGTGTGCTAACATCTTCAGCCCAGTTAAATAAGGGTTTATGGGCAGGCTTATGAATTCAAAATTAGTAACATAAAAGTCTATTTTGGAACTACAGGAAAAAGTGACTGTGTTTAGAAAGGACACGTATAAGTGAAAATAATCATCAATATTGAAGATAACATAAGGGGGGAGAGAGGCAGGATCATGTATGGGAGGAGGCAGGGATGATAATCAGAGGGTCAGGAATTTGAACAGAGGTGTGTAGGAATGGGGGATGGGAAACGGGGGATAACCACCAGGAAGTCCCAGATTCCAGGAAAGCTGGAGGATCCCAGGACCCCATAGGGGTGAGATTAGCTGAAATGCCCAACAAAGGAGAGGGAGACCCTGTAGAATCCATATTCAGAGGTTAAGTAAGGCTCCCAGTAGGGGAATGAGGCTACCCACTCATCCCCAAAATTTTAATCCAGAATGGCTTCTGTCTAAAGGAAATACAGGGACAAAGTGTAGAGCAGAGACTGAAGGAAAGGCCATCCAGAGACTTCCCCACCTGGAGATTCATCCATCACATATACAGACACCAAACCCAGACACTATCGTGGATGCCAAGAAGTGCTTGCTGACAGAGCCTGTTATGGCTGTCTCCTGAGAGGTTATGCCAGAGCATGACAAATACAGAGATAGATGCTCACAGCTAACCACTGGACTGAGCATGAGGACCCCAATGGAGAAGTTAGAGAAAAGACTGGAGGTTTGCAACCCCATAGGAAGAACATTAATATCAACCAACCAGATACCCCAGAAATGCCCATTTCACTTTAACAATAAGACATGACAGCAAGAGACATAAATATTTGTTAGTGTTGTATTTTTAATTTCTTATTTGTGGGGAATTGGATGCAAAATATAATATAGCTCTTTCACATTATTAAGGATTCCTCTTAGGAAATGTCTGACTTGTTACTTAAAAACTGTAACCATATACAGACACCAATCCAGACACTACTGCTGATGCCATGAAGCAGTTCTGACAGGAGCCTAATATGGCTGTTTGCTGAGAGGCTCTACCAGACCCTGTCCAGTATAAATGTGGATGCTTGCAGCCAACCACAAGACTGAGCACAGTGACCACAATGAAGGAGTTATGGGAAGGACTGAAGGAGCTGAAGGGGTTTGCAAACTTATAGGAAAACAAGAATATTAACCAACAGGACCCCCTAAAGTTCTTAGGGTCTAAACCACAAACCAAAGATTACACATGGGGGGACCCATTCCTCTAGCTGCATATGTAGCAGAGGATGAACTTATCTGGCATCAGTAGGAAGAGAAACCCTGGTCCTGTGAAGGCTCAGTGCTCCAGTGTAGGTGAATGCCAGGTTGGCGAGATAGGAGGGTTGCACCTCCACAGAGGCAGGGCAAGGGGAGATGGTATAGGGGTTTCTGGAGGTGAAACCAGGAAAGGGTTAACATTTGAAATGTAGATAAATAAAATACCCAATAAAAAATGGCATAAAGAGAAAGATGAATCAGTAAGGGAACACTGAAGACAAGTAGCTGATGTTTTACAGGCTTTTACTCAGGTTAGGGTCATGAAAATACAGGTACAAAATGACATACACTGAAGCTACCTTCATTTTTATTCCCTCTCTTTTTCTCTTCCTCTTCTTGTTCTCTGTCTTTCTCTCTCTTCTAAACACACACACACACACACACACACACACACACACACACACTCACCACCAAGCCCCAGTGTATACATTTAATTAGAAAAGTTCTTCACTCGTACAACAGCACATCAATTTTAATATTTCACCTCTCATCAGATACTTTCTTCTCAATTGAAAATGTGGTGTGGGAAAGCTCCCACCATGCAGTGATGACTTGGTCATGCTAAGACAAATAAAACTATACTTTGGGATTTGAGGTTTTTGATTTTTGTTTTTATTTTAAAAATCAATAATTTTAATCTCTAAATGTTTCTCAACTGGCTCTGATAACCCCACCCCTAAAAAGAATAGCAAGTTAAAAGTGGTAACTTTGAGTGAATAGCTACTGATAAGAAGAATTTCGATGATTAGGAGAGGCAGAATTTGAGATGTGGTGAATGATTCATTGGCTGCATCTAAAAATCACAGAATTCAGCAGGAAAGCAGGCAGGGAGGAGTAAAGATAATCTATAATTTAGCAAGGGCGCTTCAGTAGGAAGAGGGGATGTTTACACTTGGCTCTCTCCTGTTAAAATGACTTTGGGTTCCCATTTTCTTTTTAATATTTTATTGATATTAGAAAATTTTACATGAATTTAGAGAAAGTAAGCAGAAACATTCTAGAATATGTTCTACTTAAACATGACCCAGGCTCATTACATCCTGTTTCACAGATGACCTCTCATTCCCTAACTTCCTTGTTTGACAGAATTCGGAGAAATGGGAGTGGGGAACAAGAAATAATAATGTCTACTTCTGTCTTTAGGATAAAATAAATGACATTTTACATATCATTTTCTTGTTTCACATTTTAACTATGAATTCTATGAAGTCACTCAATCTCCTATTTTTTTTTTGCTTTTTAAATATTTTGAGACTTTTATATATGAATATAGTGTATTTACATGACCCACATCCCTCTGTTTCTCTTTCCAATTTTCCCCATGTTCCTGCCCCTTCTTATTTTCATCTCATCTTCTATAATCATAAGTTTTAAAATAGATACTGAGTCGCATGTGCGTTGCCCATATGTTTAGCTCTGGCCAGTAAGCAGTGGATAGCTCTAGTTCATTCCTGGAGAGAACTGATCCTCCCTCTCCCAACAGCCACTGGATCCCTGTAACTGGTCTAGTAGTGTGCTCTTGTGAAGATATCCTCCATTCACATTGGTGTTTCAACTGTAGAGTTATTCTGCAGGTCTTATCCAGGCAACTATATTGTTGAAAGTTTGTAATACAGCATCTTTATCACATCCAAAGGATAATGTCATGTTGCAATCATCCTGGTACCCTGTCTTACAGTTTTTTGACCCATCTCACATAAACACGTTTTGTTTAGCTAAATCAACATATTGAAATTTTGCAAGCTTAACTAGAAAAAAAATACTAGGTAGAAAAATGAGTATCAAGTGAATATTATACATGATACTTTAGAGATCCTAAAATGGCAGTCTAACTTCTTCATAGGCAGAAAATATAGACTGGGAAGTTTAATCACCCAAGAAGGGCTTTGGTTACATTTTCAGTTTGATTGATAAGTAAAAGAATGAGTTAGTATATGATTAACATATTCACTGCTTACATCACCTTCTCTTCCAGTTTCTATCCATAAGAATTATCACCAATACTCATATTAGCCACAGGTTGGGGAAACACCTGTGTGGTTCAGTCTGTGTGCTTGGGGAAATCCTTGATCTATATAATGGGTAAAAAAGAAATGTAATTTAATGTAAAGAATAAATGTTATATATGTGAACAATACATTTATAAACAGAACTAGAATTCTGAGTACTTAGTAATAATGATTACCAATAATTTTTTTTATTTAAAGAATCATAAGACTAGAAGAAAGACAATGCAACTTCAGGACAAACAACAATATAGCATCCCTGTTTGTTTGGAAAGATTTACTAAATGAAGAGTCATCAGAAGACCAGATAAAAGCAAACCAGATATTTCCCTCCCATTGCTGCATGGGATTATTAAAATAGAAACACAGAGGGCACATTAGAATAAGAATCTGTCTTAGTTGTGTTTCTATAATAAGCCACCATGACGCCTGTAATCCCAGCACTTGGAAGGCAGAGGCAGGCGGATCTCTGAGTTCAAGACCAGCCTGGTCTACAGAGTGAGTTCCAGGACAGCCAGGGCTGTACAAAGAAACCCTGTCTCGAAAAACCACACACACAAAAAGCCACCATGATCAAAATAGCTTGGGGAAGAAAGGGTTTATTTGGCTCAGATATCCTCTCACTGTACAATGAAGGAAGAAAAGGCAGAGACTCAAGCATGGCAGGAAGCTGGGAGGTAAGAGCTTTAATGGACTGTTCCTTTCTGGCTTGGTCTTGAAGACCTTGTCAGCCTGCTTTCTTATAGGACCCAGGGTAACCAAGTCGGGAGTTGGCACCACCCATATAGGCCAGACCTCATAGTAGTTACTAGTTAGGAGACTTGTCTACAATAGACTTGTCTACAGCCTGATTATATGGGGCATTTCCCAAATAAGGTCTCCACCTTTCCAATGCCTCCAGCTTGTGTCAAGTTAACAGAAAAGGCAACAAGAACAGAATGCAAAGAGGAGACTGTATGAAACCCAACTTATTGAAAAACTATGGTGCGTACACCTAGAAGAAAAGGTGAAAACATGCATTTAGTTGTTTGGTGTGGGAAAACTCTGCTAATTAAAGTCGAAGCCCACCTCGAGTAGATAGCCTCTGGGCTCTGTGCAATATGAGGCTTCTACTTCTCTGACCTTGTCAGGGGAATACTAAGCCCTCACATATGCCTCTACCTGAGGAATGTCAAGTAGCCTCATTTATATTACAGGTTCACTTTCCTTTCTCCCAATAAGAACCTGTTCAGCCAGCACTGGAGATTTCTGAAATGCTTCTCCATGTAAATGAGGCATTCCAGGTTTCCTAAGTCCCCAGACCATCCTGGATGTTCCTAACCACAGTCCTCCAAAACTTTATCAGCCTTAAATCACCCAAAGTAAAGCTGATCTGCCTCCTGATAGCTGGTACTGGTGTGGTCTTTCACCTTAAATACTCAAAGGGTTTCTGAACGCCACCCCATCATATTCCCCACCCTGCCAGTCTCCCCTCTCCCCACACACACCATCTCTGCTCCCTTTGCTCTAGTGGACCAAATCGGCTGTCACTCCACAAGGGTCAGAAGACACACAGTTTGAATCAAATAACTAGGAGTAAATACCAAAACAAGAATGTAAATTCAAGGACAGGACAAGCGATTTTGACTTTTTAATCTGTCAAGTCTTTATACATAATAACTTTGTCGTGTTTAAGTGTATTACTCGAACCCAAAATAAAAATTATAAGAGAGGTTGTATACATAAGTGCTCATGTTCTTACACACACACACACACACACACACACACACACACACACACCACTACATCATTTAAATTGGTAATAATTGCTGACTGAATATTTGCTTCTTCCCCATCTTCACATGGGATGATGCTTGACTGTGGGGCTTTCAGCCAATAACCAGTTCACTTAAGTGAGGCCCATAAGGGGTGATGATGATGGGAGTTTCTTCACCTTACTTGGTCTCCACCTTGATCCTATACTGTTCAGCACCCAGAATTGACAGATGCCAGCTTGTTCTTTAAATGGCTCAGTCTGGTTTTTGGGGGACAGCATTCCAAGCTGACACAGCAGTAATAGAAGTAATAGACTTCTAGGTCCCTTCTACACTATTTACTTGGATGAAGCTTAAAGTATTTTGAAAAATAAAATAAGGAAATTACAAGATAAGTATTGATGTAGTTATATAATTTAAAACTATATTAACATTAGTTACATCTATAATGTAAAGATTTCATGAAATCAACAAAATTCAAAGTACCCCTTCTTATGTGTTTATCTATTTATTAAGCAATCTTTTTCCTTTTAAAATTATTTGAGTGCACAAAAAATCTGACAGATAATGAGGTAAATATTTCAAAATTCCCTTATATATTATCAGAACAGAATGATTTAGTTTGAAGAGACTAATTTTGAAATTTTTAGAATTTTCTATTTGAAAATAATAAAGAGAGGTGTAATTTGGTCTGGAGAAATGGTCTAGTGGTTAAAAGCACTTGCTGCCTTTTCAGAGGACCCAGGTTTGCTTCCAAACCCCACATGAGCAGCTTACAATCACCTTTCACTCCATCTTTAGGGCACGGGAAACCCTCTTCCATAGTCCTGGATCTTCAACGCACACACATGCTACTAATAAAAATAAAATAAAATTTAAAAGTGATTATAATTTGCTTCATGTTTTACCTTTCATTCTCATGTGCAACTAAGACTATTTTGAGCAAGCACTAAGGTATTGGAGCCAGTTGATCAATAACATGTCTGTGTATTTCTTAAGGTGAGACTGCATACATCTTTTGTATTAATAAGTTCTGTGTAAAGGAAGAAGTTTGAGTTTGGCTAATTTGCCTTCTGTTGCACCCTGCAAATGCCCACACACTTGACCTCCTGACTTTTGATGTTTCTCACTGGCACAGCACACCCGAGTTTAGTAAGGGTTTGTCAACCAGTGTTCCAGATTGACCCCTTCCAAGGCTTAGGGAGAAGAGGTTAGTAAAGGAAAAGCAAGTGCCTTACTCTTTCAGACTCTTGCTAGACTGCTACTAGTGTGGGGTCGTCAAAGGTATTATCAGGTAACAAGTGTCCCTTTCTCCCTGGGAATTAAAAATAAGTAGCAGAAGGAGGCCAGCAGCAGCCCGTAGTGTTTTCCCAGTACACTGTTTAGCATGGCAAAATGAGGGCTACCCGGGAATTATGCTAAACCTCCCATGGAGCAGCAGGGAATTTATCTTCCAGCTTTGACATGTCCACAGCAAACTACATATGATGAAGGCACATATTTTATGCACAAGTAGGCACATGTTCTTTCTTTCCCTGGAAATCAAGCTAAAGCTCCTGTGGTATATATTTTCTTTCTCAGCATTCTGTGACCCTAACATATTGAAGACCCCCAGACTGGACTATTTAACCCGTCACATGCCGAGTAAGTGGCAACAGCCCGTTTTTCTCTCCCTGAGTCTGAAGGAACAGATCTCGGAGCATCTAATGGGAAGACTGAAGGATAATGTGTTCAACTAAATCTGCCTTTGTATTTTCATCATTGGCTAAAGAATGTGCTTTTCTTGGATAACACTTATTATTTCCTAAATTCAGTAATTTCACTCCATTGTTCAAACACAGTTATCCTGATAGAAACCAAATCAATTAGCTGGGTCGACCTACATACATTTAAGGACTCGGGTCATTACAGCAATTTTAAACCAACGTTGGTTTGTTAGTTCTTCAACTGATAAATAACTCATGGCAGAAAGGCCTCTGGGACTGCAATACCATAAGTTTAGGTGGATAGAATCTTGCACTAATGTAACCATTCCTTTAACACCACTGAATACCCTTGATCATATGATTTCACTTCATTCAACTTCCTGATGTAGCTTTGCATTTTGAACCTTACATTTTGCATTTTTCCTTTTTCAGTTTTTTTATTCTTGTTAAAAACTCTAAGGCCAAATTTTGTGCACGGATTTTTGAGACTTACTTTGTCAATCCAAATAATGTAAATCCCTTTACCTAAACATAAAGGAGACTAATCAGACTAGGGTAAAATTAAGCAACATTCTTTGCTAAAACATCATAAGAACCATCTCCAGAGTTGAAATAATCCCAAGCCCCCATATCTATCTTATTCTTATTCCAATGGCCCCTTAACTTCCACTTAATTCATGATTATATTCATTAGTTTTCTCTCCAGCAGAGAAACTTTGGAGACTTCTCCTTGTGAACAGACTTTACCACATTTATTACATTAATAGTTTTTTCTCCAGTGTGTGTTCTTTTATGATAGCGGAGATTACTGTACTATGCAAAAGCTTTACCACAGCGTTTTCGATGTGTCTCTGCATTTAGAGGCAAGAATAGCAGGGACTAGTGAGATAAGTAATGCTGGATAGCTGTAGTTCAATAATTGGAGGTGATGGAGAAGAAATCAGCATCACCGAGGTGAAATATTCTGGGTAGTGTTTTCTGAGTGACAAACAAGGTGTGTCCCAGAAATCATCATGGTTGTACCTAGTGGTGCAGCTGGACTTCGTCATGTGTAAGAATCACCCATGTGGTGTCATGCAGAGCAGGTGAGGCTTGGCACCATTGAGCAGTCATAACAGAGGCCATCTGTCAAGCCTAGTTGCAGCAGAAGAACCCAGCATACTGAAGGTGCAAGTACCATGGCATGAGCAGCAAGAACAGCAGGAGCAGGAGAGTGGACTCAACCAGACCTTAGAGTGATACAGAGGACAGAGCTGGAGAGGAGACCCAATCTCTTTGGAGGAGCAGAGATGATAATGTGTGGATCCCAGACATTGAAACAAGAAGCTGTGATATCTCCAAGTTATTTTGGAGACCACAAGATTTTGAGATGTGTGATACCTGCTAAAAAATGGAATAAAACCCAGTTAAAGAGAATGAATTGTGCTCCAGTGAAAAAAGCAGTAAGGATTTGGAGCTCTGAAGAAAACTTTGACATCAGGCATGGACATGCAGAGTTTGGAGATTGCTCAGCTGGCTTTGATCTTCTTTAGGTCAAGTATTTCCTCATGATTACATTTCGGTATGATGAAGTATACCCTGTGAATTTTAAGGTCTATGATATGCTTTTTGATTTTGCAAATATAGGGGATTACTCTTGCATGATAGGATTAATCACAGAAGAGTCTTTGACCTTTGGTGTTTTAACATTTTTGAGACTTCTATAGATGATGGTGCCTATTGAAGTTGGAACTCATGTCTTTTGTACTATGCTTTGTTTAAGTGTGGTCCCCATACACTCATGTGTTTGAACAATCATATGGGACCAGGCACTGGAATATGGTAGTTAGGATTTATTTGGGGGAGGCAGTGTCACTATTAGGAGATGTAGCTTTTAGTAGAAAGTTTATCACTGTTCAGGTGGGCTTTGGGGTTCCACCTGAACCCCAGTGCTGAAGAAACCCTCCTATTACTTCCCTGGAAGATGTCGCTTCCTAACTTTCTTTGGATAAAGATGAAGAACACTCATATCCTTCAGCATTATGTCTGCCTGCATGCCTACCAAGTTTTCTGCTATGAGGAAAATGTACTAAACATCTGAAACTGTAAGGCAGCCCCAATTAAATGTTTACTTTTATGAAAAAAAAAAGGCTTTTCAGAAAAGAGTAGAAGTTGAAGTATTGGCAATGAATATCATGTTGAGAATGGGTTGCTGCTACCATCTATTCCTCTTTGCCTCTCCTTGCTTTCCTTCAGGAGTTACGCCTTTATCTTGTCTTTTAGTATACTACTGGAAAGAAAGAATTAAGATATTTTGTAATATGCAGAAAGGCTCTTTCTTACTTTATATTCAAGTGTTATTCATGTAAGTTGGGATGTTTTACCTTTTCATTCACTGAAACATTTATTAAGCCACCTTTCCCATGTGCCATTTTAGCTCAGAGGCTACAGAGGTAAACAAAAATCATAATCATGGAAGAATTCTCTGTTTTCTCTATGTGCACATGGTGCATTTGTATTTACTAGTATTTATAAAGCTATGCAAACAAGTGTAACAACTATGGCAATACAGTTGTAAATTATACTTGATATATGCAAAGTCAGATAAGGAAATGTGCAATAAGATAAATATAAGACATATAAGTAGATTTATGTAATGCCATTTATAACTTGCTGGTTTTGTGTGGCAAGTTGACACAAGCTAAAATCATCAGACAGGAGGCACTTCAATTAGGGAGATGGCTCCGTGAGATCCAGCTGTACCACATTTATTCAATGGCTCCTGCTTTGAGGATCCTGCACTGAGTTTCTGCTCTGAATTTCTTCAATAATGAACAGCAATATGGAAATGTAAAGCAAATAAACCTGGTTCTCTCTAACTTGTGCTTGGATCATGGTGTTTTGTTGCAGCAATAGAAACCTTAAAACACCACTGAAATATATTTAAGTTTATTTAAACATTACAAGTTAAAATAGCCACATATTATTTAAATTGAGATATTAGTCAAAGATTTTTTCAAATCAAAAGTGAGAAAATATCTTCCTGATTTCAATACAATGGATACTTAACAAAGGAAAAAATACCAAGTTCCATTTTATTTTCAGAGATAAAGAAAAGTATGCTTGCTTTTTTATGTGACAACTCAGCTGAGATACAAAATCTAGCTTTCAGTGAAATTCTACCCAGCTGACATTTCAAAGTCAAATTCTAAATCAGTAGCTGGCCAGGAAATAGAGAAGAATATTTGCATTTGTGAAATCCATTTTCCTAACCACCCATCACTCATGCCTACATGCTAAGAACTCAGTACCCCAGTCACTGGCCTTCTCTATTTTGCCAAATACAGTCACAGTAATTACTGTTTCTATGAAATTCTGCAACCAGAATGTTTCCTAGTGTCTCTTTCTACATACAAAATTCAAAAGGTGTTTGAGTCTTATTTTTTATTGGATATATTCCTTATTTATATTTCAAATGTTATCCCTTTTTCCAGTTTCTTCCCTTCTCAGATAGCCCCTATCCCACCCTCTCTCCCCCTACTTTATATAGTATTTAGATAGACAGACACATAAGAATAATGGCTTGATAGATCACAGACTGACAGTTTGTGAAGGACGGTGTGATTGTATTGATATTTATTTAATTATATAGATGTAATCAAATCAGAATCTAAATATGACTATAATAAAACAGGTTTAATTTAATAGTAATATGCCAAGAATTATTATGAGTTGAAAGAATCTGAAAAAAAATGTAAGGACTTAATAACAAAAGCACATTTTATGTTTCTTACTAAACATGCACCTATACTGATATTTTATTGTACATGCTATTGAATGGAGGACAGGATGCATGATTTGTTAGATCAGTTGCTCTCAACCTGTGGGTCTCAGTCCTTTTAGGTTCACATATCAGATATTTACATCAAAATTCATAACTAGCAAAATTACAGTTATAAAGTAGCAATGTAATAGTGTTATGGCTGGGACCACCACACCATAATGAACTGTAATAATTGGCTGCAGCATTGGGAATGTAGAGAATCAACTGCTTTAGATGCTTAGGGAAGGGACCTGTTACATGCCTGGGTTTAAATGTGATGGGGACTAGAAAAAGTAACACAATAAGGAATGTACTCTTGAGATGAGCACAGTCTCTGTATATGTAAATTAACACTTATTTGGTTTTTTATTGGATATTTTCTTTATTTACATTTCAAATGTTATCCCCTTTCCTGGTACTCCTCCCCCATTTCTGGAAACCACATATCTCATCCTCCCTCCTTCCGTTTCTAAGAGGGTGTTCCTCCACCCACCCCACCTCCTGCCCTGGATTGCCCTACACTGGGCATTTTTTTTGCCTTCATAGAACCAAGGACCTTTCCTCCCATTGATTCCTGACAAGGCAATACTCTGCTACATTAGCTGGATCCTTGTATACTCCTTAGTTGATAGCTTAGTCCCTGGGAGCTCTGGGGTGTCTGGTTGGTTGTTGTTCTTCCTATGAGGTTGCAAACCCCTTCAACTCCTGCAGTCCTTTCTCTGACTCCTCCATTTAGGACCCTGCACTCACTCCAATGGTTGGATGCAAGCATCTGCCTCTGTATTTGTAAGGCTCTGGCTGGGCCTCTCGGGATACAGCCATATCAGGCTCCTTTCAGCAAGCATTCTTGACATCCACAATAGTGTCAGAGTTTGGTGACTATATATGGGATGAATCCCCAGGTGGGAGTCTCTGGATGGCCTTTCCTTCAGTCTCTGCTCTACACTTTATCTTCATATACACTCCATTGAATATTTTACTCCCCTTCTCAGAAGAACCAAAGCACCCACACTTTGGTCTTTCATCTTCTTGAGCTTCATGTGGTCTGTGAATTGTATCTTGGGTATTCAGAGCTTTTGGGCTAATATTCACTTATCAGTGAGTGCATACTATGTGTGTTCTTTTGTGATTAGGTTACCTCACTCAGGATGATATTTTCTAATTCCATCCATTTGCCTAAGAATTTTATGAATTCATCATTTTAAAGTGGCTGGATATAAAATTAACTCAAACAAATTAGTAGCTTTCCTTTTCTCAAAGGATAAACAGTCCAAGAAGGAAATTAGGGAAACAACACCCTTCACAAGAGTCACAAATAATATTACATACCTTGGTGTGACTCTAACCAAGCAAGTGAAAGATATGTATGACAAGAACTTCAAGTCTCTGAAGAAAGAAATTGAAGATCTTATTTGGCAACATTCACAACTCAGACAGACAAACAGAGAGGAAATCAGCCTTGTCTGGGCAATTTGCTGGGTGCTGTGGCAGTTGCGCAACACTGCATATACTCTTTATTTTTTTAATTTATCTTTCCATTTGTTTATATCTCAAATGTAACCACTTCCTGGTTACCCCCTCCACCAACTCTTCCATCCCACATCCGCCCTACCCCCTCCACTCTGCCTATATGAGAGTGCTCTCCCAACCTCCCATACTCTCCCACCCCACTGCTCCAGCATACTCCTACACTAGGGCATTAAACCTCCCTGGGTCCAAGAATCTCCCCTCCCACTGCTACATATATATCTGGAGACTTGGATCCCTGCAGGTATACTCCTTTGGTGGTCTAGACCCTGGGGAAACAGGGTGTTCAGACCAACCTTTGTCGCTTTTTCCAAAGGGGTAGGAATCCCCCTCCATCCCTCCAATCATTCTGCCAGCTCCCTCACCAGGTTCCCTGAGCTCAGTTTGATGGTTGACGCCAAGCATCCACATCTGCATTGGTCAGTTGCTGATTGGACCTCCCAAGGAACCGACACAGTATGTTCCTCTCAGGAAGCACCTCTTGACCACAGCTACATGTAGTTGTCTAGCAGCCATGAACAAACTGCATTTACCTGAAGGGGAGCTGGAAATGAAAAGGATGGGGCAGGGGAAGAGAAGGATGAACAAAAACAAGGTTCTGATCAGCTGGATTTTGTTGCAAAGCAAGCTTAGCAGGCAGTCTCTTCTTTTAAATTCCTGTAGGAAGTTGTACCTGCAACCACAAGATGACTCCCTCTAGGTCTTTAAGCCCATTGTGGTAAACACTCAAGGTCTGTTCAGCCTGCTCAAGGTTTGGGAAGAGCACAGCAACAGTGGTGGGTTTGGTCTCTGCAGACATGATGGATCCCAGATGGGGCAGTCCCTGGTTGGCCCTTCCTTCTCTGTTCCAAAAATGATCTCTGTTCCATTTTTGTCGCTGTTCTTGCATTGGACAGGAATATTTCTTGGTTCAAAACTTCAAGATAGGTGGGTGGGTCCATCCCTCAACCAGGAGTTGTGCCTATCTACCTGAAGTAGTCTCAACAGGTTCTATTTCCCCTTCCCTATGCATTTCAGCTAGTCACTCCCTTTGGGTCCTTGGAGTCTCATGTTTTTCTGGTGTCTGGGACCCTCCAGTGGCTATCACCAGTTCATCATACTCCTTTTAATTTTTTCTAGTTTACATGCAGAAAGTCCATTCTACCATTTGACCCACTCACCCACTTATTATCCTCCCTGTCTCCATCTCTAATGGTCCTTTTTTCCTTTCTGGTGGTTCTTTGAGACTCAGCTCACCCACTATTTCTACACACCGGTATTTTGAAATAGATTAGGTAAGAATGAAAATGAATAATGCTTAGACTTTTGTTTAATGTTCAGCACTATAATCAGTTAAAAGTATAGTATTCCTGAGTGTGGATGCACATTGAAGAATACTTAACACCGAAGACTCATTCATGAGTGTACAACTGCAAACTGAGTACATTGAAGGAACCATTTCCAAACTCTGAATGAGTCTGCAAGAGCTCAGCATATGTTTGTACATATATGGGATGTTAGACATCAGTGCATATTGGCATATTTGGGACCCAACAGTCCCAGATAATTTTTAATTTATTTAATCTGAGGAATCATCCAAGCTAATGTTTGATTTGAATAAAATATATCTGAAAGGAATTTTGAAAAAGTAAGGTGTAGCATTTGTCAATAATAAAGAAGTTAATATTCCCAACGGCACACATGAAAGAAATCAGTCCTGTGAAACTGTCCAAGTGGAGCTATTTTTCCAAATACTCTCTTTGTTAGTTTTTTGTTCTTGAGAATATACTTAAATTGCAGTGAGGTATATTGGGTATCAGAGAGATGTTGCCTTTAAGGTACATAATCAAGCAGAAACGACACTAGTATAACAGACTTGCTCTGAAAATAGTGTGGTGTAGATGGATGAAGGAAAGATTGGCAATCAAAGGTATAAAATAGGGTATGTTGCAATGTATTCTGAAAGTTACATAAACTAATTCAGTTTGCCTGGCACAGGAATCATGCAAAGGACAAAGTTTGCAGAAGATAAAATTGGAAATACTGGATGGCACCCAAATTCCAGAGAAATTGAAGAGTAGAGTTGGAAGGATTTGAATTATGAAATAAGGAAGATGAGTTAGTTCTCAGTATTAATTTCAACCCCAATCATTCATGCCTTTTGTGCTAATAACACTGGAAAATTAAATAGCATATTTTCTTTACCACCATATTGCCTGGATTTTGTTTGAAGAATGAGTACCATCAATCTGGCCCAATCTGTTGAAATATGAACTGTCAAAGCCACAGTTGTCATTATTAGTGTAGTATTCTACCAGGCCATCTTCCACTTCTCCATTCCTACTAAGCAGAGTATTTGGAAAAAAACCATTTTGCCAATGCTGTTATGAGTATTATTGCTATAGGACCCAGCCTCTGCCCTATATAGCAATTGTTTAGTTACCCAGTTGCTCCTCTTATAGTAACTTAAAATAAACAGACAGATGTCTTTATCATGGAATGAACTCTGCATAGGGATGTTAGATTAAGTGATGGTGATAGTACTGAACGTTTGAGGCATTATATTGTCTTATACAATAGTTTATACTAGGCTGATATTTTTAGTTATTCAGGAATTAAACAAGCTAAGACCACATTACAGCTTATCCAAAGCTGCCCAGTGGCACTCTGAAAGAGGCTGCCCAGTGGCACTCTGAGTTAAAAATAAACAAACCTTTAAAACAAAGTGTACCCTAGCCATAGAGAACTAACAATTAAGTCCTAAGGACATTTTCTTCATAGTGTAGGAGTCTGTAAACAAAGGAATGTTATGTATAATCCCAGGTAATGGAATAGAATTATTTTTATCTTTATCGATACATGAAAATTAGAAATGTTTATTTTTTTCCACCTGGAAAAAGAAAGAAACACGAAACACGAAGCAAATCCACACATTTAATCATTTCTGTTTCTAATTGCCTGAGAATAATAAAAATGATATTAAAATGAAAATGGGTTTAAAAATTACATTTCAGTCATGCTGTACCATTGAGAACAATACCATGTCTAAAGAGAAAAAAGAAAAAAGGCCAATTGTGGATCATGAATTTTAACATGTGGTGCCTGATTAGAAACAATGACAACGAGAAAAGTCACTAGGTAGCTTCCAGTCCATCAACTTCCAGTAGCCTAGTCCCTCCCTGTGCTAAGCAGAAGGTCTAGTATGGTTTCACTGCATCAAGACAGCGTCAGATCCAAAAGTTTAAGAAACTAAAGCAGTGGAGTCAGCACTTGATTCATGCAGACTTATCTTCATGTGATCAGTGTAGATGGCTTGATGTCTGCACACCAGTAACCACGGCCTCTTCAAGGTGGCTCTGACCACATCCAGCTACCTGAACACTAGGACCGAAGGTAGCCGGGCACTCACCTCACCTGTGAGTCCTGTCAGGGAAACTTCAACAGAAGTGCCAAGAGATTCAGGACTGAAGACTGAACTGTCTAACACCCCTCTTTCCAGCAGCATCCACAGGGCCTGGAACATCCAATACTACCATAGTTCTCATATGAGGGCAAGAAAGAAATTCCAGTTTATATATCAAAAGGTTTGCAGGGGGATTAAATTATAACACTATGTTTCCAGAGTAGGAAAGAAGCCCAAGAGACTAAGACTCATTATGTTTCTATGTTCTTATTAAAAAGTTATATTATCTAGACCAGAAAGTAGAAACCTTCAAACTTTAGGATAAATACTTTATTAGAACCAAAATTACTTCAGAGTAAGGAGAAGGAACTTATACATTAATTATGATAGCTTTCACTATTAAGAATAAAGAGGCAAAATAAGATGAGCTGGACAAAGAAGGGTAACATAAAACCTGAAAGAATATCAGTGCATTGCCTATTTATGCTAACAAAAAGCTAAGATTTATAAATCAACTGATAGACAGAAAATAAATAAAAAGTATCATAATCTCTTTATTAAAAGGAAAATGCTTTGGAGAAAATCACGTGTTTATTTCAATAACTGTTGTTTAGTCTTGTGTGAGTGGGTATTTGTGTAGACTTATGGTTCCATTTCACTCACTCACTCACTCACACACACACACACACACACACACACACACTTCAACTTTTACTCTTTTACATGAATACTGAACAGAAATTCTTTTCCTTGTAAAACTAATCTTTGCATTAAGATTCTACAGAATTGGCTAATATAAAATCCAGATGTTTTTCATATTATAATAAAATTACCACAAAATAATTAAATGTTATAGCTTCAGTAATGGTATAGCTGTTAGGTCCTATCCAATAAAGGATAGCCCAGTGGCCACTTACAAGCTGTGTCCTCCAAGTCCTTTGTATTTTGTCTGTATCATTAGTTTCATCTGGATTTTGTGTTCAGTTTCCCTCTAGAAATTAGCACATACAGTTTCAGAACGATTATCAATGGATAGACATGATTATTTACAATGTTGCAGTTTTCAGAAGTGTAGGGATATAACATGAATATTTTAAATTTAAAGTATTTGTTGCTATTAGTTTTTTCAAATAATAAAAAGTGTGTTGTCTCAGATTTCTTTTATCCCCTTTTAATTAGCTAATGACTAAAGACCCAACCCAAAAGAAAATGAACCAATGTTAATGCCTGCATTTCCCATATCATTTTTAATCTTATGCCACAATAATCTTTTAAAAGCCACCTATAAATACTTGTTATCAATTACACAAGTAATATACCTTCAACATAAATTTCAGTGGAAGCTATTCTCAGGGTAACAGTAGAATCTTCAGTTTTCCCATCAATTTTTCACGTCTGCTGACATTTCTGTTATTTACCACTTATCAAGTGATGGTGAAATGTTCTTAAAATTAGGTAAACCTCAATGGATATTTTTATTTTTTAAATATGAGATTCGTTTTAATCATTCTTCCTGAATTGCTTCCAGTTTCTTTTTCTTTTTGTAAATTGTCTTAAGTATATCGACAATTTTTTAAATTTCTTTTTACATCAATAACATTTTAATGTTCAACCATTGCTGGTTGTCTACATATTTCTATCTCCCTTTCTGCATATTACAGCTGGGTCAGAAGTGTTTCATATCTCATATTGTTTCAATCAGAATATTCTGTGTTCGCAAAGGTAGATAACCCTCCAGCTTTTTCTCTTCTGCTACTGCAGTGGAGCCATAGTTACAATAACCTGAGACCATGACCTGGGACCATTTGCACATTTGCCTTGCTCAGAAACAGTTCTCATGAATATGAAAGTTTGATTTCCAGGATTTACCATCTTAAACCTCAGCAGGAGCATCGATTTTAGAGATGAGCAAAACCATCTTCACTTTCTCTTATGTACTGTCCCCAGGAACTCCTTGTCCTTGAGTGAGTAGTATTGAATATTTTAATAATATAACCTTTCTCGTTTGGTTTTTCAGTTTTTCTCGGATGGAATTTATCATCTTGTGTGCTAAGAAAAATAAAATACCATGTGTGTGAAACACATTTATGTTTTTCCCTTTTCCTTGTTCAGTTGTTTCAATATGTTATTGATGTATATTGTTTAAGATGATTTTTAATTCTTTATCAGCAATAGTAATTTGTTCTTGCTTCATTAATTTTTGCCCTCATTTCTTTTTATTGTTCTTATTTCATAATCTTCATGTGTCTTACATTGACATTGTTTTCCTAGTTAATCCAGTGGGAAATAGCTTAAACATTTTAATTCTCTCTTGTTTTATTATGATGACATTAATGCTCTTGCTGCTCCTGCTTTCCCCCTCCTCAGTGTTTAAGGCTTTGGCATGTAGAACTGTCATAAAATTACTTTCAGGCATCCTGACTTGATGTATTCCACATCTATATGTTAGTTTATATATAACCATTTACATCATTCCTATTTGTTGGTGAGGAATTGTTCATTCATTAAAAAGACTTCCTATTTCTGTCTTAATTTATTTACAGCATTCAGAACATAAAGTTCTGTGACTCATCTCATAGCTATTTTAGGTAGATGTGAAACTTTTATATTTTCTATGTGTCCTTTTTTTGATTTTTTACACCTCTTTCTCCTTCCTTCCTTCCTTCCTCCCTTCCTTCCTTCTTTGTTTACTTAAGTGCATGTATATGCAAGCATGCACAAAAGTATACTTACTATAGTCAGAGAACAAACAACTTGCCGAGGTTATTTTCTTCCACCCAATGGACCCTAGGTGCTGGACTCAGATGTTCAGGATGCACAGCACATGCCTGCCTGTACCTGTTGAGCCTTTTCTCAGCCCATGTGCAATGTTTTGAATTACTTGTATGGTCAGAAATAACATCAATATCCTCTCCTCAAATAAGAAAACAATCATTAGTTCCATATTTAAGAGAGATTTCAGAGTCTGATTATATGCCAAAGAGAATTGAGACATGAGATCCTTTCTGAGCACAGAGGTTGATATTCTGTGCTAAGAGTTGCTTTATTACTGAAAACGTGCACTCTTCTGGTAGCACACAGCCTTTGTGGTAGTGTATGCTATGTGGTGATGTCCAAGGGCTACCTACTAAAAGTGACGAAGGCAATCTCCAAAGGCCATGAGTTGGGTGTGGCCATTGCTCTTCACTTGGTCAAGTGGCTTCTTGTACAGATAGGTTCCTCACTGTAGGCACCATCACTGTTGAAATTTAGAAAGGGAACTGACCCCATGTTAGTAATGTGGCACTTGAAAACTTTTAGCCCAAGCTTTTTACAGCTTTCTCCAGAAGCTTGTATTTCTTTCTGTAATCATCAACAGAATGAATCAGTTGTTCTTTGTTAAGCTTTCATCTGCAAGAAGTAAAGGTGACAATAGAACAGTCTTCTGTCGGGTCTTCTTGGCAGCCATCCCACAGCCCTGCTGGCCACTCTGATCTCATTCCATATGTCCACAATTTAAGTGGCAATACAATTCTCTCTGAATTGGATCATACATCACTGCAGGATACAATCCGGTGTTACCTGCTTTAAGAAATTATCTTCTCAGCTATTTCCATTTCACATTAAAGAAATGGCTCTCTGAAACTTGATGATTATAGGCTTGTAAGAACCAGATCAAAGAGAAGAAGATGCTAGCAGGGAGTCAATGTGGGAGCATTATTCTGTGTATGTAACAGCCTTCATTCCCCTTTAATGAAGCTGAATCCATTGGTAGTATTATTGACTCAGATATGACCCTGCTAGATGAAATCCTTACAAACTCACTCTAATGAAATGCTTATGTATAATCTCCCATAAAAATAATTTCTAAGGTATACCATCAGATACTTATTGATTGCTGGAGAGTTTTTAAACACATAAATGAGTTTATATTTGATTTCCTGAATCATGAAGGAGAAACTAAGGAAATCAATTATTTGTCTTTTGATTAAAGTCTTTTGAGTATTGACTTTCTCCTAGGAAGAATAATATTTTCTTTTAAAAGGACATGGTATTTTAGTAACAAAAATTGTTGCCTGTTTGCTAAGTCTATCAAATGTGTTTTTTTATTGAGAAATTATCTATAATTAGTTTTTTAATTTAGTAATTACATGGCAATGCAAATGTTTTTCTTGTCAGCATATGTATAAGGGAGCATCCAAAGATTCATTGTTATTTCTATGGACTGATTTTACTGTGCATCAAAAACCAATTTTCTTGAAAGCAAGTTTAGTCTTAGTCACTACTAGGTTAATAAGCATAAATTTTGACACTCAAAGTTGGCAAATTGAAAGATTTGTTTGTCTAATCTTTGAATAAATAATTTTGCAGTTCATGTTACTGTTTATATTTCAAATGTATTTTAGTGTGCTAGCTATTGAAGAATAAAATTATTCAATTAACAATTATGAAAGTTTTATGATCCCAATAGAAATTTATTTTAAATTTAGTTACAAAGGTACTTTACTCCACTAATTATGGTTCAAACTTAGCCATAATAATATTTGCAGACAGCTTAATGCCTCCTTACAAATTTAGTACCCTCTTTGGACTCCTTAATAAATGATCTATTATGGATAATAATTTAATTATGAGTTGTATCTTTTGTTTATCTTCACAACATACATGAGGTGTAATTTCTTGAGTCAGTTGAATTTCATGAATTTCAACTTCCATCAGGTTGAATTTCATCTGTCCGTAGGTAGCTTGCACTATGTAACAAACTACAGCAGACAATTATGTGTAAACAGTGGAAATTTATTTCTCACAGTCTTGGACTGTCCAAGATCAAAGAGTCAGCATCAAGTGAGAATGTTTTTACTCACTCTCATCTAGTGAGCAGCAGAAAGATGAGAGACAAACCCATACTCTGTCTTCACCTGGCAGAAAAACAACAAAGCAGAGAACATAAGAAGAATGTGATAATACCTTCTATATTAGTGTGAATCAATTCCTGATAACAGAGTCCTTATGACCAGAACACTTCAATAAGACCAACATTCCAGCACTGTTACCCTGGGGATTTAGTTTCTGATGGTTGATCATCATTGGGCTTTAGATTGGGCTCTGCATGAAATGCCTCTTTGGTCTAGTCTCTGATAGTGCTTCTAGACAACTGTGATTGAGGATGACCCACCCTTCAAAGTGAGTGGTGTTATCCCTGCCACTGAGGTCAGAGAGTAGACAAAAATGGAGAAAGTGAACTGAACAACAGCATTCATCTTCCTGTAATTCCTGTAAAAACTTGTGACCAATGGTCTCCTGCACCCATCATCATAATTTCCTGCCATGATAATATGTATGTTTTTTTTTAATTTTTATTTTCTATATTCTATGTTTACATTCCAAAGGCTTTCCCCTTTCCCAGTTCCCCCCCCACCATATGTCCCATAATTCCTCTCCCCCCAACTATTCCCCAATCATTCCCCCTCCCCCCACGGTTTCTCTACAAATCTGGATCCAATCTTTACAGGCCAGGGTCCTCTCCTTTCCTGGAAAATATCATCCTGAGTGAGTTAACCCAATCACAAAATAATACACATGAAATGCAATCACTGATAGGTGGATATTAGTGAGCCCAGAAGCCCTAAATACTCAAGGCACAATTAGCAAGTCAAATATGTATGCTTTTAATATGATGTACCAAAGGCAGTTAGTTATATTTGCTTGGCCCAGGAATGAGAAAAGTAAAGCAGTGTAATTTCCAAGACCTAGTGGCTGCATTCATACATTGCAGGACAGTTTTCTATTATTCCTTGCAGACCCCTAGATTCAACTTTTTTGAGTCACATTGTAGACATTCAGTACATTCAGATATTCATAGTAAGCTATTGGTTGAATAGCTGGGGAAAACATGTCAGAGAGGTGCCAAGAAGAAATAGGTTGCAAAAATTGTTTGAAAATGCTAATGGAGTCAGTATGTTCCTTTTAACTATGAGCTTCAGTGAAACCACACTAAGCGATTATTTTTATAAGTCTTCAAATTACATGGTTATCATAATATATAAGACATTTATAATATGAATGTTATACTCACTGGTCTAAACCTCAACAGAACATCTCACTTTGTAGTGTGTTGTGATATGTATGATGGAGGTTCAGGTACTTAAATCTGAATTTTCACTAATCATTTGCTCAATATTTTCTGCATCTCTGCTCTTAACTGAGGCTGTGCATAAAACCACTTATCTGACATGATTGTTTGATTTCCATCGTTTTTTAAAGAAAAATATAAAAAGTACTAAGCAAAAATTTACAATTTTTGATTGAACGGTAGAAGGAAAGACAGAAACTAATATACTCTCTTGTATTGGTATGCCATATATTACAAAAATTAATTGGATGTATTTGATACATATATAGTTTAAGTTTTCTAGAAGCTGATGCCAGAGGGTTACAATTAAAAGCCTACAATACAGCTACCTTTGAAGGCAATCTGGGAGGCAGGCTGAAAATCACTTCCAAGATAGTTTACATATATCATAAAATAATAACATTTATTATAATAATGATCATTATTTATTGTCCATTAGAAAACCTACATCTATCCACATTTTACCGATAGGCCCTCTTGGGTAGAAAGGATAATGTACTTTAGATTATTGAGTCTTGTATTAGGATGCAATCAGTGTGAGGAGACACAATGCAAGATAACTCATCAAAACTAAATTTGGGACTTGTTTATAGTTTCACAGAATTAATCATGATTATCAAGGTGGGAAGCAGACAGGCATGGTGTTGAGTAGAAAATGAGAGCTTTACAATCTGATTTGCAGACAAAAGACCCAGAGAAAGGCCTTGGGCCTGAGATAGGCTTTTGAATCCTCAAAGGCCACTCTCTACACAGCTACTCCAAGAGACCTTACCTTCTAATCAAAATGAGGCTATGGCAGACATTTTCATCCAGATTACTACAATATTAACCAGATCTCAGTTCAGTGTAAATGGACAATTGTATAAACTGTTAATGAAGTTATTATTTCTTAGTGTGACATTAAAATAAGTTTATACTTTCCTTTTATCTATTGTCAATTCCTTGCCTCTTAGATCTATCAAGCTGAATCAATAGGAGATGGTAAAAGGAAGTTATATGGATGGAGTCTACATTCTCCAAGACCCTGGGAAAAGTCAGTGATTTTCAACCTATGTGTCATGAACCTTTGGCAAACCTCTGTCTCCAAAAATGTTTACATTATGATTCATAACAATTTCAGAATTACAGTTATAAAGTAGCAATGAAAATATTTTTATACGCCGGGCGTGGTGGCACACGCCTGTAATCCCAGCACTTGGGAGGCAGAGGCAGGCGGATTTCTGAGTTCGAGTCCAGCCTGGTCTACAGAGTGAGTTCCAGGACAGCCAGGACTACACAGAGAAACCCTGTCTCAAAAAAAAATATTTTTATGATTGGGAGTATCACCACAGTATGAACAACTGTATTAAAAGGTCATAGCATTAGGATGGTTGAGAAACACTGCAAAAGTCTCCTAAAATGAGAATTTATCTGTCATTCCCTAAATATTTCTCAATCTTATTTATAATTACTCTTTTGTTGAGAGTCATTATTCTTATATTTAATACCATTTTCTCCAGAATTCCACTACTTATTTAAAACTTAATTGATGTTCTCAAATTTGCTAATCACCATGTCAGAGGACAACTGCTATAAGATGGTATAGACTTACATGTAATCATAATTTAAGGCTCCCTTGTAGTTGTTAGCCTGTGGCAACGAAGAATCCCACTCAGAAACCTTACAGAAACAAGTGCTTGTGTTTGGGAGTGGGAAGTCCAAAACATCAAATGCAAGATGAAGTGTGTATCAAGTAACAATGAGAGCAAAGGAAGATTAAAAGAAAATAAGAAATGATAGAAGTTGTCATAAAGTTTAGAGTGGAATTTTGAAGAATATATCCTGCAAAACACATCTCTTTTGTTTCTTCACTATTTCTTATATTATTATTATTATTATTATTATTATTATTATTATTTATTTTTGTGGTCTTTGGAAGATATTTGAATATAACATCTCTTAAGGTGCTTCTCAGCCATTTGAATTTCTTCAAGTGAAAATTCTTTATTTAGCTCTGTACCCCATTTTTTAATAGGGTTATTTGTTTCTTTGGGGTCTAACTTCTTGAGTTCTTTGTATATATTGGATATTAGCCCTCTGTCGGATGTGGGATTGCTGAAGATCTTTTTCCAATTTGTTGGTTGCCAGTTTGTCCTTCTGACAGTGTCCTTTGCCTTACAGAAACTGTAATTTTATGAGATCCCATTTGTCAATTCTTGATAAGAGAGCATAAGCTATTGGTGTTCTGTTCAGGAACTTTCCCCCTGTGCCCATGTCCTCCAGGGTCTTCCCCAGTTTCTTTGCTATTCGTTTCAGTTGTGGAGTGATTGGGGAATGGGCAGGGGGAAGAGGACTTATGGGACATATGGTGAGGGGGGAACTGCGAAAGGGCAAAACCTTTGGAATGTAAACAAGGAATATAGAAAATAAAAAAAGTGGTTTCTTTAAAATTTTCTTATTTAAATGAGTTTATATATAGAGAGAAATTGTCACAATTTTGGAGTCATCCACCTTGCTTGATGTCTCCTAACATTTCTATTCTTTCTAAATATGGAAAATTTATCACCCAGAGAGTAATTGATAAGATGATAACAGTGGAAACCTGTGACTTCTAGGCTAAGGCTTCTGTCATTCTTCTTGTCTTGCTCTTAGTTTGACTGGGACTTCAATGATATTGTGTTTAGGTGTCCTATCTCCCAGGCTCTTCCAAATTTCTTTACTATTAAGGCCTCATAAGAGTGGCAATTGTGGGGGAGTACAAGAACAATGAGGTGAGAGGGGGTGGATGAGGGAGCAGGGGGAGGGAAAAGGGCATGTGGAACCTTTGGGGGTGGGGAACCAGAAAAAGGGAAATGAATTGTAAATATAGAATACATCCAATAAATAAAAAAAGAAATACTCAAAGAAGCAATAAAAAATAAATAACCAACTGCACAGTAAAAAAAAAAAAAAAAAAAAAAAAGAGTTCCATGATTTATAGCCTGTTAGGTATTTGATCAATTTTGAGTTACTTTTTCTTTTAACATCATTTGAAGTCCCAGGCTCTGTGAGATGTGGGTACCTACCTAGCTACCCCAGAACCACTTAATGAAAATGCCATACTTTTTCATATTGAGTCTTCTTGGCAGTATCGTTGATGATCAACAGATGACTACAGTGTATCGCTGGACTTATGGAATGGGCTGGTCCCTGTGCCTCTCTCCTTACAGCACATCTTGCTGTTTTCATTACCATCCCGCTGCAGTGCATTGTGAATTTGGGAAATGTGATATCCCTAACTTTGTTCTTTATTTGAGAGATTAATTGGGCTCTTGTGGTTGCCTTGCATTCCCTTGCATATGAATTTTGGGATCCGTTTGTCAATTTCTGCCAAAAAATAAAAATAAAAGAAAGAGAAAGCCAAAAAAAAGAGTGGCAATTGCTGTTCTCTAGTACTCTACACTCTGAAGCACAGTGGTGTAAGCATTTGAAACAGACACCATAGGAATGTATATGATTTGTGGTGTGTTCAAAGGTTCATGCCTCTATATTTTATGAGACAGTGCTTCTCTCTGTTGTCCAAGATGGCTCTAAGCTCATGAAACTCCTGAATCCAACTCTGAAGTACTGGGAATGCAAACTGTGCACCTGTTGTGGCCCTACTAATGGTCTGAATGTTAGAAAAACAAATATTGTTGACTTAGATAAAAGAGTGTTGGCATTTTCCCAGTTTCTCACCTGCTGAGACTTCCTGCATAGTATGAATATGTACCATGAAACAGATCTTTGAGACTACAAAATATCTTTTGTTTCATTTTTAAGTTTGACTCCAGTGTTTTCACATATGCAGGTAAATATTAAGTATAAAATTTGTGACATTCTTTGAGGGTTTCTTATTTACTTCATTCCCTTAATAATGAAGCTACAGAGATGGCTCAGCTGTTGGACACTTGCTGCTGTTGCAAAACTGGAGCTCAGTTCCAAGCACCTTGTACTGGCTGATTTTGTGTGTCAACTTAACACAGGCTGTAGTTATCACAGAGAAAGGAGTTTCAGTTGGGGAAGTGCCTCCTTGAGATCCAACTGTGGGGCATTTTTTCAATTAGTGATCAAGGGGAGAGGGCCCCTTATGGCTGGTACCATCCTTGGGCTGGTATTCTTGGGTTCTATAAGGAAGCAAGCTGAGCAAGCCAGGGGAAGCAAGTCAGCAAGTAACATCCCTCGATGTCCTCTGCATCAGCTCCTGTTTCCTGACGTGCTTGAGTTCCAATCCTGACTTCTGGTGAACAACAGCAGTGTGGAAGTGTAAGCTGAATAAACCCTTGCCTCCCCAACTTGCTTCTTGGTCATGATGTTTGTGCAGGAATAGAAACCCTGACTAAGACACACCTATATACCAACTCACAACTGGATGCAACTCGGACAACTGGGTATCTTACATTCTCACTTTACTTTGTGGGTACCAGTAATACACAAGGTACACCCCCACACACACACACACAAACATGCATGACACACACATATGCAATCAAAACATTCACACATAGAATAAAAATAAATCATGAATAAGTGCTTAAACACTAGAACTCTTTTACAGGGAAGGTCTTCCCCATCAATTATGGATTTATTTGTGGGATTATTTACATCACTGCAACTGTGGTATCATGGATGTTTATTTTATCAATTATAATACAATGCAGATATTTACATTGTGGCTGGATTTATTTCAGATTCAGTAAGCAAAATCTCTTTGCTGGTAGGCTTGTAGGATTTCCATCTTTCCATCCTTTCTTACACCTGTGCTCATCTTTTGATATCCCAAATCTGGGAGGTTCATTTGGAATTTTCTCTGACCATGCTGTGGGGACAAGCACTTCATGACATAAATTCATGGTCACTGCAGCAGCAAGTGTCCCCCTCCTGCTCCCTCTTCTCCTCCTCCCCACCCTCACGCTCCTCTTGCCCTTCTTCCCACCTTGTACTGGCTGGTTTTGTGTGTCAACTTGACACAGGCTGGAGTTATTACACAGAAAATAGTTTCAGTTAAGTAAATGCCTCCATGAGATCCAGCTGTAAGGCATTATAAGGATCAAGTGGGGAGGGCCCATTGTGGGTAGTAACATCTCTGGGCTGGTGGTCTTGGGTTCCATAAGAAAGCAAGCTGAGCAAGCCAGAGCAAACAGCCAGTAAATAACATCCCTCCACAGTCTTTTCATCAGCTCCTGCTTCCTGACATGCTTGAGTTCCAGTCCTGACTTCCTTTGGTGATGAACAGCAATGTGGAAGGTGTAAGTTGAATAAACCTTTCCCCCCCCAACTTGCTTCTTGGTCATGATGTTTTGCACAGGAATAGAAACTCTAAGACTTCCTTCCTCCTTCTCTTCTTTATGTCTCAATTCCTAGATTAAATGCTAGGATATATATCCACAAAACTTTAGGCGTGAAATTTCTTTCAGGCACTTTGAATGAAGAACCAAGAAATAGAAGCCTAGGTCTCTGAGTCTTGGCCATCCAGTTAGTGTCAGGGCTGTCTCCCACTTCTGGCATAAGACAGAACATTCACTGGTTTGGCTCTCCAACAATTTCTTAGACACCAATACCCCAGAACCAAACAAAACTTGTAACAAACAAACAAACAAAAATTTGAGTGACTCCTAATGATATTCTTCTACACTCAGAGATTGGTGCTGAGCCTTATTGTCATAAGTTTTATCCAAAACCAGAATGGAAACAGATGCAGAGACCCATACCCAAACATTAGGCAGAGTTCAAAGAATCTTGCTGAATTGGGGAGGAAGAATTGCATTAGTCAGATGGGTCTCTCTCTCACACACACACACACACACACACACACACACACACACATCACCAGAAAACCTACAGAATAAACTAACCTGGGCTCATAGGGACTGACAATGACTGACCTGCCAACCAAGAATCCTATATGGCCTGTCATTTGTATAGTGTGATCTCCTAATAGTGGGATCAGGGACTGTCTCTAAGTCTTTTGCCAGCTTTTGGGACATTTTCCTTCATACCGAATTACTTTTTCCATCCTTAATAAAAGAAGAGGTGCCTTGTCTTACTGCGACTTGATATGTCATGTCTGGTGGACATTCATGGGAGACCTGCTCTGGCCTGAATTAAAAATGGAGGAGGAGAGGGTGGAGGAGAGGCTGGGAGGAGAGCAAAGAGGGAAAATTGTGGCTCAGATGCATCATCATCATCATCATCATCATCATCATCATCATCACTGGCATTATAATAATGTAATATACATTTATATAATTATAAGAATTATTATTGTTGTTATTATTATTATAAAATTAAAAGCAAAAAGTAGATAACCTCTCTTTCTCACACACATACTTACAAAAGAAGTCTGTAAATTTCTCCACACACAGAGAAAAATCACAGACTTGTGTATCTGTTTAAATGTGCACACATGTCTACATGTTTATAAAAGCATACGTTAAATCTAGCCCAGTATAATGAAATTGAAAGATAAACCAGAATAGCTGAGTTGAAGCCAAAGTTCAGAAAGAATGATAGAGTGAGTTTATCCATCAGTAAGCATCTGAGAGGACAATTACATCTAGAAATAAATGTTACGGTTGCATTAATTAATCAGAGCGTTCCTTAAACGATTGCATTTCTTCAGATTCTGTGGAAGAACTTTATACCACCAATATTCCCAATGTGATGTAACCTCCATTTTGATGATATAGTAACTTTCTTTTTATATATTCTTTAAATAAAGAATATATTGTTTCTGCTTCTGCCTTGAATTGATTTTTTAAAAAAGAAAAACTAAAGCAAAACAGTGAATGATTTTTATGTTCTTTTATTTATTTATTTATTTATTTATTTATTGTTTTTTTGTTGTTTTTTTGAGACAGGGTTTCTCTGTGTAACCCTGGCTGTCCTGAAACTCACTTTGTAGACCAGGCTGGCCTCGAACTCAGAAATTCACCTGCCTCTGCCTCCCAAGTGCTGGGATTAAAGACGTGCACCACCATGTTCTTTATAACATTCACAGCTCTCCCAGTATCTTGTGTTGATAACAACATCTCTCCTCTTATTTTATGTTTTGCTCAAAGAACTTTAAAAAAAATTCTGACAGTGCCTGTCTCCTAATAGTGGGGTTATCTGTTGTTTATTTGCTTGTTTGTGAAATCTTGTTTTCAACTACATGAGATACTCCCAATATAGAATTATGGTTTGGTAGATTTTTCTTTCAATATTTTAAGGATACTCCATCTTTTATAGGACTTTTCAGGACAATTTTTACTCTTTCTCTGCCATTGAGTTTAGACTTTAGAAATTTTAACTTCACAGGTAGCTTAAATATGACACAGTGTGTGTGTGTGTGTGTGTGTGTGTGTGTGCTCACGTGTGCGTGTGTGTGTGTGTGTGTGTGTGTGTGTGTGTGTTTATCCTGTAGGATATTTCTGAGCATCTTAACAATTTTTATTTATTGGTTGTCATTATTTAAACCAGAGCTAGATTGCATTATTTATACTCTTTGTTATTCCCTCTTTTTCTCTTCCTTCGAGAGTTTATTGACACGTCTGTCCAGTAGATCCTGGATGCTCTTCCAGTCAACCATTTCTCTTGCTCCACGCTTTGTTTCAGTTGGTTAATTAACGCTGAGCCCTCTTTACTTCTAAACACCATTGTCTGCTTCTTGGATTTTCAATGGAATTTTTGCTTTCATCCTCGTGTTTTTATTTTACTATCTTTGTTTTTTTCTTTTTGCTGAAAATTATCAGTTATCATGTAAGATTTTTTCCCTCTTATAGGCACAATGCAAGAGACCAACTCAATGATAAAATGTTGGTGTAGATCTCCTGTTAAATATTTTCTAATATGTGCCATACTTGGTGAGTTTATGTTAATTATGTCTGGAGGATATGTTTAGTTTTTTCTAGCAATGAACTTTCTAGTTCATTGCAGAAGCTACACAAATGGTCGTACATTACAGAGACTAAAATTACTTTTTTCTGTTTGGAAATGGGTATGTCTTTCATTCTTTCATTCTTCTGTGTATATTTGTGTGAGTGTATTCAAGAATTGGAATCGGTTGGAGTGTTTCTGAAAACTCTGATTGCTGTGGTTACCTAGAGTTCACTTGGATTTAATGTGAGGGCTGGATGCTGGCAGGATTTTCTCAATGTCTGAATGGCACCTTCTTAACACACTTCAGAGACCATCTTTTGCTCAGCATCTCTGCCATTATTTACACTATGACTGAGTGCTTAAGGAGATCACAGGGTTGTGTCATGGTGACACAATACAACTTCGGGTTTTAGACCTGCACCTAGTTCCCTAGCCTCAAGTTGAGTTTTAGCACATATACCTACTTCTTCCCCAAGTTAGGGGTCTGACTTAAACTCAGCCTCTTTCTTGGTCTTGAGATCTTATTTCATGCCTTCTACATGTATCCTTGCATCATCTACAATCTGGGTACGCTACTAGTACTCAGAAGATGGGCCAGGATATGACAGGATAAAGAGTTTACCAAATAGGAGGGATGCAAGAGAGTCTGGACAATTTTGCATGTTGACCACAGCACCTGATTCCCTGGCTCCTGTTCATGAGCCCTATGTTATGATCATTGGCCATACTCCACCAGGAAGAGTTTATCAGGACAATTGCCAGGGTTCACTGTGTTTAGTGCATAGTGAGGTTAATGCAGAAAAGTGCAGCATACCCCACACTTAGACTGCAGTGCCCCTACATTCATCCAGAAACCTGCACCCATACCATCCCCTTATAGGTCCACATTGCTTACCTTTTCCCCATGGAGATCATCACTTCCAAATCAGCATAGCTTGTAGCTTGCATCTCATCCCCCCTGTATGCTGTGATCATTCATTACTTTCCCTGAAAGTTTCTTGAAACTGAAATGAAACGGCTTAGATTACACAACTAATTGTGCTGGGTTTTTTGTTTTGTTTTTGTTTTTGTTTTTGTTTTGTTTTGTTTGTTTGTTTGTTTTGGAGCTATGGTAAGAATGATTTGTCTATTCCTGAACTTCACTGGGGAAAAGTTACTTTGATTAAATTTAGTACTTATGTGCTCTGAAGCATAGTTCTAATCACTTGCTCTGGGATGTCTTTCCATCTATACTAGTTTTCTTAGATGCTGCACTCCTATGTGACAGGTTCTTTCTCTACCACTTCAAAAAGGTTTAGTTCTATTTCCCCACAAACAACCAGGCTTCATTTAATTACTTCCTCTATCCAGAATTGCTGAAATCTGTCTCCAACTCTACCCACGAATTTATCAATACTAATATCTATGCTGTTTATGCTGGTTGGCTAAAGGTCTTAAGTATTTTTCCTTTCTGATTTCTACACATGGTCCTGTAACCTCCATGGCTCCCTCTTGCTTTTTCCTCATTGTTATTTCTTCTGCTCTATTCCACACTTTCTTCTGCAGTTTTCCATTGTTTCCTTTTTTGTAAATTTGCACACCTCTAGTTTTTGTTTCACCATGATTTGTTGCATGTTAGACTCTGTGGTATATCACCTGTATTACTGGGCTGTGCTTCATAGATTGTTGCAAGCATGAAACGGGAGTATTACCATCAGCACTTCCAGAGGGATGATAGCACACTTCTGGAACAAGGATAGAAGTTCCAGAGACTGTACCAACTGGGGATCCATCCCATACACAGTCATCAAACCAGACACTATTGTGGATGCCAAGAAATGCTTGCTGAAAGGAGCCTGATATGGCTATCTCCTGAGAGGCTCTTCCAGAGTCTTACAAATACAGAGTCAGATGCTAGCAGCCAACCATTGGACTGAGCACAGGGTCTCCAAAGGAGGAGTTAGAGAAAGAACTGTGGTAGCTGAAGGGGTTTGCAACCTAACAGGAAGAACAACAATACCAACCAACCAGACCCCTCAGAGCTCCCAGAGACTATCAACCAAAGAGTACACATGGCTCTAGCTGCATATGTAGCAGAGGATTGCCTTATCAGACATCAATGGGGGGAGAGGTCTTGGTCCTATGAAGGTTTGTTCCTCAGTGTAGGAACATCGAAGGTAGGGAGGTGGGAGAGGGGTTTGTGAAGGAACACCCTCATAGAAGTATGAGGGGGGTAGGATGGGATATGGGCTATCCAGGAGGGGGGAACTTGGAAAGGGGATAACATTTGAAATGTAAATAAAGAATATATCCATTAAAAAAGAAGTTTGATCAAAGTGAAAAAATGTGCGATACCATAAATTGCACATATTACATTCCATATGGAACTAGGGAGCTAGTATAGCCCCTTTGATTAGTTTCCTAGGGGGAAAAAAGAAGTGGGTCATAAGCATTAACCCAAAAAATTGGTGTTACAAGCAATGTATAATTAAATAATCAGACTCCTCACTTAAGAGGAGATCTACTCATGAATCGATCATTCTACCTTCATGCTCTAGAGGAGAAGGTGTTGTATTGGACATGGCAATGTTTGTAGTCATTGATAACCTCTGTCTAGAGTACCAAACCTGTGATATTTAAGGTACGTTTTATTTTGCTCTCAGAAGCAGAAAGAATGAATGCTTTGTTCCCAAATCCCAACTGATGGGATTTGGATTGCTACTGCACAATCCTTTCAAGTGTGACCTCAAATCTAAGCCCGCTTTAGATTTCACCTTGAACAAATCTTGTCTCCCAGTCACAAGGGATAATGAGAAAATGTGTACATTAGCTACCCATAATAAAGAGAAGGGAAAAAGGAAGAGAAGAAATATTTCAAATAGCTGTTACCCAAATTTTCTCCATTTGTCTATCACAAAACTAGAGATCAAGAAATGTCAGAGAATAAAAAAATAATAAATGTTAGAGAAGCTACATATACGGAGATCTGTATTTTCAAATACAGAAAGTGAAAAGTGAAAAAAAAATTCTGAAAGAAGTAACTTCTCTACAGAGGTTACAAAAAGAAGAAATCTAGGGTAAAATATTGATAGTGTTGCAGGAAAAAATAATCAGCTTAATGTATGTGCTTCTAAGATATCATTCATTTTTAAATATGGAGTGCTTCACAAATTTACAGACCATCCTTGACCTGGAACCACTCTGATCTTCTCTGTATGGTTACAATTTCAGCATCTGTGCTGAAGAAATGAGCACCCAAGTTATCTTTCAAAGGTGAAGGATAAATAATAAATGACAAATTTTCTACTTTCAGTCATACACCATGCTGGAAAAAAATGCAGGAGAATAACTGGAGAGGGAAAATGAAACACTAGATTGTATGTATAAAGAAGAGAGATGGATAAGTAGTTAGAGAAAATACAATAAATTTAATTTTACTTATATTTGCCTGATCTGAAGCATGACTATGAAAATTATGCACACCACGTATTTTGCCATTCATTAGCATGTTCTTATAGATTTACAACAAGTTAATTATGCCATTGACTCAAGTGAAATAGAGCTAAATTAGCTCTAAGATTTTTATTATAATTCTGGAGTAACCACTAAAATAAAAACAAAAAGAATCAAAACAAGGTAAAACAGAAGAAACATGATAAGATATAGAAGGAGACAAAACATAGTCATTGAAAGTTTCTACAGTAAAATCACAAAAATCAGGTGAAGAATAAAAGTATGTAAATATAGAAAAACAGCAAATATGTCAAAATTTGACCTAACTATAAGAACAGTCACTTTAATACCAATGGTCTGGCTGCATCATTTAAATACATTTTCATAAATAGAGTATAACAAAACATAGCACACAGTAAGTACAATGTGCTTAACCAGGGATCATTTAACACAATATTATCAGTCTGTAAAGATAGACCATGTTGTTTCTCCCCCTGTTCTCTCCCACTGCACCCTTTCTCCTTCCCATTCTCACTTCATTCCTCTCTTCCAGACCCCCTATCCATCCATAAATCTCTATTCTATTTCCCTTTCTTTTTTTTATTTTCTATATTCTATGTTTACATTCCAAAGGCTTTCCCCTTTCCCAGTTCCCCCCTCCCTATGTCCCATAGTTCCTCTCCCCCCCAACTATTCCCCAATCATTCCCCCTCCCCCCACAGTTTCTCTACAAAACTGGATCCAATCTTTCCAGGCCCAGGGTCCTCTACTTTCTTCTTGGGAATCATTTGACTTGCTAATTGTGCCTTGAGTATTTAGGGCTTCTGGGCTCATTAATATCCACTTATCAGTGATTGCATTTCATGTGTATTCTTTTGTGATTGGGTTAGCTCACTCAGGATGATATTTTCCAGGTCTAACCATTTACCTACAAATTGCATGAATTCATTATTTTTAATTGCTGAGTAGTATTCCATTGTATAAATATATCACATTTTCTGTATCCATTCCTCCTTTGAGGGATATTTGGGCTCCTTTATCTATTTCCCTTTCTTAATGAGACCTATCTGTTCTCTCTAGCTCTTTACTCCTCACCCACCTCTGTGGTTCTATGGATTGTAGCTAGGATGTCATTAATGGAAGAGCTAATATGTACACATAAATGAATATATGCTACATTTGTCTTTCTGTGTCTGGGATACCTCACTCAGGTCCTGTCTGACTTCAGTGTGAGAGTGTTTTTTTTTACATTATCATATATTAAAAACTGAATGAATGAATGAATGAATGAATGAATGAATGTAAAACCCAGGCACTAGGGTAAAGGTTAACAACAGGACTGACATTTATACCTGCTGTGAGAGGGAAATCAGATTTCTCCAATGGAATGACACAGGATACATTAATCACTTTGCGGCACTCCCGTGTTGAGGAGAAGTTGATAACAAATAATGAACTCCATTCTTGTGTGTGTGTGTGTGTGTGTGTGTGTGTGTGTGTGTGTGTGTAAACAGTTAAAGTTGGCTAGACAGGGAGGACAGGAGGGGAATACATAATAAAAATATGTTTATATTTAAAAGTTACTTTAAATAATAATTTAAGAAATAGTCCATGTAACTAACAAAAAGAAAGAGGAAAAGACTGTGCTAGTTTAGGGCAGAGGAGCCATCAGAGCTACAAGAGATATCCTGGATGAGGAAATGCATGGAGATGACAAACCAAGAAAGGGAATTACTTAATGGCATGTGCCCAACAACACACTCAGAAAAATATGCGAGTCAAACTTTTAAATAAACTTCTAAATATCATCCATGTAAAAGAAGACATCTTGAGATAAATTAAAAAGCTACTTGACTAATGACAACTTATCAAAATAATGATGCAACTTATCAAAATCTGTGAGGCCCAGTAAAGGCAGCTCTTACAAACAACTGTGAGACCCTGAGTTAGTATGTTAACCAAGAGATAATCCTGTTATCACTGAGTTTCCACTTTAGAAACAGGATTATAGTATTAAATCCTGAATAAATGCCAAATGATGATAACCATTTGAACAGAGTGGGTTAATTAAAAAGAGGAAAAAGAATGAAAATAAAAATTGTTTTATTTTATTTTATTTTATTTTATTTTATTTTATTTTCTCTTATTGAATTTTTTCCGTTCAATATATTCACATTTTGTTTCTCCTCCCCTCATGAAAACCCCCTTAAACCCTCCTCCCCATCTCCCCATTCATCTAGATCTATGCCATTTATGTCTCTTCTTAGAAGACAAACAGGTACCCAGAGAAAACTAATAAAATAAGATAAAATAAAAACAAGCTCACCAGAATAGGGCATAAGGAACCAACAAACAAAAGTAGTGTTGAAGAAAAAAAAACACATGTGCTTCTATTTGTCACACATGTTTCTTGTTTGTTTGCTTGTTTTCAAATAACACAAAAATGGTAGTATTTTACTTAAGATAACAATCTAGCAAGAAAAATAGTGAGAACACAACGATCTAATATTAGAGATTATAGAGAGATTGCTATAATAGATACCCTGGGAAATATGTGATTAAAAATGAACAGATTAGCCAAACATGTAGGGAATGACTTTAATCCCAGAACTCTGGAAGTAGAGGCATGACAGATATCTGTTGGTTCATGAGCTGTTTGGGCAACAAAGCAAGTTCCAGGACAGCCAGGACTACACAGTGAAATACTGTCTCAAAACAAACAAACAAACAAACAACAGAAAAAACAAACTGAACAGTATGAAACTGTAATTTGCAAATGTAATAATATAGACTAAACATAGAAACTATCCAGAGTTTTAGATAATTGCTTTTCCTTATAAAAGCTTGTAAGGAAAAACAAATGATGATTAAACTTATAAATGCTAAATGCATTTAATCCACAATTTAAAATCTTCCCAAACAAAATGCCAGACCCAAATAGACTCATCTGTGAGTTTTGACAAACACCTAATGAAAAAATTATTCCTGTTTTCTAACATCCCTTTATGAAGAAGATTGAAGCAACAGAAATACCAACTCAATGTACTGCAATCCTAAGACCAGACAGAGATGTTGAAAGAACAGGAAATTAGTATCACTTATAGCAGACACACAACATATGCTAGAAAATTCTAACATATACAACTCAAGCATGCATAAAAAGGATCATATAGTAAATCCAAGTAGGATTTATCCCAGATATGAAAATCTATTTAAACCATGAAATATGAACTAACATAATTCGTGTGACTATGCTACAAATTAAATGAGACTATTAACATATTGAACAAGAGTATTTGGCAAAAGTCTGCGTCCTGTTCATAGCAACAGAGACAAACACAAAGTCTGTCTTACAAAACAGTACAGAAAAATCAAAATTAAAGATGAGAATTTGGGTTTATATTCATAACTTTTATGAACAGGTAAAGAATATCTGTTCACAAAGTGCTGATTTTCAAACCTGACCTGGGATTCTGAACTAATTCAACATGGCAATAACAAGAAACAAAGCTCAGAGGTCATGAAAGATGAAAGGAAAGTGGCATTGTTTTTAGATTGCCTGGTTGTCTATGGAGAAAATCTGAGAGACCAGAAACAAAACTATTTGAAGTAGCAAATGATTATAGCATGGCTGAACAAAATTAAAACTAGAATGTCAGTTTAATTAGCACCCAACTAGAAGATTCTTATGTCTAATCCTAACCACAGAGGTCTGATGGAAGAAATAAAAGTGACTTAGTTAAAGCTGGCTTATTTTCTTGGTTATGAAGATTCAATATCATTGAGACAGCATTTTTTCCCATCTTCATCTACAGATTCAGCATATCTTCCATCTAAACATCCTCCAATTATTTTGCAAATTCTAACTAATGCTGCAGACTACATGATGGAGCAAAGGACTCTTAATCACCAATGCAATATTGAAGTGCAGTCTTACAGGACTGATTTTACTCAGCTGTAAACCCCCCTATCAAGTTACAGTAATTGCAGAGTGTGGTATCTAGGAAAGAACAGACTAATAGATCAATGAATGACACAGAACAGTGGGTCCAGAAATAGAGCCATATAAGTATCACTTAACAATCTTTGACAGAGGAGATGATCAATACAACAGAAAAGAGATAGTGCTTTCAATCTGTGATTGATAACTTGGCATCCATATGCAAAAGGTTAGGAATTCACCTTCTCCAGGGGGTCACTTCAACTGGCTGAAAGACCTGAAGGTCAAATGCCAAGAAAGACAAGGTGACATAAAGAAAAGTCTAGATGGCATTGGATTTGGTGACAACATTTTAGATACAACTGTGACAAATTTTATAAAAGAGGATGGATATAGTCAATCTTATCAAAATTAAAACATTCTGCTTTGTAAAAAACTGTCAAGCCAAAGATAATATGTTGTACAATATGTTGGAAAATATTTGCAAGATATTTATCTGAGAAAATGCTTGTCTAAAAGTTCCCAAAGTATCACTGAAATTTATTAATAAGAGAACTCTTAATCAAAATGTTGCTTTTGTAGTTTTAATTTTTCTTTAATTGACAGTATCTTCATTTATTTTAAGAGAAGGGTGGCCTAGATAGAGAGTATATTCTTGTCACAAGTAGGTGAGTCTCGGCCAATAAGAGCAGCATAGCTCCAGTCAATCACACGCTACAGATCTCATATCATTCCAAAGATAAGGCAAATATCAAGTCATAGCAAAATTTCTTCCCATAAGCAATCTCTTTATCTGCCTATTCCCATTGGATCCTGACACTGCTGGGAGGACCACTTAAAAACTCTCCTGTTTCTACTTACTGCCTACCTAGTTCATAAATGAGTTTGGTTTAAATAAAATGCTAAATTTGATTTGGTTTGGTGTTTCCTGTAACAGCTGAGCAAATGGATGGGTTTCTTCAAGGTTGCTGATGATGTATAGTTGGATAGGATGGAGGAGAAATCCCTAACTTCACTGTAATTTTGCTGTGAACTTAGAAGTATTTTCAAAATACAAAATCTCCATGTAAATAATTCAAATGCAAAGAATTCTTTTCTTAATGGATATTATGGGCTTTACTACTACCCTTAATTCTATAGCTCTCATCATATCGCATTTATAATATATTGTTAATATAATATAGAATCATAATCATAAACACACACACACACACAGAGAGAGAGAGAGAGAGAGAGAGAGAGAGAGAGAGAGAGAGAGAGGCAAAAGTATCGTGTTAGCATTTCATATTTGCCATCTTGTCACGAGAATAGTAGTTGATAAAGGAGTTTTTAACATCCATATACTCTTTTGTTTTCCTGCTTCCAAGAGATACTCCTTAAGCCTTTTTTGTAGTTGTTGTTAAAGATGGTGAATTGGTGAATATTGTTGTTGGGATGGTAACATTTAATTAATTAAAGACATTTGTTTCCCAGGCCCAAATGAAAGCCTCACCCCGGAGTACTGAACAACTAGTATGGAACTAGCCCTGAGCTAGATAGCTATCGTCCTCTGTCCAATAGATCCAGTGGATCAAAGCAGATTCTGATGGCTCTGTTAATTTTGCAAATGATAAGGTTTGATGTTTCCTCCAGAAGTCCTACATTAAAAGTTCATTTTCTTTCATTTGTGGAGGTAAGACCTGTGAAGCAATAACAAAAATTGGAATGCTGTAGCTATATCATCCCTGATCCAGGAAGTCTCATGTCCTTGCCAAGCAGAGGCAATAGTTCACAGAACTATTCACAAAGTCACAGAACAAGGGGTAGCCATACAAGCCAACAGCAAGAAGAACGTTCTTTTCAAGACAAGAAAAATAAGCCTGAAACAAGACAACTTCTCAACACCTTAGACTTGAACTTTGAGGATACAGAATTATAAAATTACAAATTTTCATGTTTTACGTCACTCAGCCTATAGTGTTTTTCCAGATACCTATTACAGAGTGTCTGAATCATACACTGTGAATATATTGTGGTCTTAAATCATCTAGTGTTGACCAAGGTGAGTTCAAGTGTGTAAAATATTCATAAAGATGTACAGTGACTTAAAAGCACTCAATGAATTACCAAACCTGGTTTAGTCTGTGCCCAGAGAGGCCAATTAAAACAGCCAAATTGATAGTAATGAGACAGAAAAGGAGATTTATCCTATGTGACTACATTGGGAAGATGGGCAACAGTATCCAGTGATCCCATCAACTCCACCTTCAGTCAGGAAGTAACATTAAATTTTAAGTAGATGTCAGAGTATGCATAGCTAAGCATTTCCAGCCAAGGCGTGGCATGTTTCTCAATTTCTTCTTCATTGTCAAGACTCTTCACTGTCAGTATTGCCTGAAATCTTTCCAGGAGACAAGGTTCCTCTCTGGCTGCAGCTAGGTTTCAGCATTTCATCTCCCCACAGGAAATTCCTAGAGGAAATTCCAGTTTCTTGGAGGTTTTGCTTTATTACTGCAATAGTTAGAGTCCAGGACACAAGCGTCTTCTTAGAATGTATCCACTTATGCCAGGAAAATAGCAATTAAGTCTATCACCTGTGTAATTAATATCAACTTCATTTCAGAGGCTGATAGTGGAACACATAGCTAGCTTCAAACAGAGAGCCAGAATCAGTGTACAGCAGCATCTGAAAAACTACAGAATACTCTTCAAAAGAGAGACCTTGAGTGGAAGGTAAAGATAATATTAGTAAGAGTCTTTTTGCTTGTAAAGTGTTAGAATGTTGCTTCATGAAGCCCATGTGTCTAAAGGCTTCATGTTAGCATACTTAGAGATGATACAAATAGGATGAGGTTGGACTCCTTATTTGGTCATGTGGCTGATGGGTGGGTTTTAAATAATCTGGAATAGCTAGATATGGAATGAAGAGCACTTCTGAGAATATAGGATGTTTGTATTAGTTAGGATGGAGCTCATTTAGGTCTACCTTAGGTGGATTTTCATTGAAAATTTATTAATATTTTAATGTTATACATGTACATGTGTGTGTTCTTGTGCATGCATGTGCATGTGGGTGTGCATGTGTGTGTGTGTGAGAGAGAGAGAGTGTGTGTGTCTGTGAATATGTGTGTGTGTGTGTATGTGTATGTGTGTGTGTGTTATCAGATAAATGATCTTGATTTTTGAAATAGGGTCTCTCACTAGAACCAATGACCATCTGTGTAGGCTATGCTGGCTACCCATTGATCCCTGGGATTCCACCCTTTTCTGCCTCCTTTATGACATAAATACAAGGACTTGCCATTATGCCTGGATTTTTTTTTGTGTGTAAGCCATGTGGATCAAGCTCATGTCCTCAAGGCTTCCATGGCAAATATTTTACAATCTGAACCACCTCCCAAGTCTAAGCTAAATTTTTTTTACATATAGAATTTCCTGAGGGATCACTGAGTGATAAAATGAATAAGTCTCTTACTTTATATCACAGTCTGAAAGAATATTAAATATTTTATTAAGGCATTAAGTGATTCCTTATACCTGATAGCTCCCTATGAACCTGCATTGTTATCAGCAGGGTTCTTTATGCTGCACATCACAAAATTAAACATTGAAGAGGACTAGAAATGAAAACCTTCCTAAACTGAGACATATTTAGTGCATTTTTTATGAAACATCTCAGGGCTAATATCCAATGTATACAAAGAACTTAAGAGGTTAGACCCCAGAAAACCAAATAACCCTATCCAAAAATGGGGTACAGAGCTAAACAGAGACTTTTTACCTGAAGAAATTCGGATGGCTGAGAAACACCTTAAAAAATGTTCAACATCATTAGTCATTAGGGAAATGCAAATCAAAACAACCCTGAGATTTCACCTCACACCAGTCAGAATGGCTAAGATTAAAAACTCAGAAGACATCAGGTGTTGGTGAGGATGTGGAGAAAGAGGAACACTCCTCCACTGCTGGTGGGAATGCAAGCTGGTATAACCACTCTGGAAATCAGTATGGCAGTTCTTCAGAAAACTGGACATGATACTTCTGGAGGACCCAGCCATACCACTCCTGGGAATATACCCAGAAGATTCCTCAGCATGCAATAGGGATATATGCTCCACTACGTTCATAGCAGCCTTATTTACAATAGCCAGAAGCTGGAAAGAACCCAGATGTCCCTCAACAGAGGAATGGATACAAAAAATGTGGTATATATACACAATGGAGTACTATTCAGCCATTAGAAACAATGAATTCATGAAATTCTTAGAGAAATGGATGGAGCTGGAGAACGTCATACTAAGTGAGGTGACCCAGTCTCAAAAGAATACCCATGGTATGCAGTCACTGATAAGTGGATATTAGCCTAGAATCTTGGAACACCAAAGACGTAAATCACATACCAAGTGAGGTCTGACAAGAAGAAAGGAGTGGACACTGGAGCTAGAATGGACCAAAGCATCATTGTGGGGGAGTACAAGAACAGTGAGGTGGGAGGGGGTGGATGAGGGAGCAGGGGGAGGGAAAGGGCATGTGAGACCCTTGGGGGTGGGGAACCAGAAAAAGGGAAATGAATTGTAAATATAGAATATATCCAATAAAAAATGGGCATTATTAAATTAATGATGTCTAATTTCATAAATTCAGCAGTAACCTCTTTCCATTATTTCCCATGGCAGAAAGAGGCTACACTTGGGGTATTTAATCCAGCATAATTGATTTACTTTATTAATGCAGCTAGGCCTTAAAACTGTTGTATAAGGGGACTGAGATTCTCTTCAGAGAGCTGGCCATAATGACTGTCTCTTGTGTTGGGGACTGAACTTTCCTAGGAACCCCCATCATTTTGTTGTGTCTCTGTATATATATGATCATGGAGTTAATAGCTCTTCTAATAAACCCCTTATACTCCAGTTTATAAAAAGACTATTAAATGAGTTAAGAAATTTCATATGTTTCGGCATTATCTTAGGTAGGCAATGGATTCAAGGTCTATCTTGTATGTTTATTTCTGTTACAAGACTACTGAAAGAATCATAGTCAACCATAACATGTATGTTAATATTTCATTATTGAGCAGATTCTATCTGTTCCCAGAGCTGATCCTGTGTCACAGTGTTCCATACCCAAATGTCCCTGGAAGAGAGCTGGTCTCTTTGAAGTGCCAACACACCTGAGAGAACTGGTCTCCCAGGAGTACTGACACAGAGGCTTGCAGGAGGGACACGCCACAGTCAGAGACAGCAAGAACAGCTAACACCATAGATAAGCAGATGGCAAGAGGCAGGGGCAAGTACATAAGTAACAGAAACCGAGGTTATTTGGATTCATCCAACCCAGTTTCCCACCATAGCAAGCCCTGGATACTCCCAACACACCAAAAAAATAAGTAAGACTCTGGTTTAAAATCACATCTCATGATGATGATAGAGGATATTCAGAAGGACATAAATAACTCTTTTAAAGAAATACAGGAGAATTCAGGTAAATAGCTAGAGGCCTTAAAAAGAAAGCACAAAAATCCCTTAAAAATTGCAGGAAAACACAGCCAAACAGTTGAAGTAATTGAACAAAACCATCCAAGATATAAAAATTGAAATACAAGCAATAAAGAAAATATAAAGGGAGACAACCCTGGAAATAGATAAACTAGGAAAGAGATCAGGAATCATAGATGCACGCATCACCAACAGAATACAAGAGATAGAAGAAAGAATCTCAGCAGCAGAAGATATAATAGAAAATATTGACACAACAGTCAAAGAAGATGCAAAATGCAAAAAGCTCCTAACCAAAACATCCAGGAATCCAGGGCACAATGAGAAGACCAAACCTAAGGATAATAGGTGTAGCAGCGAGTGAAGATTTCCAGTATAAAGGGCCAGTAAATGTCTTCAACAAAATTATAGAAGAAAACTTCCCTAACCTGAAAAAAGAGATGCCCATGAACATACAAGAAGCCTGCAGAACTCCAAATAGATTGGACCAGAAAAGAAATTCATCCCATCACATAATAATCAAAACACCAAATGTACTAAAGAAAGAATATTAAAAGCAGTAAGAGAAAAAGGTCACTTAACATATAAAAGCAGACCTATCAGAATTACACCAGACATTTCACCAGAGACTATGAAAGCTAGAAGATCCTGGGTAGATGTTATACAGACCCTGAAAGAATACAAATGCAAGCCCAGGCTACCATACCCATCAACACTCTCAATTACCATAGATGGAGAAACCAAGATATTCTGTGACAAAACCAAATTCACACACTATCTTTCCACAAATCCAGCTCTACAAAAGATAATAGATGGAAAACTCCAACACAAGGAGGGAAACTGCACCCTAGAAAAAGCAAGAAAGTAATCTTTCAACAAACACAAAAGACGATAGCCATGCAAACAGAGAAATAACTTCAAAAATAATAGGAAGCAACAATCACTATTCCCTAAAATCTCTTAATGTCAATGGACTCAATTCCCCAATTAAAAGGCTAGGATATAGCTGGGCGTGGTGGCACACGCCTGTAATCCCAGTACTTTGGAGGCAGAGGCAGGCAGATTTCTGAATTCAAGGCCAGCCTGGTCTACAGAGTGAGCTCCAGGACAGCCAGGACTACACAGAAAAACCCTGTCTCAAAAAAACAAAACAAAATAAATAAATAAATAAATAAATAAATAAATAAATAAAATAAAAAGGCTAGGATAACAGATGGGATATGTAAACAGGACCGAGTATTTTGTTGCATACAGAAAATGCCCCTCAATGCCTCAATATCAAAGACAGACACTAACTCAGAGCAAAGGGTTGGAAACAATTTTCCAAGCAAATGGTCACAAGAAACAAGCTGGAGTAACCATTCTAATATCAATTAAAATCAACCTAAAGTTATCAAAAAGGATAAGGAAGGACACTTCATACTCCTCAAAGACATAATCTACCAACAAGCACTCTCAATTCTAGAATATCTATTTTCCAAATGCAAGGGCACCCACATTCATAAAAAACTCTTTAGTAAAGCACAAAGCACACATTGCACCTCATGCAATAATAGTGGGAGACTTGAACACCCCACTCTCATCAATGGACAGATTATGGAAACAAAACCTAGAGAGAGATACAGTGAAACTAACAGAAGTTTTGGACCAAATGGATTTAACTGGTATCTATACAACATTTCATCCTAAAACTATATATGTATATATATACCTTCTTCTCAGCACCTCATGGTACCTTCTCCAAAATTGAACATATAATCAGTCACAAAACAGGCCCCAACAGATACAAGAACATTGAAATAATTCCATCCATCCTATCAGATCACTATGGACTAAGGTTGCTCTTCAATAGCAACAAAAACAACAGAAAGCCCACACATACATGGAAACTGAAGAATTCTCTACTAAATGATGACATGGTCAAAGAAGAAATAAGGAGAGAAATCAAAGACTTTAAAATTTAATGAAAATGAAGGCACAGCATACCCAAACTTATGCTACACAATGAAAGCAGTGCTAAGAGAAAAACTTATAGCTCTGAGTGCCTTCAAAAAGAAACTGGAGAGCGCATACAATAGCAGCTTAGCAGCACATCTGAAAGCTCTAGAACAAAAGAAGCAAACACAAGAGGAGTAGAGGGCAGGAAGTAATCAAACTCAGAACTGAAACCAACCAGGTAGAAATAAAAAAAAATATACAAAGAATCAATAAATCCAGGAGCTGGTTCTTTGAGAAAATAAATATGATAGATAAACCCTAAGCCAGACTAACCAGAGAGCACAGAAAGAATCCAAATTAACAAAATCAGAAATGAAAAGGGAGATATAACAACAGAAACTGAGGAAATTTGAAAAATCATCAGATCCTACTACAGAAGTCTATATTCAACACAACTGGAAAATCTGGATGAAATGGACAATTTTCTAGAGAGATATCAATTACCAACGTTAAATCAGAATCAGATAGACCATAACCTCTAAAGAAATTAAAGCAGTCATTAAAATTCTCCCAACCAAAAAAAGCCCAGAACCAGATGGGTTTATTCTGCAATTCTTTCAGAACTTCAAAGAGAACCTAATACCAATACTCTTCAAACCATTTCACAAAATAGAAACAGAAGAAACACTACCCAATACATTCTATGAAGCACAGTCACACTGTGTATTCTCCCTTGGAGATGGAACAGTTTCTGTCTAATCAGGACCTTGCCACAATTTCCTTTCATAGAGGACTTCATAAGAGATTCTTTTCTACTTCTATCATGTTCAATGTTCCAAATATTTTTAAAAACTTTGTTGAGTGCATATTTCCTTTAGCTTCAGAAGACATAATGTATATTTAAGAGGCATTTAACTATAATAAATTATTTTGATGACTGAAAAATATCAATACTGATTTGTATATTTTAAAATAAATTTTATTAGTTTATTTATATAAAAAGAAAAAGAAAGCCAAAAACCAGAGATGTGGGAAAACTATTAGAGGCATCATATAGTGGGAAGCATTTTCATAACTCCAAAATATCTAAACATACTAAGTTACCTGGAAAACCACAAATGTCCCAACAGGGCCAGATATGAAAGGCAAATTAAGGAAGAGAGGTAGCAAGGAAGCAGGTGGTTTCTCTAGAGCTTCAAGAGTTCAGAACTACTGCCACCAATTCACTCCTGCCACCAATTCACACCTGCAGGACCATTTTGGAGTTCTGATCTCCAAGACTGTAGAAGTAATTTTCTTAGTTTTCTTTTGTGATGCTGTAATAAGATACTAGAACAAAGCAAAAAATATATCATTATTGATATCATCTTATTATATTTTACCTTATTAGACAAAAATAACTGAGTGTAACGTCTTAAGAATTTATTAAGTTTCCCCTTTAACAGTTTCAGTTTCGTTTGGTTATTTGTTGCTGAAACTCTGGCACAAACATGCATCTGTGTAAACCAAAGATTTTGTATTAAACTGATAGCTAACATGCAAAATGAGAGAATAATTGTACACAATACATCAATAGATTAGACAGACTGGCCAGTACCACCATTGGGATTGTCCTCGTCTTACTATCCACTTCAAAACAGGAGGGAACATACATATAAAATTGGCATGTAACAGACATAGATACCACCAGCAGAGTAATCTTGCCACTATGTCTATACATGGAGAGTTGTCAAGTGTAAACACTTATACTATTTTAGAAAATAAAGGAAACTGGCAACAAAAAGCAAAAATAATGCTTAAATTCTCATTTTCAAGCAGTAACAAAGTGTTAGCTAAATGAGTGGCCTGTGCGTCCGCAGAAGCCAATATATCACGACAAAACAGATTTGGTTCATTGGTCTAATAATACAGTTGTCAACATAAACTTTTAAAATTTATTTTAAATACTTTTGAGAACCTCACACATGTACACTGCATCTTCATTGCTCCTGTTCCTCTGCCCCAACCTCCACTTCCTTGTTGTCCCCCCACTCAGTGACTTTTTCTTCTTTAATTATTATTGGTACATATACATATATATGCATCAATTTAAACACACACAGATAAACACACTATGTACAACTTACTGAGTCCATTAACACACAAGCCAACACATATACACATACAAACACACAAACATATATACACTGTAATATGCATGTATGAATATATCTGTATGTATACACACACACACACACACACACACACACACACACACACATATATATTTTTTCCATGTGACTAGAGCTAACCACTTAGTTTGGAACAACCAATGTGGGTGCTTATTCCTGGAGGAAACTGGTTCTGTAGTCACAGTGTAAACAGTTTAGATATATTCACTAAACAGTTTGAAATGAAAGACAGAGTACTGTACTTTAGCTTTCTATTTTGGTACCACTTTGTTCATGGTTCTGTTTCTATTGATCATTGTTAGCCTATGTTTGGCATAAGAAATCCATTAAGCATTCCACTTAGTATCTTTTATATACACACAGAATGGCATTTAATGTATTAGCTACATTATTTTCTTCCAAAGTAAATCTGAAAAAATACACTGTATGAGACACTTGTATATGTTATTTTTGAAAATCATAGCTACTCTAAAAAAATACTCAGTTCATACAATAGGGCAGAAGGACCGGTTGTATTCAATTGTAATGACCTTATCTAATATTTGTAATAAAACAAGTCTCTTGCTTACAAGCAAAAGCTAAAACAGACTAGTGTAGAATTTTCTACTTGATATATAAAAGTTTAGGAGCAAATTACTCCATGTCAAATAGAATTGTAACATGTCTTTCTAATAATGATTTCCTTTCATATACCTTGGGATAAGAAAATATAGATCAGATCACAAAGAGGGTAATTCGTTACTTAGAAAAATTCATGTCAGTATGAAAACATCTTAAGTTAAATGCTTATGTGTTTACATTTTTCACAGTTATACCTTATTAAATGTTGCTTTCTGCCCTCATCAGTCTCATGTAAAAAAAACATTGGAATTACTAATAACCAATGTAGGATTTTTTGAGAAAATCATGTAAAGCTATAGTGTTGGATCTTATTGCTGATTGATACATTATTCCCAAGCCTAGAGACTTGTATTATCTCATCATTGCTGCTGGTTAGGAATATGTGCCTGCCTTAGCTGAACATTTTTCTCAGTTCTGTGATAGAGGTGGATAAGGCCTCTTTTTTTAAGCTTCAGCCTTCAAGAGGAACTGCCCTTCCAGGCTTGTTCCAAGAGACTGTCAGGTGTGAATTATTCTTAGCACCACTTCATGACAAGGATTTCCCCAGGGCAAGTGACCCAAAGGAGAATAAGATGGTGAAGTCTGTTCAAAACATGTCTTTTGAAAAAAATCTCTGTGTGTGTGTGTGTGTGTGTGTGTGTGTGTGTGTGTGTATTACATTCTAATCATGGTTTCCCTCCCCCAGCTCCTCCAACTTCTCCCTACCTGACCACCCTTCCAACTCCACATTTCTTCCTCCTCCTACACACCCTGTAGAGCAAAAACAGGTCAATTTAAAAGTAAAAACAAGCAAACAAATAACACGTATACACACACACACACACACACACACATAGACACACCCCAACATAAACACATACATACATACACACATACTCTCACACACACTGTTACATACATACATACATACATACATACATGCTTACATACACATTTAAAAGTTCAACTCACACTCATACACACACGGTCTCTCTCTCTCTCTCTCTCTCTCTCTCTCTCTCACACACACACACACACACACACACACACACACACACAATCTTGTAATCTACTCTATAAAGTGGCATCCTGTAACTTTTGAGGTATTGTATCAGTTTAAGGCAAGTCATAAAATCCAAATCCTTTTTAAGGTAAGGGTCTACACAGTGATGTGAAAATAGGAAAAGAAAATTGTTCTGGGTCATTTTAGATGGTCTTTATCCATAACAAAATTGTGCAAGGTATAATGTCAATTTTGGATAACTTGATAATTAACATGTTTATAACATAACATTTGCTTGAGGAATAAATAGAAAAGCTTATATTTAATGGTACAGTATCTTTATAGTAAGCATCACACATATCTCATGATAATATTTTCTAATATGGTCTGAGCTTTCAAGGTTCACAACACATTAGCTGTGAACATAGGAAAAGAACAACAATGCTCTGTTCTTTCTTGTGGGTGTGGACCAGTGCCATTCATCCATGCTTGAATAGCTACAGAATTATTAAATCACCCCTGTTTACCTGCTGGTTTTCCTTTTGTTACTGAATTCATTCTTGTTTCAGTTTGTAATGTTGAAGAACTGAAGCCACAGAACCTGTAAGTGGGAAGAAACTAAGTTGGGATTTTAAGAATAAAGTAGAAAGAGAACAATCGTTAATCTATTTTATCTTCTATGGAACACTGGGGACTTGAAATATAAAATAGCTTATTTAGTAAAGTACTTGCCACACAAAAATGAAGAACTAAGTTTGACCCCAAGCATCAATGTAAATAAAAATATATACACATATATATGTATATGTGTATGTTATGTGTTATAAATTACACATTACATATTATACATTGCATATCATATATTAATATAATATAATATAAAATATATAACACACATTATATAAACTAAAGAAGAGTCATGTTTCCTATACTGCTGAACTTGTTTCATATTCACTTTGGAGAAGAAGACAACAATCTTTCTTAAAGGAGAAAGCCCTAGAAATTGGGTGAAAGAGAAGTTTTAGGATTCTCCAAAAACTGCAAAGAAATCCTTCAGTCCTTCCTTCCTTCCTTCCTTCCTTCCTTCCTTCCTTCCTTCCTTCCTTCCTTCCTTCCTTCCTCTCTCCCTCCCTTCCTTCCTTCTTCCCTCCCTCCCTTCCTTCCTGCCTGCCTAACTCCCCTCGTTTCCTACCTCTCTCCCTTCCTCCATTACCTCCTCATTTTCATCCTCCTCCTCTTCCTCCTCCTCTTTCTCTCTTTGTTTCTGTGTATGTGTCTCTATCTCTTTGTCTGTCTGTCTGTCTCTGCCTCTCTGCCTCTGTCTCTCTCTGCCTCTCTGCCTCTCTGTCTCTCTGCCTCTTTCTGACTCTCTCTGTCTCTGTCTCTGTCTCTGTCTCTGTCTCTGTCTCTGTCTCTCTCTCTCACACACACACACACACACACACACACACACACACACACACACACAATCTTTCTACCTGCTCAATATAGACAATCTTTGGTCCAGGCTGCTTGAATTTGCAGGGCTCCTCACTCTCCCAAGTGTTGTGCATAAATGCCACACCATCTCCAGTTCTATTTCTTTCCTTTGTAGAATTCTTTTTCCTTCAAGTAAAAGTTAGTTTTGATTGATAAATTTATTTAAAACATTTAACATTCTTATCTTTCAATGGAAGAAGACTAATACCTATTTAGAGATTGAATCTCACCTAATCAAAAGGCCTATTATTGAGAAATCAAAGAACAAACACTACTAGGGGTGCAAAGATATATAGAGAAGATGCATAGAGTGAAGACTGTCATCTGTGTACACTATGGGTTAGGATGTAGATTAGTACAGCCACTGTGGGTATAGATGTGGATGAATGGATAGAGAAAGTGTCCTGTATAAAAAGGGGACTTCAATGAGCAGTAAGAAGAATAAAGTTATGTCTACAGGGAAAGAGAAGGGCTGAAGATGATCTCGTTAAGCTGAGAACCCAGACTCAGAATGACAAGCATTGTGCATTTTCTCTCAAATATGGAAGGAAGATTTAAGTATATGAGATAATAAAGTAGAGGGGTGATTGTCTAGAAAGAAGGGATCCAGTGGGAAGACAGAGTGAGAAGACAGAAAATTGGAGTGAATGTGGTCAAAGTGTATTTTATAAATGAAGAAGAATGTAATGAAGCTCATTATTTTTCACAACGAATACATGTTAATAATAAGATAACTTGATTTTTAGAAATTCACTTTTAACTGTCTAAGCTGAAGATATTTTATCTTAAGATTTTTATTTTCTACCTGTCAGAATTAATGCAGTATAAAAATCTTGCCTCCTACCTGAAAATAACAGCAGATATGTCAAAGTAAAAATGGAGTGAGATTTTTGTTAAAATTCACATTATTATATAATCATAACAGTCACATTTTTATAGTGAAAAGATTAACTGTTTTGATGCTGTATCGAATTAAAAGTATTCTCTATTGCTCATCAATTTTGGTTGTAGAACCATGTGTGTGGGGGTGGGGCTTGTCAATCATCTAAAATATTACTTCCACTTTGTTTAATTAAATAATGAGAATTTCATATCTGAACACAGCATTTACATCATTTCTACTGATAGCTCCTTCCTCCAACTCCCCCTGAATCTCTCCCACTATCTCTCAAATTCAAATATAATATATGAATCCATTGACTTCTGCCTTGTATTTTGAGAGAGGATCTCATGGGGAAGTGAGCTTTCTCATTTGGGTAGAATGAATGGCTAGAAATCTCCAAAGATCTACTTGTCCTCATTTCCTCAGCACTGGGATTACAAATATACTATACCACAAAAACTTTTTATTTACAATGGTGCACACACATGCACATATAACATGTAGAATCCTTTTAAAGTTTCTCAAAGATATATGTGTTTAGGGCAGACCAGTTGGATAACCTAACAGGTGCCTTTTCCCTAGAGAAGACTGAATACCTCTCTCCTAACAATCAACAGCTGCCTATAGCTCTTCCTTTTGGGACTTTGTGAGATATATACATTCCCATTCCCAGTCAGCTAGTGTCATTGTATTGTTCTTGTTCAGAAGACTATATTTTTAGGCTATCACGACTGCATTTCTACTGCCCTATATAGAAGACACTAACTCTCATCAAATATACTGGTCCTCTAGCTTTTTAATACCTTCATCCCCTACTCTACAATGTGACCTGAGTATTTGGTGTAAGAGTTGCACTGTAAAGGAATGAACTGGGGACTTGGCATTTAATGGGTATTTGTCTTTTGCACTTTGGCCAGCTTTAGTGTTCTGTGATAGTCTCCATCTGCTGCAAAACCAAGCACCTTTGAAGAGGAGTAGCAACTACACTTGTCTGTGGGTATATGGATTGGTATTTAGAATGAATTTAGAAATTATACCTGGAAAGTATTAGTGGTAAGTGCTCCTTTAGTGCTTGTGATTTCATTAACAACAGAGAATTGGCTAAAATTGCATTACTAGGCATGATCTCCCTTCTATTGATTGAGCCTTAAGACCAATTGTATACAAATTTAGTAACTTGAGTAACTGTTAGTAACCTGAAGAGTGTAAGTGTCACTATTGTGCCCTTGTGAATATCATTTTATGCTGGTCAATATTGTGGTTTCCTGGCTTTACAGAGGGAAAGGAATTCTGATGGCTTTTCTGCATTGGCAGCTTGCATTGATGGCTTTTTATGTTACTGTGAGAGCTAGTCCTCAAGAAGGAAGGAAGCTTCCAAGTCAGGGACACATCACTTCTTCCTCCAAGTCCTGCATACTGCACATGAAATGTAGTGTCTTTAGCAATAGGGACCTAGCTTCAAGTTCTGGGTATTAGTTGGGGCAATAGCCTGTAATCCTATAATGTTTTGGAAATCCCTTGGGTTTTTCATATGTTATGAGATATATATATATATATATATATATATATATATATATATATATAGAAATTATACCTGGAAAGTATTAGTGGTAAGTGCTCCTTTAGTGCTTGTGATTTCATTAACAACAGAGAATTGGCTAAAATTACATTACTAGGCATGATCTCCCTTCTATTGATTGAAGGAAGCTTCCTTCCTTCTTGAGGACTAGCTCTCACAGTAACATAAAAACATAAAAACATATAATCAATATATATTGATTATATATATGTATGTATATGCATGAGTGTATACATGCTTGTGGGTATATACATAAACTCATACACACATATATGTCATATGTATATGTCATATGTGTATTTTTAAGTAAACAAATTAATGTTTCCTTGTGACTTTGTCAAACATGCTTCATATTATTTACCTGTTCTCCATCACACCTTTACCTCAATATTGCCCTCTACCCACCCTTCCTGGCGAGTTTCCCTCACTTTTCTTAATTTTCTCTTCATGACATTTATATCCTGCTCTTTCCCTCTCTAGGCTCTCCAAGTGTTTTATACTTCCAGTTACTCCAGTTTATATACTCACATCAAAAGATGTGAAGCTAGGATACACAAACAAGAGAGAACATACTGCATTTATTTTTGTAATCTTAGGTAACACCACTCAAAATAATATTTCCTTCTTCCATCTATTGCATGCAAATTTCAGAATTTCATCTATCTTTACTGCTTAGTTACATTCTATTGTGTCTACTGTATTATAACACAGATTTCACTATTCATTTATCAATTGAAGGACACATGTTATTTTCATTTCCTAGTTATTGTGAATAGAATAATAATGAACATGGGATAGCAATTATCTTTGGTGTAAGTGCAGACTGTTGGGGATACTCCAAGAATTTGTACAGCTAGGTCATACAATAAGTCTACTTTTAGCTTTCTAGTAACTCTCCACAGTACTCTCCATAATGGCAGTACCTGATTGTGATCCCGTGAATGGAGAGTATCTTCTTTGCTTTTTTTTATTGGAAAGTTCTTTATTTACATTTCAAATGTTATCCCCTTTCCACATTTCCCTCTGAAACCCCCTATCCCATTCCCTCTCCCTCTGATCACTAACCCACCCATTCTTGCTTCTCTGACCTGGTATTCCCCTACACTGGGGCAATGAACCTTCACAGGTCCAAGGGCCTCTCCTCTCATTTGGTGTCTGATCAGGCCATCCTCTGTTTCCATGTGGCTGGAGTCATGGATCCCTCCACATTTACTCTTTGGTTGGTGGTAAAGTCACTGGGAGCTCTGGGGGTACTGTCCAGTTCACATTGTTATTCCTCATATGGGAATGCAAACCCCTTGTTTCTTGGGTCTTTTGTCTACCTCCTCCACTGGGGACCATGTGTTCAGTTCAATGGTTGTCTCAGAGCATCCCTGTCTGTATTGGTCAGGTACTGGCAGGGCTTCTCAGGAGACAGCTGTACCAGGCTCCTGACAGCTAGCATTATTGGCATCCACAATCTTTTCTGGGTTTGGTAACTGTTTATAGGATGGAACCCCAGGTGAGGCAGTCTCTGGATGGCCTTTCCTTCAGAATCTGATCCACACTTTGTCTCTGTATCTCCCCCTATGGGTATTTTGCTCCCCCTTCTAAGAAGAACTGAAGTATCCATACCTTGGTCTTCTTTCTTCTTTAGCTTCATGTGATCTGTGAATTTTATCTTCAGTATTCCTAGCTTTCAGGATAATATCCACTTATCAGTGAGTGCATACCATGTATGTCCTTTTGTGATTGGGTTACCTCACTCAGGATGGTATTTTCTAGTTCCCTCCATTTGCCTAAGAATTTCATGAATTCATTGTTTTTTTATAGCAGAGTAGTTCTCCATTATGTAATTGTAATACATTTTCTGTATCCATTCCTCTGTTGAGGGACATCTGGGTTCTTTCTAGCTTCAGGCTATTATAAATAAGGCTACTACAAACATAATAGAGCATATATCCTTATTACTTGTTAGAACATCTTCTGGGTATATGCCCAAGAGTGGTAAAGCTGGGTCCTCAGGTAGTACTATGTCCAATTTTGTGAGGAACAGCCAAACTGATCTACAAAGTGGTTGTTACAGCTTGCAATCCCACCAGCAGTGAAGGAGTGTTCCTCTTTCTACACATCCTTGCCATCATCTTCTGTCACCTGAGTTTTTGATCTTAGCCATTCTGACTGCTGTGAGGTAGAATCTTAAGGTTGTTTTGATTTGTATTTCCCTGATGACTAAGGATGTTGAACATTTCTTTTTCTGAGGAACCGCCAGAATGATTTCCAGAGTGCTTGTACCAGCTTGCAATCCCACCAGCCGTGGAGGAGTGTTCTTCTTTCTCCACATCCTCAGCAACACCTGCTGTCTCCTGAGTTTTTAATATTAGCCATTCTGACTGGTGTGAGGTGAAATCTCTGGGTTGTTTTGATTTGCATTTCCCTAATGACTAATGATGTTGAACATTTCATAAGGTGCTTCTCAGCCATTCGAAATTCTTCAGGTGAAAATTATTTGTTGAGCTCTGTACTCCATTTTTAAATAGGGTTATTTGGCTCTCCAGAGTCTAACTTCTTGAGTTCTTTGTATATATTGGATATTAGCCTGCTTTGAGATGTAGAATTGGTGAAGATCTATTCCCAATTTTTTTTTGGTTGCCATCTTGTTCTTTTGACAATGTCCTTTGCCTTACAGAAACTTTGTAGTTTTATGAGGTCCCATTTCTCAATTCTTGATTAGGGCATAAGCTATTGGTGTTCTGTTCAAGAATTTTTCCCCTGTAACCATGTTCTCAAGGGTCTTCCCCAGTTAGTTTTCTGTGAGTTTCAGTGTATCTGGTTTGCAGGTGATATGATAGTATACTTAAGTGACCCAAAAAACTCCACCAGAGAACTCCTACAGCTGATAAACAACTTCAGCAAAGTGGGTGGTTATTAAATCAATTCAAACAAATTAGTAGCCTTCATATACTCAAAGGATAAGCAGGCTGAGAAAGAAATTAGGGAAATGACACCCTTCACAATAGCCACAAACAATATAAAGTATTTTGGTGTGACTCTAACCAAACTAGTGAAAAATCTGTGTGACAAGAACTTCAGGTTTCTGAAGAAATTGAAGAAGACCTCAGAAAATGGAAAAAAATTTCCATGCTCATGGATTGGCAGGATTTATATAGTAAAAATGGCCATCTTGCCAAAAGCAATATACGAATTCAATGCAATCCCCATCAAAATCCCAACTCGATTCTTTATAGAGTTAGAAAGAGCAATTCTCAAATTCATCTGGAACAACAAAAACCCAGGATAGTTAAAACTATTATCAACAGTAAAAGAACTTCTGGGAGAATCAGTATCCCAGACCTCAAGCAGTATTACAGAGCAATAGTGTTAAAAACTGCATGGTATTGGTGTAGTGACATTCAGGTAGATCAATGGAATAGAATTGAAGACCCAGTAATGAACCCACACACCTATGGTCACTTGATCTTCGATAAAGGAGCTAAAACCATCCAGTGTAAAAAAGATAGCCTTTTCAAAAAATGGTTCTGGTTCAACTGGAGGTCAGCATGCAGAAGAATGCAAATGGATCCATTCTTATCTCCTTGTACTAAGTTCAACTCCTAGTGGATTTTTCCATCTTTTGAGATCTGAAGATCTTGTCATATAGATCTTTCGCTGGTTTAGTTAGAGTCTCACCAAGTTATTTTATGTTATTTGTGACTATTGTGATAGGAGTTGTTTCTCTAATTTCTTTCTCAGCCTGTTTATCCTTTGAGTAGAGGAAGGCCTCTGTTTTAGTTAATTTTTATATCCAGTCACTTTGCTAAAGTTGTTTATCAGGTTTAGGAATTCTCTGGTGGAATTTTTGGGATCACTTAAGTATACTATCATATCATTTGCAAATACTGATATTTTGACTTCTTCCTTTCCAATTTTTATCCTTCACTGTAGGATCTTTATGTAGTTTATGTATCAGAGTAATTGTGGCTTCATAGAATGAATTGGGTAGTGTTCTTTCTGTTTCTATTTTGTGGAATAATTTGCAGAGTAATAGTATTAGGTCTTCTTTGAAGGTCTGATAGAATTCGGCACTAAACCCATCAGGTCCTGGGCTCTTTTTGGTTAGGAGACTATTGATGACTGCTTCTATTTCATTAGGGTTTATGGAACTGTTTAGATCATTTATCTCATCCTGCTTTAACTTTGGTACCTGGTATTTCTCAAGAAAGTTGTCCATTTCATCCAGACTTTCCAGTTTTGTTGAGTAAAGGTTTTTGTAGTAGGATCTGATGATTCTTTTGAATTTCCTCAGTTTCTGTTGTTATGTCTCCCTTTTCATTTCTGATTTTGTTAATTTGGATACTGTCTCTGTGCCCCTTGGTTAGTCTGGTTAAGGGTTTATCTATCTTGTTGATTTTCTCAAAGAACAGTTCCTGGTTTGGTTTATTCTTTGTAGAGTATTTTCTCCCTACAACTTCACCAGCATTAGTTTCAGATGTCTTCTTGATCTTCGATATTCTGACTTCAGATCATCAAAGCAGTTTTAAATGCATCTCCCTTGTTGCTAAAGATTATGAACACTTTTAAAGGTAGTTTTTAGTCCCTCTGTCCTCTCTTGGTTTTTGTGATATGTTTTCTTTGTGTAGCTCTGGCTATCATAGAACTCACTATGTAAACTAGGCTAGCCTCAAAATAAGAGATTTGTCTACTTCTGTTTCCTGCATGCTGGAATTAAAGGCAAATGCCACCACTGCCTGGCCCTTATTTGTTATTTCACGACCTCTTTGCTCAGATACATATCTCACTTTTTAATTGGGTCTCTCATTTTCTTGTCTGTTTTTTAAAAAAATCATTATATACTCTGTAATTAATTTCCTATCATAGATTTATATGTAGCGAAAATTCCTCCCTACTATGCTTCCTCCTCACTGGATTGACTTTCATTTGCTAAATAGAAGCTTTGCATTTTCTTAGTTCCCACTTGTCAATTGTTGCCCATAATCCAGGACAAATAGTGTCCTATTTAGACTGTCATTTCCTACATCTTTAATTTGCAGGTTAATTTCTAAATTTTTATTTATTTATTTTTTCAGTTTTAGAATTTAGTGTTTCAAATTAAGGGCTTTGAGGTTAGTTTTTCTTTTGTTTGTTTTTGTTTTTGTTTCTTGGAGGATAATATATAGATCAATATACTTTTCCCAGAACTACTTGTGATTAGTGTTGTTCTTTCCTCTCTCTCTCCCTCCTTTCTCTCTCTCTCTCTCTCTCTCTCTCTCTGTCTCTCTCTGTCTCTCTCTCTCTCTGTCTCTCTGTCTCTGTCTCTCTGTCTCTGTCTCTGTCTCTCTCTCTCTCTCTCTCTCTCTCTCTCTCTCTCTCTCTCTCTCTGTGTGTGTGTGTGTGTGTGTGTGTGGTTGCAGGGCAGTCATCTTTGTTGAATACCAGGTGGCTGTATATTAGTGCACTCACATTTGGTTCCTCTGTTTAGTTCCACTAATTTATGTCTTTTCCCCCTAAAAAACATAACATTTTTATTACCATGTATCTGAAATATAACTTAAAATCTGCTATGGTAATTTCCTAAGCATTGTTCTTGTCAGTTGCACATATAATTAGCTTGTCAATTTAGGATCTTTTGTGACTCCATTTAAGTTTTTCTCTGAAGACTTTTTTTTATTTTGATTAGCATTGATTGAACAGCAAGTACCTTTTGGAAGGATGGTAATTACCTTGATGTAATTTTGCCAATCCAACAGCATGTGGGAGGAGTCTTTCAATATTCTCATATATTATGTTTTGTTTGTTGTTTGGTTAGTTGGTTTGTTTTTAAGCTAAATTGTGAATGAGGGTGCTTTCAAGCTTTCTTTCTTGGTTTGTTATTGGCATATAGAAAGGGCACCGGGTTTCTTGAGTTTATATTCTACAACATTGTTGAAATTGTTCATTTCTATCAGTTTTCTAGTGGGTCTCCAGCTTTCTCATCTATTTAATGTCACACTATCTGCAAATGGGGCTAAATTAACTTTGATTCCAATTTGTATCCTTTTAATTTTCTTTTTTTTTTAATTTCATAGGTCCTGCCAGTGCTTTAAGGACTATATTGAAGAAGAGTGGAGAGAGTGAACAGCCTTGTCTCCTTCCTAATTTTAATTAGATTGTTTGGAGGTTTTTTCCCCCATTTAGTATTACTTTTAGCAGTGGGTTTGTTACATATAGCCTTGATAGTCTCTATAGGACATTTATCATGAAGCCATATTAGATTCCCCCCAAGGCTTTTCCCTTCAACTGAGCTGATCATGTAATCTTTGCCTTTAAGTCCATTTGTAGGATTCATTATAATTATTACATTTATTTATTATACTTACTATGCTGAACCATCCCTGAACTTCTGAGACAATGCCCACTTAATCACAGTGAGTGATCTTTATGATATATACCTATATATACCTATATTCACTTTGCAAGCTTCTTTTTACCGTTATGTTTATTAGGGATATCACCATATATTTCCCTTTGTTGTTGTTTTTGTTTTTGTTTTTGTTGTTGTTGTTGTTGTTGTTGTTGTGTCTTTACCTGGTTTTGGATTAAAGTGTTACTAAAGTTGTAGAAGGATTTTGAAGTGCTCCTCCTTCTCCTCCCTCCCTCCCTCCCTCTATCCCTTCCTTCCCCTGTGCTTCCCTCCCTCCTTCTCTTCCTTCCTTCTTTAATTCTAAAGTAATTATAGAATTAAAGCATCTTTTTTATTCTTTTTTTAAATTTTTCTATATTATTTGTTTACATTCCAAATGATTTCCCTTTTCCTGGTTTCCCCTTCCCCATAAGTCCCATAAACCCTCTTCCCTCTGCCTGTTCCCCATTCTACCCTAACTCCATCTGTGCCTGGGCTAGTTCCCATCTGATGGGTTTTCAGTACTGTTTTCTTCCTTTTTGCTATAGGTCCATTTAAGGTGTTGATCTCTTCTTGGTATAACTTTATTTGCATGGGTTTTCATTGTATGTTTCCCTGTTCATCTCTGATTCTGTTCATTTTTAGTCATAACTGCTTTTTTGCTTTTTTAGTTGTTCATCTTGTTTATTGTCTCCATGAACAAGCTCCAAGGTCTGTTAAGTCGTTTAATATTTCTGCTGAGTTGTGTTACTATTTCCTATCTATTGGATTAAGATTTCATCTCTTCTTGTTTCCCCAAATCTTTGACTTGCTTCCCTAAATCCTTTAAGTCCTTTATTCATGCTCTCTCCTTTTTCTTTTTCTTTTCTTTCCTTCATTTTAAAATATAGGTATAGATGTCTCCATTTAATCTATCTCAAAACTTTTATCATATTACCTTTTAATTTTCATTTAATTCCAAAACTGTTTTACTGGGTTTTGTTTTAGTTATTTTTTTTTTGGCTTTGGTTTTGTTATTTTGATTTTCTTGATGTTTATTTATGTGCTTCCTTTTCTTTTCTTTTTTTTTTACCTTTTTCTACTTTGACCCATTAATTGTTTGATAATGTTTCATTTATTCTGCATGCATTTGTGTAATTTTTATAGATCTGTTTATTGTTGATTTTAAGCTTCATGGCATTGTGGTCATACAGTTTTTTCAATTTCTCTTTAAAAATCAGTTTTTTTTGTTTCAATGGGTAGTCTATTTTAGAGATACCTCTGTGAGAGAATGTGGAATATTAATTTTTAGATATGCTAGGTTGATTTAGTTTATGACATCATTTCATTTTGATGATCTTCTATTTATTTGTTTGTTTATTCACTTATTTTCTAGAGGACCCATCTATTGGTACAAGTAGGATATAGAAATCACCACTGTCAATTGGTCTAATGCTATTCTATGTATTGAAGTCGAAGAGTATATTTTTTTACAGATAATATATTCAGCATTTTTTTTTATACATCTAGTGGTTATTTTCAGTTTGCAGCCTATTTTGTCAGATATTAGGATAGGAATACCTATGTGGTCCCAATTTGTTGGAAAATGTTTTTTTTTTATTTGTTCTTTCACTTAAAGTGGTATCTATCTTTAAAGGTAAGATGAGTTTCTTGTAGACAACACACAGATTTTTCTTTGTTTCCTAATCTATTAAACTAAACAATATCTTATGATTGGAAAATTGAAGCCATTAATATTTAAAGTTATTTTTGAAAGATGTGTGTGGTTTGCTGCCTTCAATTTCTATATCTGTGTATTTAGTTCTTTCTTCTATTTCAATATTTGTGTTTTTTTCTTTCTGTAATCTCCTGGTTACGATTAATTCTGTCTTTGCAAAGTATATTGCTCTGGCATTCTCTGGTTATCTGGTTTGGTAGGTGTGACTTCTTTTAGTCTCTTTACATTAAGAGAAGTTTTCTTTGGCATCATTTGATATGTGAATTGTGTCTTGGTTATTCCAAGCTTCTGGGCTAATATCCACTTCTCAGTGAGTATATACCATGTGTGTTCTTTTGTGATTGGGTTACCTCACCTAGGATGATATGTTCCAGTTCTACCTATATGCCTAAGAATTTCATGAATTCATTGCTTTTAATCTCAACAATGTGTCCAGATGAGAAAAATGTCCTGTGTTGGGTGGTATGTCTTGGTAACACACTTATTGATTTGCTATCTCTACAATAAAGGAAGAGAAGACAAGGAAAGCAGATGGGAATCTGTTGCCTAAACCATATATGCGAGTAACAGTATATAGAATAAGAAGGTTATATTTATGAATATATATTCTTATAATTGTAATTAATAAAAAATAAGCCATGGATTTGAAAGAGATCAAAAAGGAATATGAAAAGGTTTGACAAAATAAAAATTATAAGAGAAATATGGTAATTATAATTTCAAAACATAATTTAGCCAGGGATTGAGTAAAGATATCTAATGCCAGTCTAAGAACTCCTCATATACTGGTACTATAGAGGCACACCCACACACCCACACACAGGCAAACATTCACATACATTATAGGCATGTGTGTCTATACACATATACATGAACACACATAACACATATAAACACCACTCACAGTCTTACTTCCTCTATGTATAGACTACACCTATCCTTGATGTCACGGATTGATTAAGATCTTATTAAGCATGACTTGAGTGTCAAATTTGGGACAGGCATTTGTTAAAACATTCTTAATATTCTCAGAAAACTCTGGGAGTATCTGTGAAATAAGTGTACTTTAGAAACTATGCACAGCTCCACTATTTTGTTTTGTTTTGTTTTGTTTTGTTTTGTTTTGTTTTGTTTTGTTTTGTTTTGTTTTGTTTGAGACAGGGCTTCTCTGTGTAGAGCTGACTTTCCTGGAACTCAGTCTATAGACCAGGCTGGCCTCGAAATCAGAAAGCCTCCTGTCTCTGCCTCCCAAGTGCTTGGATTAAAGGTGTGCACCACCACCACTGCCCATGCTCCACCATTTCTTTACCTCTGTGACACTTTCAGAAATCTGCACAGAAATTACTCAAAGAACATTTTCTGAGAAGTAGGAGCTCCCTATGAGGACCTAGCTTCAAGTTAGAATTTATTCTAATTGTTTCAAAAATAAGTAAATGTTATATATATATATATATATATATATATATATATATATATATATTCTTTAGATTTATTCTGTTATACTTTTAAAAAAGGCTGATAGATTTTTTTGAATTGATAATATGTTCACTGAGAAGTGATGTTCTCCACTAACCCAGTGTTGTGAGCTGGCTATCGGCTTCTTCTAATCAAGTCCCAACTTTTCCATTTCTTAGGCTCTATGCATTAATTACTGACTGAATGAATTACTTCATTCAATTTCTGATATAGACACGTCCCAAAATTTTCCACATTTCAAACTTTATTTAATCAAATTGATTTATTTCCCAAAGTCGTAATATAGTAATATACACACTATCACTAAACTTTCCTTACAGACCAGGGATCTGAAACTGAAGTTAGCTGTAACTTCAGGTAACTTGCCCTGTAGCTATTAAACTTAACTGTTGTGAGCTCCTTATAAGCTGTATGGCCAGAGCACAGTCAATGATTTTCAACTCTTTAAACAGTTCCTTAAGTTGGATTGGAGATAAAATGGAAGGAAAGTTAATCTTTTCAAAAGGAAATTACTTTTGTGTTCTCTTTTCCTATTTTATACAATTACAAAGAGAAAAGAGGATACAGCATGGGTGACCCAAGTGCATACTTTGTTGCAAGTTGAAATTGTTTATAAATTAATAGATAAAAAGTAAAAGTTGTGCCCAATAAGCAGAATTCTTATTGAGTGAGAAAGGGTGTGAGGGTGACCTTAATTGATCTGTTGATGATGACGATCCTGGTAACCAAGGCATGGCTGCTCTAAGATGCACTGAGAAATCTAGAGAACTGAACTTGGGGGGAGTGTCTCACAGTGGAAAAAAAGGTGGGCTTTGCCACACACAGATTCAGTTCCCATTTTTTTTAAGATTTATTTATTCATTATATGTAAGTACACTGTAGCTGTCTTCAGACACACCAGAAGAGGATGTCAGATATCATTACAGATGGTTGTGAGCCACAGTTTGGTTGCTAGGATTTGAACTCAGGACCTTCAGAAGAGCAGTCAGTGCTCTTAACTGCTGAGCTAGTTCCCAATCTTAAGTTAGAAATAGATTTACAGGAAAAGAATAATGTGAACCATAAGAGATTTGGGTTTTTTCTCATCTGAACAAAAATGAAATTAACAATATTTAAATAAAACCAAAGACTACATGAAGAGAAACAGTGCTTGGCATAGTATATTACAGTATTGAATGATAGGAAATGGCTCAAAACAGTTTTCCATGGACATATAAAAAACAAAAGAGGAGAAATTTTCACATAGTCATCCCATACAAGATTCCATACAATTTCCAGAATTTCCTTTTTTGTGTTGCTATTGCCTTTTTGTTTTGTTTTTTCATTTGTTTGTTTTACATTTCCCTGGTTTACCATTTTTCCCATGCTTGTCTTCTGTTTGAATATAATGAGACACACACAGAGCATGGAGTTCATTGAACTATACCTCACACTGATTCGCATACAGGACACCAACTGGCCTGGCCCCAAGATGCACACTGTAAATATGAGCTTCTTAGTGGTTTATGAAATAGAAACCTCACTGGACATTAACCCTTGTTAATCTATCTCCAAACACTTGGTCTAGAGACATCTCTCCATAATTGCTTTCCTGCCTACATATATTTGACAAAATTAATCTTTCAAGTGTTAAACCCAAAAGGGAGGCTCTAAAATGTTATCATTATATTTCCAAATATACTGCTAATAATGGAAATGATGATATTAAATGTTTTTATCCATTGTACCCATGATCTGAAATGAAAACACTGCTGTCTTATATAATGCTAAGCACACATAAAACTGGAAATTATTATATTGTTTTACTGATACATTTTCTTCATTGCATCTACAAATTGATACCTTAAAGTACCAATTTGTGCTTGCATAAGTGAAATATTTTCAGAAAGAGGCATGCTACAAAACCACTATTACCTCCAATTCCTATGTTCAGTGAAAAATTTGACCTTTAAGAGAAAAAGCTGTAATGAAGGTGATCCTCAAATATCTGTTGCAGGACGTTGGACATTTGTGTGTTGTCTGTTACACAAAGTCATTTATGTACTACTATAAGAAAAAGTAAAGAACATGGTTCGCTGACATTATATACAATATGACTGACTGAGAAGAGAGTGGGAAAGTACATTCAGAGATACACTCAAGGTCTTTATGTGAAAGAAGAGAGTGCCCCGGCTCTGAAGTCATCCTGGTCTCACAATGCTGTTCTTTATCCATTGAACTTCCCCTCACATATAATCACACATGAAAGACTGTATAGCTAGATCCACTGGAGTCTCTTCCACTAGTAAACAATGCCACCAAGAATATGAACAAGGAGCCACACTCATGGAGTCTTATGCCATGTGCAGAAAATCCCTCTCCTTGCCATGCTGAACATCGGGGCTTTCAGGGAAGCTTGTGATGTGGAACCCTGGCACCAGTCACCCTAGCTCCTGAAACTGTGCCCCAGGGCTGTTGTGCCAGCAGTAGGCATCATAGAAAGAGTTGTGTTTTCCTCTCTTCATGGTTCCTGGAATGAAGAATTAGGAAGAATCTGGAATACTTTCACACATGAATAAAAGTCTTCAAAATGTTAAAAAAAAACCCACAACACTTTAACCATAAGTGCTTTAAAAATTCTTCCTCCTTCTCCTGCCCTGTCAGGCCTCCCCATTCCATGGGGCCTCAAGTCTCTCAAGGGATATGTGTTTCTTCTCTTACTGAGGCCAGATAAGGCAGACCTCTGCTGTATATGTGTTTGGGGCCTCCGACCAGCTGGTGTATGCTGACTGGTTGGTGGCTCAATATCTGAGAGTTCTCAGGGGTCCAGGTTTATTGATACTGCTGGTCTTCTTATGGGTTTGCCCTCTTCCTCAACTTCTTCTAGCCTTTTCCTAATTCAACCAGAGGGGTCCCTGGCTTCAGTCCATTGGTTAGGTATAAGTATCTGCTTTTGTCTCTACTGCTTGTTGGGCCTCTCAGAGGGCAGCCATGCTAGGCTCCTGTCTATGTACACCATAGCATCAGTAATGGTGTCCTGCCTTGGAGCCTCCCCTTAGGATGGGTCCCAATTTGGACCAATCACTGGACCTCCTTTCCCTCAGTCTCTTCTCCATTTTTGTTTCTGCAGTTCTTTTAGATAGGAACAATTCTGGGTCAGAGTTTTTGACTGTGGGATGTCAACCACATCTCTCCACTTTATGCTGTCTTTCTACTGGAAGTGGATTATACAAGTTCCCTCTTAGCAGTGTTGACATTTCATCTAAGGTCCCTCCCTTTGAGTTCTGAGTATCTCTCACCTCCCAGGTACCACATTCTAGAGGGTCCTGCCCCACTTCTACTTCCTGAGGTTGCATATTTCCCTTCGTTCTGCTGGCCCTCAGGGCTTAACTGCTGTCCTCCACCCTATACCTGATCATGTTCTCCCTTTCCTCTCTCCCTGCCCCTCCCCTTTCCCACTCAGTTCCCTCCTTCATTCCCTCAGATCCCAAAGTATGGTATATACTCACTAATAAGTAAATATTTAGTCACAAAAGTACAGAAAACCCAGGATACAATTGATACAACTCAAGAAGTTTAACAAGCCAAAGAGCTCAAATGAGGATGCTTCATTCCCACTTGGGAGGGACAATTAAAAATTCTTCAAAAGAACTCTTGATTTCTATTATTATCATTATTAATGCTGTTAAAAGGAAATCCAAGATACTCCAGTCAAGCATAAACCCACTAAAAGGAGGTGTGTGTGTGTGTGTGTGTGTGTGTGTGTGAACATTATCACATGAAAAGCATTTGGAATAAGATCATCTGAGTTTGCAGAGAGGGTAGAGCACTGTTGAATCTCACTATCTCCTCTTATGTTAAATGTACAGTTTAATTACTTATTAAATTTACAAGCTGTTCTGATTAAACAAGTCTCTGGGTACATGTGAATCACTGTGTTATGTCTTATAAATCCTCCCAAGCAGAGCATCCTTCATTTTAAATAGTGACTAGTTAGCTGAAACTTATTAGTAAAATCAAAAGCTAATCAACATTCATAATAGTAGAGACACTTACTATTTCTTGAATCGTACAGATAAGCATGAATGTTTTATTTGCTGTTTTAGGCAAAGTGAGATTTTAAGTACTTAAATTACTAAATGTGGATTAAATTGAATTATCTTGAAGCTATTTTATATTAACTAGCTGACTTCTCATTAGCAGTACAAGCCACAAATTTTAAGTAATAGTATTGTTACCTTGCATGTTAAATTTTAGAAGGATATTTCTTTTACTACTCAGGTCTACTTAAAACTAGTATTTAAACCCCAACTCATGAAATTTTCTTCTTCCATAAAAAACTCATTTTTACAAGTGTTTTTTAATTTTTAAATTATTTTATTTTTACTTTAGGTCTCTGGGCCATCTAGTCTCTGGTTCTTGATGACCAAGCACTGTTGGCTTCCATCTCATGGAGTGGGCCTTAGGTCAAATCAGACCTTGGTCGTTACTCCTACACATTTTGTACACCATTGCCCTAACATATTTTCAGGAAAAACAGATTGTAGGTCAAATGTTTTATGTTTTGGTTAGTGTCAATGTTTTGTTTGTTTGTTATCAGGCTATCTTACAGTATACTTTCCCTCACTAAAGACACTGGAATATACTGTGTAAGGCATCTTTAAAGTTATTGTCTTCAATTGTTCTACCATTTCTGCTACCTCTACATTAAAAAAATTAATTGAGATTGTGTTTTGTTATAAGCAATTGACTTATGCTGACATCTTCAATTTGGGAGGCAACAACAGTAAGCAAAACACAGATATTGGCTCTCTGTTTTATTCTACTCTGGTGGAATAAGTTTTGGAAATGCTTGTTTTTCACTTAAGCTGTGTTATTGTGCTCCATTTATTTCTGGGTTATATTAATTTTGAATGAGAACGCATGCCATTACTTCTGTGACATATTCTCTGAAAAGCATATGGTCTTCTATTTATCACAGAGGTAATTATTTACAGAGAATGCTCTAAGAAGTGCTCTAAGAAGTGCTGAATCCTAGAGTAACTCACACAGGCTCTCTGACAAGAATACCTACAAATTTTGTTACTGTCCAACATAGACTTTTGCTATCTGTTTTATTCGCTCTGGTGGAATAAGTTTTGAAAATGTTTATGTCTTTCACTTAAGATGTTGTCTTAGTCAGGGTTTCTATTCCTGCACAAATATCATGACCAAGAAGCAAGTTGAGGAGGAAAGGGTTTATTCAACTTACACTTCCCACATTACTGTTCATCACCTAAGGAAGTCAGGATTGGAACTCAAGCACGTCAGGAAGCAGGAGCTGATGCAAAGGCCATGGAGGGATGTTACTTACTGGTTTGCTTTGCCTGGCTTGTTCAGCTTGCTTTCTTATAGAACTCAGGACCGCCAGTCTAGGGATTGTACCACCTTAATCATTAATTGAGAAAAGGCCTTAAATCTGGATCTCATGGAGGTATTTCCTCAATGGAAGCTCCTTTCTCTGTGATAACTCCAGCCTGTGTCAAGTTGACACACAAAACCAGCCAGTACAATTGATTCCTTCACTATTAAGCCTCAACCCTTGCTTTCTTATTCATCTCCAAGAACTAAATAACTTTAAAAGTCCCACAGTCTTTGAAAATTCTTACATATTAAATTTTTAATCCCTTTAGAAATATTCAATCTCTTTTAAAATCTAAAGTCTTTTTACAATTAAGTCTCTTAACTCTAGGCTCCACTAAAATACTTTCTTACTTCAAGAGGGAAAAATATCAGGGCACAGACACAATCAAAAGCAAAATCAATTACAAAGTTTCTGCAAAGCAAAGGACACTGTCAGAAGGACAAAACGGCAACCAACAAAGTGGGAAAAGATCTTCACCAACTCCACATCTGACAGAGGGCTAATATCCAATATATACAAAGAACTCAAGAAGTTAGACCGCAAAGAAACAAATAACCCTATCAAAAAATGGGGCACAGAGCTAAACAAAGAATTTTCACCAGAAGAAATTCGGATGGCCGAGAAACACCTTAAAAGATGTTCAACATCATTAGTCATCAGGGAAATGCAAATCAAAACAACCCTGAGATTCCACCTCACACCAGTCAGAATGGCTAAGATTAAAAACTCAAGAGACAACAAGTGCTGGCGAGGATGTGGAGAAAGAGGAACACTCCTCCACTGTTGGTGGGATTGCAAAATGGTAAAACCGCTCTGGAAATCAGTTTGGCAGATCCTCAGAAAATTGGGCATGGCACTTCCAGAGGACCCTGGCATACCACTCCTGGGCATATACCCAGAGGATTCCCCTGCATGCAATAAGGACACATGCTCCACTATGTTTATAGCAGCCTTGTTTATAATAGCCAGAAACTGGAAGGAGCCCAAATATCCCTCAAAGGAGGAATGGATACAGAAAATGTGGTATATTTATACAATGGAATACTACTCAGCAATTAAAAATAATGAATTCATGCAATTTGTAGGTAAATGGTTAGACCTGGAAAATATCATCCTGAGTGAATTAACCCAATCACAAAAGAATGCACATGAAATGCAATCACTGATAAGTGGATATTAATGAGCCCAGAAGCCCTAAATACTCAAGACACAAATAGCAAGTCAAATGATTCCCAAGAAGAAGAAAGGAGAGGGAGGACCCTGGGCCTGTAAAGATTGCATCCAGTTTAGTAAAGAAACTGAGGGGGGAGGGGGAATGATTGGGGAACAGTTGGGGGGGGAAAGGAACTATGGGAACTATGGTGGGTGGGAACTGGGAAAGGAGAAAGCCTTTGGAATGTAAACATAGAATATAGAAAAGAAAAAAAAAAGAAAAAAAAGCAAAATCAAACTCACGATCTCCTGGGCTCCTCCAAGGGCTTGGGTCACTTCTCCAGCCTTACCCTTTGTAGGCCTGTACTCCAATGCTGCTGCCTGTATTCCAATGCTGCTGCCATTCTTGGTGGTCATCTCATGGTACTGGCATCTTCAAAACACTGCAACTAGGTTTCATCAAAAGCTTCTCATAGGCTCTCTTCATGGTGCTAAACCTCAACTCCTTTGCATGACAGCCTCAGTCCTGGGTAATCAATTGCAACTGGGATTGTACCTTCACCAATGGCCTTCCATGGCCTCTCCTAGTGCCAAGCCTCAGCTTCTCTTCAGGATCCCTTCATTCCTTCAAAACCAGTACTACCTGGATGACTCTTACATATTACCAAGTCCTGCAGCAGCCTGAGGTACAACCTTGGCTATCTCGGAAACACAGCCTCTGTGCTCCCAGAAAACACTTCCCAGAAGATTTCACCTCAATGATGCTAGTCTCTTCCTAATCACTGACAGGACCAATAAAGTTATTCTAAGTCAGCAGTAGCTAAGCAAAGGCAGGCTTAAGCAGGTCATGCTGAGTCACTCCAGAAGTGACTGAGACAGGTCTCTAAACTCGAGCAAGGCTCAGGCTCCCTCACTAGGCCTCAGCATCTGGCCAAATACAGCCCAACAATTCTTTAGCCCCAGCTAACCAAAGCCACAGAATCTTCACAATCAAAACAGCAAAGGCCCTGATAAGAGTCTTTAATCTTCCCTCTGAAATGTCACAAGCCGGGTCTCCATCTTCTGCACTGTTCTCAACCTTATCTTCCAAGCTCCTACAGAACATCCCACGGAGCTCTTAACATCCCAATAGCTCTTCTAGCTCAAAGTTCCAAAGTCCTCCCATAGTCCTCCCTAAAATCATGGTCACGTTGTCACAGGAATAGTCAGGGTTTCTATTACTGCACAAACTTCAAGACCAAGAAGCAAATTGGAGAGGAAAGGGTTTACTGGGCTTACACTTCCACACTGCTGTTCATCAACAATGAAAATCAGGATGGAACTCAAGCAGGTCAGGAAGCAGGAGCTAATGAAGAGGCCATGGAGGGATGTTCCTTACTATCTTGCTTCCATTGCCTTGCTCATCTTGCTTTATTATAGAACCCAAGACGTCCATCCAAGGGATGCCACCACCACCAATGGGCCCTGACCTCTTTATCACTCACTGACAGGGAAAATTACTTACATCTGGATCTCATGGAGGCATTTCCTCAACTGAAGCTCCTTTCTCTGTGATAAGTCCAATCTGTGTCAAATTGACACACACAACCAGCCAGTACAGATGTGTTACTCTGCTTTATCTATTTCTGTGTGGAAGCTGCATGTGGGCAACAGAATCTAATGCATGTCTTTGCACATGAAAACACTTGCATTATAGTGAGACGACTTCCAAATTCTTAGTTTGCTAGCTAAAGGGTCAGCTCTGGAATCTAAAATCCAAAGTGTCATTTACATATCATCTGAGTCAGAAGTGAGTTGGTCAAACTGCTTTTGCTCTTGAGGCAAGATTTATGTCCAGCTTTGATAATGTTATGTCAGACAGTTTCTATGCTTACAAGACTTATTGGAAAAGGAATAGAATAAAACTTCCCATTCCAAAATGGAGAGATCAAAAGGAAGAAAGGAAGGAAGGAAAGAAGGAAGGAAGGATAGAAGGAAGAAAGGAAGGAAGGAAGGATGGAAAGAAAGTAAGGAGTGTTGGGTGGTCCCAAGCTAGATCAGAACTTCACATGGAACAGTCATTAGATCGTGAGGTACTTTTCTAAAATTTGATGTGTTTATTGTACTAATTAATGGTGACATGTGCTTATTATACTAAATAATGGTTTCACTGTGATTTTCTTTTCAGAATATTGATTGGTCAAATTTTGAGTAATGCATCATTATTTTTCAACAAGGAAAAATATGTATGTGTATAACTGAATCTCTGGTTCAAAGTTTGTTTGTTTTTGTTTTTGTTTTGTTTTTTGAAAGCCAAGTGATCTCTTTTTGCCTCTCAATGGTTCTCCTTTTTATTTCTCAGGTGTCATTATAACCTTAGCTGATAAAACACATATTTTCTCCACATAATACCAAACTGTATTCTTTTTCTCTAGAGCTGTCCTTTTTTGATGTAGAATAGTATCTTTCTAATGTCCTCTCTTATTTATTTTTCTGGTTTCAATTCTGTTGTAATGAAATATCCTAATAAAAAGCAGCACAGTAGATATAAGCCTTTTTTTACTTTATAATTCTAAGTCATAGTCTTAGAATACATAGAGAAGGCAGGATGTTCAAATAGAGAGTCACAGTATAGAACATTCATAGTCAGGAACACGAGAGTGAATATAAATGCAATTGCTTGCCCATGCTCAGTTCCAGATCTTTGCTCACACAGTTTAGAATATCTGGCCTGGTTCTCTGAATTTTTCTCTCAGAGTTTGCTGTTCTTCCATTATCAATTAATTTAAGACAATAATTGATATGCCCATAGTCAAAACCAATGTGGAGAATTCCTCACTGAGACTCTCTTCACAGTTTAATCTGTGTTGTATTAACTTGACAATTAAAACTAACCATCACAATCATTACTAAAACGTATTTGTTATTTAAGTCATTTGTACATATTTTTATGTATTCAGGAAAATTCTTCAAAATCCATATTAATAGGTTAGCATAACCATTATAAGCCCAATTCATCAAATTAAATCTATAATGTCAATTTAGTTACATCTCTGTGAGAATACATACTTATTAACTTGTCTTCCTTAATGATTCACTTTCAAAATTAATTTAGTTGTTGTTTTATCAAATTTCCCCAAAATTGGAAAGAATCTTGAAGTACAGAGAAAAAATGAAATAAAAATAAGGAAAATAATATCTTTCTCTAGTTCTATAAATAAATTATGGTGGATAGTCTCATCATTCTAAATGTAGAAAAATTCTCTTCTCAGGGTAATTAACCATTTTGAGGAGCTCGTTATCTTTTAAATTTTATATTTAGGCAGGATCGACATCACAACAAATTCATTGCAATAGTGTTTTTAAAAGCTGTGTGTTTACAATAAATAAAACAATTATCTTTTATCCATACAAAGCACTGGTTTCTGACTTTAACATAGTATTCTTTTGCTTAACTTTAAAATTCTGAAACACGGGAGAACTGAAGTGTCTTCTGAAGAACATTCTGAATGTTGTATTATTGATTCAGTTCATAGACACACTTGTATCTAAGTGGCTTTTATCCCCTCTAATAATCCTGCAACATCCTGGTCACGTCCTCCAAACCTGTGCTGAAGGAATGCTAACATAACCATTAAGGAAAAGTGCCCCCAGTGTCATTCCTAACACAAAAGGATTAAGGTTCTCCTATGTAGCAGCACAGCCTCTCCACACTAAGCCAAGATGCTACTGCAGTGATGGATGACTACCGTGTCCACTGTGCACAGCAGCACGATCTGGAGCCCTGTGCTGCAGCTTGAAATAAATTTGAAAAGCACAAGTAAATTTTCTTGATGAGGTACTTTCTCAGAGTATGCATTCAAAGACACAGGATCACACTTTTCTTTAAGCATTTCTGAGGTGTATCTTCACCTGCCTGTACTTTGTTAATCATTAATAATAGTTTAACATGTAAGCAAAAGGCTCTGCTGCAGCGATTTTGTACACTATTCAATGTGCTTCGATTCACTTCACTCCCTCTACTCACTACCTCCTCCACACTCCCTCCCACTCAGACCTCTGTGTATGTACAATGTAGCATTTTGATGTTGTTAAATAGTAAATTTACATTCAAAAGGAGGAAAGTTCATCAAAAAGTGAGTATGAAAATAAAAGACTTCCTGGAAACAAATAGTCTCAAGGATTTCAGTTTTGTTTTTTATATATTCTTCTCTTTAATGGCTTAGTCTCAAGCACTCTCACCCTCGTAAAAATACAATAACAATTACTTAGTTACTTTAGTTGATGTGAATAAAATCTTTGAAAAAAAACACAATTTAGTGAGGGAAGTTTTTTTTTATTTTTTTTATTTTCTATATTACTTGTTTGCATTCCAAATGATTTTCCCTTTCCCGGGTCCCTCCTCCCCATAAGTCCCATAAGCCCTCTTCCCTCCCCAGTTCTCCAATCAAGCCACTCCTACTTCTCTGTCCTGGTATTCCCCTACATTGCTGCACTGATCCTTTCCAGAACCAGGGACCGCTCCTTCCTTCTTCTTGGGAATCATTTGATATGTGAATTGTGTCTTGGGTATTCAGAGCTTCTGAGCTAATATCCACTTATCAGTGACTGCATTCCATGTGTGTTCTTTTGTGATTGGGTTACCTCACTAAGAATGATATTTTCGAGATCCAACCATTTGCCTAAGAATTTCATGAGTTCATTGTTTTTAATTGCTGAGTAGTATTCCATTGTGAAGGAATCATTTCTATAGTTTGTGAGGGAAGTTTTTATTTTGTTCCTTAGTTTTAAAAGGGACACAGTCCACCATACTAGAGAAAGCATGGTGGCAAGAGAAGGAGGAATCTGATAACACAGTTGCAAGTCAGGATGCAGGGAGGAGGTTCTCCAGGATCTTTCTCCAGTCCTTACTTTTGACTCACTTGAAGACCTGACTCATGCTGGGAATAGAGGATGGGGTGCCCATATTTAGAATGGCTCTTGCTGATTAAATTAATCCCCTGCCAATGTCCTCACAAGTTTGCTCTTGTATAGGTGATCATATGTCCAGGTGTTGACAAGAAAGTAAATCATCATGGCAGACAGACAAAACAAAATAAAAGCGAAAGAAAGCAAGGAAACTTTTGGAGTTGAGAGATTTGCCAGTTAAAATCCTCATTGTGAAAGACTTAATGCCACTGTAGTGTAGAGGAATAACAGGACAGGGAAGCAGGAAGGTTGATTGGGGAACGGGAGATGGCTTATGAATTTTTCGGGGAAGGGGATAACATTTGAAATGTAAATAAAGAATATACCTAATTTAAAAAATCGTTATTGTGGCAATGAGTTACTGATAATAAGTTGGGTAACTAAGTATATATATAGTTTTGTATTTCTCAATGGTATGTCAATAAAGCAGTTAAAATTGGTTTAAAAGTTTAAAATGCTTTAATTATATTTATTTTAAAGTATCAATATTTGTGAAATTCCAGTCTTCTCTTCTAAGATACCTTGGTGAAAGTGGAATCTTTGTCACTGAGCTGTGTTCAGGAATTTCTAATTAAGTCACAATAAGAATAAAATATTAAGGAATATTAATGGACCTCTTCTTCTGTAGTTTGTCTGGAAAGGCTCCTGATTTTAATATTGTCACTGATGCTTAGTTCATGGCCTGTAGACAAGAAAATTACTGAGATAGTTTTACAAGTTGAAACACATAGTCAAGTGATTAAAAAGAAGTAGATTGCTTTAAAGATACTCCACCAAGGCAGCAGTAATCTGAAAGCCTGTTTGAGAATTACTATCATCTTGCAATTTGGTACGATGAGATTGTGAATTTCAGTTAATTCACATGTCCAAGCCTAAAGAAGGAAATGAAATACTAAATGTTTAACCAAATGGAAATGGTATCCTAGAGCATGACTTGGAAACGGTTATGGTAAGTAAAAAACATGCAGGCTAATTTTTGCCTTATATGCAGGGAAAGCCAATCTATTTGAGGTAAAAATGGTAGACAAAAGGTTCATAATTTGTACCTGCTATTATATCAGGTGGAATTTTTAGGCTGGGTTACTATTAAAAACAGGCATTAAATTGTTAGCCATTGAGAATCACAAATATAATAACACTCATGAATTACAATAATTCATAGATATAATATATTTCCATGCTGAGGAATTAAAGCAAGGTTCATGAATAAAAATGTGGTAATGAAATAAACTGATCTCCTAGAAGATGCTTGTGTTTCTATGTGTGCTTTATGCCTAGGTCTGCCTCCCCTGAGATGAGAGTGCAAACATATAAAGCAAATGTGGGACACTACTCAGGTACCAGGAGGTACATGTATTTGGTGGATGTTTGTATTAGGACACTCTTACATAGATTGGGCATTTTTCTACATATATATTTCCAAGTCCATTTATTGTATTTATTGTTAATCATACATAAGCATTTTTAGGCTGATCACCTGGTATTGTATAACCAATTAGAGGATGGATCTATCTTTAGGGAAGACTTATTACCCCTCTTATCAGTATTTCTTTTCCTGTAGCTTTTTACCTTTGAGTAAAAACTAGCGATATTTTCCCCCATCCATGTTGTCATGTAAATAATATTGTAATTGTTCAGTTCCCATTTACATGACCATGCTGTTGAGGTTTCATGGATGCAGCTTCCCTGTCATATATAGAAGACAGAGTCTTTGCAACAGATACTCTGTTCCTGTGACTTTTGCAATCCTTCAACTTCTCTTCCATGACATTCTGTGAGACTTAGATGTAGGGGTTGAGTTGGGGATGTATTTTCTGTGTCTGAACACCACATAGTTGTTCTCTGCACTTTGATCAGTTGGCTTTCTGCAGTGGCTTTTGACTGATGGAAAGTTAAATTTCTCTGATGAATGGTGAAAGTGACAATGATTGGTAGGGATGAGGATAATTATTATGCAGGGAGAAATTATATAGATTTGGAAAAGTGAAAGCATTGGGTTCTCCTGTCGATCAGCCATGGGCCTTGGCTAGAATACACAGGCATGAATTCCTTCCTATTGAGTTGCCATTAAATAAAATGTATATAGTTTATTGTTGCACACAAGATAAAAGTGCAACTTGCCAAGTCCAAAATTATTGGTTCTAGAAATCTGACCAACGCTCTCATGATCTTGGCTTTCAGTGCCCTTTTTAGCAGTTCCTGGCATACAAGAACGTAATTCATCCTCAATGAACCAGTTCAGATCTGTTACCTCGCAGATACCTGTTCTCACTGAGGCAAAGCCATGATTCTTTCCATAAATTCTGAGATAATATGCAGCATACTTTATTTGTCACATAGGATTTAGAGATAGCAAGCAATAAGAGCATTTTCTCATCATGTGAACTCTAAAGGATTGGGAAGTAGGGATTAATTCTATATCCAGTTCTAAAAGAAGAATCCTGAGAACATGAATATACATGATGGAATTTCTAAACAGAAAATAATTATAATAATGCATGGAAGAGTCCTCAGTATTAAACTATATTACAAATAAAATATTTCAGTCAGTGACTGGCATAGCAATCCACGTTTAATGTCTTTGCTATAATTACTACCCCAGGAAATAGATTATGTCATATGTGTGCCTTTCTTTATAGCTTTACCTGCCAATATTCTTGCCTCAGGGAACATAGCTTCTTGTGCATGGCAATAATATCCCCAAGAAGTATTTACAGAGTGCATCAATGAAACCATAAATGGTTTGCAATAGGTAAAAATATTTCTTATCTTTTCCAAAGTCACAATTCAAGGTAAATATCTTTTTATAATATACATAATTTTAATAAATAATTATAAAAATTTATGATAAATTAATTATCTAGTTAATGATCTTAAAATATTTTGTATGATCTGATGTTCTTTTGAATTTCCTCAGTTTCTGTTGTTATGTCTCCCTTTTCATTTCTAATTTTGTTAATTTATATACTGTCTCTGTGTCCTTTGGTTAGTCTGGCTAAGGGTTTATCTATCTTGTTGATTTTCTCAAAGAACCAGCTCCTGGTCTTGTTGATTCTTTGTATGGTTCTCTTTGTTTCTACTTGATGGATTTCAGCCCTGAGTTTGGTGATTTCTTGTCTTCTACTCCTCCTGGGTGAAAATTAACTTCTTTTTCTTCTAGGGCTTTAAGGTGTGCCGTTAAGTTGCTAGTGTATGCTCTCTCCAGTTTCTTTTTGGATATACTTAGAGCTATGAGTTTTCCTCTTAGCACTGCTTTCATCGTGTCCCATAAATTTGGGTAGGTTGTACCTTCATTTTCATTGAATTCTAAAAAGTCTTTGATTTCTTTTTTTATTTCTTCCTTGACCAAAGTGTCATTGAGTAGAGTATTGTTCAGTTTCCATGTGTATGTGGGCTTTCTGTTGTTTTTGTTGCTATTGAAGACCACTCTTATTCCATGGTGATCTGATAGGAGGCATGGGATTAGCTCGATCTTCTTGTATTTGTTGACATCTGTCTTGTGACCAATTATATGATCAATTTTGGAGAAGGTACCATACAGTGCTGAGAAAAAGGTATATTCTTTAGCTTTAGGATGAAATGGTCTATATTTATCTGTTAAATCCAATTGGTCCAAAGTTTCAATTAGTTTCACTGTGTCCCTGTTTAGTTTCTGCTTTCCTGATCCATCCATTGAGGAGAGTGGAGTATTGAGGTCACCCACAAATATTGTGTTAGGTGTAATGTGTGCTTTTAGCTTTAGTAAGGTTTCTTTTACAAAGGAGGGTGCCCTTGTATTTGGAGCATAAATGTTCAGTATTGAGAGCTCTTCTCGGTGGATTTTCCCTTTGGCCAGCAAGAAGTGACCTTCTGAGTCTCTTTTGATGACTTTAGGTTGGAAGTCTATTTTATCTGATATTAGAATGGCTACTCCAGCTTGTTTCCTGAGACCATTTGCTTGTAAAATTGTCTTCCATCCTTTTACTCTAAGGCAGTGTTTGTCTTTAACACTGAGATGTGTTTCCTGTATGCAGCAAAATGTAGGGTCCTGTTTCCATATCCAGTCTGTTAATCTATGTCTTTTTATTGGGGAATTGAGTCCATTGATGTTAAGAGATATTAAGGAATGGTAATTATTTCCTCCAGACATTTTTGAAATTATATTTATTTATTTATTTATTTATTTATTTATTTATTTTTATATTTAAGAGGTTATCTTCTTTTGGGTTTGATGAGCGGAGGTTTCTATCTTGCTTCTTCCCGGGTGTAGTTTCCATCCTTGTCTTGGTGTTTTCCCCCTATTATCCTTTGTAGGGCTGGATTTGTGGAAAGATATCATGCAAATTTGGTTTTGTCATGGAATACCTTGATGTCTCCATCTATGGCGATTGAGAGTTTTGCTGGGTAAAGTAGTTTTGGCTGAAGTTTGTGTTCTCTTAGAGTTTGCATGATATCTGCCCAGGATCTTCTAGCTTTCATGGTCTCAGGTGAGAAGTCTGGTGTTATTCTGATAGGTCTTTGTTTATATGTTACTTTCTCTTGCTGCCTTTAATATTCTTTCTTTGTTTAGTACATTTGGAGTTTTGATTATTATGTGACGGGATGTATTTCTGTTCTGGTCCAGTCTGTTTGGGGTTCTATAGGCTTCTTGTATATTCATGGGCATCTCTCTCCTTAGGTTGGGGAAGTTTTTTTCCATAATTTTATAGAAGATATTTACTGGCCCTTTAACTTGTAAATCTTCACTCTCGTCTATACCTGTAATCCTTAGGTTTGGTCTTCTCATTGTGTCCTGGATTTCCTGGATGTTTTGGGTTACAACCTTTTTGCATTTAGTATTTTCTTTGACTGTTGAATCAATGGTTCCTATAGTATCTTCGGCTTCTGAGATTCTGTCTTCTATCTCTTGTATTCTATTGTTGATATTTGCATCTATACTCAAAACAACTGGAGAATCTGGAGCAAATAGACAATTTCCTAGACAGATATCAAATACCAAAATTAAATCAGCATCAAGTAGATCAGCTAAATAGTCCCATAACCCCTAAAGAAATAGAAGGGGTTATAGAAAGCCTCCCAACTAAAAAAAGTACGGGACCAAAGAAAAGGCCAAGTAACATATAAAGGAAGACCTATCAGAATAACACCAGACTACTCACCTGAGACCAGGAAAGCTAGAAGATCCTGGGCAGATATCATGCAATATCTAATTTAGTGCAGAATTCTACCAGACCTTCAAAGAAGACTTAACACCAATACTTTTCAAACTATTCCACAAAATAGAGACAGAAGGGACACTGCCAAACTCATTCTTTGAAGCCACAATTATGCTAATACCTAAATTACAAAAAGATCCAACAAAGAAAGAGAACTACAGGCAAATTTCTCTTATGAATATAGATGCAAAAATACTAAATAAAATTCTTGCCAACCGAATCCAAGAGCACATCAAAACGATCATCCACCATGATCAAGTAGGCTTCATCCCAGGCATGCAGGGATGGTTCAATATACAGAAATCCATCAATGTAATCCACTACATAAACAAACTGAAAGAAAAAAAACACATGGTCATCTCATTAGATGCTGAAAAAGCATTCAACAAAATTCAGCATCCTTTCATGCTAAAAGTCTTGGAAAGAGCAGGAATTCAAGGCCCATACCTAAATGTAGTAAAAACAATCTACAGCAAACCAGTAGCCAACATCAAAATAAATGCAGAGAAACTTGAAGCATTCCCACTAAAATCAGGGACTAGACAAGGCTGCCCTCTCTCTCCATATCTTTTCAATATAGTACTTGAAGTTCTAGCAAGAGCAATTAGACAACATAAGGAAGTCAAAGGGATACAAATTGGAAAGGAAGAAGTGAAACTATCATTATTTGCAGACGATATGATAGTTTACCTAAGCGACCCAAAAAACTCCACCAGAGAACTTCTACAGCTGATAAACAACTTCAGCAAAGTGGCAGGTTATAAAATTAACTCAAGCAAGTCAGTAGCCTTCTTGTACTCAAAGGACAAGCAGGCTGAGAAAGAAATTAGGGAAATAACACCCTTCACAATAGCCACAAACAACATAACGTAACTTGGCGTTACTCTAACCAAACAAGCGAAAGATCTGTATGACAGGAACTTCAAGTCCTTGAAGAAAGAAATCGAAGAAGACCTCAGAAGATGGAAAAATATTTCTTGCTCCTGGATTGGCAGGATCAATATAGTAAAAATGGCCATCTTGCCAAAAGCAATATACAGATTCAATGCGATCTCCATCAAAATCCCAACTCAATTCTTCATAGATCTAGAAAGAGCAATTCTCAAATTCATCTGGAGCAACAAAAAAAACAGGATAGCTGGAAGTATTCTCAACAATAAAAGGACTTATGGGGGAATCTATATCCCTGACCTTTAGCAGTACTTCAGAGCCATTGTGTTAAAAAGTGCATGGTATTGGTATAGCAACAGGCAAGTAGATCAATGGAATAGGATTGAAGATCCAGAAATTAACCCACAGACTTATGGTCACTTGATCTTTGATAAAGGAGCCACAGCCATCCAGTGGAATAAAGATAGCCTTTTCAACAAATGGTGCTGGTTCAACTGGAGGTCAACATGCAGAAGAATGCGAATTGACCCACTTTTATCTCTTTGCACTAAGATCAACTCCAAGTGGATCAAGGACCTCCACATAAAACCAGATACACTGAAACTATTAGAAAAGAAACTTGGGAAGACCCTGGAGGACTTGGGCACAGGGGAAAAGTTCCTGAACAGAACACCAAGAGCTTATGCTCTAAGATCAAGAATCGACAAATGGGACCTCATAAAATTACAAAGTTTCTGCAAAGCAAAGGACACTGTCAGACGGACAAAATGGCAACCAACAAAGTGGGAAAAGATCTTCACCAACCTCACATCCGACAGAGGGCTAATATCCAATATATACAAAGAACTCAAGAAGTTAGACCCCAAAGAACCAAATAACCCTATCAAAAAATGGGGTACAGAGCTAAACAAAGAATTTTCACCAGAAGAAATTCGGATGGCCGAGAAACATCTTAAAAGATGTTCAACATCATTAGTCATCAGGGAAAGGCAAATCAAAACAACCCTGAGATTCCACCTCACACCAGTCAGAATGGCTAAGATTAAAAACTCAAGAGACAACAAGTGCTGGCGAGGATGTGGAGAAAGAGGAACACTCCTCCACTGTTGGTGGGATTGCAAAATGGTAAAACTGCTCTGGAAATCAGTTTGGCGGTTTCTCAGAAAATTGGGCATGTCACTTCCAGAGGACCCTGGCATACCACTCCTGGGCATATACCCAGAGGATTCCCCTGCATACAATAAAGACACATGCTCCACTATGTTTATAGCAGCCTTGTTTATAATAGCCAGAAATTGGAAGGAGCCCAAATATCCCTCAAAGGAGGAATGGATACAGAAAATGTGGTATATTTATACAAGGGATTACTACTCAGCAATTAAAAATAATGAATTCATGCAATTTGTAGGTAAATGGTTAGACCTGGAAAATATTATCCTGAGTGAGTTAACCCAATCACAAAAGAATACACATGAAATGCAATCACTGATAAGTGGATATTAATGAGCCCAGAAGCCCTAAATACTCAAGATACAATTAGCAAGTCAAATGATTCCCAAGAAGAAGATAGGAGTGGACCCTGGGCCTGTAAAGTTTGGATCCAGTTAGTAAGGAAAAGGGGTGGGGGAATGATTGGGGAATAGTTGGGGGGAGAGGAACTATGGGAAGTATTGTGGGTGGGAACTGGGAAAGGGGAAAGCCTTTGGAATGTAAACATAGAATGTAGAAAATAAAAATTAAAAAAAATATTTTTATGTCTTTTCTTTAGCATGTAATAAAATATAATACATTCTAAAATATTCAAATAAAATAGACATGTAATTTATTAAATGACCTATTCTGACATCAGTACTGTATTTCATTGGTCCTCAATATGGACTGAACATCAATGACTGTCCTTTAGTTCTTCAGGACCAGATTGAAACTATGGACGCATCCTGGCTAGTGGACCAATAAGCTGCATAATTCTCAGTCTCTCCAGTATGCCACTAGTCATGGTTAGACAACTAAGCTCATTTTATGTAAACTAGTCTAATAAACCCCTCCTATAATATTTATCTACTATATCAACCTTGTTACCTGATAAAAATTAACCAGAAAACCCTGATTGATATTGTTTACAGGTTTAGGAAGATATTAAAACTCAATGATAAGACATAGCAAATACATTTTGATAAATGCCCAAATGAGTCCACACATGTACACACAATTTATGCTTATGGATATTCATTGCAGTTCATTTTTATAATAGTCTAAATATATAAATAACACAAATTACCACAAATAGGATGAAGAAAGTGTCATGTCTAGGAAATGGAATATGTTTCACCATTGTAAAAGTAAAATGTGATATATGGTATAATTTGTTAGTGATAATAAAGGCACCAGTTATATGTATATTGTTGTATGTATATGTATACATAGAGAACATCTCTTGATTATAAAATTTAGCAAAGAAAATTCTAATGTTTTCCCCATAGAGAAACATGTTAAAAGACATATTTCATCTTCATTTGATCATGAAACTATATTAGATAGCTCGTGTGCAGAATTGATTCCAAATGGATGGAGGAATTACATCACTGTGACGTAACACTCATGCCAGAAAATGATCACTTTTCCAGAGCAGTGCTTCTTGTTTTGTTAAAGTGGGCATGAATGTCAAATGCCATATCATGGTCTCTTCAAAGAACTATTTGTGGTATCAGATATTCATGTTCTTCTTTGTTAGTCAGGAAACCAGAACAAAGAGGAAGTGTTCCTGTGAGCACATTTGACTTTCTCCTGTGAATCACCTCATGCAATTAATCACTTTTCCTCTTTTATGGTTTGGATTTGTGACTCTTCAGTGTAATATTACATTTTCAGTTTGATTTACAGATAAAGGATTTGTTTTACTAAAAATGAAAGTCATATTTAAACTACAAGCTAGAAATATCTCTTTGAGTGTGTTAATTTGTGCATGAGTGTATGCCGGTACATATACCTGTTCACTCAGAAGGAAAATAATGATATTAGAGGTCCTGTTTTCTTACATTGGACCTCATGTCTCATGGAATGTGAAATTCACTTATTGGCTAGGCTGGCTATCTAGGAAGTTCTACTGAACTTCATGTCCTATACACCACCCATGTCTATTGCTGTGGTTCCAGGAACAAGTGACTGCACAAGCTTACACATGGGGCTACTTATCTGACCTCAGGTCCTCATGCTTTTACAGCAAACAATCTTCCTAATTAAGACATGACCACAGTCTGTAAAATACCTTTGGAGCTACACTTTACCTAAGCAAATTAATTTCTTATCTCCCACATAATGGGAGAATGGAATGGGATAATTGGTTGCTAACGATGTATGCTAACCTACCAGAATGCAGTGAAATAGTTTCTGCTACTACAACTTAAGAAGAGAGCTCTTGCCCAGCAAGTTATAATCCTCAATGTGTAAGTCTCACTCAGTTGGTGGTATTTGTGTTTTTATGTGATGCCTTCGAATCCGTTGTGATGAAGAGTCTTTTTGATAGCCATACCGATTTTTAAAATTTAACTTGTCACCATATTTCCTTTGAGAAATGATAGATATTGACCTTTGCAATGAGTATCATCAGGAATTAATCAGTTGTTTGACTGAACCTATGAAATATTTCTTATTGGGAGAATTAAATGTCCTATTTATTTGTTATATACAGGATAAGTCTCTATTATAGGAAAAGTTGCTTTCCTCAGGGCAGAGATGAAGGACAGGCCAGAATTATATAGCACTTATAAGTCAAAATGTGCCAATAAAAGGTTTTACATATTCCAGAAATTATTAATAATTCATAAATATAGCTATAGAATCTGAATTAAGAAATACTCAAAGTCATAAAAATCTTCAAATTAATGATGAAATTTAAAATATATTCTTGAATGCTAATTACTGTGAACAGGTTGGTTTGAACATGTTGAACCTCTTTCACCCCAAATTATTCATAGCAAGGATAGAAAAGGCCTTATAGTAAGTTGTTTAATGCACACCATTGCATAACTGAAAAGTTCAGGGGTCTTTGTTGATTGGGTTGCTTTGGGTCCACAGTAGACATTCTGACTCAGAATACCTGAGCAGAGTAGCCAATAAATCTGCATGTAAAGTAAGTATCCCTTGTGATTATTGTGCAGTATTATTTAGTATTTTTAAAGCAACGAGAGCACAGTTTGGTATGTCTCTATTCCTTTAAGAAAGCCACATTAACCCATAGCTACAGAAACCACAGGACTCAATATCTCACAATGAAATGAAAGTTTGGTCTGCCACTGATTAACTCTTTGTACTTGAGTAAATAATCTGCCATCCCTGGGCTTTGGTTCTCCCATACACAGAATGAAGCCTGGAAGTAGATGACTTCCACGAGTCTTTCCATTTTCTCATTCCCTTGAAGTTCAGTATAAAAAAAAGTCATGTAGATCTGGAGATCAGCTTAAGAGATTCAGTCTCAGAAAGAAAATTATGGCATGTATTTCCAAATATGTGAATGCTTAACTTTCATAAGTATTTATTAGTGTGGGTGTGGATCTGGATGCATATCCTGAAACTTGTAAGGCCATAAGAAGAGGAAATGAGGTAGATGGACAGACAACAGGACTGTGGGATAGGAAAGGGCACGAACGGGGCAGTAAGATGAGGAGGATTGAGAGAGAAGGATCAAGCAAAAAAAAAAAAACAGTTAAATATGAGAATGTTGAAATGAAATTCCTTTGTATGCTAATTTAAAGTATAACTTTAAAGAGGACATGAGCCTCTCCTGCATTGTGAAGGCTTACAAAATTCCCACCACAATGTACACAGATTTAATGCCTACTTGCCCTTTAAATGAAAACATGTTGTGCCTTTTAATTTATCAAAATTGGGAAGATGACTCCTGTGCACATATATAAAGAATGGTAACATTGACATCTCCTAGGGCCCAGCTTTCACCTCTGTTCCCCCTTACATACACTCAAAATCAGCTTCAGAGTCAATCCCCTCCACAGTACTTCACTCGAACTTTCAAACCTTCATTATGAACCAGTGAGGAACACAGATTGCCATGGGCTCTTTCTAGAAGCAGTTATTTGAAAGCACTCAATTAAATTTTCTCTTTGAACCTTTGGAAGAAAACAGTTTAGTTAAAGCACCCATTTAAGAGAAATTGCATTCTGTGAGTGGGATGCTTTGAAATGAAATTATCTGACTATTCTTTAAAATTTTCTGTAGTCCATCATTTCTCTCTAGCACTATGTCAAAAAAAAAATTCACCCGAATCACAGACAGGAAAAAAGTGACTCTCTGTCAAGTTGCTACAGGAAATTGCTCGGAAATATGGAGCAAGTGGTATGGCCTAGATGCGAAATGTTCATAATGCACACCCACCATCACTCAGGAAACACTGGAAGGTTCTTTGACTACTGCAAACAATTCCTTGCTCAGGTAAGATCTGTAATGACTTAAACTTCTCCTGTGTTTTCAAAAGTTTGCCAAGGGTTATGCACACACAAGGGAGCAGGCGTCTACTGAAAACCTATGTTGGCCCCTCTAATCAGTTCCCACTGTAGCCTAGTCACCCCCCCAGAAGAGGCTATGAAACCTTGAGATCAACAGCATTTCTCACCATTTTTCTGTTTCCTTTTAAGACGTTAAATTAAAGTCTCAGTCCTAGCCCAGTGAGAAAATCTGAATTTGAACATTTAATGAAAACACACAATTTTCTAGTCTGTAGTAACTAGAAATGGATTTCTTACAGTTCTGAGCCCTGAATTTCTACATTAGTCTTCCTTTGTTTGTTTGTCTGTCTTTTTCTTGCCAGATTGCTTGCTTGCCTGCTTGATTGCTTTTGCATTATTTATTTTACTTTCACATGCATGGGTTTGTGGCTGAGTACATGCATGTGTGTCACACAACTGTAGGATGCCATACATATCATAAGAAGACATCAGATCCCTTAGACCTGGAGTTATGAGTATTATATGAAGTTATGAACCTCAGTGTGGGTGAAACTCAAATTCAGGTCCTCTGCAAAAGAGAGTAAGCATTCATATTTACAGGAATTTCCACAGCTTCTATTTTTTATTATAGTCAGACTTAGACTAGTATGCTAAAAATGTGCATAGTTCTTTTGGTTGGACAGTACAGCCTGGTAAATTTTTCATTAATTGACTGCAGATTTGTAAATATTTTCTTTAAGAAGAGTTCAATTCATAGACACTGTCCATTCAGAACTTGGATATTTCTTATTTATTTTTGTGCTGGTACTTCCTATTGAATCAGTAGAACTGTTCTTTAAAATTCCCATAATTCAAAGGGAAACAAATTGGAAAGGAAGAAGTCAAACTATCACTATTCACAGATGATATGATAGTATACTTAACTGACCCAAAAAACTCCACCAGAGAACTCCCATAGCTGATAAACAACTTCAGCAAAGTGGCTGGTTATAAAGTCAACTCAAGCAAATCAGTAGCCTTTTTATACGCAAAGAATAAGCAGGCCGAGAAAGAAATTAGGAAAATGACACCCTTCACAATTGCCACAAACAATATAAAGTATCTTGGTGTGACTCTAACCAAACAAGTGAAAGATATGTATGACAAAAACTTCAGGTCTCTGAAGAAGGAAATTGAAGAAGACCTCAGAAAATGGAAAAATCTTCCATGCTTGTGGAATGGCAGGATTAATATAGTTAAAATGGCAATCTTGCCAAAAGCAATATACAGATTCAACACAATCGCCATTTAAATCCCAACTCAGTTCTTTATAGAGTTAGAAATAGCAATTCTCAAATTCATCTGAAATAAGAAAAAACCCAGGATAGCTAAAACTATCATCAACAGTAAATGAACTTCTGGGGGAATCAATATCCCGGACCTCAAGCAATACTACAGAGCAGTAGTGTTAAAAGCTGCATGGTATTGGTACAGTGACAGGGAAGTGGATCAATGGAATAGGATTGAAGACCCAGAATTGAACCCACACTATATGGCCAATTGATATACGACAAAGGAGCTGAAAACATCCAGTGGAAAAAAAGATAGCCTTTTCAACAAATGGTGCTGGCTCAACTGGAGGTCAACATGCAGAAGAATGAGAATTGATCCATTCTTATCTCCTTGCACTAAGCTCAACTCCAAGTGGATTAAAGACCTCCACATAAAACCAGACACACTAAAACTAATAGAAAAGAAACTGGGGAAGACCCTTGAGGACATTGGCTCAGGGGGAAAATTCCTGAACAGAACACCAATCGCTTATGCCCTAAGATCAAGAATAGACAAATGGGACCTCATAAAATTACAAAGTTTCTGTAAGGCAAAAGACAATGTCAAAAGGACAAATTGGGAAAAGATCTTCACCAACCCCACATCTGACAGAGGGCTAATATCCAAAGAACTCAAGAAGTTAGACCCCAGAAAACCAAATAACCCTATCCAAAAAATGGGATACAGAGCTAAACAAAGACTTTTAACTGGAAGAAATTCGGATGGCTGAGAAACACCATAAAAAATGTTCAACATCATTACTCATTAGAGAAATGCAAATCAAAACAACCCTGAGATTTCACCTCACACCTGTCAGAATGGCTAGGATTAAAAACTCAGAAGACATCAGGTGTTTGCGAGGATGTGGAGAAAGAGGAACACTCCTCCACTGCTGGTGGGACTGCAAGCTGGTACAACCACTCTGGAAATCAATCTGGCAGTTCCACAGAAAACTGGACATGATACTTCCGGAGGATCCAGCCATACCACTCCTGGGAATATACCCAGAAGATTCCCCAGCATGCAATAAGGATTCATGTTCCACTATGTTCATAGCAGCCTTATTTACAATAGCCAGAAGCTGGAAAGAACCCAGATGTCCCTCAACGGAGGAATGGATACAAAAAATGTGGTATATATACACAATGGAATACTATTCAGCCATTAGAAACAATGAATACATGAAATTCTTAGAGAAATGGACACCAAAGACACAATTCACATACCAAATGATGTCTGACAAGAAGAAAGGAATGAACATTAGTGCTGGAAAGGATCAAAGCATCAGTGTAGGGGAATACCAGAACAGGGAAGTGGGAAGGGGTGGATGAGGGAGCAGGGGGAGGGAAAAGGGCCTGTGGGACCTTAGGGGGGTGGGGAAACAAAAAAAGGGAAATGAAATGTAAATATAGAATATATCCAACAAAAAAATAAAAAAATGTAAAAAAATTCCCATAATTTCTTCTATGATTTCTTTGTGTGTGTGTGTGTGTGTGTGTGTGTGTGTGTGTGTGTGTGTTTCTCTTCAACCCCCTTTCTTCTATGTTGAAAATTTTTGGTACTACTAAAACATAGGTATAACCAAGAACAAATAAAAATTAGCTCATAGATTTTATATATATACTGAATGCTGTAAACTGTACTTTAATCATAATCTTTATCTGTTCCCTTTCTCGTTCCCTAATACAAAGTTATTAAATTTTTAACAAGTTTTAAGCACTATGACTGGGTAGATATTCACATATTTTAACACCCTAAGTTATCTATTTCTACTGTCAATCTGAGTTCCACCCTGACTTGCTCTGCCTCATGGTGAATCCCTTGATGCACTGCTCATTACACCTCCTTTTGGACCCTCTACTTCATGGTTACCTGTTCTCTTCCTTTCTCTCCTTGTGGTCTTGCACTCACATCTCTCTACCTGATAACCTTGGCTGGGATTATAAATTCAGCCTTCCAATCTCCTCTTCTAGGTCATAGGCTGAATCAGCTTTTTATTAACCCCTTATAGAAGATGAAAAACAGCTTTTACCTAGCATTGAGACTGGAGACACTTGATCATACCATTGTCTTTTCTGTAGGCAGATGTCTGGGCATAGAAATCATCACCTGAATAGACAGTGTACAAGTCCAACCCTCAACAGAAAGCCTAAGATGATAATAATGCTCTAGTGGCAGCAGTTTGTACTAGGTGGTCCCATAACATTTCTTATAGCTAACAACTTAAAATGTTAGTTTCTATTCACAAGAAAAATAATGCCATTTCTTATCAAATTTCCTCTGATTTTTTTCCACCAGAAGCTTGAAAAGATTTCTGACCTAAGATGAAAACTGTAAGGCTGTCACATCCTTCCAGTTAGCATACAGATGAGGGATAGAGGAGAAGCACCTGTGCCTTTTGCTCATTTTAACATATAAGATATGTGTCATTTCCCTTATTCCATTGTTGAAAACAAGTTTCATGGCTCCCTTTAACTGCAAGGGAATCTAGAAATAACTGTGACTTGCTAGACAAATGGTTCAGAAGCAGTAGACAATGCTATAGAAAAGGAACAGTAACCTTTTGATAGAAAATAGTTGTTTCTCAGAGTTATCAAAAAGAAATGTAAATTTCATTATTATATATGTTAATTTATACCTAATTTATACTGTTCCTACATATGGCTCCTAAATATTAAACTAGATATGGCTCCTAAATATTAAACTAATATTAACATCAAATGCATCTTATTCAATATTAAGAAAATAATTTTCAAAGTGATTGGGAAACTATACAATGACACCAGTAAAATTTGGAACACAATTATATTAGAACACAATATAGAAAGCATTTAGAAGACACTGAGAAGTATGAATGCATGAATTAAGTATAAATGAATCCATTAGTTACCTTCTAAATTTCTATTATATAGGGTTATCCTTTCAAAATGTGACAACAGATTATATTTGTATATTTGTGCATGACATATACAGATATATGGTTTTATATGTGATACTAATAATCAAAGAAAAATAAGCAATCATCTTGAAAGTAAGAAGAGATGTAGGAAAGTTTGCAGAGAGAAATTCTAGAAGGATTTGGAGGGAGATAAAAAGGAGGAAATGATAATGTTTTCAACTAAAAACATTTAAAAATATAAGTACGTCAAAATTCTACTAAATGTACACCTTGGAAATCAATCATTTCTATTGTTTTTATGTTATCAATCATTAGATGGAAGGAGTAATACCTTATTCAATATATCTTATAATAAGACCCCCAAAGTAAACAGCTTCAAGATTTATATTAAACTTATACTTTGGATAGGAAGAATTAAAGGGAGGGAAAGAGAGAGGAAGAGAGATATAAGCAAGCTAATTTAATCTGAACCATCAGGCAAATTGTTGCCCTGGAAACAAAGAGCTCTGGTATTTGCATCTTGGATTTCACTTCACTCCCTAAATTGTGCTTTATACTTAATAAGTTATTGCCAATTATTTAGGGAAGAATGTGTGTAATATTTATTTAAAAGGAGAAATGAAAAAGCTATCATAATGGGCAAGAACATATATATTTTTTACTGTTTTTTTATTGGATATATTCTATATTTACATTTCATTTCCCTTTTTCTGTTTCCCAGCCCCCAAAGGTCTCACATGCCCTTTTCCCTCCCCGTGTTCCCCCATCCACTCTTTTCCACTTTCCTGTTCTGGTATTTCCCTACACTGATGCTTTGAGCCTTTCCAGAACCAGGGTCCACTCCTTCATTCTTATCGGACATCATTTGGTATGTGGATTGTGTCTTTGGTGTCCCAAGTTTCTAGGCTAATAGCCACTTATCAGTGAGTGCATACCCTGGGTATTCTTTTGAGACTGGGTTACCTCACTTAGTATGATGTTCTCCAGCTCCATCCATTTCTCTAAGAATTTCATGAATTCATTGTTTCTAATGGCTGAATAGTACTCCATTGTGTATGCATACCATATTTTTTGTATCCATTCTTCTGTTGATGGACATCTGGGTTCTTTCCAGCTTCTGGCTATTATAAATAAGGCTGCTATGAACATAGTGGAGCATGTATCCTTATTACATGCTGGGGAATCTTCTGGGTATATGCCCAGGAGTGGTATTGCTGGGTCCTCCAGAGTATTGTGTCCAGTTTTCTGAGGAACCGCCAGACTGATAATATTTAACATGGATTATATACACATACTAGTGTCTTGTGATCAAAGAAGTTTCTGAGAAGATAAAATACAAGACCTTCTTTAAATTATGTAAATATTTGCTCCTGTAACCAGGCAGCCAGCTCAGCCAGGTACGCCTGGGACAACAGAGTTAAAGATTGCTAGGGACACAGTCTGCCTTGGTTCCTTCTGCATGTAGGAGCTGGGCAGCTCTACAGCTGTCTAGGCACGTATCCTGCAAGGGGGCATTTGACTTGCAGGGAGTCCTGCGCTTAGAGGGAGTCCTGCTCTCAGAGACCTGTGCCACATCTGACATGGTGAAGTTCCCACTTCCTGATACTCTCTAGGGAACTTGCAGGGGCAGGTAAATTACCACTGCCCCATCCTTCAGATGTGGTAGACCTGTGCCACATCTGACACAGGGAAGATCCTGCTTCCTGATATTCTCTAGAGAAAGGGCAGGAGCACCACATTCAAGAACAGGGAGGAGCAGGCCATTTGAGATCTGGCACAAGTAGGTACATTCAAACTGATAGAAGTAGAGAAAAACAGGACAGAGAAGATAGAGACATCAAGGCCAGCTAACACCGGAAATAATGAGATGGCCAAAGGCAAACACAAGATCATTACAAACAGTAACCAAGGTAACATGGTACCATCAGAACCCATTTCTCCCACAACAGCAAATCCTGCATACTCCATTACATCAGAAAAGCAAGAGCTAGATTTAAAATCATATCTCATATTGTTGATGGAGGACTTCAAGAAGTACATAAATAATTCACTTAAAGAAATACTGGAGAACATGGGTCAACAGGTAGAAACACAAAAATCACTTAAGGAAAGACAAAAGAATATGGATCAAAAGGTAGAAGCCCTTACAGAGGAAACAAAAATCTTAAATCTTAAAGAAAATATGGAGAACATGGGTCAACAGGTAGAAGCCCTTCAGGAAGCAATACAAAAATCCCATAGGGAATTATGGGAGAAAATGGATCAACATGCAGAAGTCCTTAAGGAGGAATCACAAAAATCTCTGAAAGAAACACAGGAGAACATGGGTAAACAGGTAAAAGCCCTTAAAGAGGAATCACAAAAATTCCTTAAAGAATTTTAGGAAAAAACAAACAAGTGTAGGAACTGAACAAAAACTTCCAGGATCTGAAACTGGAAATAGAATCATCAAAGAAATCACAAAGTGAGACATCTCTGAATATAGAAAACCTTGGAAAGAATTCAGGAGTCTTAGATGCAAGCATCAACAGAATACAATAGATAGAAGAAACAATCTCAGATGCTGAAGATACCAGAGAAAATATTGACTCAACAGTCAAATAAAATGCAAAATGCAAAAAGTTTGTAACCCAAAACATCCAGGAAATCCAGGACACAATGAGAAAACCAAACCTAAGGATTATAGGTACAGAAGAGAGTGAAGATTTACAATTTAAAGGGCCAGCAAATATCTTCAACAAAATTATAGAAGAAAACGTCCGTAACCTAGAACAGAGATGACTCTAAACAAACAAGTGAAAGAGCTGTATGAGAAGAACTTCAAATCTCTGAAGAAATAAATCGAAGAAGACCTAAGAAGATGGAAAAACCTCCCGTGCTCATGGGTTGGCAAGATTAATATAGTAAAAATGGCCATCTTGCCAAAAGCAATATACAGATTCGATGCAATCCCCATCAAAATTGCTTGTGCTGTATGATCAATAATCAACAATACATAAAATCACAAAGTTTCTCTAAGGCAAAGGACACTGTCAATCAGAAAACATGGCAGCCAACAAATTGGGAAAAGATCTTTACCAATCCTACATCTGACAGATGGCTAATATTCAATATATACAAATAACTCAATAAGTTAGACTCCAGAGAACCAAATAACCCTATTAAAAATGGGGTACAGAGCTAAAGAAAGAATTTTCAACTGAGGAATATCAAATGGCTGAGAAACACCTAAAGAAATGTTCAATATCCTTAGTCATCAGGGAAATACAAATCAAAACAACCCTGCAATTCCACCTCATACCAATCAGAATGGCTAAGCTCAAAAACTCAGGAGAGAGCAGGTACTGGCAAGGATGTTGTAAAAGATGAACACTCCTCCACTGCTGGTGGTGTTAAAAGCGGGTACAACCAGTCTGTAAATCAGTTTGTCGGTTCCTCAGAAAATTGGGCATAATACTATGGGAGCACCCTGCTATACTGCTCCTGGGCATATACCCGAGGATTCTCCAGCATATAATAGGGACACATGCTCCATTATGTTCATAGCAGCCTTATTTATAATAGCCAGAAGCTGGAAAGAACCCAGATGTCACTCAACAAAGGAATGAATAGAGAAAATGTGGTATATTTATACAATGGAATACTACTCGGCTACTAAAAACAAAGAATTCATTAAATTCTTAGGGAAATAGATGGAACTAGAAACTATCATCCTGAGTGAGGTAACCCAATTACAAAAGAACACACATGTTATGCACTCACTGATAGGTGGATATTAGCCCAGAAGCTCAGAATACCCAAAATACAATTCTCAGACCAAAGGAAGCTCAAGAAGGAAGAAGAATGTGCACTCTATTCCTTCTTAGAAGAGGGAACAAAATACCCACAAAAGGAGATACAGAGACAAAGTATGGACCAGAGTCTGAAGGAAAGACCATCCACCGACTGCCCCACCTAGGGATCCATCCCATATACAGTCACCAAACCCAGACACTATTGTGGATGTCAACAAATACTTGCTGACAGGAGCCTGATATAGCTGGGAGGCTCTGTCAGTGCACGACAAATACAGAGGGGGACACTCTCAGCCAACCATTGAACTGAGCATAGGGTCCCCAATGGAGGAGCTAGATAAAGAACCCAAGGAGGCAAAGGGGTTTGCAGCCCCATAGGAGGAACAACAATATGAACCAGCCAGTACCTCCAGATCTCCAAGGGAATAAACCACCAACCAAAGAGTACACGCAGAGGAATTCAAGGCTCAGATGGATGTGCAGCAGAGAATGGCCTTGTGGGATATCAAAGGGAGGAAAGGCCCTTGGTCCTGAGAAGGCTAGATGCCCCAGTGTAGGGGAATGCCAGGACAGGGAAATGGGAGTGGGTCGGTTGGTGGGCAGGGGGAGAAGGATGGGTTAGTGGATTTTTGGGGAGGTAACCAGAAAGGGGGACAACATTTGAAATGTAAATAAAGAATACATCTGATAAAAAAATGACTCGTTTTTACAAGTTGCTCCCATGATGTTACTGATCTTCTTCTGAAATAATTGCAGATGTTTCCTACAATGCAAATAATATCCATTCCCCTGACCCCCAGAAAAATAGTGTCAATTCAAAAGCATCACTCTACTTTGAGAAAGGTTAGTAGAAATTTGACCCATTGTTTCTATTGGTTATTTTATTTATTGACATTTCAAATGTTACCCCCTTCCTAGTTTCCCCTCCATGAACTCTCCTGCCCCCTTCCCCTTCCCTGCCTCTATGAGGGTGCTCCCTCACCCACCCATGCACTCCCACTTCACCGCTCTAGCATTCCCATACCCTGGGTCATTGAGTCTCCACAAAACTAAGGGGCTCCCTCCTAATGATGCCTAATAAGGCCATCCTCTGTTACATATCCAGCTGGAGCCAAGGAGCCCCCCAGTGTGTACTCTTTGGTTGGTGGTTTAGCCCTTGGCAAGCCTTTGGTTGGTTGATATTTTTGTTCTTCCTAAGGGTTTGCAGACCCCTTCGGCTCCTTCAGTCTTTGCCCTAGCTTGAACACTGGAGTCTCTGCACTCAGTCTGCATCTGCATCTGTATTGGCCAGGATGTCGGGGAATACATCTAAAGGCATGAGTTGATTTTACTTCCACTTTAGCATGTTTTCCTTTTATTTATATAAAGAGCTTCATTTTATGGGTACCATCACTGGTCATGCAAGGTCTTATATTACATAGTGGGACTTTTTTTTTTAATTTTCAAAACTAATTTCTTTGTCATTCTCAAAGAAAACCAAATAAACTTATATTCTAGATAATTGTAAAAGTTTCTTTAAACATTATGCTTTACCTAACAGATATCTGAAAAAAACACTTTTAAGATTTTCTATAAATATTTAAATTATTTGAGTAATGAAATTTAACACAGTTTTCCACACAAAACTTCAACATTTCAAGTATTACTTCATAAAACAACAAGCAAAGTAATGGGTAGTCTTAACGCTTATGCACCAGAATATGTGACTTGTCACATATAAGTCTAGTAATGATTGCTTTATTGCTTTAAATATTACCTGATAAAAAACTGATCTCAAAATGTTAAACCCAACTTTCAACACAAACTTTTATTGCATAAAATGTAGATTTTTATCTATATTGTATGATTACATTAATTATTACATGCTCAAAGTTATATTTTATAGGTAACTTAGCTTTCAGAAACTAATAAGAAAGTTATTTTTCTACCATTAATTTAGTTATAGTTCCATCTATCAATTTAAATGACAGTTACTAATATGTCATTTAAATTAACAGCTTAGTCAGTGTTTCTCAATTATTCTGAGATTAATGTTTCCCAAGGTGCTAATAAAAGTAAAAAAATATATCTGAAGACATTTTATGCATAGTTCAAAGCAAATTATGTCAAATTTTTGATGGACATTTAGAATCTAATTCTAACTTAGAAGTATCATGTCACCATTTACTGCATAATGAGATGAATTCATAAAAACTCTCCAGATCAAACACTGGAATTGATGATGATAATTGAAACAAGATACACCACATTGAAAATGAATAGTGTTATAATTGCAATTCATAATCATTTTATTTTGTTGTTCAAACAAGAAAACTGATTAGTAAAAATAGGTAATATCTAAGATATTAAAAGCTAGGCTATTATTTACATATTGAAGTAACATGTATTATGGACAGCAATGTGAATTACTACAATTTTCTAAAAGGACATGCACAGGGTATATTAAACACTTATTATATTTCATGTTTTATCTCAATATTATCACCCTGGAAAAACCTATTAAAACAAAAGTTAAATAAATCTTCAATAAATATCTTCATAGGAATTTTAATTATAATGATGAAAGTGATAGTATTAGAAATGTTCTTTAACAAGAAAATTGACTCAATAAATTATGGTATAAAACTCGATAAAATAATAAACAAACTACTTAATATTTAATACTTTCAAGATAGAATAGAGAAAAGTATGAACAGTTTTGCTATGCTAAAAACATCCTTCTATATGGCGCAGATACTGAAGACCAAACTTTTAAATGATGCCATACCGTGTAATCAGCTTTATATAATCAAATGCTTAGGCCAGGTGTGGTGCTGCATGCTTTTAACTCCAGCACTTGGGAAGCAGAGGCCAGTGAATCTCTGTGACTTCAAGTCCACCTGGTTTTACACAGAGTTCTAAGCTCCAGCATGCTTTACCTAGAGAGTTCTAGGCAATTGGTGGAAATAAAGTGAGACCTTGTTGCAAACAAAAAAGTTGGATGACTTGGAATATTTGTATAAGGAAGTTCAAATTTCTTAAGGGCATTTTCCTGTATAATAAAATAAAAATTTATTAATAGCAAGAATAGGAGTATAATATACACTAAACCTAATAATACATCTCTCTTTTAGATCTGAAGGCAAAAGAACTACAAACATCCTACTTACTTCCTCAAAACAAAAATACATTTGAATTGAGTGGAAAGGATGTTATGATATCATAGTTGCAACAGTATCTTATAGATTGGACTCTTAGAGCCATGCAAAGAAAATATAGAGATAATGTGCAAAGCAAATCTCTCTGTGTGTATTCATCTTTATAGTGTGATGGTGAAGGTGAGCAGTTGACTTTAAATTCAAACGTTAAAAAAATACACTATGTTCATAATCCTACAAGATATTCTGAGATTGGAGCAATAGCATTTTTATAAGACTTTAGTCACTTTAGCTGAGGAAGCAATTGTCAGCTCAAACTAGAGTCAAGATGCTAAAACTTTAGAATAGTAACATTTTGTTGCAGCTGCGTTCATCTATATACTGCAATTGCAATTAAGTGAAGCTTCAGCTTAAGAACATAATGAAATTTTAATTTTTTAATAGTATAAGTTTGATCATATTGCTTCTCCTCTCTCAGCTTCTACCATACTATACTCCCTCCTTCCTTCCCTTCCTAATTCATATTCTTTCTTTTTCAAAACAACAGTCCACCCAAACAAAACAAAACAGATAAGCACACAAAAGGATGTAGTCCAGTCTTTTAACATAGTAAAAATGATTCCTAGGGACATACTGCTTTATCCATAAATCAATGCAACTCTCAGACATCACTGTGGTAGCTTCTTCTTACAGTACATGACTAACAACACAGAGAAACTCACTACTGGGCAAAGTACAGACAGTGAGGGACTGGGAGCACTCACTCTAAATTTGTTTCTCAAATCTCTTTCCCCAAGGCTCAGGGAATGATCATAAGTACCAGGGTGTTGGTTCTTCAAGGGTCTTCAAGTAAGCCACATTTTCAGCAACAACAGAGCTGATACACAGAAGAACTCGTATGATTGTGTGATGACTCACAAGATCTGTGCAAAGTCAAACAAGACAAAATCCTGTCACAGAGAAGGTGAACACAAATCCCCACCTCTATCCTGTTGTGAAAATTAATTGGCAGTTTATATTCCACCTTTGATCATTTAGTTCCTAAATAAAAGACAAAAAAATACCTTTTTATATATAATAAGCCTTAAAATCATTGGAGCTGGGAAGATATCAACCCTCTATGCTATTTTGTTTACTTTTCTATCAATAACCCCAGGATATAACTTGCCTTGTTATGCCTGCGCTGCTTCTACTCCAACTGGTCATGTTCTCATAATCCACCTACCCGACGGTGTCTTCTCTTCTCTCTGCTCTCTTCCTTGTGGTCTCTCTTCAGACTCCATGTCCAGCAACTGGAGCCCTGACTACTTCTCTTCTGCCCACCTACAGGCTGTTGGCATCTTTATTTAACCAATAGTATTAAATTAGGGAGCATTTGATATACTTGAGGATGTCCTTCCTCATCTCTCAAGCATCCAGATCTTGGGGATCAGTTTTAGCACTGCAATACATAGCAACAAACCAAACCTCACCACTAACCAAGATACTATTTGCAAGTGACACCTTCTGGGAAAGGGAAAATTATCTAGTGGAGTGTAACTAGGTACAAAGGCCACACTCCAGGCCAGGCTGCATGCATGCTGAGTAGTCGTTGCTCAGAATAGAATCCGATGACACTTTTCTTCACTGCAGAGAGGAGAGCTGCCTCTTTATCCCAAGCCCGAGGAATGGCTTTCTCGGTGGGGATAATACTGCTTTTTTTGCCTTGAACAGAAAGGGAAATTCTGCTCTTTCTTCTCTTAGTTCCCCAGACAATTAATTAACACAAAATTTGTTTCACTTTTTCCACAATGAATTGTTAGTTTAAATTTATCGATATCATTGGTATAGCCATATTATTCAAAATCATAGTTTAATATTTTGCTGTTGAAAATGCCTATGATACTCAATTATAAGCTGAAGAATAATGTGCTTGAAACAAACTTCAGATAGATATATATGTTTACTTGCTGATACTTTCAAGTATAATGTGAGTACCTCATTCAATACAATGAAACCTACCTTTATACCCTATACATAAGTATATGATTTTTTTTACTTATTCTTTACTTATTTGACATATTTACTTATTTGATATATAACATAGAGTGGTTTATCTTCAACTGGTAAGAAAATTTTGTTATAAATTTTAAATACCATTGGCAATAAGTCTTGATTGCCTTTTATATAGCTTTCAAGTAACTTCATATTGTTGAATGTCATAATATACTATAAATGTATAACATTTTAGGTTTCTAGTAGTCTTTCTTTTTTATTTAAATTTTTATTTTCTATATTCTCTGTTTACATTCCAAAGGCTTTCCCCTTTCCCAGTTCCCCCCTCCCTATGTCCCATAATTCCTCTCCCCCCCAACTATTCCCCAATCATTCCCCCTCACCCCATGTTTTCTCTACAAAACTGGATCCAATCTTTCTAGGCCCAGGGTCCTCTCCTTTCTTCTTGGGAATCATTTGACTTGCTAACTGTGCCTTGAGTATTTAGGGCTTCTGGGCTCATTAATATCCACTTATCAGTGATTGCATTTCATGTGCATTCTTTTGTGATTGGGTTAATTCACTCAGGATGATATTTTCCAGGTCTAACCATTTACCTACAAATTGCATGAATTCATTATTTTTAATTGCTGAGTAGTATTCCATTGTATAAATATACCACATTTTCTGTATCCATTCCTCCTTTGAAGGATATTTGGGCTCCTTCCAATTTCTGGCTATTATAAACAAGGCTGCTATAAACATAGTGGAGCATGTGTCTTTATTGTATGCAGGGGAATCCTCTGGGTATATTCCCAGGAGTGGTATGCCAGGGTCCTCTGGAAGGGACATGCCCAATTTTCTGAGGAACCGCTACAATGATTTCCAGAGTGGTTTTACCATTTTGCAATCCCACCAACAGTGGTGGAGTGTTCCTCTTTCTCCACATCCTCGCCAGCATTTGTTGTTCTTTTTAATTTCAGTCCCAACTTTTTAAAATTGAATTTGTGGTTTGTGTGTGTTTGTATGTTTGTTTGTTTGTGTGTGTGTGTGTGTGTGTGTGTGTATGTGTACATGTGTGTATATGTTTATATGCTAGTATATATACCTTTAATATTAATATGGGATTGTTTTTTTAAGAAATGTATATAATTTGAGAGATGTTAGCAAACTAATTCCATATATATACACATTTCACAGTTTTCTGACAAGAGTTGCTGCTAATCTAATGTATAAATATTAAGGCAAGATACATGTTCATTGATTAGGTTTCCTCTTTTCATGTAACAGTAGCTCTCTCAAAGATAATTGGACAATAGCTTCTCTCATCTTTTCCATCAAGAAGTATACAGAGAAAGAAATTGAGTTAAAGTGTCCATTGAAACTGAGAAAATACTTCTTTTTATTCTTTGTTATTGGAAAGGTTGGTGAAGATCTTTTCCCAATTTGTTGTTTGTCTGATTGGCAGTGTCCTTTGCCTTACAGAAACTTTGTAATTTTATGAGGTCCCTTTTGTCAACTCTTGATCTTAGACCATAAGCTACTGGTGTTCTGTTCAGGAACTTTTCTCTGTGCCCATATCCTCAAGGGTCTTCCCCAGTGTCTTTTCTATTAGTTTCAGTGAGTCTGTTTTCATGTAGAGGTCCTTAATCCACTTGGAGTTAAGCTTAGTACAAGGAGATAAGAATGGATCAATTTGCATTGCTGACCTCCAGTTGAACAAGCACCATTTGTTGAAAAGGCTATCTTTTTTCCACTAGATGGTTTCAGCTCCTTTGTCGAAGATCAAGTGATCATAGGTGTGTGGGTTCATTTCTGGGTCTTCAATTCTATTCCATTGATCTACTTGCCTGTCACTGTACCAATATCATGCAGTTTTTAACACTGTAGCTCTGTAGTACTGCTTGAAGTCTGGGATACTGATTCCCCCAGAAGTTCTTTTACTGTTGAAAATAGTTTTAGCTCTCCTGGGGTTTTTGTTATTCCAGATGAATTTGAGAATTGTTTTTTCTATCTCTATAAAGAACTGAGTTGGGATTTTGATGAGGATTGCATTGAATCTGTAGATTGCTTTTGGCAAGATGGCCATTTTTACTATATTAATCCTGCCAATCCATGAGCATGGAAGATTTTTTTCTGAGGTCTTCTTCTATTTCCTTCTTCAGAGACCTGAAGTTCTTGTCATACACAGCTTTCACCTATTGGGTTAGAGTCACACCAAGATACATTATATTATTTATGGCTATTGTGAAGGGTGTCATTTAATCTTAGCTATTCTGACTGGTGTGAGGTGGAATCTCAGGGTCATTTTGATTTGCATCTCCCTGATGACTAAGGATGTTAAACATTTCTTCAAGTGCTTCTCAGCCATTAGATATTCCTTAGGTGAGAATTCCTTGTTTAGCTCTGTACCCCAGTTTATAATAGAGTTATTTGATTATCTGGAATCCAAATTCTTGAGTTCTTTGTATATATTCAAAATTATCATTAACCATGAGCAAATATTTGTTAGTGTTTGTGTGACTCAGGGATATCCATAGAAACAGGACAGGATGGAGAAAAAGTAAGTATAGGGAAGGAGGGAGGGAGAAAGAGAGAAAGAGGAGAGACTTTTTGTATGGACCCATGGAGGCTGAAAAATCGTGTCTTTTGTCAAAGTCTATAAGCTGCAAAAATTGTAATAAATATTTAAAATATACAAATAATATATATATATATTAATATAATATAGTATAGAGCATATAGAGTATTAGCTATAGTATAATATATAGCATGCAACATATATATGATCTATAACACATGTTATATAGCTATACTATAACATATAATATAAAACACATAACATATAATGTATAACATATACTATATAATGTATAGGTACATAGGCCAAACTATGATATATAACACATAACATAAAATAACATAACATATAACATATAGTAACATAACTTATTATATAAAGCATATAATACATGACATATCTTATGCATGATGATATATGATATATGATATATGATTGATATTGGATATAGAATATATGAGATGTGGTAAATGATAAATTCTATATGCTATATCCTACATGTTATATGAGATATGATGATACATAATACATGATATATGATAAATATATGTATTTAAATAATAAATATTTGTTTATATATAGTATAAGATAGATGATAAATTAAAAAATAAAATAAAACTTTTTAAAGGCAATGGTGTAAATTTCAGTCCAAAAGCAGATTGAAGACTCACAAAAAGCAATGTTTTAGTTTGATTTCAAAGGCAAGGAAACTTGATGTCCTCTCTCATGCATCCCAGCGGCAGGATTTCCCCACTTGTTTCGTAGAGGCTCTGTGAGGCTGTTTTCAGGTCTTAAACTGATTGACTAGGAAACAAATTAGGAAGGCAGTCTTCTTCAACCTACCATTTTGCATCTCATTCTCACCTAGGATCACTATTACAGTGTCCTGACCTCTGATCTGGTCATGTTGGTACATGATATTAGCAATCATGTGTTCTTTGGCTAATTGAAATATGTGTGGTGAGCAACACATATCTTCCAACTCTAAGTACTTATTTGTGGTTTATGGTGTATATTCTAGGTGTTTTCACAGTGACATATGTGCTTATTAATTTAAGATTTACAATGTAGGACCTCATGAGGCATTTCAATATTGTTTCCAAAAAAAGACTGGTCATTTTAATTTGGTGACTTCATGAAATGTAAATGACTTTGTGCTCTCCTCTATTTCCTTTCTTTCTCTTTCAGTAACATTGCCCAGGATCTTGATAGGCAGTCTATTTGAAAAGGAAAACTATGACAAGCCAAATAATATTTGAGGACTTGATAAAGAGATATAGAATGGAGTTTTCAGATCGTTCAATTATGGTGGTTATTCCTTAGTAGGGTAAACAAATTCTTCAATAATATTAGAGGTCCATGCCACATCCTAGCACAATTCTAGGGAATTTGATTTCACTAGAAGGAAAAGGAATGAAGAAATGACAGACAAACAGAGATAGATGTGGTCAGGTATACTAGTTTCTATACTGGAGAAACATCACCACCAGAGAAGCTCAGTGTGTTTATATATAGAGTTATACAAGGAGGTAGGGGTATTATATACAAATAAGCAAGGATTTTATTTTAAAAACTGGTTATGGATGCAGGTTTAGCTTATCTTAGTACAGTCTGTATAGCAGACTTCAGGCTATAAAAACCTGGAGAAAAAAAAACTATGTTGTGAATCTTCTGCACACATTATGCACACTAATACACAGACCAGAAGGGAAGGCTGTTCCCTTCTCTCTGACCTTTGCCTCAGGGGAACACTTCCGTATTTTCCCCTAGGTCTGAAGCTATGGTTCTAACATGGCTGGCATGTTCATATGTAAGTAAATATACATAAATATGAATGCACATGTTAGTATAGCTTAAAGTGGAGAAAAGAAAGCAAGAATGGCTAAATATTAGGGGATAAGGAAGAAGTGGATGCCTTTTATAACTGTACAGAAATTCATTGAATGTTACTGTCTTTGAGTCTGTTTAATTTTGTTACATGTTAATTTGGATACCCTCTCCAAATTAGTCCCTTAGTTTGGCTAAGGGTTTATCGATCTTGTTGATTTTCTCATAAAACCAACTTTTAGTTTTGTTGATTCTTTGTATAGTTCTTTGTTTCTTAATAGGTACGAATGGTATGTATTCAGTGATTAGTAGATATTTGTGAAAAAAGTACAGAATACCTACAATACAATCCCTAGAAGGTAAGAAGTTTGACAAGAAGGAAATGCAGGTAAAGACATTTCAATCCCACTCAGAAGAGGGAACAAAATAATCCTGGCAGGCAGACAGAAAGAGGGACCTGGGTACAAAAGGAGTGGAGTATAAACGGGAGGAGGATTGGGTAGGGGGGAGACAAGATAGAAACCCGAAGGGTCAGGAGAACAAATGGAAACATGCAGCTGCTGAGGCTGGGGTCAAGGTGAACCTCTAGAAACACCCAGAAATCTGGGATGTGAGGTTTCACCAGGAATCAATGAAGAAAAATGACCTTAGCTAAAATGCCCAACAGTGAGGAGATGGATCCTAATGGGATTACTTCCAGCTGATAGAGAGGGCTTCCAATGGAGGGATGGGGTCTACCAAATTACCTTCAAAATTTTTGACCCAGAATTGTTCCTGTCTAAAAGAAATGCAGGGGCAAAAATGGAGCAGAGATTGATGGAATCCATCCCATGGGTGGGCACCAAACCATGACACTATTACTGAAGCTATAATGTGCTTGCAGGCAGGCGCCTAGCATGGCTGTCTTCTGAGAGACTCTACCAGCAGCTGACTGAGATAGGTGTAGATACATAACAGCCAACCATTGGACTCTTATTCAAGAGGTAGGGGAAGGATTGAAGGAACTGAAGGGTATTGTAACCCTATAGGAAGACCAACAGTATCAACTAAACCTGACCCCGAGTAGTTCCCAGAGACTAAACCACCAACCAAAGTATATACATAGTGTAGACCAGGCCCCAGCACATACATAATAGAGGACTGCCTTGTCTGGCCTCAGTGGGAGAGGATGCATCTAATCCTGGAGAAAGTCGATGCCCCAGAGTAGGTGATTGTGGTAGGAGGTAGAGGTGGGAGGGTGGCTACAGGGTTGATGGGATAAGGGTTTGGAGGAGCACACCCTCAGAGGCAAAGGGAAAGGAAGATGGAATGAAGGACCCTTGTAGGGGGGACTAGAAAGGGGAGCAACATTTGGAATGTAAACAAAAAACTAAAAAGATAAATGTAATTTCAAAAAAAAGTTCAACATCCTTGGTGAAGTGGAAACTTAAGGGTTCTTTGGAAAAGTCAGTTGGAGTGTGTTTTATGGGGCAAACATGTGAAAGACCATTTTTTTTAAGAATCTGGAGGAAATGGACAATTTTCTAGACAGTTACCAAATACCAAAATTAAACCAGGATCAAATAGATCATCTAAACAGACCCATAACCTCCAAACAAATAGAAGGGGTCATAGACAGTCTTCCAACCAAAAAGAGCACAGGACCAGACGGTTTTAGTGCAGAATTCTATCAGACCTTCAAAGAAGTCCTGATACCGATACTCTTCAAACTATTCCACAAAATAGAAACAGAAGGAACACTACCCAATTCAATCTATGAAGCCACAATTACCAAAACCACACAAAGATCCAACTAAGAAAGAGAACTACAGGCCAATTTCTCTTATGAATATCGATGCAAAAATACTAAACAAAATACTTGCCAACCGAATCCAAGAACACATCAAAACGATCATTCACCATGATCAAGTTGGCTTCATCCCAGGGATGCAGGGATGGTTCAATATACGGAAATCCATCAACGTAATCCACTACATAAACAAACTCAAAGAAAAAAACCACATGGTCATCTCATTGGATGCTGAAAAAGCATTTGACAAAATTCAGCATCCTTTCATGCTAAAGGTCTTAGAAAGAGCAGGAATTCAAGGCCCATATCTAAAAATAGTAAAAGCAATATACAGCAGACCAGTAGCCAACATCAAGGTAAACTGAGAAAAACTTGAAGCAATCCCACTAAAATCAGGGACTAGACAAGGCTGCCCCCTCTCACCATATCTCTTCAATATAGTACTTGAGGTACTAGCTAGAGCAATTCGACAACAGAGGGAAATCAAAGGGATACAAATCGGAAAGGAAGAAGTCAAACTGTCACTATTCGCAGATGATATGATAGTATACTTAAGTGACCCAAAAACCTCCACCAGAGAACTCCTGCAACTGATAAACAACTTCAGCAAAGTGGCTGGCTATAAAATCAACTCAAGCAAATCAGTAGCCTTCCTATACGCGAAGGATAAGCAGGCCGAGAAAGAAATTAGGGAAATGACACCCTTCACAATAGCCACAAATGATATAAAGTATCTTGGAGTGACGCTAACCAAACATGTGAAAGATTTATATGACAAAAACTTCAGGTCTCTGAAGAAAGACCATTTCTTTAAAGTGGACACAGGTGTGAAAGGCTGAAGTAGTCACATGAAGGAATGTTTCTCTGAATCAGACACAAGAGAGATGACGTTCTGCTAAAGCAAGCACGTGAAAGGACATGCGATGAAAGATTCTTTGCTAACAACACACATGTATTAGTCTGCCTTACATTGCATAGCTGAGCATCATTTGTCATGACACCAGAGAGGAACGAACGAAAGAGCTTCAGGTGGTGTGCTACAGTTTGTTGCCACTTCCAAGGACTTGGGCCGATTGGACACACATACTTAGGCAAGACCTGTGCTAAGGCAAGGCATGTGGAGGACAGGTGATTAGAAATAGGACCCCACAGAGTGACAGAGACAGAGCTTGGTTTGCTGGTACAGCTAGCTCCCACTTGTGGGATCTTTGCTGATCTTTACTTCCCTGAGAGAGGCACAGCTGAGAACTTCCCCTGGTGTCCCTCTGTGTCCCTCCTGCTGACTCAAGCTGAAACTGAGGCCTGGCTGTCTCTGCTACAACATGTCACCTCTGTTGCTAACCGGACTCTACTGAATTGGACTGCTGGTTTATTCATGAGGTGTGTGTGAGTGGATCCAGCTGCTGCTGCCTGCTAACCTGTGAACTGACCTGCTGATTTCCAGACAACAAAGATGGGAGTTGCTCCAAAGAACCTTCCTATACAAGTCTATTTTCCTGTATCCTTTCTTTCCTACTACTTCTGGTGTGTGGTGGGTTACAAGGAAGGTTAAAATGCTTAAGAACTATCATTAAAATTGGGATTTTAAACAATTAAAGTTACACATGGTCATCAAGGAAATGCAAATAAGAACAACTCTGAAATTCCATCTTACACCCATCGGAATGGCTAAGATCAAAAACTCAAGTGACAGCTCCTACTAGCAACTCCTCCATTGCTGATGATAGTGCAAACTCACACAACCACTTTGGAAACAGATTTTGCAGTTTAGCAGTAAATGAGAAATAGTCCTACCTTATGACACAGCTATACTACTCCTACCACAAAGATGCTCTACCATATAACAAAGATTATTGCTCAACTATTCTTATAGCAGCTTTATTAATAATAGTCAGAAACTGGAAACAACCTAGATGTCCCTCAACCAAAAAATGAATAAAGAAAATGTGGTACATCTACACAATGGGATATTTCTCAACTGTTAAAAAAAATGACATCATGAAATGTTCAGGCAAATGGATGGAGCTTGAAAAGATTACTGTCAGTGAGGTAACCCAGACCCTGGAAGACACATATGGTTTGTGCTCACTTAAAAGTGGATAATAGCCATAAAGTACAGAATGAACATGCTACCATTCACAGAGCAGAGAAGCTAAGTATCAAGGAGGGCCCAAGGGAAGATGCTTGAGTCTCACTCCGAAAGGAAAATAAAAGACATTAGTGGTGGATAAAGAGAGGAAACTCTTGGTAGAGGGGTTGGGAAGAGGAACAGGCAGGATCAAGTGTGTGGAGGAGAAAAGGAGACCTTGGAGAGAGATTTAGAATTGCTGTGTTGGGAGGCATCTGTGGGAGGGGATAGAAAATTCGGACAACAGAAACTCCCAGGAAACTGAGTGTGGCCATAGCTAAGTAAGACTCCTAGTAGTGAGCCATGTGGAACCTGGAATGCCTACCTCCTGTATCCAGGCAAGAATTTCAACTGAGGGATGGGGACAGGAACCCAGCCACAAAACCTTTCACCTACAATTTGACCTGAACAAAAATGGGCAGGGATAAAGAGGGAGAAGAAACTGAGGGAGTGGCCAACCAATTATTGGTCCAACTTGAGATTCATGCATTGACAGTGATTTCAGTGCTGACACTATTAATGGTATTCTCTTCAACTTGCAGAAAGGAGCCTAGAATAACTGTCCTCCGAAAGGCTTCACACAGTAGCTGATGGAACAGATGCAGAGAGCCAAGGTGTGCTGACATCCATGAACACCTACTTCTCTCTGAAGAAAATGAGAGAGACAGATAGGGGAGAGAAACGGAGAGGGAGGGACTGAAAGGAGAGGAAGGAGGGGATGCTGCAATAGGGATGTAATGTAAATTAATTAATTAATGAAAATATGTTTTACTTTTACAAAGATTATAATACAGTTACTTTCATTCCTTTTCTACCTCTAAATTGTCCTTTCTCTCTTTAAAATTCATGACCTGTGTTCATTAATCAATACACACACACATACACACACACATACACATACACACATATATAGACACATACATATATAGACACATACATATATAATTATGTATTTAATATTTATATATACTATATGAAAAATAACATATTTAATATTTTTATTATATATACATTTTATATTATATAATATAATGTGATATGTAATAAATTAGATGTCATATTATATTTTATATAACATAATTTTAAATAATATGATGCATTATATATGCTATAAATCATATATTTTATATGGTACACTACATATAAAATTATATACACACATATATATTAGATACTATATTATTTAAAAACTATATATAATATATCATACATCATATTTCATAAATCATATGGCATATATCACATATTATATATTACATGTTACATGTTATGTGTTACATATTATATGTAAAATTTAATATACATGAAATTTATTTTTATATATAAAATATATTTATATATTATGAATAATATAAAATATAAATGTTATATGTAGAATAGAATATATAAATTTTTAATTAATATGATCATAAATTTATGATATGATTTTATATTTCATATAAAATCTTTAAAATATAATGATATGTAATATGTGTTATAATATATAATATACCATATTATACCACATATAATATATAATATGTATTATTATATATACCACATATAATATATAATATTATATAATATATGGTATATTATATAATATGTATAAATACATAAATAAGTACAACCTCATCAGTCTGTATGATTTTACTTCTATGTATATGTTTTCAATGTTGACTATTTGCTATAGATAATCCCATAGGAAGGCTATGTCTCCAGTTCATAGCCTTCTATAGTTTTGTATTGCTTTTTGTGTAAGCTTAAGGCCTCAAGACTTGTGACCATCCACATTAGAATGTCTATTGTTATTCTTGTGAGTCTTATGTTTAGGTGTGACAATGAAAGACAATGAAAATGTTGCTCCATCTAGTATTCATGCTGAAGTCCTTTCTAGTTTAACTAGAAACCTAATCTCTTGATGGAGGACCTGTAGAAAGTTACTCATCTTTATTTTAGGAACCTAGTGTCAGGAAAATTTAAAATATGAAATTATAGAGGGATAAAATGCATTGCTTATTCAGAGTTACTGTTAGGATATGTATGTGTAACTATAGTTACACAATAGAATATGACTATTGTGTCAGCTCTATGTGACAAAGAAGATAACCTAAATGCAAGCACAACGTTCTAAAAAGCAACTAGCCCCTGGCATTCTTTACGCTGATGTAACGGGTATCTCTGTGTTATCCACAGGAGCCGATGAAGTGAGAAAGTGCTACAGGGATAGATAATTTTAAAGGTAAATATTACATACCAGGCTAAAGAACTCCTGATTTCAGAAATTTCTCCATTTTTTCCCACAATAGTATAGACAGAATTGAATGTTAAAGCTAAAATGATTACTTAAAATGTAAGTCCAAGACAACTTTAAATTCTTATCATAATTACAATGACACAGCTAAATGCACTTTTTGGCAGTTGATCTGTCGGCTCAGACAGATCCCAGGAGCAAAGGAGTGGGCGTGAACTGGCAAAGTGCCCACAAGTGAGGAACAGGCTGATGTTTAACAAGGATAAGAAAAAGAACTGAAATCCTTGCCAAGGAAGAGCTTTCCAAGATTCCTAACGTTCATTCCTGCCAGCTGGGGTCAGTAGCCCAAAGCTTTGCATAGAAATTTGGCTCTAGACTATAGTGTGTGTAATCTGTGGGTGCGTGAATTGATGCTTTGGGAAAGACCATAGCCTGTTAAGGTCTATGTGTGGAGGAAATGCTCTTGTTTTATTTACTGCTAAATGGAACAGTTCTTGGAATAATTGCAAAACTGAAGAATTTGTTTCAGATAAGTAATTATAAAATACAGTAGGCCTGGGCAGGCAATGGCAAAGGATTGGCTACATGGGAGGAGATATACATCAGAGGGATATTAGAACAAATTACTTCTTCCAAAACAGATCCAGCCCTGATATTTTAGAATGTGAGTGTTGCCCCACCTGCGGAGTTGGGCGTCATAAAGGTGTCTTTCTAAAACATTGCTCTTGGAATGTACAGAGACTCAGGCGACATAGCTATGGGTCTTCTTTCACAGCCATTGCTGTAGTCATCACTCAGAGGTGTTTTCTTATTTTCTATTTCCTTTTCTTTGAGAACATATTTATTTTTTCATACAGTATATACTGACTATGGTTTCCCTTTCTCCAGTCTTTCTAATTTATCTCAAGCTCCCCTCCCCTCTATTTCCATTCCCTTTCTCTCTCTCCCTGGGAAATGCACAGCCATCTAGGGAATAAAAATAAAATTAAATTAAAGATAAATACACAACAAATAAGCTAGAATATGACAAAATAATCAAACGAAAGAAAAAGACCCCAAGAAAAAGCACAAGAGGTATACAAACTCATAGATATACATGCTCGTATATTCAGGAATTCCATTTGAACACAAAAGTGGAATCCTTAATATACACTCAAAGGAGATATAGGGTAAAAAATAAAATAAAAACAAAAGCCCTGACAAAGAACCTCTCTAATGTTGAGTTCACCTAGGTTGGCCTTCTACTGCTATGGATGTAGTATACCTTTAGGAGTGAATTGTTTCCCTAGTGAGACTACTACAGAAAAAAAATTCATTTGCAATTGGCTGTTAATTGGAGCTAGCTTCTACTCAGACAACTTAAATACACATGTCTTTCTAGATTTCCGATTCTATGGAGAGTTAAATTGAGTTTTGTTTGAATAAAGTGAGATAGCCAGGTGGAAAACAGTGTCACAAACCACAAAATTTCCTTAGAATTACTGTCAAGGAGGAGATAGTAAAATGTGGGAAGGGTGTGTCCCACATGGGTTATCAATGAAATAGAAAAAAAAAGAAGCCTCCACGCTGCAACATCTGCTGTAGCTGCCGCTGCTCCCTCTGTTGCTGCCTCCGAGAACATGGCTGTGCCTCCCACATACACTGATCTTGGCAAGTCCACCAGGGAGGTCTTCACCAAGGGCTTTGGTTTAACAAAACTTGATTCAAAAAAAGCAAGCAAACAAACAAACAAACAAAAAAACAAAACAAAAAACGAAGTCTGGGAATGGAATGTCTCGAAAAATAAGTACAGATGGACTAAGTATGGGCTAACCTTTACAGGGAAGGGGAACGCAGACAACAACCTGGGCACTGAGAACATTGTGGAAGACCTAGCTTGCTCATGGACTGAAGATGACCTTTGATTCATCTTTCTTGCCTAACACTGGGGGAAAAAAAGAAAAATGCTAAAATCAAGACAGAGTACAAGAGGGACCACATCAACCTGGGCTGCGACGTGGACTTTGGCAGCGCTGGGCCCTCTCTCCATGGCGCTCTGGTGCTTGGCTATGAGGGTTGGCTGGCTGGCTACCAATGGATTTTGAGACATCAAAGTCCCGAGTGACCCAGAGCAACTTCGCAGTGGCTACAAGACAGATGAAAGTGAACGACGGGACAGTTTGGGGGCACCATTTACCAGAAGGTGAACAAGAAGTTGGAGACTGCTGTCAATCTCACCTGGACTGCAGGAAAAACATAACACTCGCTTTGGAACAGCAGCTATGTATCAATCCGGTGGACCCTGATGCCTGCTTTTCCATCCAGCCTGATTGGCTTCGGGTGCACGCAGACCCTAAAAACAGGTGGTTTAGGACTGGAATTTCAAGCATAAATGAATATTGTAAAATCGTTTAATTTTAAGCTATTTTGCAGCATAGCTACCTTCAGAATTTAGGGTACCTTTTAATGTTGTATGTTGGGAATGCAGGAGTTGATAAATACCACTACCACCTTAAACCTCCAGGCTAAGGATGATTTTAAGGTGTTTACCATTTCAGTGGTACAGCAGAAACCCTATTCCAGGAAGGGTCTCTTTTAGCTATGGGCATGGGTTGGAGAAGAGCCCTCCAGAGATGCCAGGCTGCAGGTGGAGGCTGGGAACGTGTGGACCCTTGGTAAATCTGGATCCAGTCCCCAGATAAAATTATGACTTCCTGAAGAACATCGAACCCTGGTGTCCTGATCCCATATGCTCAGAAGCATGTACACACCTGTGTGAAAGGGACTTTTTTTTTAGACAGATCGTCATGCCTTGTTCCCATGATGCCCTGTCCCTATCCTACATGTTTTACACCAAAAGTAGTCTTTAGGGTGTGGTTAGCTATTTCTTTTGTGCCATTTTAGGGTGGAGAGGGTGGACACAAATGGAGCCAGTCATTTAGGACTTAATTCTTCCTTTTGTTGTGGTGTGGTTTCCTTTCTTTCTTTCTTTCTTTCTTTCTTTCTTTCTTTCTTTCTTTCTTTCTTTCTTTCTTTCTTTCCTTCTTTTAACCATTGCACCAGAGTATGCGAGTTATCAGGCTGAGCTAGGCAGGTGATTGTGGTTACACCCTGACAAAACTAGGGATCTCAACTGATTCCTCTTGTAGCCTTGCCACTATTTTTTAGCACTTTAATGGGTACATTAAAGAGTCTTTCATTTTGTGTGGAGTTAGTTCCTCCCCTTCAAATGCTGTAACTAACATCACTTAAAAATAAAACTTGAATAAAATACTGAAACCTCAAAAGAAAGAAAGAGAGAGAGAGAGAGAGAGAGAGAGAAAGAGAGAAAGAAAGAGGACATGTTTATTGAACTCTTCCTCAAGAGAGAAACCAAAGTGAAGACATGTAATGGTTTCCAGTAAATATTTGTTGAAACACAATACTGTTACCTTGCAGAATTATTTATTTAGTGAAAAAAGACATAAAAGATATGGGGGAACCTTACTCAAATACTGACGTTTTTACTACAGGTGTCCTTTTGTTTCTTCTATAAATGTGATGGATAGTATTATCTGGATGGTAAAAAGCTTTGAGGTAGTTAAAGGAGACAATGTTTGCCCAATGTTTAGAAAAAATAGAGAATTACTCCATAAGATAAAATTTAGAAGTAGTAAAAGTTGTAGTAGCACACCATCCTTAGGATGAATAGCAACAATAGCAGCAGAAATGAAATACTATGCTTCTAATCAGTTTCTTATTTTATAATTAGTATCTTCACTCAGGAAAACAAAAAGACTGTAATGCACAGCAATTGTATGCCAGTCCCTAGATAATGTTAGAAATAGATACTGAAAAATCAAACCGAATGCAGGCAAATAAGGCTGGCTGGTGACCTGACAATCAATTATATTTCCTGTCTTCCTTGCTCATTTTTTCACACTGGAGATTATGAAAGCTTGCTCTTGGTATAGCTTAGCCTAGCATGTGTGAATACCAAGTTTATACCCAGTGTATGGAAATATGATGAAATTTAAAAGGCTCACTTGCCCAATTTCTTAACCATCATAAGTAACTGTTGTCTTAGGATTTCTATTCCTAGACAAAACATCATGACAAAGAAGCAAGTTGGGGAGGAAAGGGTTTATTCAGTTTATATTTCCACATTGCTGTTCATCATTAAAGGAAGACTGGAACTCAAGCAGGTCAGGAAGCAGGAGCTGATGTAGAGGCCATGGAGGGATGTTTCTTACTGGCTTGCTTCCCCTGGCTTGGTCACCCTACTTTCTTATAGAACCCAAGACCACCAGCACAGGGATAGCACCATCCACAAGAGGCCCTTCTCCTTGATCCCTAACTGAGAAAATGCCCCACACCTGGATCTCATGGAGGCATTTCCTCACCTGAAGTTCCTTTCTCTGTGATAACTCCAGCTTGTGTCAAGTTGACACATAAAACCAGCCAGTACAACTGTGAAGCCTAGTTTTGGCAGTAGAACATAATATGAAATATCAGTAGATTGTCTTTGAATATATTTTATTTATTCTAGCACATTTATTTATGTTTAGCAATAGGGAGAATTGTGTGTCTGTGTTAGCTATGTTGTAAGGAGGAAAGCTTAAGAATTAAGATTCAAAATATCAAAAATGGTAAGAACTTTAAGCTTTGGTAGTGTTCTTTGGTTAATGAACTGATACCAATGGATTTCCACTCTGGATTCTGGCTTTTTGTAGCCACAGTAAGTTCCAATACTGAAAGCAATCCTCAGTGAGTGATTACTTACAGCCAAAAACACTCTTACTGAAAAAAAGATACAATCATAATTTTCTCATTGCTTACAGAATGACATGAGACATCACAATCTAAAATCTTTGTGTTTTACTTTATGTGAATGCTTACAATCTACAGAAAATATGTTTCTCAATCAATGATATTAAGAAATTGTCATCAACCATCCTAGTGATTCTAAACAATATCTTCAAAATTGGCACAATTCCACCAGTGGTTTCTTTTTATTTCTTATCTAGGACCTGACCCAGGAGCATATCTTATGTATTTATTAGGTATACTGAAATTTCTCTAATTTAAAACATTTTAAATAAGTCATAGAGAAATATATTTTAAAATAATTTTGGCATTCATATTTTTTATATTTATTAAACATGAAAGAAAATGTAAATAATAGGGAGTAGGAATATCAATACTTATTAATTTTTATACAAAGTACTAGTTGTACTTTGTATAAAATTGTATTAATGTTGAATGATGTGGATTTGGTCTAATGCTTAAATTATGTTAATTGGGTCCCCAAAATTGACTGGGAGAGAGACCAAGAAGAGGCTAGCCGCCATGCTGTGAAGACAGTAGCTGCCACCCCTGAGAAATGGAGGACAGAGAGACAGCCAACATAGAAGAGCTAGAGAAGAGTGCTCCACCCAGTGTCTGTGGCAACAAAGACAGAATATAGATTTTTTAATTTATTTTTATTAGATATATTCTTTGTTTACATTTCAAGTAATTTCCCCTTTCCTGGATCCCCTCTCCCCGAAAGTCCCATAAGTTCTCTTCCCTCCCCCTGTTCCCCAATCAACCCCTTCCTGCTTCCCTATCCTGGTATTCCCTTACACTGCTGCATGGAGCCTTTCCAGGACCAGGGGCCTCTCCTTCCTTCTTCTTGGGCATCATTTGATATGTGAATTGTGTCTTGGGTATTCTGAGCTTCTGGGCTAATATCCTCTTATCAGTGAGTGCATACCATGTGTATTCTTTTGTTATTGGGATACCTCACTTAGAATGATATCTTCCAGTTCCACCCATTTGCCTAAGCATTTCATGAATTTACTGTTTTTAATAGTTGAGTAGTATTCCATAGGGTAAATATAACACATTTTCTGTATCCATTCCTCAGTTGAGGGACATCTCAGTTCTTTCCAGCTTCTAGCTATTATAAATAGGGCTGTTATGAACATAGTGGAGCATGTGTCCTTATTACATGCTGGGTAATCCTCTGGGTATATGCCCAGGAGTGGTATAGCAGGGTCCTCTAGAAGTGTCATGCCTAGGTTTCTGAGGAACTGAGAGATTGATTTCCATTGTGTTTGTACCAGCTTGCAATCCCACCAGCAGTGGAGTAGTGTTCCTCTTTCTCTACATCCTTGCCAGCACCTGCTGTCTCCTGGGCACAAGGGAAAATTTCCTGAACAGAACTCCAATAACTTATGCTCTAAGATCAAGAATTGGCAAATGGGATCTCATAAAATTACAACATTTCTGTAAGACAAAGGACATTGTCAATAGGACAAAATGACAACCAACAAATTGGGAAAAGATCTTTATCAACCCTACACCTGACAGAGGGCTAATATCCAAGATATGCAAAGAGCTCAAGAAATTATACTACAGAGAGCCAAATAACCCTATTAAAAATGGGGTTCAGAGCTAAACAAAGAATTTTCACCTGAGGAATATCGAATGGCTAGGAAGCACCTAAAGAAATGTTCAACATCCTTAGTCATCAGGGGAATGCAAATCAAAACAACCCTGAGATTTCACCTCACACCAGTCAGAATGGCTAAAATTAGAATACAGATTTTAATAACTGTCTTAGGCATGGTTTCTATTCCTGCACAATCATCATGACCAAGAAGCAAGTTGGGGGAGGGAAGGGTTTATTCAGCTTACACTTCCACACTGCTGTCCATCACTAAAGGAAGTCAGGACTGGAACTCAAGCAGGTCAGTAAGCAGGAGCTGATGCAGAGGCCATGAAGGGATGTTCCTTACTGGCTTGCTTCCCTTGGCTTGCTCACCCTATTCTCTTATAGAACCAAAGAATACCAGCCCAGAGATGGTACTATCTACAAGGGGCCCTCCCCTCTTGATAACTAATTGAGAAAATGCCCCATAGATAGATCTCATGGAGGCACTTGCAGATGGCCCAGCCATTGGGCTGTTTAAGGCACGTTAATATATAAGGTTCGGTGTGTATCTTTCATTCAGGAACTCAGAACTAAGGGGTGGGTAAGAGAGGAATGAGCTGCCACAGCTGGGGCTATTTGAGTAGCCTTAATTGACAGCTACAACAGTTTAATATTTCAGGACACAGCATCGTGAGAAACTTCTGAAGTTGATTGATGTTTGATTTTATAAACATCATTGTGAGAAAGCTACTTTGTGTAAATATGTAATAAAATTGCAGAATTATGTTTATGGCCATTTCAGAAATTGGAAATTCTGTCATACTCCCATCCAGAATTCATTTGACATTTTAAGAAAATTCAAATTGAAAACTCAAGAGAAAATTTTAAAGTCAAACATTTTAACTCACTCCTATTCAATTATGTACCCATTTAATATTTACATACTAAAGGATGATAGTGGGAAAACATTAAGTGATCATTTTCTGTCATTAAATTATTATATGTCTTCATGTGAGCAAAGATCTCTGTGCAAATAGAAAATTAAATGTGAGTCAGAACATAGAATAGAATGTAATCAGAGCTGAAAGGTTTTGGCTAGCCTCTTTTCATGTAGAATTGTGTGACAGCTTGTACAATGCAAGGCATAAAAACATGTTCAGAACCAAGGCTACAGTCTGCATATGCCTAATATTGATTATGCATTTTGTTTAGAATTAAGTTATATGCTCAGGAATCTTTGGCCACTGACAGACTGTTTGCAGATCCCCATTCAATTCACTCTTAGCTTAAGAAATTGTGGGCTATCTGATTCCACCTTGCTGCCATGTGAGATTTCCTTCAACCAGACTCATTAAATAAAATCTAAATAATATTAGTCATTATATTAGCCATCACCATAATGATGATGATGGACTTTATTCTCTCATCTCTAGTGCTTTTGTTTTGTTGTTTTATTTTTATCTTTTTGTCCTGTTACACTGTCTTTCATGCTATTACATCAACATACATGCTAGTCTATTACTATTAATGAGATTTACATCTCCCAATTCTGACCTCAATTTCTGAATCTCATCCCAATCTTCTATGCTCCTGAATGGTGCAGGGAAGAAAAGGAAAAGAAGATAAGAAGGTAAAACATTGTTTTGCAATATTTCTATTTCATATTAAAGGTCAAATCAGCATGACTATAAAATCTTTGTTCTGTGTTGATTATATTTTTCTGATGAAGTTAACACAGGCATTTTGTTTTCAAACAGAGATCTACACATTGGAGTAGATTTAAATGTTTTAAGCAGTGATATTCAGAAACAATCACATTTAGGCAAAGCAAATCAAGATGCTTATTTTATTTTACAGACCAGCTAAGGTGCTGGTTACATAAAATGTTATCTAGCAATTTGAGAGAATGCTTAGCAGTTAATAATAGTATCTGTTCTTCCAGATGACCCAGGTTCAATTCCAAGCACCTCCATGGAATTCAGAATTCTTGTAACTTTAGTTCCAGACTATTTGATTCTCCCTCCTGGCCTCTGTGTCCACTAGACATGCAAATGTTATACATGCATACAGGCAAAACAACCAAGCAGATAAAATAAAAATAAATAAATATTTAGAATTAATCTTCACAATTTCTATGCAGATCTAGACATAAACTCCAAGATGACAGTTTGTGCTCCAAATATACCTATTTTTTGAGGGGTGATGAAGTGTCGAGAAGTTAGAAGCATCCAAGAAGCACTTTTGACGTTATGTATACTAATAATCCTGTATGAACTTCCAGTTAATGCGGTAAAACTACAGTCTGAGTGGTTAGAATTTAGGTCATAAATATTGGGCACTACAGGCAAAGTTAATTATCTGCATGGTCTCTTAGAGCTGATTCGAGGAGAAAGAGTAACAATGAAGATGTACTTTCCTTTTGATCCTTCCAAAGTGATTTTTTTAAGCCTAACTTTTGAGGTCCTTTATCACACTCTTGAACTATGTTGAAATCTTGCCTTAGTTTTTGTCAGTTCTTATGTGTTAACCCTCGTCTTTAATGACCTTATACTCAGCACACACTGTCGAGCAAAATAAGAATTTAAGACATAACTTTGGGAAAGATAAACGAATAGCCTACAATTGGTGATCATGTGCATGGTAAATATATAACAGCATCAGTAACTGAAGTCAAACAGTAAGTATACTGGGTATTTGAATTTTTGCTTATGGCAGACAGGAAATGGTCTTTGTAGTAATTAACAGCTTCCACAGTAATATTGCCACTTAAAACAATGTGATTCTTATGCTTGTCCAATACATCTGGATAAAATGGATTATTTTGATATAAAAAAGTTATATTATGTATGCCTATTTTTTAACTTTAAAAATTGTTCACAGATCTACCTCCATTACTATTTCAATGTATATTTGAAACAGTCAGACTGCTTTTCTGGTACCAGAGTCCAAGACTCCTGGATATGTAGTCACTACGCAGAGTTAGGAAATACAATGAACCTCAAGACCCCGAGGAATGCACTTTATGTTCACTACAAAATAGCAAAGTTGGTAATAGCTTGACTCCTGAGGGTCTCAGCAAAATTTCTTCCAGTTCATCCTAGTTTTTCTTCTTTGGCCACTTAGCAATATGTAGTCATTTTGAACAAATACACAATTTTCCTTGCTTTGCTTGGTCAAGAGACACTGGAGGAAAAATGTTTTAGAGAGAATAGAATCACTCTACCTTGTCTAAGAGGAAGTACAAATGTCATTGGAAGAGAAATGTTCTCATTGGAGTAGGATACCAGCAATGAGCTTGTCTCATTTTTTGATGACTACATCAGGATCATATGGCCACTGGCCCTTCAGTGAAACACAAGGCCTACAGGAAACAATTCCATTTGTTAAAGGTCAAACATCTGTAAGCTGAAGCTTTTGAAATGAAGCAGAGAAAACAATTTCAAAGCTATTTACTACCACGTTCTCTGACAGCTTTTGTACCGGCTTCAGTAAGAGAGATGTGCTTTTATAGTCACAATCCTTTAAGTAAATATGATGCTTGTGGCAACAAAATGCACTTGATAGCTTTCTGTGAGTCATAAGGCTTTTATCTTGTTTCTAGAGTCATAAAGTCCATAAGGCACTGCACTTTTCCAGGAGTATTGACTTATATCCATCTTATACATTTAGGAAATCAGATAAGGTACACATGATGATAAAGCAGCTTTGTTAATGTAGGGAGAAATTTATAACACATAATGGCTTTCATACAATATCCCTTTTGGAGAGTAGAAATATCTTCTTACTATTGTCTGTGATAGGTTGCATTGCAACACACCCTCTGTATAATTTGCGTATTAATTATAATGTATTTGAAGATGCTTTGGCAGTGTTTATTAAATGAAGTCCACATACAAATTATTAAAAATTATTGTCATGGCTCTAGATCAAAGTAGTAAATAGTATGAGTGATATAAAACACACCAAATTCTATCAAAACTCAAAAGAATCTCATTATAAATTGAATAGATGGTTAAAATGTCTTATATTCAATGAAAGGAACAGATAAAGTAAACATTTAGGAAAATAACATATCTTCAATTTTAAAATTATTTATGAGTGAAATTAATGCATTTACTTCATGGTGTTTCTATTAATATAAACAACTCATAAAACTGAATAAATGTTATTTTCACTCTTATTTTAACTTATGATAGATATAAATGAGTATGTGGTTTTACTGAGGTTGCCTACTATAGGAGAGACAGATTTTATTCAGATGCTATGAGACAAAGAAAGGAAGGAAACGAGGGATCTGTCTTAGGAATATAGATCAATAGTTGAGAGTGTACCTCATGCCCTTAGTTCAGTCTTCAGCGTTGCAAAAACAGATGTGTTGCTATACACTACTCAGTATAGTATACACTATACACTACTGAGTTAGGTGAGCATATTTTGGTGGTTTGACTATGGTTGGCTCATGCGGAGTGGCACTATTAGAATGTGTGGTCTTGTTTTAATAGGTATGTGTACCACTATGAGGGCAGGTTTTGAGGGATTCTAGTGATCAATCTATGCCCGGTGCAGAAGAGGCCCTCTTCCTGAATGCCTGCAGAGGACAGTCTCCTTCTGGATGCCTTGGATCAATGTAGAACCCTCAGCATCTTCAACACCATGTCTGCCTGTGTGCTGCCATGTTTCCTGCCTTGATGATAATGGACTGAACTTCAGAAACTGTAAGCCAGCCCCAATTAAATGTTTTCCTTTATGAGAGTTGTATTGATTATGGTGTTTCTTAGCAGCAATAGAACCCTAAGACACATATGGGACCTGAGACTCTCTGATATGGGCTATTTGCACAGTTTGCTTCTATTACACACTTGGTAGCCAGTACCTTCATCTTCATCTGCTATGCAAATCTGTATTACCAACATAATGAAATAGATGTGCCTTTAATTGTCATTAAACTTGAACAGTTTCTATAAAGGTATTCCCAACATGTCTGAATCCCAGTCAAGTAGGGCAAAGATAACCTAAATTGGTTTAGGGTGCTTGAAAAACTGTGTCAAGTAAATGCTAAGGAAGATTTTCTTCATTTCCTATCCTAGGCCTATGGATGATTGGTCATGCATATGGTTAATATCAGATATGCTTTAAGAATGTATGTGCATCAGAAAAGTGATTATATGATCTAATCTATCAATCAAATATGAGAACAACCTTTACTATATCCCTTTGACCCAAATCTCTTCTTCTGCTGAATTTCATAAAAGAGAACACAAAACAATAACTTGGAATCCTTGGTACTTTCTTACTGCTTTCTTATAGTACATCTTCTCTCTGTACTATTTGTTCTGAATAAAGCTTTCTTGCTTCACTGCAGTATGTATAGACTTTTGTTTTAATTTTTGGACAAAAACCCAAGAACTGGAAGCACCAAGTCCAGATTTCAAGCACTGATGACAGTCTTAGAATGTGGGTGGGCAGGTAGGAATTTTAGAAGTTCAAGATTATATTATTGATTGCAAGGAGGTTGAGGTCTGTGAAAAGGATAAAAAGCCCCCCCTCCCTCTCCACCCTCAGGATACAAGAAAAAGTTGTGTTTTCAAACTTTTCTTCTAGAGCTAGTTTTACCACTATAAATATAATGCAGATCTTGCTGAGATATATTCAATGTTATAAAACTGTTTAGTTTCAAGCAATAATTATGATATGTTTTCATATTATGTTATCTTTAACATATATTTCTGAAGCTGTTGCTTAACAAGTTGTATTAAGCTACAGGATAAAATGGAGCTAAGTCAGACAATGCTGGTTAGTTGTCATCCATTTGACTCAAACTAAAGCCACCTGGGAAGAAAGGACTTCAAATGAGGAACTGACCTTTAGGGATGTGTGGCATTTTCTTGATTAAGGGTTGATTTGGAGGAGCACAGCCTATTGTGCATTGTGTCATACATAGACTGGTTGTCCTGAGCTGAATATGAAAGCAGTCTTTATAAGAAATCAAATTGCATGTGAGGAAAGATGCATTCCTCCATATTATATTGAAGCGGGAATTTTTGGTTTTGTTGGAGATACATAGTGACATATGATGTTTTTGTGGCAGCTGCCTTGTGAGTGGACATGTGCTGTTTGCTGGGGCAGATACATGAGAGAACATGCGATGTTTGGAAAGAGTAAGTATGCAAAGACAGTGGATGAGGCGCTTGCAATGGTTTGCCTTGCAACTCTTTTCTGCTCTTCATTGGGCTTCTGTGATATTGGTCTCTGTTGATGACACTCTTGCATTGGATTGCCTTGTTTCCCTCACTGATCTGCACTTGTGACAGAGAGACACCCACCGAAGAACTTCTGGTGGTAGTCCAGGGACTAATGCCGATGACGGAGCCTTAAGCGTTCTTCTCAATCGAGCTGAAGCTGGTGGTTTGTTTGGTGTTTTGCTAGCAGAATGAACTGCTGACAATGAAGTTTTGAACTGCTCTAGAAAACTATTTCTAAACAGAGCCACAACCCCTGTTTCCTGTTAACCCTTCTTTTCCTGAACCTCTGGTGGGTGATAGCCTAAAAGGGAAGTTAAAGAACCATAATTAAAGTAGGATTTGAAAAATCTAAGCCAAAAGTATATTCCTCCTGCCTCCGGTTTCCTGACTTCAGATTCCTTCCTGAGTCCCTGCCCTGACTTCCAACAATGACTTTCTGTCTCTTGGAAGTATAAAATGAAATATATACTATTCTCTCTTGTAATTGTCAATTTTATTTCCTCAGATGAAGGGATGAGATGAGAGATATACCCAAGCTGTGCAAATACAGGGCTTGAGCTGTACTCAGAGCATTTCTTTCTCTAGTCTAACTATTCCTAGGCCTAGAAACTTCTAGCCTCTATATAATCTAATCTGCCAAGCTGACTGATTCAATCCAGCTTCTCTCAGTGTCTGCCTGAATTGCTCTCCCTGGCCACATATTAACTTTGGCTATATGTTCTAAACTTCTCATTTTCATTCTCTGGTTTAGTCCATCTTCACCTGTTTCTAGCTTGTTCTCTCTGCAACCTGTCTCTGTAAAACTGCCCAAGTAAAATTGTCTCCTCTCTTTCTCCCTGCACTGCTCTTAAGTAGCGCTTCTTTCCTGTGCTGGTCTTGTGAGAGTTAGGCATATCCAATCTCTAACTCATTATGTCAAACCTCTTTCTCACTCATCAATTTGTTTGCTCCTCATTAGATGCCACTTTTAATCATGGCTGTTTCCTTCTACAAACCAACTTTACCTTCATTGTTTGGGATTAAAGGTGTGTACTAAAGGCTTGTCTGTATTCTAGCCTGTTCATAGATCTAGTCTACAGTATGTCTGCATCCCAGCCAAAAAATATAGACCGAGAAGGTCTTTGAATGTGATCTCTCACCAGAGCAGGCATGTTGCTGTATTAAAATTCCTCTATATTTTTCTATTTATCACAGTAACAGAGAGGCAACTAAAACACTTGATTAATGCAAAGTGTCATGTTGCTCAATCCAATTCGAGAATCAACAAACTGACTCACTAACAACGTTACAATAATATTAAGTATGTAAATAATGTCAAGGCTTATACAATACAAAAAGGAGTTTCTGAATATTAGTACAACTCCATTCTTCCTTATTGCTACTTTAATATGTATTCTTTATTATTATTATTATTATTATTATTATTATTATTAAATTTTTATTGGATATATTCTTATTTAAATTTCATTTCCCATTTCCTGGTTCCCCGCCCCCCCAAAGGCCCCATATGCCCTTTTCCCTCCCCCTGTTCCCTTATCCACCCATTCCCACTGCCCTGTTCTGGTATTCACCTACACTGATGCATTGAGCCTTTCCAGAACCAGGGTCTACTCCTTCCTTCTTCTCAGACAGCATTTGGTATGTGGATTGTGGTCTTTGGTGTTCCAAGATTCTAGGCTAATATCCACTTATTAGTGAGTGCATACCATGGGTATTCTTTTGAGATTGGGTTACCTCACTTAGTATGATGTTCTCTAGCTCCATCCATTTGTCTAAGAATTTCATGAATTCATTGTTTCTAATGGCTGAATAGTACTCCATTGTGTATATATACCACATTTTTTGTATCCATTCCTCCATTGAGGGACATCTAGGTTCTTTCCAGCTTCTGGCTATTATAAATAAGGCTGCTATGAACATAGTGGTGCATGTATCTTTATTGCATGCTGGGAAATCTTCTGGGTATATGTCCAGGAGAGGTATGGCAGGGTCCTCCAGAAGTATTGTGTCTAGTTTTCTGAGGAACCGCCAGACCATTTCCAGAGTGGTTGTACCAGTTTGCAGACCCACCAGCTGTTGACTACTCCTGATCCCTCACTCCCACAGTTCCTCATCCTCACCCCTGTCTCCAAGAGGATGCATAGTTCCTGTCAGGTCTCCCAGTTAGGATTGTCTTCTCCCACTGAGGCCAGATCAGGCAATCTTCTGCTCTATATGTATCAAGGGTCTCAGTGTCAGAGAGATCTCAGGGATCTGGGTTAGTTAAGACTGCAAGTCTTACTATGGAGTCACCCTCCTCCTCAGCTTCTTTCAGCCTGTCTTAGTCAGGGTTTCTTTTTTATTTATTTTTTTAGTGGGATGTCCTTCAGGGAGTGTCAGCATCTCAAGGGAGGAGAACAATACTTCTAACTCTCTCTTTTCTTTAATTTTATATATTCTTTGTTTACATTCCAAAGGCTTTCCCTTTTCCCAGTTCCCTCCTCACCATGTGTCCCATAAGTCCTCTTCCTCCCACCTTCACCCATTACCCAATTACCCCCCCCCAACCCTTTCTCTGTTCTGGTACTCTCCTGCAAAACTGGATCAAGTCTTTTCAGGACCAGCATCCTCTCCTTCCTTCTTCTTGGGAATCTTTTGATTTGCTAATTGTGCCTTGAGTATTCAGAGCTTCTGGGCTCATTAATATCCACTTATCAGGGATTGCAATTCACATATATTCTTTTGTGATTGGGTTAACTCACTTAGGATGATATTTTCCAGATTCAACCATTTGCCTACAAATTGCATGAATTCATTATTTTTTTTAATGGCTGAGTAGTATTCCATTCTTTTTTTAGCTCTATACCCCATTTTTTGATAGGATTATTTGGTTCTTTGGGGTCTAACTTCTTGAGTTCTTTGTATATATTGATATTAGCCCTCTGTCGGATGTGGGGTTGGTAAAGATCTTTTCCCAATTTGTTGGTTGTCATTTTGTCCTTCTGACAGTGTCCTTTGCCTTACAGAAACTTTGCAATTTTATGAGGTCCCATTTGTCAATTCTTGATCTTAGAGCATAAGCTATTGGTGTTCTGTTCAGGAACTTTCCCCCTGTGCCCATGTCCTCCAGGGTCTTCCCCAGTTTCTTCTCCATTAGGTTCAGTGTGTCTGGCTTTATGTGGAGGTCCTTGATCCACTTGGAGTTGATCTTAGTACAAGGAGATAAGAGTGGGTCAATTTGCATTCTGCATGTTGACCTCCAGTTGAACCAGCACCATTTGTTGAAAAGGCTATCTTTTTTCCACTGGATGGTTGTAGCTACTTTATCAAAGATCAGGTGACCATAACTCTGTGGGTTCATTTCTGGGTCTTCAATTATATTCCATTGATTTACTTGCCTGTCGCTGTACCAATACCATGCAGTTTTTAAGACAGTTGCTCTGTAGTACTGCTTGAGGTCAGGGATATTGATTTCCCAAGAAGTCCTTTTATTGTTGAGAATAGTTTTAGCTATCCTGGGTTTTTTGTTACTCCAGATGAATTTAAGAATTGCTCTTTCTAGATCTATAAAAAATTGATTTGGGATTTTGATGAGGATTGCATTGAATCTGTAGATTGCTTTTGGCAAGATGGCCATTTTTACTATATTGATCCTGACAATCCAAGAGCAAGAAATATTTTTCCATCTTCTGAGGTCTTCTTCAATTTCTTTCTTCAAAGACTTGAAGTTCTTGTCATACAGATCTTTCACTTGTTTGGTTAAAGTCACGCCAAGATACTTTATATTGTTTGTGGCTATTATGAAGGGTGTTATTTACCTAACTTCTTTCTCAGCCTGCATGTCCTTTGAGTACAGGAAGGCTACTGATTTGCTTGAGTTGATTTTATAACCAGCCACTTTGCTGAAGTTGTTTATTAGCTGTTTTCTGGTGGAGTTTTGGTCACTTACATATACTATCATATCGTCTGCAAATGATAGTTTGACTTCTTCCTTTCCAATTTGTATCCCTTTGACTTCCTTATGTTGTCTAATTGCTCTCACTAGAACTTCAAGTACTATATTGAAAAGATATGGAGAGGGCAGCCTTGTCTAATCCCTGATTTTAGTGGGATTGCTTCAAGTTTCTCTCAATTTATTTTGATGTTGGCTACTGGTTTGCTGTATATTGCTTTTATTAGATTTAGATATGTGCCTTGAATTCGTGTTCTTTCTAGGACTTTTAGCATGAAAGGATGCTGAACTTTGTCAAATGCTTTTTTAGCATTTAATGAGTTGACCATGTGTTTTTTTTCTTTTAGTTTATTTATGTAGTGGATTACATTGATGGATTTCCATATATTGAACCATCCCTGCATCCCTGGGCTGAAACCTACTTGATCATGGTGAATGATCATTTTGATGTGCTCTTGGATTTGGTTGGCAAGGATTTTATTTATTATTTTTGCATTGATATTCATAAGGGAAATTGACCTATAGTTCTCTTTCTTTGTTGGATCTTTGTGTGGTTTTGGCATCAGTGTAATTGTGGCTTTGTAGAACGAGTTGGGCAGTGTTCCTTCTGTTTCTATTTTGTGGAATAGTTTAAAGAGTATTGATGTTAGGTCTTGTTTGAAAGTCTGATAAAATTCTACACTAAAACCATCTGGTCCCGTACTTTATTGGTTGGGAGACTTTCTATAACCCCTTCTATTTCTCTAGGGGTTATGGGACTGTTTTGATGATCTAATTGATCCCGATTTAATTTTGGTATTTGGTATCTGTCTAGGAAATTGTCCATTTCCTACAGATTCTCCAATTGTGTTGAGTATAGACTTTTGTAGTAGAATCTGATGATTTTTTGAATTTCCTTGGTTTCTGTTGTTACATCCCCCTTTTCATTTCTAATTTTGTTAATTTGGATAGTGTCTCTGTGCCCATTGGTTAGTTCTGGCTAAAGTTTTATCTATCTTGTTGATTTTCTCAAAGAACCAGCTCCTGGTTTTGTTGATTCTTTGTATGGTTCGCTTTGTTTCTACTTGATTTATTTCAGCCCTTAGTTTGATGATTTCCTGTCTTCTACTCTTCCTGGGTGAATTAGCTTCTTTTTGTTCCAGAGCTTTCAGGTGTGCTGTTAAGCTGCCAGTGTATGCTCTCTCCTGTTTCTAATTGGAGGCACTCGGGGCTATGAGTTTTCCTCTTAGCACTGCTTTCATTTTGTCCCATAGATTTGGATAGGTTGTACCTTCAGTTTCATTGAATTCTAAAAAGTCTTTGATTTCTTTCTTTATTTCTTCCTTGACCAAGGTGTCATTGAGTATTGTTCAATTTCCATGTGTATGTGGGCTTTCTGTTGTTTTTCTTGCTATTGAAGACCACTTTTACTCCACAGTGATCTGATAGGATTCATGGGATTAGTTCGGTCTTCTTGTACTTGTTGACATCTGTCTTGTGACCAATTTTATGATCGATTTTGGAGAAGGTACCCTGCGGTGCTGAGATAAAAGTATATTCTTTTGTTTTGGGATGAAATGTTTATATATATATACATATATATATATATATATATGTTAAATCCAATTGGTCCAAAGCTTCAATTAGTTTCACTGTATCCCTGTTTAGTTTCTAGTTTTCTGATCAGTCCATTGAGGATAGTGGAGTGTTGAAGTCACCCACAATTTTTGTGTTAGGTGTAATGTGTGCTTTAAGCTCTAGTAGTGTAGTTTCTTTTATGAATGATGGTGCTCTTGTATTTGGAGCATAGATGTTCAGTATTGAGAGTTCTTCTTGGTGAATTTTTTCTTTGAACAGCAAGAAGTAACCTTTTGTGTCTCTTTTGATGACTTTAGGTTGAAAGTCAATTTTATCTGATATTAGTATGGCTACTCCAGCTTGTTTCCTAAGACCATTTGCTTGTAAAATCGGCTTCCAGCCTTTTACTCTAAGGTAGTGTTTGTCTTTGACACTGAGATGTGTTTCCTGTATGAAGCAAAATGTAAGGTCCTGTTTCTATATGCAGTCTGTTAATCTATGTCTTTTTATTGAGAAATTGAGTCCATTGATCTTAAGAGATATTGAGGAATAGTAATTATTACTTCCTGACATTTTTGACATTATTTTTTATATTTGAGTGGTTATCTTCTTTTGTGTTTGATGAGAGGGGGTTTCTATCTTGTGTCTTCTGTGGTGTGGCTTCCCTCCTTGTGTTGGTGTTTTTACCCTATTATCCTTTGTAGGGCTGGGTTTGTGGAAAGATAATGTGCAAATTTGGTTTTGTCATGGAATACCTTGGTATTTCCATCTATGACAATTGAAAGTTTTGCTGGGTAAAGTAGTTTTGGCTGAAATTTGTGTTCTCTTAGAGTCTGCATGATATCTGCCCAGGATCTTCTAGCTTTCATGGTCTCAGGTGATCAGTCTGGAGTAATCCTGATAGGCCTTCCTTTATATGTTACTTGGCCTTTTTCTCCTACTGTCTTTAATATGCTTTGTTTGTTTAGTACATTTGGAGTTTTGATTATTATGTGACTGGAGGTATTTCTGTTCTGGTCCAGTTTGTTTGGAGTTCTGTAGGCTTCTTGTATATTCATGGGCATCTCTCTCTTTAGGTTGGGGAAGTTTTTCTTCCATCATTTTGTAGAAGATATTTGCTGGCCCTTTAAGTTGTATATCTTCCCTCTCATCTATGCCTATAATCCTTAGGTTTGGTCTTATCATTGTGTCCTGGATTTCCTGGATGTTTTGGGTTACAAGCTTTTTTGCATTTTGCATTTTCTTGGATTGTTGAATCAATGGTTTTTATGGTATCTTCGGCATCTGAGATTCTTTCTTCTATCTTTTGTATTGTATTGTTGATATTTGCATCTATGGCCCCTGATTTTTTCCCCAAATTTTCTATCTCCAAAGTTGTCTCCCTTTGTGATTTCTTAGTTGTTTCTACTTCTGTTTTTACACCCTGGATGGTTTTGCTCAGATCTTCTGCTTGCTTGTTTGTATTTTCATGTATTTCTTTAAGAGATTTTTGTGTTTCCTCTATCATGACTTCTACTTGTTGGCCCACCTTCTCCTATACTTCTTTAAGTGATTTTTGTAATTCCTCCTAATTGGCTTCTATTTTTTGATCCTTATTCTTCTGAATTTCTTTAAGTGATTTTTGTGTTTGCCTTGTAAGTGCTTCTAATTTTTTATCCATTTTCTCCTGTATTTCTTTAAGAGATTTATTTATGTGTTCCACTATCAGCATCCTGACCAGTGATTTTACATCCAAATCTTGTTTTTTCTGGTGTGTTGGGGTATTCGGGACTTACTGGTGTCAGGGAACTGGGTTTGCCTGCTGCCATATTGCCTTGATTTCTGTTAGTAACGTTCCTATGTTTGCCTTTTGCCAACTGGTTATCTCTGGCTTTAGTTAGTTCTGTAGTCACTAGCTGGTGCTTGAACCACCTGTAGCCTAGTAAGGCTATTTCCCCACCACTGGATGACTGGGTTTCCCCTGGCACAGATTGCTGATGTGTTGTTCTCCTTTTGGGTGCTGTTGGACCCCTTGTGTATCTTGCTCCAAGCAATGTTATATTAGGTTTTCTCTGTGGACCTGATGCTGCTTGTCTTCTCTGGTTCTGCTTGCTTAGTCCAGTCAGCAGCAAGGATGCTGGTGGCCGCAGGGAGTGGGGAGTACAGAGTGCAGGTTCTCCCACAAGGCAGAGAACCCTCCTGTTCTTAGATGCCTGAGTCCCCAGAGATCTTAAGCTTGGGATGTCTCAGGTATCTGGTTCTGCCCACTCAATCTAAGCACCTACCACCAAGTTGACCAAGGTTGAGCAGAGTGCAGGGTTCCCCTCAAGGAACAGAGCCCATGCCTGGTTGGGGCCCAGGAACAGCTGCTCTGCCTGGATTGCTCCCTGGTGGCTTTGAGTACCCAGAGATCCCAAATTCTGGATATCACAGGTACCTGGTTCAGCTTGCTTAGTTCAGACATCTGCAAGGATGCCGGCGGTGGCCGCAGGGAGTAGGGGGTACAGCTTGCAGAGTCTCCCGCAGGACAGAGCTTAGTCAGGGTTTCTATTCCTGCACAAACATCATGACCAAGAAGTACAGGTGAGGAAAGTGTTTATTCAGCTTACACTTCCACACAGCTGTTCATCACCAAAGGAAGTCAGGACTAGAACTCAAGCAGGTCAGGATTCAGGAGATGATTTAGAGGCCATGCAAGGATGTTTCTTACTGGCTTACTTCCCCTGACTTGCTCAGCTTGCTCTCTTATAGAACCCAAGACTACCAGCCCAGGGATGGCACCACTCACAAGGGGCCCTCCCCCCTTGACCACTAATTGGAAAATGCCTGGATCTCATGGAGGTACTTCCCCAACTGAAGCTCCTTTCTCTGTGATAACTCCAGTCTGTGTCAAGGTGACACACAAAAGCAGCCAGTACATGTCCTTTCCCCAATTCAACCACAGTGGTCCCTGACTTCAGTCCAATGGTTGGGTATAAGTATCTGTGTCTGTCTCAGTCAGTTGTTTGTTGGGCCTCTCAGAAAACAGTCATGCTAGGTTCCTGTCTGTAAGTATACCATAGCATCAGTAATAATGTCAGGTCTTGGTGACTCCCCTTGAGTTGAATCCCACTTTGGGCCAGTGAATGGACTACTTTTCCCTCAGTCTCTTCTCCATTTTTGTCTCTGCAGTTCTTTTGGACAGGAACAATTCTGGGTTAGAATTTTGATTATGGGATTCCAATCCTATCCCTCCCCTTGATGTCCTATCTTTCTAATAAAGGTGGACTCTACAAGTTTTCCCTCCCCACTGTTGGTCATTTCACCTAAGGTCCCTCCCTTTGAGTCCTGAGAGTTTCTCACCTCTCAGGACTCTGGTACTTTGTAGAGGATATTCTTTAGCTACAGTTAAAGAAGAGTTAGGTAGATGATATATGGGTTCATTCATCACTTTGGTAGTGACTCATTTGTCCATTATATAATCATTACATAGATTATTTAACATTTTATCTTGCACCTTACCTTATAATTTAGACTATGTTCTTTACTTTGGAAAAGGTTATGCAAACTGAATGTATTCTACCGAGGATCTATATAGACTGTGATTTGATCACTAGAAACTAGAATTTATCCACAACATGGTTAACATTGGGTCTATCATTAACATATGACAACACATCATCTTCCTTTTTTATTTTCATATAAATGTATTTATGTTCTTTTTCGTAAATGCTGACCAAATTTCCCCTTCCTCCTTTCCTCCCAATCTCTCTTCCACACCTTTCCTCTGCTCTCCCCTTCCCCTCCTCCTGTTTTCTCGTCAGGAAAAGATAGGCTTCCCAAGGATAGCCAATCATCACATATCAAGTTGCAGTAAGACTAGGCACCTCTTCTCCTATTAAGGCTTGACTAGTCAACCCAGTTGGAAGAAAGGTCCCCTAAAAAACGCAAATGAGTCAGAGACAGCCCCTGCTTGCATTGTTAGAATCCCACAAGAAGACCAGAAAAAGGGAAATGAATTGTAAATATAGAATATATACAATAAAAAAAAAAAGAAGACGAAGCTAACCATAGATAGCGATAACATATACCCAGATGGTACAGGTCAGTCCTATTCAGGCTCATGGTTTTCAGTTCAGTCTCTGTGAGCCCTTATAAGCCTAGGTTAGTTAACTTTGTGGGTTTCCTTGTGGTGTCCTTGAGTCCTCTGCCTCCTACAATTCTTTCTCCTTTCTTCAACAGGATTCTCTGAACTCTGCTTGATATTTGGTTGTGGGTCTTTGTATCTGTTTCTATCAATTTCTGGGTGAAGCTTCTCCGATCACAATTGCACAAGGCACCAATCTATGAGTTTAACAGAGTATCATTGCAAGTATCATTTTCTATCTTAGGTCTCTGGGGTACACAGTATCTGGGTCCTGGCCCAGTCTGGGTCAAGGAAGTGTCAGAGATGGGCTCACTCTTGTGGCCCAGGTCTCAAGGTAGACTAGTCATTGGTTGGCAACTCCAATAATTTCTGAGCTACCTTTACCCAAGAACATCTTGTAGGCAGGAAAAATTGGAGGATGAAGGTTTTGTGGCTGGGATGGTCTCCTAATCCTAGAGACTTGTGGCTGGAATTCTTGCCTTATTATTGTATATGGCCAATTTAGCCTTCATATCCCCCATGGCTAGGGGTTTTACTTAGTTAACTAGGATTACCCTTGTAGATTCCTTTCCATTGCACTAGGCTTCTCACTTGTCTGAGAAATGCCCCCTGACTCCATCTGCCTCTCCCAGTACTCTCTCCCTCCATTTCTCCTCCACGTGACCCCTTCCATTCCCTTACCCATCCCTCCAGATACTCCACCACCACCCCCAGACCCCTGCTATCCACCTTTGATGTCTATTCTATTTCTTGATCCAGAACATTTCGTAGTAATGAAAGTGAGTTTCAGGCATGCAGTGAATTCCTCCCTTGATATTCTGTGCCACAAAATTTGAATATTTTACAATTCATTATCATATTTAAAAGGCTTAATCCTGTTATGTAGGTCAAAGTAAAATGTGGAGAGTAGATCAATGTCAGACAAGTTTATAAGCAAGAAAGCCAGTGGAAAACTTTTAGAAGGCTGAACATTATACAGAATAGGGCAAGAGAAAGGATGTCCAAAAGGAGATGACAGATATAAGAACACTTTAGGGGTCCAAGCCTATGGGAATTGGTAATTAATTAAACAATGAACAAAAATTACAGTTATTTGAATAATGGGAAAGAAGAAATCTGTCTGCTAAAATAAGGAAACATTAGAAGATGAAAAGCTTGTTGAGTTTGATTTTAGTCTTAGAAGTATTGAATTTGAATGAGTGACACATAGGAAAAGAAGATTCCTGAAACAGGTTGATAAATGGGCCAGCAACACAAGGGAAATTCCCAGCTAGAAACTTGAAAGGCACTGGATAAATATATTTATTTAGGACACAAAAATAGATGCTATTTTCCCCTCAAGATAGGAATACGGCTCCAGCATGACTAACAAATATTTAAGGAGAAGAGTATTGAGAGTCTAAAGAGATCAGTTTAGAACACAGCAGTCAGAGGTCTGACCTTTAAATAATTTAAAGCAATATTTGGGACAATAGTGTCTCTGAGTATCTAAGCAAGTGAAAATTAAGCTTTATAATGGAAATATGAATTCAACTCAGATATAAAGAGAGGCAGCATTGCAGATGAGTTTTCACGGAGGTCAATCATCAACCAGGAGCAAGACAGTTCTATAGACAGAGGGAGAAGTGGTTCCAAGAAACAATTACAATGGTAAACAGTTAATGTATGTGGATATGGAACATAAAGTCAGAGAAGCAAGAGGTTCTGAGATCCAGAACTCTGAGATTTGCTTTGCTTTTCCTATGTTGGAAAGTGAGCAGGAGGACATTATGAAGGAACTTGAAGTGTTTTAAAAGGAATACGAAACAAAGGATTTTGATGGCTCAGCATTAATTCTTCATCATATCCAAGGTACAACTTCTAAGCTGAACTCAACTCACAGTTTAGTAAGCTTTTACTGCTTTCTTTCTTTTTATGTTGCTTTAAATCTTTGGAGTCTTGTGTGTCTGTCTCTGTGTCCACAGGGGATGAAATAATCTATTTTAGTCTAATGAAAAAATTTAGAAAAGAAAATCTGCTGTCCCCATTATTATACAATTAAAACTTAATATTGTGTTGTACAAAATATTTAATCTCAATCTTGGTGTTCTACCCCAACTTTGATCATTCAGTTCCTGGATAAATGACTCACAAGACCTTTATATTCAAAATAAACCTTTATTAGCATTAATGCTGGGCAGATATCTATTTACACTCTATCCTATTTCCTATCAGAAACCCAGTTGTTACTACATTTCATCTGGACAGCTCTTAACTTCAATTGGGCAGCCCTCGGGACCATGCTTTCTTGTCTCCTCAACCATGGCATCGTTTTTCTCTCCCCATCTTCTTCACTCTCTCCCAGTCCCCATGTTCTCCTCCAGTTCTCAAGTCTGGAAACACCAAGCCCTGCCTATCTCAATTCTGCCAACCAATAGGCTGCAGACATTTTAATTCACCTATCAGAAATAACTTGGGAGACAAGGTCACATAGTGTTGCTTGTGTCTACATGGGCACTTTCTCATCCCTGGGGCAACTATGCTTTGGGAGCCTGCACTTAGAATTACAATACATAGCAATAGATCAAACCTCAACATACTGAAACAATTGTTTTGACTTGCTGTTGAATTTTCCATACTATTCTTCTCTTCCATTATCATGTAAAACCGAACAATATTTTAAATGAAAAAGTTATAGGTAGGTATTAATCAATTGTGTTCATATAGTTTTCTATGACTGAAATATGAAGATATCAGTCAGAGAAATAATAATTTTATGGAAATAATAGTAAAACTAGTGGTAATAAAACAATACTAATCACTTTTCTAAAAAAAATTCATGTCTTTGATTCACTATCCTTAAGACATTGGTCCTTAATGAATGGATGCTTTTATAGTTACTTCCTCCTTGGTAATGACATTAGTTGAGATATTATTTTTGAATTTAGTAATGTATATTTACACAGGGGAGAGAGAAATATATTCGAATGAAAAAATTAATTCTACTTATATTTTATAATATGTTTAATTACACAAGCTTCTTAACTCCATGTAGGACTTCAAGAATCACTTGTAAGTGGAAAGACATTGTTGCCTTCTGACTGAGTCAGAGAGCTAAATGCTTTGACCTCATCTGATCAATGAAATCCTTTAGAATGCAGGATACTATTAAGGCATAATGATTACCATACAAGATGACATCTCTGGTTGTTATACATTTCTCTTCATTGTGATATCCCTAAAATGCAATCAGGTTTATGGTTTCATAAATCTAGAAAATGCCTTCTAGTGAAATAATGGTCATCTGTTTCTAAACCAAAATTGTATCATGATCCTGGGGGAAGATAGTCATAAAGTTGTCATCTCATAAATAAAACAGTGAAAAAAGGGGAAATACTCTCGTATATAGTGTTTCAAATACAGGCAGTCACTTAGAGAATATAAAGAGATGGAGAGATACTTTTCTTTTTACATTGAAAACTAAATTACAATGGAAAGAAAGCCTTCTCTCCTGCTTAATATTTGTCAACTTGACTCAAACTCTAATCTGGGACGAAATAATCAAACAATTTCCTTCATCACATTGGTCTGTGGCATTGCTGTTAACCATTTTCTTAATTGATAAATGATGCAGGACAGCCCAGTCTGCCACTGATTATGTTATACTCAGGTAGGTGGTTCTGGGCTGTATAAGAAAAGTAGCTGAACAGGCCAAATAAAACAAGCCAGTAAGAAACATTCTATTGTCATATCTACTTTAGTTCCTGCCTCCATGTTGCCATTTTGGGTTTCTATCCTGATTTCCCTCTGCGATGGACTATTACCTGGAAGTATAAGATGAAATAAATTCTTTTGCTCCAAGTTTATTTTGGTCACTGTTTTATCACAGTAACAAAAACAAAATAGGAAAAAATTATGGGAATGAGAGAGAGAAGACTGTTGAGAGAAAAGCATTGAATGAAGGCCTGACTTAGGAAGTATCAGAGGCAAGATTAATAATCCATCAAAATCTCTAGAAGGTCCTTATGTGTGATTATCTAAACTAAGAATTTGTAAATGTAAAAATGGTGCTTTTCTGGGACAATAGATTTTGGTTAGCTGTGTGTTATAGATGACTATGGCAGAGAGGTGGAGCTGCCCAAGGTCTTTTGGGATTCTATAGATCGTCAGTGAGTACCAAATTAAGCTGCCTTTACTGATGGATTCTGGTATTGGTTTGATCCAATTATTATTTTGTTTCAGTTATTCTCTTTCTGAATAAGAGATTGTTTAACTAATTTTGGGTTTTACATTAGATTAACGCACAGTTCAGAGATTTGGGATGGTTAAAGATGATTTAGATTTTTAAAGTATTCAAATTGTAAAGTTTGAAGGACTTTTATAGTTGGACTATGATTTGTGTTGTCACATTAGCATGAGATCTTGGGTATAGACTAGAATGAAGCTGGATTATAGTTTGATGTAATATGTTTATGTGTAAAATTAATTAAAGCCTCAGTTGTTCTGATTAGTTTTTGTCAACTTGACACAACCTAGAACCACGTAGAACAGCAGTTGGGGCATTTAGCCCAACTAATTGGCAGATGCCCGTGTGTGTGTGTGTGTGTGTGTGTGTGTGTACTGGGGTGCATTTTCTTGATTAATGATTGTTGCAGTAGGGGCCCATTTTCTACTCTCAGAACCACTGTAAGTTTAAATTTTCTGTACTGCATGAGAATAGAAACATGTCAGTGAAGAATGATTTATTGATTAATTCCTCGCTGTACAAAATGGAAAAGATAACCATCCTAGACAGATAGTTCTGAGCAAGCTGATGTCGCTAATGTAGCCAAGCAAGCCACAGGAAGCAAGTGAGTAAGCTGTATTACTGCCTGGCCTCTCCTTCGATTCCTGATTCCTGCCTCCTGATTCCTGTTTTTGTGATTCACCCCTATGTTATTTATGCCAGTGAAGGGCAGAACAGAAGAGTCACCTTGAAGTTTAAGATGAAATAAACTCTTTCATCTCTCAAGTTGCTTTTTGTCAGTTATTAAAGCAACAGAAAAGCAAACTAAACACCTAATACTGGTCCTGATGGCAAATAAGTTTGGGAATTCAGTTATTGCACAGTTAATGCTGCTTTAAAATGATTAGATAAAAATTGTGAGTGGCCATTCTTGAATGCATAATGCTTAGCTGTCATAACAAAAGGCATGCTAGAAGTATACTTGGAATATTTGGACCAGATGCCCAATGCTGCATCTTCATTTAGCAAAGGAAAAAAAGGTGAACCAATAGAAAAATTCCTGCTTATGCTTCAGGCAAATGTTATAGAAATGGGGCTTTTGAATGTGTCCTTTAGAACTTTGATAAAAGGCAATCTTCCCAGATCAAAGTTTTCACTTACCCACTAGTTCCTAGGTAGTAATATTAGAAAGGTCACTGGAAAGGTCGCTATCAAAATCACCATAAGATGATTTAGTGTTAGTGTTCTCTGATATCCCAGTGTTGAAATACACCAGTGAGGAATAATTTATTGATTAATTCCTAACTATGTAAAAATGAAAAAGATAACATAGACCTGACATCTGGTTTTGTTTGGTGATTTTTTTCATCTCCAAAAACTGACCTTTCTCCTGGCTAGAGGATCTTCACTGCTTTTTATTTTGTTAATAGTTTGAATATAATAGTCTTGACATCATGTTTTAGCCTGAGCTCTTTCCCTAAAAATAACACACAATGTTTTGTTTTAAGTTTTTATCTTTTTCAAATTAACTAGAATGAAAAAAAAAAACCTTACTGGTTATCTATAGTATAGAGGTAGAAATATCAATCTTTACTTGATAGAATAATTTTTCTTGAATAGTTCATTATAGTTTACCCTTGGTAGATTGAAGCAGAATGATCTGCTTGGCTGACTAGGATGTAAAAGGAGATCCTAAACTGCCTTTCCTCAAACCTCCTAAAGTAAGAAAATATTTAGGTCACATTTTCAGATAGGCTAGTCTACATATATTATTCCATAACCTTTTGTCTTATAGAACAGATAGTATAAGTCTCATGGTTCTCTGAAAGTTATGCAAATACCCACATTACTTATTCTCAAGTTAACCTAGTTTTGACCAAACTTTTACTATGAATTTTAAATGACACTCAAAAATGCTAATGTACATAAAAATATTTTTGAGACAGGAATTATTCCTGGTCTTGGGACTTCTGAAAACATTTATGCGTGTGACACCTTTTGATATTTAACCATTTATTAAGATTGCCACAGTGAATTTTAATCTTTTTTTGTTTTTAGATTGTAAAATGTATGGAAATAATTATCTTGGAAAGAAAAGTAAACTTACCTTGAAGATTCCTCTATGACACTTATTTGCAAAGGAACAGCTTAGAGAGCATGTCCCCAACAGACACTTGAACTCTCACAATTCTTTAAAAGTTAAACTTGAATTCCTTTCTAAATCAAAATGGCAAATGGTTAGACAATGCCTCTACAATTAAGATTTGCCACAACAAACATGCAAGATGCTCTTCAAATCATGATGAAAAGCACAACCACACTAATAAGAATAGAGAGGTTATCATGGGAATCACACAGTATGATAAGGCAGAATTTTATTTTGATAGAAAGGGTATCTGTGGCAACTAGCTAGAGGCTTGGGATAGGAGAGGATACAGGGAGTCTAAGGGGTGACCTTAGCTTAGATTTCTACCAGATGGAGATACAGACACTGAGATGGCAGGATTTCTAAGGGAGGAAGTGGGACTTCAAACTACCCACAAGACCTTCAACCCCAAATTTGTCTTGCCTACAAGATGTGCGAAATAATATTGGACAAGAGAATAAAGGAACAGCCAAACAATGACTGTTCCATCTTGAGACTAATCCTATTTGAGAGAGCCAACCCCTGATACTATTAATGATGATACTCTGCTATGCTTACAGACAGGAACCTAGAATAACTGTCTCCTGAGAATGTTTTTCCAGCAGTGGAGGAAAGTAGATGTGGAGTCACTCAGCCAAGCATCAGGAAGACTTGTGGGAGAATAGATGATAGAAGTGAGCAAGCTAGAGGGATCAAGGACACCAGAGAAAGACCCACAGAGTGAATTAAATTGAGACCATGGGGGCTCATAGAGCCTGGGCCACCAACCAGGGAACATGCAGGATCTGGCCGTAGAACCAATATACATTTATGGCAAATGTGCCACTTGGTATTCATCTGGTTCCCATAACAAATAGAAATAGGGATGTCTCAGTCTACTTTTGGATTCCCCACGCCACTTGGCCTAATTGGTTGGGCATCAGTGGGAGAAGTTGTGCCTAGACCTGTTGGGCTGGCTCTGCAGGGCACCTGTGGTACCCAAGAGTATTCTTTCCTTCTCTGAAGAGAGAAAAGTGTTGTGATTGGAATGTGAAGTGAATAAAAATAAAAGAAATAAAGAAGAAAGAAAGGGAGGAAGGAAGGAAGGAAGGAAGGAAGGAAGGAAGGAAGGAAGGAAGGAAGGAAGGGAATGACAGATGATAGCACATGAGTTTATGCACAAGTACTTTATTACTTTTCTCTGATGGCTCTCTTCACACAAATTAATATTTACAATACATTGAGGATATTATCAATTAATATTTTATTATTTTAAATTTTTCTTTTGAGATATTTATGTTTATTGTTAGACAATTTAGTCTTCTGGAATTACAATTTAGTCACTGTATTGATTCATCTTTATTATTTTTATCAAGTAGATCTGTATTTTATACTGTTACAATTTTTAGCAAATGTAACAAAATTTCCTACCTTGTTTATTGCTATATTTTTTAGAATTGTCAATAAGACTTTAAAAATATTTGTTAGTCAGGATATTGGATTATGTTCTGCAGAAACTACATTGTACTTATCTTAATTAAATCTATTGCTGATGATTAAAGGGCCTGTCCAGTCTCTGGACCATTCTAATGAATTTTACTGAACCTGTGCAGTGTTTTATACTAAGAAGTAGGGTATTTTAATTATAGGAAAAAACTTAGTAATGTACTTAGTTGTAGGTGATATGTATAAATTCTGAAATCCAAATTTAAGCAAACATGGACAATGATTTCTTCCTATTATTTTATATTTTGGTTAGATATTTTCTTTATTTACATTTCAAATGTTATCCCCTTTCCTAGTTTCCCCTTCAAAAACCCACTATCCCATCCCCCACTTCCCCTGCTCACTAACCCACCCACTCCTCAAGCAATGAGCCTTCACCAGTCCAAGGACCTCTCCTCTCATTGATGTCAGACCAGCCATCCTCTGCTACCCATGTGGCTGGAGCCAGGGGTCCCTCCATGTGTACTCTTTGGTTGGTGGTTAAGTCCCTGGGAGCTATGAGGGCACTGGTTGGTTCATACTATGGTTCTTCCTATGGGGCTGTAAAACTCTTCATCTCCTTGAGCCCTTACTCTAGCTCCTTGATTGGGGACCCTGTGCTCAGTCCAATGGTTGGCTGTGAGTGTACCCTCTGTATTTGTCAGGCACTGGCAGAGCCTCCCTGGAAAACAGCTATATCAGACTCCTGAAAAGTGTCACTGTGTTTCTGTATAGATGTGAAATTTTAAAGGAAAACAATGAATACTGTTCATTAATGTAGTATGAGCACTCCACAGCTTTCTAACTGTTATGACTGGACATAGGACAATTTTCTTATAAGCTATGATAGAAACTGAACTGTTGGGGAGAAAGAGACATCTGCACAGCATGGGCTTTGTAGCAGGAGAGTCTCAACAAGAGCTGATAATGTGAACGCAGAAGCCATTTTCCATTTGCACTTCTTTAAAGCTCTATCTGCTTTGCTTTTAGGATAAATGGTCATCAAAAGCTTATAAAATATAGAGCCATGTGAAAATGGACAAAGTGTTGCATGAGTTGTTAACACTCACTGCTTAATAACATTAAAAGTCTCCTTTGCTGAAGAAACTATCTTGATTCCTTATTTACATAAATTTGAATTGCAATTGTAAAATGGGGTATTAATTTTCTATATATTTTAGGAATTATTCATGGAAATTTAAAACTTTTCAGACATATTTTCTTATATCATTTGTGGGAGCCAGAAACATGTTATGAATGATTCATTTCTAACTTCTCAGTAGATTGTTCTTTCAAATTCCCACAAATTGAATTAGCTACTCAGCTTTCCAATACATTGTGGTGTTGAGTGATTCTGTAAAATATCAATAAATCAAAAACTCCTTAATTTATGCACAAAATACTTGCTGGCAGTTTTACTCACAGCTGAGCTTCTGGTAGTAGCAAATACCAGATCTATATTTGTACATTTAGTCAACTATGCACCTTTCCTAACATGCTCTAAGGGATATATTTTTTAAATAAATGATATCTTGGAATTAGCCATCAGTTTATTTACACCACAAAATCCATGTTACTATTCACAACTTCCTGACTGTAATGTTTGGAAAGCTAGTTTACCAATATACCACTTAAATAATCTTTACACTCAGTAATTAACTTTTCACAGCTCTGAGACAATACATAGATTTCATTGAAACATTTTTTTAATTCAAATCTTTACAGACAAAAAAAGCAAATAATTATTTTTAAAATTTTCATGGCTGCTTAATTCTTTTCAATCTGAAAGACTTGGATATTTTTAATCATTTTTTACCTTGAAATTTTTACTATTTTTTACAGTGTTGTACAGTTTATTATAACCATAGTTACTTCTTTTACACAATTCCTTCCACATTCATCTCTACAAACCCATTCTTGTCACATTTTTGAAATAACATCAAGTCCAATTTGTGCATCCATGCATTGGAGCATGTTTGAAAATCCCAGGGCCATACTCCTAGAGAGAAAGACTCCATCAGCTGACAGTTATTCATGGCCAATAACTCTTCAACTGGGTGTAGGTATTCATGTCCACCTTCTCTTTCCAGGGCAGGATTTTTGTCTGGCTTGAGCTTGTCCTGGTCTTCTTCATGCTACCATAACCATTGTTAGTTAATAGGTAGAACTGCCTTGTCATATCTGGAAAACACCATTTCTTCATAGTCATTTACCACGTCTTTATCTTACAGTCTTCCCCTACCCCTTTCCACGGTGATATTTGAGCCTCATTAGAAAAATAACTCGTATAGATGTCCCATTTAGGATTAAGCAGTCCACAGTTGTCATTCTTTGCCTCTTGATCAGTTAATTGTCACCTATTGCAAAGACAAACATCTCCGATCAGGGTTAAAAGGCACTAATGTATGGGTATAACAGTAAGTAGTCAGTGGTTGGTTCATTTATATGTCCCTTTATTAGAACAGTAGTGGTAGATTCTAGCCTAGGACATTTGACCTGAGTAACCACAGGTTATTGGCTCTGTAATAGCAACACACATGCCTTGAATACAGTGAGGAAATATTTATTTTCATAACATTCATGCTTAGTAGTGTACTAGTGAGAATTTCTTCTTAATGTGTTCTTGATCCGTTTGCAAGTATTATGCTAAGAATTTTGGAGTTCATGATTATCAGAGATATTGACCTATACCACTAACTCCTCATTATTTTTGCTATGCCTTTAATTTCAATAGCATAGTAATACTGGCTTTGTAAAAATATAGGGAACATTTCTTCAGTTTCTATTTTATGGAATTATTTGAAGAATACTGACTTTAGATAATCTTCTAAAGTTTGGTGGAACTTTGGGCTCAATCATCTAGTCCTGGGCTTTCTTCTTGAGAGAGGTTTTTAATTACTTTGTCTTTCTCTTATGGGTTTTTTAATTATTTGTTTAATCTTCATTTGTCTTAGGCCATACATATTTAGAAATCATCTATTAATTTTAGGGCTCCAATTTAGTAGAATATAGATTTTTAAAGTATGTTGTCAGGAGCCATGATGGGACAAACTAATAATTGGTGATCATCTCAAAATGGTCTGCTTTGGAATATTATATAATCAATGACAGGTGTGCCCTTATTAAGCAAGGCTGTAAGAGATTCATTTTAGAAAGATTCTTGCTATTTACATGCTTTTCCTATTATTATTAAACATATATATCAATCATTAAGTAGTAGTACAACCCTTTGGAGAAGATCTCTACAGATCCACGAAAATGTACTGTGATGTATAGTGATGCTATATAGGCAAATAGATTATTTAAGTTTAGTGACACTCTTATAAGAATTCCCAAAATTATATCTGTGATTATTAAGCTATTTTATAATGAGATTGCTATTAGGTCCTTTTCTGATAGTCGAACTGTAATGAGAACTCTTCCAGTCTCCCAAGTGTCACCAATTAATTTCTCTTAGATGGTAACCAGACTTTCTCCTACTCAGAGCAAATTCCAAGAGGTTGCAAAACAATTAAGCAAAGTTCATAAAAAGGGAATTAATGATTTATTATAGGTGCTAGGAAAGAAGATAAAATATTGACTTGGTTTATCTATACAAAACTTCACTGATATCTTTGATATGGTTTTTAAACCTTCAGTGACCCTGTGGAGCTGAAACAAGTAATAGATACTTAGCCAGATAATTACTCCAATGGATATGCATGTAAACATTCTCTGTTGTAAACTTCTAATTTAATTTATGAGTTGATTTTTTTGTGTGAACTTGTGTAGACTTTTCAATATGTGATCATGCATTCTGAAAGATGTATAAGTACTGAAGACAAAGAGATACCTTTCCCCACTTAGAATCTTTCTGTTTTTTTTCCTTAGATAGCTTTCATATACTTTTTTACAACTTAGTAATAAACTCTATAACCACTTCTCCAAGTATCTCATTTTCTTTCTGCTAACTTCTAACTAGCAGGGTGAAAATTAGAGCCCAGCAGTTCCAGCTGAGTTAGAACAAAGGCCACATTGCTTAATCCTCAGCGGTTAGGCTGCCAGTGTTAATAACCTAAGCTTTTACCCTCAGAAAGAGCAAGAAAATTTTTAGGAGTCTTCAGAAGTTATCATCACCATTTCAGTACAGTTAGAGAGCTAGAGAGCCCTGAGACCCTCAGACTTTAAAGCCATCACCATAGTCCTACTCTGTGCCCTCATCACTATCCTCTCCTGGCCAGGAGGCTCCTGACAGTATGCCCCTATTATTCTCTGAATTTCTTTGGTAACTACATAATGTCTCCCTTTTAATCTCCAATTTTCTTTGTATCCTTTCTTCCTTTGGTTTGACTAAAGGCTTGCCAATCTCGTTAATTTTTTGCAAAGGACCAACTTTTTTTCATTTACTCTATAATTTTTGTTTCTATTTTATTAAATTCAATACTAATTTTGACTATTTCTTATGGAGTGTTTTGGGTGATTTTCTTTTTAAAGCCTTTATGTGCATCATTAAGTCATTAGTGTTCTGTAAATTCCTATGAGGTCCACTTGATTTATGATTTATTAGCAGCAGAGTTTCTCAGTTTAGTTTCTAATAGGAGACTTGTCTATTAGTGAGTAGCATTAATATCACCCACTATGCTCCTGTCATGGTTGATCTACTGCTTTGGAATCTAGTAGTGTTTTATGAAATACGCTCAGCTTGTGTCTGATAAATATCTATCAATGGCTGTAATAATCTGTTGTATCGTTTTTCTTCCTTTAATGCATATGATGTCCCTTTTTGCCTCTTATTCTTATTTTTGTCTTGAAGTCAATTATGTCAGATATTGGAATAGCTGTGTCTGCTTTTTTCAAAAGTCCATTCCGTACTGTTTTGCCAGGCCTTATAGATCTGTTGACTGGGTAAGTGTTATCCTAGTGGTCCTGCCTTTATAAGTGAAACAGCCTTACCTTTTTGCAGCCTTCAGTTTTCTTTCTCTTTATAGCCTTATGTTCTAGCTAACATATATTATGAACAATGTCTTTTCTGGCCTTGTCTTTTTGATATTTTCTAGACTCCTTATTAGTGGATGGGCATGATTGAAAAATTCTCTTCAAGATTATTTTGAAGTTTCTCTATGCCTCTGCTGCAGCATTTCCTTCCTTCTATTTTACTTAATTGAAGGCTTAGTCTTTTCTGAATTTCCAAAAAATTTAAACATGTTCAATTGGTATATTTATTTTTTTCAACTGACCTTTGATGACTGATTCAAATGTTCTACTTTGTCATCCACGCCTGACTGTTTTTAACATGATCCATTTTGCTGGAGAGGCTGTCCTGTGAGGCTCTAGTTTGGCTCATTGAGCTCTTCATTTCCAACATCGTTTCAGCTGGAGTTTTCAGCAACTGGAATTCTATTTTCATGTCTCGAATTTACTTCCTTCTCCTATTCATGTTTTTGTTTTTGTCTTCTTTAGGTGTTTGAATGAAGTCATAATCATGCTTTTGAATAGTTTTGTAGTTTCTTTAGGTTATTTCATCAGTATCCACTCCAATGTGACATTATTCTGCTTTTTGGAAGAGTGTGTGTGTGTGTGTGTGTGTCTGTGTGTGTGTGTGTGTGTGTGTGTATGTGTGTGCGTCTGCGTGCATGTCCATGTGTATGTGTGTGTGCATGAGTGTGTGTTTCTGTGTTTGTATGTGTGTCTGTGTGAGCAGGTGTGTCTCTATGTGTGTACTTATGTGTGTTTGTCTGTGTGTGTGTATGTCTGTGTGTGTCCTTGTGTGTTTCTGTTTATCTGTGCACGTGGTGGACTTATATTTGTCTGTGTATGTGTTTGTGTGTATATGTTATGTGTGTATGTGTATATGGTGTAAGTGTGTGTTTACTTGTGTCTGTGTAAGGTCTGCACATGTTGTGTGTCTGTATGTATGTGTCTGTGGTTTCTGTGTGTTTGCAATATATGTGTATGTGTGTATATGTGGTATGCATGTACCTGTGAGTATGTGTCTATGTGATGTGTGGATCTCTGTGTGTGGTTTGTATGTGTGTATTTGTGTGTATATGTATGTCTCCATGTATATATATGTGGTCTGTGTGCATGTATGTGTGTATGTTTGTACCAAGTACTAAGGATCCCAATACCTATCAATATTATTACATTAATGATATAAGTAACAAATAATGTCTACAGTGTGGAAATCATGGCAAGGAAAATAGGAAGAGAGGAGTGAGAGTATTGAGGAAGGGTGACTGTTTAACACACAGAAATACAGGGCAGTCTTCCTGTGCTTTTTCTTTGAAAAGCAAACTATTTCCAGCCCATAACAACATATTAAGTAGGTAGTCACTCATTCTTAACTTAACAGGGAAGACTATTCTGATTCTGTGTACTAAAAGTCACCTCTATTCCTATTTGCCATGATTTCTGCACTGTGGACATCCATCAATTTATTGGTTTCTCGTCTCATTCATGTAACAAAATACCTCACAGAACCATCTTAATGAAAAGGGTTTACTTTGGCTCATCATTCAGCAGACAATGCATTCAAGGGAAAGTATGGTGACTAAAAAGGCTGGTCCAGCTATGGTGGAGTTCTGTTGCCCATTTTCGTCATAAGTAATAAGGAAAAGTAATTGACATAGTGACATTTTCCCATAGTGGGACTATGGATACTGATAAAGTATATTTTATTTTATGAGTGATTTAAGTTTTGGAGAAATTAGGCCCAGACTATGCCTTAAAATACCAGCACTGCATCATTTGTTATGGTACAGTCTTTATATTTCACTGGTTAGGTCCTTCAAATGTCATATATTTATTTCACACCTGACCTTGATTCTCTATCCCTCCACAGTTTAGACCAATGTCTATAATAGTATTTGTATTATCTAACAAACTAATTGGCTTCTTTTACCTTCCCACGTTCTCCATGTTTCCACCTAATAACCCAACCTGTCAAAATGTATCACTCTGGAAAAGCTTCTTCAAGCTACCTGAACACACTGAGCTTTGACACTAGGACTCGTTACTCCAACTGTAAAGCATGCATCTCTTAATCTCTGACCGACATCACTGAGCAGCAAACATGACTATTATTCCTGCATGTTTATCTCTCACAGGGAGCACTGATCTCTCACTGGGAGTACTGATGTCACTGAGAGCACTGATCTCTCACTGGGAGCACTAATGTCACTGGAAGCACTGATCTCTCACTGGGAGTACTCATCTTACACAGGGAGCATTGATCTCTCGCTGGGAGAACTGATCTCTCACTGGGAACAAAAGCAAGAAGATATAATAAATCCATATTTCACTGTCACTTATTCATGGTTTCTCACCATCAGTAGCTACTAAAACAGCTAAAACCTCTAAAAATATTTCAGCCAAGCCATAGTCTTCTATTGAGTTACATATAACTTCTGTTGAGCTACGATTGTCTATTGGTTTATATATAATCTTAATTCACTAGAACTTTACACTCCAATTTAAAAAAAAATCTCCTATGTAATTCTCTCCTTCACATTCATAGAAAATATAATCCACTTGATATATCTTCTTCTTTTCCAAAAATATCCTTTGCCATCTCTATAGACTATCATGGATGTACTTTCTGTGGGTGTGCTGATAACACACTAAAAGGTGAGAACATTGACTTGTAGCTTAGGATAATCCTCAGGACTTTTCCTCTACCCTCTGCTTTTCATGTCTGACCCTTTCCTTAAGTACCACCTCCATTCTCTGAGGCCTCGAACTATGAATTCACTCTAGATCCTTCTTCTGAAATGTCCAGTTTTGTGTCATCTACCTAACAACTTGATCCTTTTAAATGGAAACCACACAGACTTTACATGGTCAAAAGTAAACTGCTGTTCTTTCCTCTAACACTTAGTTTGTATTATTTCTGGTTTCAACTGATACTATTTTCTTAGTTCATACTTAACACCTTCTAATTCTTTGCTTCTTTCCTCTGAAACTCCCATTCAACATATCATAAATTAGCACTCATTAAATCTTAAAATCTTGTTAATTTATTACCTTACAGTTTATATTTCAAAAGTCCAACGTGAATTTCAGATCTAAAAAAGAAAACGAAACAAAACAAAGCAAAACAAAAATGAGTTAGTTGGCTTTTAATCCTCTTGGTAAAATCTAAGTGGAAATTTGTTTTCTTGGGCTTCCTACCTCTTAAGGTTACCTGCACAGCTGGCTCAAAGCCCTCTTTTCCTTCCTCAAGGCAATCTGTATACCTTTATGTATTTATTTTAAAAGTTGTCATTATTATTTTACTAAAATTATTACTCTGTCTAATTCCTGACTCTATCTTGTAATATTATATTTAATTGTATTAAGCCCTAATTATGTTATAATAAGTTCCTGAAGTAAACACATCTAGAAGGTACTCTTTCAAGCAAATGCCAAATGTTCTCCAGGGAGGAGGACACAGACATTTTAGAGGGCCTTATATTACCGGCCATTGCTTTTCGTTTACCCCTTTATCCAGCATGCTAGAATACAGCATCATCAGGGTCTGCATAGCTCTACTCACATATACTGTCACAGTCTGTTGTTCCAGGACTCATGAAACTTTTTAGTGTGACCCATGGTTCCTAGCCAGGAACCACAGGTAGAAAAACAAGCTCTGATTGTACCACTTCTGTTCTGAAAACCTTCAGACAGCTTTTCATTTATCTCACATTTACTTATCTGCCAGTTTTGACAAGTGCTTGCTCTTGGGAATTACTATCTCACTCCTCAGTTGATTTTGACCATACTAATCTTCTTGCTATTTTTATAACATTTCAAGTACATTCCATAATAGTAAAAAGATACTACACATGATCCCTCCTTGCATTATTCCTATAGGAGCGATTTATTTTATTCATATCATGTTAATGGAATATAGTTGAAAGGACTATATACAGATATATCACTTAACAATGCATCATGGATACCATTGGGTAGATATCACATGTACACAAACTTTCAGTGCTAGAATGTTACTAGACATGATCATTTTCTGGGACCACAATACTGCATGCAATCTGTCATTGGCCAAATCTTGTTATGGTAGGGATTACCATGTATCCAGATTATACTCAAAGTACAGGTAATTTATTTCTTTTCTCTACTACCATATAACCTGCTATGATATTTCAGTAGGTTATTTCATTCCTCCACACATATCTAATATCTTATGTATGTATGTTTGTGTATGTATTTTGTATATATAGCCAAGCTTGGAAGGTGGCTTATTATTATGGTTATTAGTATAATTTTTGCTGCTCTCATTTTCATAATATTTCATGCCACAGTTAGTTGTTATAATATTCCTTTAAAACAGAAAATAGCGATATACTTTTACTATATGGATAAAATGTTTATCATATAATCACTGAGTATTAATGTTCAGTGCTACTGTATTATAAATTGTATTTTGAAATTAAAAATATAGGACTAAAGTTAAAATACTTAACATTATCTTTTTAGTCTAACAATTACTAAGTAGCAAAATGGGAGTTTAATCATCCAACATATTGCTTTGTTCTTCTTAAAACTGGTGTATACTCAATATAGTTAAATGCAACAACAGGCATTTTTAAGTCAAGCAGAATTGAAAACTATACATTTGAAAATAATCAGGAGCAGAATTGAGTTGGCCATAGGAGTGTGAGGTAGATTGAACAAACCTCAGTATATCCAGAAGCAAAAGAAAAAGTGTAAGCTTTAACCCTAAGGCATGGCTTCTCATAAACCCATTTTCTCCAGTTAAATCCCCCTCTAAAGGTTCTAATCCTTCTTACCAGCTGAGAAACAAGGGTCACACATGAGTTCTTGGGACATAATTTATTCTCAAACAGCAACATTCCCTGAGCCTCTATAGTTCATGACTATGTTATAATAAAATATGAAAATGCAGTACAACTTTAAAAGTCTTCCTAGACTTTGATAGTTTCATCATCTCTCAAAAATGTCTAAGGTCTCTTGAGACTCAATATCTTTCCTGTGAGCTCTTATAAAGCATAACAATTATGTTGCATATTTCTAGGATACAAAACAAGGACATAATGCAAGTATTCCTATTCCAAAAAGGTAGCATGGAGGCATAGCAGAAAAAGACAGGACTAAAGCAAAATTAACACCAAGAAGAGAAAAGAGTACAAACCCTTTATTACCATGTATAGCATCTGGAACTCATGGATTTGTCATTGGACTCCTCTGGACTCAAGTGGCTCTGGGTATGGCAATACATAGGACTTTATCTTGGCATTGCTTGCTTCCAACTTTTCTTGGCAAATAGTCACATTCCTGCTGTCTCTATGAATCTGGGATTTCCAACAAAACTTAGAACTTTTAGTTTGCTGTTTCAAGTATTTATTTGGTTTTGTTGATTTGTTTTCTTGTACTTTACCTTTTGTAGTTTTATGCAGAGCACAGTCAAGAGCTCAATACAGTGAATCAAACACTGCTACAACTACCTGGCCTTGACAGCTGTCTGGAAACCAGATGCAAATGCCCATGGTCTTGATGACAGTTTGCTTGTCTGCAAACTTGGCACTAGACAGATGATACCAAGTTTGGCTGTTACCTCATGTTGTAGAGTTTCCTGCTATCACAGTTGAAGTAACTTCTGTGCGTCTTTCAGTATAATTCTGATAAACATTTCCTGGTATGACTCTGTCCCAAAAGATGCCTGGCACATTCCCTTGTTAGTCCCTCTTTTCAAATGATAGTTCTTGAAGTGAGTTTATAAGATAAACTCTGACACTGTCCATGGTGGGTTCTTGCCTTAAACACAAAGAGTACACATAGATGGGTCCATCGCCTCAACTACATATGTACCAGAGGATTACTTTATCTGGCACCAATGGGAGGGGAGGCCCTTGGTCCTGTGGAGACTTGTTACCCCAGCATAGGGGTATGCTAGAAGAATGAGGCAAGAGTGAGTGGGTGGGTGGGTGAGAGAGCATGCTCTTAGGAGGCAAAGGGGAGGGGCAATGGGGTAGGGGTTTGTGGAGGGGAGATTGGGAAGTGGCACAGCATTTGAAATGTAAATATATAAAATGATTTTAAAAAAGAATTACCTTTCACATTTAGGACTAGGCAATGGTATGCTCTGTTTGTCCACTTCATCTTTTGATAATCAAGGGTTTTCCACTGTATGCCTATTGTGATACACAGGTCTGCATCTGTCTCTAAATTGATCAATGACATGAGACCTAACACAGCCATAAGCTCTAAATAGTTTTTTTTTTAATTTTCTATATTCTTTGTTTACATTCCAAAGGCTTTCCCCTTTCCCAGTTACACCCCACCATATGTCCCATAGTTCCTCTCCCCCCCATGCTATTCCCCACTCTTCCCCCCCCCACGATTTCTCTGTTCTGGGTCTACAATACTGGATCCAATCAGCTCTAAATTCTTAATCTCAAATAAATCCCTTATATGAAAGTGTAAAACTGATATTTGCCTTCCCTTTCTTTCCTTTATTTTCTGGAAAATTGAAATTACCATGCTCTGGTGAAAGTTTACCTTTTCAAAGAAAGCCTGCATTCTGAGAGGCAGCATGTTATCGGGTATTCTGGGAGCTTCTACATACTGTAGAGAGCCAGAATCTCCTTTGTCCTCACCTGATGCAGAGGTCATTTCTTTGATTCCAAACTTGGCATGCATCTCTTTCATCTGAATTTCTATAGCCCTAAAATAATTAAATGATGAGTAGATTATTTTCTTTATTTTAGAAGCATGTTTGTTCTGGAAGGAGTGCTTTTTTGTCTTGTGTTTTATTGTTTTTCAAAGATTGTGAGTGATGTATTTATTTCTGAGAACTTCTTTAAGGGTGTGAAAAGGAACCAAAGGAAAGACTTGATATGCAATTAAATAAAAATGAGGCAGAACAATTAACTTTTCACAGATGGGTTTCTGCCAATCTTGTGTTCCTCATCTTCCAGTATGACACAACTTTTTAGTGTCTCCATTTATCAATACACCATTCACTCCCTTAAGGCAAACATATAGTTATTTGGTGTCTGGCTTAAAGCCAGTGTGAGTTATTTCTATCTTTTTTTTAATCTGTAATTTCTTTTATTTTTTATTGGATATTTTATGTATTTACATTTCAGATGTTATTGCCAGTCCCGGTTTCCCCCTCCAGAAACTCCCTATCCCATATGCCCTCCCCCTGCTTCTAGTAGGATGCTACCCCTCTCTTCCACCCACCCACTCCTAACTCACCACCCTGGCATTCCTCTACACTGGGGAATCTAACCTTCACAGGACCAAGAGCCTGACCTCCCATTGATTCCAGATAAGGCCATCCTGTGCTACAAATGCAGCTAGGGCCATGGGTCCCTCCATGTGTACTCTTTAGTTGATAAATTCATCCTTGGGAGCTCTGGGCGGTCTGGTTAGTTGATATTGTTGTCCTTCCTGTGGGACTACAAACCTCTGAGTTAGTTCTATCCTAAGGTCTGTATAGTATTCTCTAGCCACTGGCAGGTCTAGAGTTGGTGCACAGGATCACGTTGTTGGAGGTTTTCAAGACAAAAGGAATCTCCTTCAACTGAAATACTCTACACCATCATACTTGCATCACCAAAACAAATGGTTTTCTTTCTCTTTCTCATTTTTGTTAGTTTTTTGAGAATTTTGTACAATGCATTCAATCATATTTACTCCTCTTAAGTACATGAATAGAGAACTTGCGTGTTCAGTACTATGCTACTCAAGAAGAAAAGTAACTACTTATTAATTTCTGCCATAGAAATTTATTTGGAAAAATTGAGCTAGGACAACAATTTCTTCTCAGTAATTAAAAGGAGAATGAACAATTAATTGAAGATGTACTACCAGAAAGAAAAAAAGACAAGAAAATAGTTAAATGTTTAAAACAGGGACTTAAGGAAGATTTCTGCTGTCAACATTGAGTCTGGTGCACCTTCTGTAGCAATTGCATCAATCAACATTGTTGGGAATTCAAAATTTTTAATGTTCAGATGTCAGACAGCTTCATATCCTTTTATTTCCCCTATGTAGCTATTTTATAGTCACTCGATATTGATACAAATGTTTCTTAAAACACAGTGAGTTAAAACACTTTCCATTTCCCATAAAGGAAATTTGTTCTCTAAAAATCACAGAATGTTTGAAGTCAAAACCCAAGTAAAGGCAGCGCCAAATTTTATATTTGAGCATTGGATTGACTCAGTGGGTTGGATGATTTTTTTTTTTTGTAGTGCAATATCAAACATTTTCTCAATTAAAAAATGTGGGTGCATTTGTTTATCTCTAGAATAGGTTAATACATTTTTGAAATTGTTCATATTTAATGGAGTCTTCAAAGCCAGGCCCTTACAATTAAGACAAGAAAACTCACGTTACTCAAGAAGAAAAGTAACTACTTATGAAATTTATTTGAAAACATTGAGTGAGGACAACAATTTCTTCTCAGTACTTAGAAGGTGAATGAACAAATTGGTAATATAAAAAAATAAGTATTCATATCCAAATAAAATGACTAAGCTTTTAAATACATAAGCCTAGAGAGAATTAGAAGAATACACAGTCTTGTGATAACACTAGTTAAGGGAAATCCCTAAGCCATATGAATTCAATTATTTATTATTTTCTTCGGTCAAAACAGTTGCCTGTGTTTTCTGTAATCTTAGTTATGCAAATAAAGTATTTTCATGTTTTTTTAATTGATTACTTTTGAACTTGAATTTTTCCTGCTTTCATATGTAAACTAAGTGGCCAACTACTCTACTTTATAGGGATATAGGCATACTTATTTACTAAATTGAAGTATAATAATTACTTTTAAAGCATTCATTTCATTAATGCCCAGACAATACTTATAGAAAGTATTCTTTTGATTCTGGTAACTGGATATACTTTAAAATATCACGTATTTGAAAACAGATTTTTTTGTACAGTAACAGCTTCGTAGTTGTTGCCCAATATAGAGGAACAACATAACTTGAGTCAAGTGTATAGATCAACATGAAATTAAGATAATGTTGGCATGGTGTTAAAATTTAGTGAAAGACAATCAAAATAAACATGTTACATGTCTTAAACAGATAGCTATGCTAATATAAAATAATATTCGGGTTGTTTCTAAAGTTCTGTTAGGCCAAACTAGCTATAGTATAAAAGGTCCATTTTTCTTATACTGGTGAAAGTTATATGTTTGAGTGTTAAGCAACCCCAAGATTTCCACCAGAGAACTTCTAAACCTGATAAACAACTTCAGCAAAGTGTCTGGATATAAAATTAAATCAAGCAAATCATTAGCCTTCCTCTACTCAAAGGATAAACAAGAGGAAAGAAATTAGGGAAATGACACCCTTCACAATAGTCCCAAATAATATTTCATACCTAGGTGTGACCCTAATGAAGCAAGTGAAATATCTATCTATATGACAAGAAATTTAAGTCTCTGAAGAAAGAAATCAAAGAAAGTCTCAGAAGGTGGAAAGATCTTTCAGGTTCATGGATTAGCAGGGTCAATATAGTAAACATGGCCATCTAGCCAAAAACAATCTATAGATTCAATGCAATCCCCATCAAAATCCCAAATCAATTCTTCATAGATCTAGAAAGAGCAATTCTCAAATTCATCTAGAATAACAAAAAACCCAGGAAAGCAAAAATTTCTCCACAACAAAACATAGTCCTGGGGAATCACCATCCCTGACCTGAAGCTCTACTACAAAGCAATAGTGATGAAAAACTGTTTGGTACTGGTATGCAGACAGGCAGGAAGATCAATGGAATAGAATTGAAGACACAGAAAAGAACCCACACACATACAGTCACTTGATATTTGACAAAGGAGCTAAAAAAAGCCAATGGAAAAAAGATAGCATTTTTAACAAATGGTGCTAGATCAAGTGGAGGTCTGCATGCAGAAAAATGCAAATCGACCAATCCTTATCTCCTTGTACAAAGCTAAAGTCCAAGTGGATCAAGGATCTACACATAAAGCCAGATACACTGAAACTTATAGAGGAGAAAGTGGGGACAAATCTTGAACACATGGACACAGGGGAAATGTTCCTGAACAGAACACCAATGGCTTGTGCTCTAAGAACAAGAATCGACAAATGGGACCTCATAAATCTGCAAAGCTTCTGTAAGGCAAAGAAAACTGTCAATAGGACAAAACAGCAACCAACAAATTGGGAAAAGATCTTTACTAACCCTACATCTGATAGAGGGCTAATATCCAATGTATACAAAGAACTCAAGAAGTTAGTCTCCAGAAAGTCAAATAACCCTATTAAAAATGGGGTACAGAGCTAAACAGGGAATTCTCAACTGAGGAAACTTGAATGGCTCTAAAGCACTTAAAGAAATGTTCAGCATCCTTAGTTATCAGGGAAATGTAAATCAAAGCAAAACTGAGATTTCACCTTACGCCAGTCAGAATGACTAAGATGAAAAACTCAAGGGACAGCACTTGCTGGAGTGGATTTGGGGGGAAAGGAACACTACTCCATTGTTGGTGGGATTGCAAGCTGTTAAAACTACTCTGAAAATCAGTTTGGCAATTCCTCAGAAAATTAGGCAGTACTACCTGAGGATCCAGCTACACCACTCCTGGGCATATATCCAGAAGATGCTCCTACATGTAATAAGGACGCATGCTCCACTATGTTCATAGCTGCCATATTTATAAGAGCCAGAAGATGGAAAGAACTCAGATGTCCCTCAACAGAGGCATGGATACAGAAACCGTGGTATATATACACAATAGAGTACTATTCACCTATTAAAAACAATGAATTTATGAAATTATTAGGCAAATGGATGGAACTGGAAAGTGTCATCCTGAGCAAGGCAACCCAATCACAAAAGAACACACATGGTATGCACTCACTAATAAGCAGATGTTAGCCCAAAAGCTCAAAATAAACAAGTTACAATTCACCCAACACAGGAAGCTCAAGAAAAAAGAGGACTTAAGTGAGGGTGCTTTGGTTCCCCTAAGAAAGGGAACAAAATACTCACAGGAACAATAAGGGAGAGAATGTTTGGAGCAGAGACTGAAGGAAAGGCCACCCAGAGACTGTCCTACCTGAGGATTCATCCTATAAACAGTCAACAAACCCCTACACTATTATGGACAATAAGAAGTGTATAGCAAAAGGAGCATGCCATGGTTGTCTCCAGAGGGGCCCTGCCAGTGCCTTACAAATACAGAGGCAGATGCTAGCAACAAACTATTGGACTGGGCATGGGGTCCCCAATGGAGGAGCTGGAGGTGGGCGCAGAGGAGCTGAAAGGGTTTAGAGCCCCATGGGAAGAACAATGATTTTGGCCACCCAGACGCCCCAAGACTCCCAGGGACTGAACCATCAACCAAGGGGTACACATGGTTCCAGCCAAAAATATAGCAGAGGAAGGCCTTGTTGGGCATCAGTGGGAGGAATGGTCCTTGGTCAGGTAAATGCTCAACAGAGGCTCCAACAAAGGGAAACCGAGGGGGTGGAGGTGGGAGTGTGCTGGGTGGAGGGGCATATATGTGGAGTCAGGGGGAGGGAGGAGGGGTTGGGGGGGTCTTAGGGGAAGGGGGAAATTGGAAAAGGTTTTACCATTGGGAATGTAAATGAAGTCAATATTCATTTAAAAAAAGAAAAAATGAACAGAAATACACATATTTAAACTGTGGCTTCTCAACAATGTGTGTCAATGATAAAAAGGAAAGTCTGCAGTTTGGAAGGTAAGTGGTAACAACCTGGTATTTATACTAGCAACATTGCAGAAGCATCAAAGTTTTTCACTCAGGAATCCTATATTCAGCTTAGCACCAAATTATTATCAGTTTCTTACAGAGAATTCATTTTTGGTATGAGTTCTCAGCATCAAATCAGAATTAAAGTGTTCAGTAATGATCACTTACTGCTATAGGATTATTAGTCATGATGAACAAAGACCAGAACATTTTACCCTTTAAGTATCTATGTATGGCTGTCATAGCTGTATATATGGATGACCATAAAGTTTTCAAATACAGAATAATTCAGGAATCTGGAAGTTTTACCTACAAAATTATTTTGGAGAATAATATTTTGCTACTGGATAGTAAGAATTTCATTATTTCCCCTCCAATACAGGACAGGTATACTACTGAGATGGTTCAGTGGTTAGATCCAAGTCCAGGCCTAAGGACTCGTATCATAGGGACCTGCAAAATGATATGAGAGGATTGAAACCCCCTATTCTCTGAGTTCCAGATGCACTGAGACCCATGTCGACCTGTGCACATGCACACAAACACACTAATAATAATAATAATAATAATAATAATAATAATAATAAAATTTAAACTTTAAAAAATAAAAATAAAAGTCTGAGCCCATATTACCATTATAAGTATTCTTTTTACTAAGCCACAAAACTGGAGGCCTATGGTGATGACTGATTTTATTTGACTTCTGACTCTGTTACGGTATATACATAGCTGCTAAAACATCATTGGTGGGTGGGTTGTAAAGGATTTCCTGGAATAAATTAGCATTGCACTGATTTATCAACGCAAAAATGCATTATTAAACTTTTCAAGGGGACAAAAAGAAAAATTTGAAGGAACAGTATATTGGCTCTCTCCTAGATTTGTCCCATATACCCGGATTTTGTACTTCCCTATTGTTGATTTCCTAATTCTTTAGCCTTTTGGTTGAGGCTGGAACTAAACTGCCATCTTTCCTAGAATTCCAAACTGCAGATAACTGGTTAAGGGACTCATCAGACTTCATAGTCACATAAACCAGTCCTTTATCACAGATTTCTGTCAACTGTGATTGATCTCTGTTTTTCCATCTGTCAGTTTTCCCATTCTCTTTTATTGATTCCATTTCTCCCAAGTATTCTATCACAACTGCTTCATCAAAAGAAGGGCAAATTGTCCCTGGGTTTGTTATATACATGAAACATATTATTCAAATGGATATATTTCAATAGTTACACACCTTTCAGGATAGACAGATACATCACAGATTCTCGGTGATGGTATAAAGCTGCTATTATAGCATATGTTACCTCATAAATAAAGATATCATTGCTCATTGATGATATGACAAAACATACAGAATGGTAGAAACCTCTAAGCTGATGTAATCATTATACATGATGTGCTTGTCCTCATGGTTTTCATTAATTAAAGATTTATTTAATGGTTCAGCACTATGTGAACCTAAAAGAAGGTCTCATAATCCCTTATTCTCATGTTGTTCATTTCTATAATAATTTAACTGGAACCACATAGTTTGATTGATTGGCAGCATTTCTAAACAACTGTTTGGTCTGTTGACATGACAGACCATATTGTACCTGGACAATATGAAGGGAAACATTTTTTGAATAGGTAATTCAAATACCTGAGAATTCAGGAGGAAAAAAACATGTTTTTAAATCTGTATTTTTTTTAGCTCTGTATCCCATTTTTTGATAGGGTTATTTGGTTTTCTGGGGTCTAACTTCTTGAGTTCTTTGAATATATTGGATATTAGCCCTCTGTCAGATGTAGGGTTGGTAAAGATCTTTTCCCAATTTGTTGGTTGCCGATTTGTCCTTTTGACCATGTCGTTTGCCTTACAGAAACTTTGTAATTTGATGAGGTCCCATTTGCCAATTCTTGATCTTAGAGCATAAGCTATTGGTGTTCTGTTCAGGAACTTTCCCCCTGAGCCAATGTAGTCAAGAATCTTCCCCAGTTTCTTTTCTATTAGTTTCAGTGTGTCTGGTTTTATGTGGAGGTCCTTGATCCACTTGGAGTTGAGCTTAGTACAAGGAGATAAGAGTGGATAAATTCTCATTCTTCTGTATGCTGACCTTCAGTTAAGCCAGCATCATTTGTTGAAAAGGCTATTTTTTTCCACTGGATGTTTTCAACTCCTTTGTTGAAGATCAAGTGGCCATAGATGTGTGGGCTCAATTCGGGTTCTTCAATCCTATTCCATTGATCCACCTGTCTGTCACTGTACCAATACCATGCAGCACACCATTAATAATTAGGGAAATGCAAATCAAAACAACCCTGAGATTTCACCTCACACCTGTCAGAATGGCTAAGATTAAAAACTCAGGAGACAGCAGGTGTTGGCGAGGATGTGGAAAAAGAGGAACACCCCTCCACTGCTGGTGGGATGGCAAGCTGATACAACCACGCTAGAAATCAGTTTGGCAGTTCCTCAGAAAACTGGGCACGACACTTCTGGAGGACCCAGCCATATCACTTCTGAGCATATACCCATACTATTCCCAAGCATGTAATAAGGATACATGCTCCACTATGTTAATATCAGCCCTATTTATAATAGCCAGAAGCTGGAAAGAACCCAGATGTCCCTCAACAGAGGAAAAGATTTAAAAAATGTGGTATATATACACAATGGAGTACTATTCAACCATTAGAAACAATGAATTCATGAAATTCTTAGAGAAATGGATGGATCTGGAGAACATCATACTAAGTGAGGTAACCCAGTCTCAAAAGAATACCCATGGTATGCAGTCACTGATAAGTGGATATTAGCCTAGAATCTTGGAATACCCAAGACACTATCCACATACCAAATGATGTCTGAGAAGGGGAAGGAGTGGCCCCTGGTTCTGGAAAGACTCAATGCATCAGTGTAGGAGAATACCAGAAAAGGGAGGTGGGAAAAGGTGGATGGGGTACAGGGGGAGGGAAAAGGGCATATGGGACTTTTGGGGGGCAGAGAGCCAGGAAAGGGTGAAAGTATGAGGGCTGCAGGTCCCTAATGTCCTTTCCCACCTCACCTCTTGTGGAAAAGCTGAGGCAAGGACGCACACCTCTGTGCCGGCCCATATATACGAATGTGACCCTGGCCCCATAGGAAATGCATAACAGGTAACACCTGCGTGACCCTGTGCGTGGCAGCCACGTAAGCGGAAATGACTTAACTAGTTTGTCTGGCTTCTATAGGAAACTGATTGGTTCTCAGAGAGCGCGGGCTCGGATAATTTAAACTGTTTGGCTTAGAAGCTATGGAGTGGCTTGTGTTAGACTGGTTCTGTAATAAGCCTATAAAAGCTGCCCCGGTTCTGCATACATTGTTCACAGTCACTTGCCCCACGTGGGGGAATGGTTGTGACCCCAGAGCTCTGGAATTAAAATCCTCCTGCTATTGCATCAAGACTGTTTCTCATGAGTGACTGGGGTGACGCTTCCAAGGCGTGGGGCTCTGGGTGCCCCCGATTTTCTTTCAGGTCTTACAAGGGGAAGTCATATGAAATATAAATAAAGAATATATCAAATAAAAAAATCTATATTTTTCATGTTTTAGCATTTCTCTGAACTCTAGAATTCATGAAAATTAATTGAGAAATATTTTAATATGGTTCATCAATTCCCACATTTTCAAAAGTATTTCCTTTAACATGTATTATCCTTTAGCAAATTCCTTCACATTTTAACTTTACAAAATATTTTGGAGGAATTATCAGGCTGCAACTTAGTCTATATTAATGAAAATTTTTATCAAATATAATTATAAATGATCAGGCCACTCAGATTGGTGACTAATCTAAACTTTGGGTTTGTTTGGCTTCAACAGCTTCAAAATCATTAAGAAATAATATTTCCAATAAATTACTGACTTATGGCACAGCTTCATAAAATGAAGCCTCTCTCACCATGGTACTCTCACCTACCACTAGGTAGGGCAGGGCTACCACATTTAAAAAACAGTGTGGCCACTGGAATCTTCACATCTTATTTTCCTATGTGATTGTATTGGCAAGTGTAGGAATTTGGATTTATAATCCCTATTTCCATTGTAATGAAACTTTGTTTCTTATCAAAAAATTAGGTATAATTCAGAACAGAAAATACATGGAATTATGATTATATTATCTTTAAAGACAGTGAGTTAAAAGCAGAACAGAGAATTTCATTTTTCAGATAATCAGTAGTATTAAAAAATAATGGTCTTAATGCCACAATAGCATCGAGATAACCATTTCAATCAAGCAAAAATTATTACTATTAATAAAAACTATAAAAAATAAATAAAAATAATAAAATAAAATAATAATGATTAACAATAATAATAATAACAAGATGGTGATGGATTTAGCTCAAGGTGATCTCATGTGCAGTTACTTGGCTGGATGTGTTTGAGGAAAGATCACTCAGAGGAATGGTCCATATCCTATGAGAGCACTTTCAGTTATAGATCACACAAGTTTCCAGCCAGTAGTTTGAAGGAAGCCAAAATAAAAACAACTGTAAAATTTGGGGAAGGAATTTAAACTAAAGTGCTTGCAATATAATGATTTGTATTGATTGAAACTGAGCTAGTTTCACCTTTGACTAATGCGATTTTCAACAAATTATGGAAACAACACTTTGCAAATAAACATTTTTCAATCATTTCTGTTTTCAGATTGAGCTCTGAACAACCGCACTGTGACTTGACACATGAGTTTGGCTAGACTTTAATTTTCTTTACTGTAAAAGTAATCACTAAATTTATAGTTTGATATTTTCTTTCATTCAAACCATAGCAGTTAACATTAAGACCATTAGGATATAGAAGGTATAAATAAGTAAAGATGAATAAAAATAAATTATAGCACAAGAATAGATTACTTGTAAACAAAATGTTTTCCCTTTTGTCCTGAAAGAACTGGTCTACTTTAATCCATTTAGAATATTTTACAAACCATTACAGACCTTTCTGAAAGTTTAGCTATTGAAGGAGAACTTAATCCTGTTTCTTGCTTTAATCAAACATTTCAGCATGAATAAGCCTACTCAATTCTAAGGGTCATTTCCTCTACAATTATTCATAAATCTTCTATATTATATGCAAGAGAAATGTAAATCTGAATATTTGTAAGGTCTTGAAATTAGACTAGTCTAAGGTTTTAACATTGCTTTAGCAAGGGTGCAACTTACACAATCCTTCAGGAAGTTAATCACACATGAGCAAAGCATGCTGGGAGATATTCTCTGACATGCTACTACAGATGCAGGATCAGTCATCCTGGTTTCATTTCTAGGAACATGCTCTTTACTTTTCCAGATAGAAATTCTTATGCCCTGAGGAGATGCCTCTGGAGATCTTGTGACATTTATACAAACACAAGCATGTGAGCTCAGATCTCAATATCCCATGTATGAAGAGTCTGTATGGCCTCGCCTGTATGCACATCAGCACTGTGGAAGCAGAAAAATGGCAGATCCACAAAAAAGATAGCCTAGAACAATCAATGAGCTACAGTTGGGAGAGAAAAGAAACCATGTCTCTAAACTCTCATGGAAAGGTATTGAAGAAGACACTCATTGTCAAATGCAAGCCTCCACATTCATGCACACATACCCACATCCACCCACCCACATGCACAATGCATGTACATATGCAATATAATCTTCAACAAATTTTTCTTATATTGCTAATATGTTCTGTAATCTAGAGCAAATTATTTACTTGACTAAGTTTTTAATTAACCTCAAGATTAATTAATATGCTAGGCATTTGAGCTTTTTAAAACATCCAAAATTAATTATGTGTGAACACTTTAATGTTCTGCAATTTTAATTTGTGATTTTGAAGTAATTGTAGATCGACAGAAGCATTGCAGAGCAGTGGTTACATTTCATCCTCACTTGATTTCTATCAACTTGAATGCCGTATGTTCTGATATTTTTTAAACTAAGACATTAATATTAACATAGAATAACCAGTTAAACTTTCAGCTTTGACTACTTTTCTTTGGCATTTCTACTAAAGCCTTTATTTTGTTTGGAATCTAATTCCAGATTCCATTTTGTATTATGTTTCTCTTTATTCTCCATTAGTTTATGAAAATTTTCTGTGTTATTTTCATGACCTTCACTCTTCTAATACTAGTAAAGATTTGTTAAATGTCATATTTTCATGTTAATTGAGAAAGTTTTAAATCTGAGGTAAAATATCTCAGATTTTATGATCTCTTTCCATGTTAGTATCTCACCGGTATCACTGGTCCATGGTAAGAAGCTGGTTTTGAATTTGTATGTCTCAAGGAAAAGATACCAGGAATTTGTGACCATGAGTAACACTATGGACCACCAGTCCATAGTTAAAGTACAGTAATGATATACCATTACAAGAACTCTATATCCACACATAACAAATTGATTGTAATTTTAAACATTAACAACATGAAAATGAATGTACATTATTTCAGAAAGACTAAAGGAGTGACATAAAATGGAAAATTTTATTTCATTGTGAATGACCTTTCACATTTGTCACTAAATACCCCAAAGATAATATCAATTTGAGTGTTTTATTTATGTGTATATACCATTGTTATACATATTTCTTTTCAATATTGTTATAGTCATTTTAAAATTTTCAAGGTTTACAAAGAATATAGAAAATAAAAACAAAAAAAAATTCAAGGTTTATATGTTTTACTGTTTCCTTGATCTGACTGGGTCTTTCCAGGTAGCCAGGTAGTAATATATATATGACTGATAACACATAGATGTTGGGATATCTACATAGTGAACATTTTTGTTGATGCTAGAAAACAGGAAATAATTGAATTGATATAATATGCTTTTTTATTTCCCAAAATTTAGCTTGTCTTGTTTTTCAACATTAAGTAACTCTTCAATTATTATCCAAGCCTAAAGAATTGCTCTTCTTAAAGTACCAATGTATACTTTACAAATAGATAAATGGGTTCTCAATATAAAAAAAGTGTATACTGCTTACTAGTGATGGAGGTAAGGTTCTGCTTTTAAAATGCTTACATTGAATTATACACACAGGCATACACACATATACAGTTTAGCAAAATGATTCATGTGAAATTTTATTTCATTTGTTCAATAATTTCTTTCTTAATTTCTAACAATCCTGATCTTATCAAACATTTGTTGACAATTAAATTTCTTTCTATATTTTTAATCTCTTCAATTCCTTGATTCATTTTTCATATTGTTACCTAGAGAAAATTTTAATTCACTTAGGCAACAGATCATATTAATTTAAGAGTGATGCAAAGATTGCTTTGCAATTTATAGGTTATATTTTAGTTTGCATGCACATATGTTTATATGATCCATAAATATTAAATTTCAATAAAGTGGCATGATTCATTCTTACTTCTTATTGATAGTGTGTATTCGTGTATGTGTGTGCATGTATGTGTGTGTTAGTATGTGTATGTATGTGTGTGTATGTTTGAAGGATATAATCTGCTGGAGTTCTATGAGCATTATTTTAATATTAGGAATTTCATAATGTATGGTGGGAAACAAGAAAAAGCAAAGTGTTTACTCATGCCTTCCTTTTTCTTTGAATACCTGATGCTTCCAAGTTATTTTTTGATCTTCCCTGGGATATATTGTAAAGCTTATTTGGTTCTTCCAGTATTGTGTGCTTATATGTTTCTGGAAGTCTCTCCACCTTTGTTTTCCAATGTCTTGACCATTGTTTCAATGCAATGAAATACTAATTTAAATATGTCTTGATATTTAGTAAGTAATGTCTGCTCTCCTAATTATTCATACAAGAAAATTATTATGGAGTACTTAGAGCCATAGAACGTTCTGTCCTCTTTTGGCAGTGACTTGGGCTAGTTTTTCCAGACTTTGTTTCTTAGTCTCTTTATCTGAAAACTCACTGTCTTGGTGGTTTCTGTATCAAGAGTTTTATAGATAATAAATGCATCTTCTTACTGAGAGATTATATCTAACAAAGAATTTACAAAAAGATTTATGTGTGTCTTAGATTCCTAAGTCTTCTAGCCTTTCAGATAGATTTTATGAATAGCACTGAATATAATTTAATTCTCTACATTTTAATGAAATATCATTAGTTTTATACATAATTAATGTTATTTACCTGTGTCTTAAGTTTAGCCTTATTTGGGCAACATTAATCTTTTAATGGGTATGGTTTTTTTCTTTATATATTCTTTAGTTTTAATCATTTTAGTTGTTTTATCCTTTTCATCTCTCAAAGTCATGTTTTCTTATTATAACACATTTATATAAATATGGCATTCTTCAGTTCCACTCTCTCTTAATGAAGATGATACTGGCATTGAAGCTAACCAGAACATACCCATAAAGTAACTTTAGAAGCATGCATGAAAGGAAAGAGGGGTAATTTTAAAATAGTGTGAATCTTTAATTTACAATGTCGCATGTGTATCTCAGGAAACCTGAATGATTCTTAAGTCTCATATGGCCAAAATCAACGTTAAACTCCCTGCTGATAGTTTTTGGTTCTTTCTGACACTGGAGTGTCTCTTATCAGGTCTAGGTTTTAACAAATTGGGAGAATGTGTTAGCCTAGAATGTGATAAGGTCTAAATTTTATCATCATATCCATAAAACACAAAGCAAAATACCACAATGCCATATATCTATACTGAATTATTGAGAAATTAAAATATAATTTCACTGAAAATTATTTAGTTTCATTTTGTGATTTTGATGGAACTATTTCAGATATTTCCAATTCAATGTCTTAAAGTGCCTCCAGGATAATAGAAATGTAAGTTGAAGTTTTGAATAGTATTAACAGAATAATTAGCATGATTCTCAGGTGAGAAAAATGGAATACGAAAATAGCTTTTAGTATGTTTCAAAATTCTCCTCAAAAGTACTGCTGATTCCTTCACAAATTATAATTCATTTTTATTTCTATACAGTCGGCTAAACACTCTCATACTTGGTAATTGAATGCTAGGAGACTCTGAAAAGCTCTGCATGGGGGCTGAGGTAGATTCTGGATGACATAGTATTCAGCAAATCCTTTCAGGTGTTGGAATGAGAATGAATTAGAGTGTTCTAATTAGGTGATTTTTGAAAATATCTATTACTAGTAAAATTTGGTTTTACTGTATTTTGTCATTCATAATTCTAGCTGGCTCTCATCTATTCTGTAAAACCTCCTCTTACATTCACCAGGGCAACAGGGAGAAACTATCCCATTCTTGGCTTCCTACTTAAAGGAACAGAGTCATATAGTTACACCATGATTGAATAAAGTACTCCCAGGTGATTTTTAATATGTGCATCAGCAAGACCCTGCCCTTGACAGTATTGTATATAAAATACAAGCAAAACTCCAGGTTAACAGAAGAAAGATAATGCATGTTTTCTCAGGATGTTTCAGTTCTTTGAACAGGCAGATCATTGACCCATGATGCCACAGAGTCCTTTCCTAAAGAGACAAGATCATTCTGCCTTTGTTGCTTAGTTGTGGCCCATTTCCCAGTAATGGGAACCCTTATAATTCACATATAATTTCTAATCTTCTTTGCAATGCATCTATGCAAAGGGAAATGACGGAGGGATGCTTCTGTTTCAGTAATTTGTCCCCAACTAATTCATTGATGGAATGACATGATTTCTGCTTTTTTTTTCAGAGAAATGAAATTTGTGATATAGAAACAAAATCTTTGAATATATTTAGAGGAACAGATTAGAGTAATTATGCCCTTAGAAAAAAGATCTTTAATTATATAAGTGAAAATTGGCCCTGAGTGGGCTATTTATATGAACTATTCAACACATTCACACACTCCATGCCTTTTTATTTTCTTTGTTAAGAAAAAAGATGAAACCTTATAGCAGCTAATAAATAAATTACACGTGTTATAACCAATGCAAACTATTCATGTTTATAGCTATATATACATGGGCTTTTCTCAACCTCCATCAGAGAGGCTTCTTTTGAGAGATGGCAACAGAGACTCAAAACTGGTCAAAGTCCTGAGAATAAAAGACCGAGAGGTCAACACTCAGGACTTTGGTATCAACTCCCTCTGCACTCAGCACCAAGGCTCAAAGAACACTGGGAAGGGGGGGCAGAAAAATGAATGGGCCAGATGAAGAATGCAAAGACTTGTTATGAAATGCTGTGCTACAAATAGAACTGCCATTGCATGTAATGAATTCGTATTACTTGTTACCTGCAGGGGATCAAAGGAGCCAGGATTCGAGCACAGATGGAGGAGTCACACAGCAGGCTCCATTCCATACTGAGGAGCCATTGGCTGTAAATGTTAAGTGGTGCTCCTGACAGTGTGGTGACAGTTAGGTTTCCTGTACCTCACTGGATAGCCCTATACCATGCACATACGAGTAGAACTAAGTAGACTTAGAGGGCTAACAAAAAGTAATTTTTTTATTAAATACATTTAGATGACTTTATTTTAATAAAACCAAATTTTTTATATAAGGCTTAGTTTATATAGAACAGCACTCTTTAATTCATTAGATAATTTTCATTAAGGTATGAATTTAAACATTGACTACCTAATTTTTTTTCTTTTTTTTTTTTACATGCTCCACTATGTTCATAGCAGCCTTATATATAATAGCCAGAAGCTGGAAAGAACCCAGATGTCCCTCAACAGAGGAATTGATACAAAAAATGTGGTATATATACACAATGGAGTACTATTCAGCCATTAGAAACAATGAATTCATGAAATTCTTAGAGAAATGGATGGAGCTGGAGAACATCATACTAAGTGAGGTGACCCAGTCTCAAAAGAATACCCATGGTATGCAGTCACTGATAAGTGGATATTAGCCTAGAATCTTGGAACACCAAAGACATAAATCACATACCAAATGATGTCTGACAAGAAGAAAGGAGTGGACCCTGGTGCTAGAATGGATCAAAGCATCAGTGTAGGAGAATACAAGAACAGGGAAGTGGGAAAGGGTAGATGAGGGAGCAGGGGGAGGGAAAAGGGCATGTGGGACCTTTGGGGGGTGGGGAACCAGAAAAAGGGAAATGAATTGTAAATATAGAATATATCCAATAATTAAAAAAAAAGACAAAAAAAGTAATTTTTAAGAATAAAAGCTTGCCAGGCATGGTGGCGCACGCCTGTAATCCCAGCACTTGGGAGGCTGAGGCAGGCGGATTTGTGAGTTCGAGGCCAGCCTGGTCTACAGAGTGAGTTCCAGGACAGCCAGGACTACACAGAGAAACCCTGTCTCAAAAAACCAAAAAAAAAAAAAAAAAAAAAAAAGAATAAAAGCTTGAAGATGTAGGGAGATATAGGAAACTTGGAGGGATAAAGTGGAGTGGGTGTGGTCATGTTTTACTGTGTACATATGTGCGATTTTAAGAATTCAAGCTATTGTAAAAGTGTATATAGTGTGTTGTGTACTGTGTAAACATTTATACCCTTGAATAGAGAAGCAATTTTTCTGATCAGTTCCTTGTTCTCCCAATGAAATAGAACTAGTCATGGAATGGTGGTTTAAGTCCTATTGGATCTAATAGAAAAGGAGAACTTTCTTTTTCTAAACACAGGGAGAAATCCGATATTGCGCCCCCCCCGCCCCAAAAGCATGAGAGATGTGCTGACAAACATAGATGTTGTCCCTTAGTGGAAACTGCTTTCTTAGATTTCTTGTTAGATATGAATTGTATAGATCAGGTGACTAGGAATGTAGGCTGCCAGATGTTAACCATAGCCGTCTGTGAGCCGGGCTAGTCATCTTCTTACTCTGGTGATACATAATGGTGAAGATGGCCGCTTGGGCTCCACAGCAGTGAACTTTGTAAACCTCCTGCACCACGTCTGTTAATTTTCAGGAAATGTGGGATGAGAAAGACTCCCATCTCCACTTGATAAAACTGGCTACCATCCAATACAGTGTTCTTTCTATTATCAGACCCATAACATGGATGACAAATTTAAACACATTTGGAATTAAATGTAATTGTCTCACTTCCTGATGAAAGACAAAGAGATGATAAGCATGAAGAATGAAATATATAGAAAAAAACAGGCTAAAATTGAAGATTATCATGGAAAATGATACAGATAAAATGGCAGGCATAAAAATATTTCTATGTTGACTGAAAGTCAAATTATAAACATTTTCTGATAAAAACTGAAGGTTTACATGGAAAATATTTCTGATAAAATTGAAGAAATACATAGAAAAACATGTGGAGCTGCCTGGCTCCCTGGTGTGCTCCTGTCTGTTCCCCTCCAGAGAGAAGGTGGAGATCTCACCTCTGCATGCAGAAGTAAAAGCACTCCTGGGAGAGAGATCCCTGTCTCCTGGCAGGCCTGCACTGAAGACTGTGGAGTTGCCTGGCTCCCTGGTGCGACATGTTTTTCTATGTATTTCTTCAATTTTATCAGAAATATTTTTCATGTTATCAGTTTTATCAGAAAATGTTTATAATTCCACTTTCAATCAACTTAGAAATATTTTATGCCTACCACTTTATCTGTATAATTTTCCATGATAATCTTATTTTTTACATGTTATTCTATATATTTCTACAATTTTATCAGAAATATGTTCCATGTAAATCTTCAATTCTATCCTGAAATGTTTCTACTTCTTTTTTCAATTAAAAAAAGAAGAAAGGAATTCTTGGATTGCAATCCATCTCTACCATTTTCTATTATCTGCAGCTTTGAATTAGGCACTGAGTGATCTTCTTGCTCTTGTGATCTCTCAAGAGCAACATCTGCTCCATGTGTGCTGCAGTGTTGGCCTTGGGATTGTGTGAGATAATAGTCTGAATAATGCAAAGAGCTATACATATGTGACCCTGGAGCAGATATTAGGAGGCAATGCATCATACCATCAGTGACGGTCAGCTTTGAAGCCATGTGGATCTGGGTTCTGACTCCAATTCTGCCCTTCACTAGCTGAACGACCTTTAACATGTTATTTTGCTACCACTCAGTTCTCCTGGAAAAGTTTGTTTATAGGGACCCCTGGAGAAATGTGAGAACTACATGAGATTAAAACAATGTTTGGGGAGTGGGGTGTACCAGAAAAAATGACTAAGTGGATAAAAGTCTTGCTGTCCATGAATAAGACCCTGAGTTCAGATGCATTAGGGAGAACTGTAATCTCTGAAGTCACAGTGCTGCTGCTGAGAGATGAGAGAGAGAGGTACAGACAAAGGAAACCCAGAAGCTTGTAACCAGTTAGGCTAGTATACGTCATGGTAAAGAATAAAGAGAGGGAGAAAGTGGGGACCAACATCTAAGGTTGTCCTCTGATGGCCACATTTATACCATGTATCATATATTAAATGTTTGGTCCCCAGACTCTGTAGAGTTTGGTTACAATATTTGAAGTATTTAGTGTCAGGGCTAGAAAAATGGTTAGAACACTTGTGGTTTTTCGAGAGGAGTCAGGTTTAATTCCCAATCTCCACATGGCAGCTTACAGCCGTCTGTAACTCTAGTTTCAGAGGATCCAATGTCCTCTTCTGAATTCCAAAGGCACTAAGTCTACATGTGGTACATACACATGCAAGTAAAACACTTACATGTAAAACAACTAAATCTGATAAAGAATAAATATTTACTTTTTATCTCAGTTAACCCCATTCAATACCCATTTAGAAATCTGAGGAAAAAAAATGGATACTTCCAGAAAGATGAAATATCAAGCATGCATAAGTCTCCTATGGATTCTGACCATTTATATTTTGATATATTTTATTCTGTAGGTTTATTTTTCTTTCTTTTTTTTCAAAGACCTATTTTATTTATATGAGTACACTGTAGCTGTCTTCAGCCATACCATAAGAGTGCATTGGATCCCATTACAGATGGTTGTGAGCCACCATGTGGTTGCTGGGAATTGAACTCATGATCTCTGGAAGAATAGTCAGTGCTCTTAACCACTGAGCCATCTCTCCAGCCCTTGTTTTTCTTTCTTGAACAAACTTGTGTACATTTATGTGGCACTGAACAGTGATGCCTGTGCAGCTTTCAAAATGCCCAACTAAAAAGTTAATTGACATGTGTTCTGGCTTCATGTATTTCTGTGATGAGATCAGCGAAAATCTACTCCTAGTGATTTTTAAATATACAATATATTGTTATTAACTTGTAGCTCACCATGCTGTGCAATAAATCTCTTAAATGTAAAAAAAAAGAAGAATGATGAGAAATCAGCAGAGTAGGAACTTAGAATATAATTGAGTCATGGATGAAAACAAAAACCAGTTTGCTGAAGGTTTAAAATTAGGTAGATGGGGACTGAGGAATAGATTTTTAAATTGGGCAGTGGTAATGAGGTTGAATGGAGCAGCAGAGGTAGATGCAGGATACGTGGATCTAGAATGTGATGGATCTGTGACACTGGGACCTGATTCATAAAAATCACAGACTTAGTTAAGACACTGTTAAGCTAGATGAGGATCTAAAACTCAACTTGTCTGAAGAACTTCATCCATTCAGAAATTATAATTCTGTATTGGACTAGTATAGAAATAACAGATGATGTTCATGAACCCATTTCTGTGAATTTAAAATATTCTGATTCTCAGTGGGGATGTGCCCTAATGCAGTGCCCCATTAACCTCACAGAGTCAAAGAGTTGCTATTTGATCTTGCAAGGTTACCAAGAACCACAATGTTTCTTTGAAGTTGTACTTTTTATCATATTAGTTTCTTTTTTTTCCACTATAACTTCTGTTACAAATGATCCTGCTGTAAAATCCTGTTGTAATTTTCAATGTGTCCATTTGCAAAAATGATCACAGGACTTTAGGATTTGTAATAGTTTGACCATCATGTTACATAAACTCATTTCCAGTATGATTTTCAGTAACTCCTATAAACAATTTCTTTAATAAAACTAAAGTCCATTTTGTACTGAGAGAGCTAGTCTTTTGGGTTCAGACCCTATCTTAGAGGACCTGACCTGAGATTGAATTCAAGTTAACTACCAGGCAGGTACCTTGCATCAGTTTCCAGGCTACCACACAACAAGATCTGCATCTAATACTAGTTTCTAGGTTATTCCCCAACAAATCTGGACCTCTGGGTTACAAGCCTGCCCCTGACACTTCATTTCCTAACAACCACCAATCAGGAAAAACGCAGAAGTTAAGTTTATGGTTTGGCTTCCAGGACATGACAATTTTGTAAAAGGTCTAATGCCCGTGACCCGACCCCCACCCCCGCCCCACCCCCTGCCCAATCAGATGTGTACAAGGCTAGATACTGGCTTCTGGCCTCTATAAAGGCTTGCCCAAAACTAGGCTCAGGGATCCACCTTCCTGCTTTGTTTTGACACAGAGCCCCAGCTCAAGCTTGAACAAAGAGATCCTAATGAGATTATATCAGAATTAGCTCCTTGGTGGTCTTTTGGGGGTTCACAAATGTTTCCTGACACAGCAGTACAGTCCAATAAAGCCAGAGCTATTTCAGTCTATTTTGATTTCCATAGAGTTGTATCAGCTTATAAGGGCACGAACCAATGGTATTTATGCCCAGGGTGCTTTGGTTCCTCTAAGAAAGGGAACAAAATACTCACAGGAACAATAAGGGAGACAATGTATGGAGCAGAGACTGAAGTAAAGGCTACCCAGAGACTGCCCTACCTGAGAATTCATCCTATAAACAGTCAACAAACCCCAACACTACTATGGACAACAAGAAGTGTATACCAAAAGAAGCATGCCATGGTTGTCTCCAGGGGCACCCTGCAAGAGACTTACAAATACAGAGGCAGATGCTAGCAACCACCTATTGGACTGAGAATAGGGTCCCAAATGGAGGAGCTGGAGGGGGATTCAGAGGAGCTGAAGGGGTTTATAGCCCCATGGGAAGAACAATGGTTTCAGCCACCCAGACACCCCAAGACTCCCAGGGACTGAATCATTAACCAAGGGGCACAAATGGTCCCAGCCAAAAATGTGGTAGAGGAAGGCCTTGTTGGGCATCAGTGAGAGGAATGGTCCTTGGTCAGGTAAAGGCTCAACAGAGGCCCCAACAAAGGGAAACTGAGGGGGAGGAGGTGGGAGTGTGCTGGGTGGAGGGGCATATATGTGGAGGCAGGGGGTTGGAGGAGGGGTTGGGAGTCTTGGGGGTGGAGGGGAAATCAGAAAAGGTTTTACTATTGGCAATGTAAATGAAGATGATATTCAATAAAAAAAAGCCAAAGGAAAAAGCTTATTCTTAGCTTTATTAATAATACTAAAGATTCAACACTTGTTTTGTAAAAAGAACTGACCAGAGCCATTTATAGGAAGTTCTCAGCAAAGCGAGGAAGTCAGCAGGTAGCAATCATGTCAGCATTCAACTTCTCTCATGAAGACTACACATGTTTCTACCCACAGGGCTTCCCACTTAACATGGTACATTCTCAAACCGGTATTCTGAATTGAGTTAGAATTTGCACTTGTACATTTTTGTTCCCCAATAACTTCAGAAGATTGTCTCCTTAGTTTAATTACATATATTAGTTAGAATGTTCTAAACAGTTCTGCATGCTTTTAATTGACTATACATACTTTCATGTAGCTTTAGTAATATGAATAATAGGAATCACTAAAGCTAAATCCTATATACAACAGGATAGAAGAAAAAACAGATGGTTTCCTTATTTATGTAAAAGCCAGGTTCCTTTTAATACAAATGTTTTTCATTGTCTACCAGGAGGTTATGAAAAAAGTGACTTTGCTCTTTTAAGTAAAGTACACAAAATCCAGGGCCTTGGCATTTCAATTGATACAAAGTAGTAATGTCTGGCCTTTGTAAACTAAACATGGCTTGGTCATTGGTTAGTTAGTAGGAGTAATAAAATATCTTTTAGGGAAATTCTGTTTTATTATATATAATATATACATATATACATACAAGTATACATATACATGATCATATAACTAATAAATATGTTGTATGATTACTGCCTCAATGAAGCTCAATAAATAGATGTGTTGATCATCATTACCATCTCCCTGATGATTCCCCCATGTGCAGAAGGGAGCGTGGCTCTATCACCTGCACTGAAGCACCCATGAATTTTCTGATTATTGACTCCATCTAATCTGACATAAAACATCTCATTTTGTATGCTCTACTTAAAAACATACAGTTTCTGTTTTAAATTTACATATTATCTGAGTGCAATAGAAGTCTGTCTTTGGAGTTAGTTGTGTGATAGTTCATACTGCTGTAGTCTGAATATCTGGGTCTCCTTAAGATCCATATGTGTAAATCTAACACTCAATAGCCTAACCTGTAGAGTCATATTACCTAGACAGCCATAAGGGTTACTACCAATTATGAATAAGTTTAGAACTTCGATACAAGGAGCTGAAAAACTTATTTGTTTGCCCTACTATGTGACCACATGGCTATAGAGATCTGTGACTTCTCCAATTCTCATATACAGTGATAAAATAATTTAATAATATCTTTTATTCATTTAAAAAATCTTCAGAAACTAAAATGCAGTAAGCCATACTTGAATACACCATGAAATTAATTAAAAATACAGTCATAAATGTAATTCATTTTGATATTAATTATTTTATATTATAAGAAGCCAGGACATCATTTCACCTTTTGAGAGTAAAGACATGCATAGTATGTCTGTGAAATTTCTTTTCCTCTTTGTTTATTATATAGTTGTGGTTTAAAATTATCCCTGAATTTGATCATTAATAAAGTGTTTAGCTCACTTGGTAAAAAAATAAATCCATGAAATCACCAGAATTGAGTTTATGGATTAAGGAGGTCTCAATACTCTTAATTTAGCTAAAGCCCCAATTGGTAGGAGGTTTATGGACTGCAGATTCAACCTATCCTTAATTGATTCTATCAACAGGACAGCATTGTACAGGATCCCCAAATTACATTGTTCTGGAAGCACATGACTCACTTTCAACAGGTAAAGTTCTGAAGATTTGCCATTACAGACAATCTGAGCTTAAATGATTTTAAAATGAAGTCGTTAGCATGAAAGCACAAAATATTTCTAGATATACATGTCTTTTTTTACATAAAGATGTGAAATTATTGTGTATAATAGAGCCTTTAATTATGATAATCACAGTTGGTTCAAAAAGTATTCTTCCAGGATTTTCATATTTCACATGAATTTTAAAGTGTTGCTGAAGAAAAAGTTCATGATAATCATAACAGTTTGGTTGAAGGGCATCATTGTTAAACAGGTTAGTAGTCTCGGACTTTAATGCCCTGATTTATTGCTGCTGTGTGTAGTAGGCAGTCACGGAACAACAGAAAAACTTAGAAAGCAATTCCTCCAAGCCAGCTGAAATGAATCCTGCAAGGCACAGTAGGAGCTGTCGGCAGTGTCTGGGGGAACTCAGAATCCACTTGTGCTAACGCTTTCCCTACTTTGGGTAAGACACATGAGTATTTGTAGCTTAAAATTGGCCTGTGTTGAAAATATTACACCACAAAAGTCAGCAACACAACAAATAAACTCAGTATATGTTCATCTTTTTGTATTCCTCTAGGGAGCTGGCCCTTAAAGATTTATAAACACACCGGTAGATACAAATTATGAGTAAGAAGTTTCTAATAAATGTTCAAGTATGTTTTATTTAGACCTATACTCTATTGCAATGACGTTCTTACTTCGAATGATGATGAATGACTTGAATAAGAACATAAGAATGAGCCACAATCAATAGCAATAACACCGCCCGTGCTTTACTCAGCAGACTATAGATTATGTATTAATTTAACCACTGAATCCGTTCTTGGTTTTTCTCTGTGTATAATATGTGGCTGATCAGAAGTTTTGAAGGTCAGTAACAAAGGTTTTTTATTTAAAGAGTCTGCATATGAAGGGGGATGAGGGAGGGGTGCTGGGAAGAGAAGGGAAAAGACTGTGGGGGCAGGATGCCCCCAGTTTAAATCCTCAGCACTCAAATAATAGCAAGCTATCACCACATGTGATACACCTCAAACATCTATGAGGAAGAGACAGGTGGGCACTACAGCTTGCTGGACCTGCCAGCCAAGCAGAAATGTCACTTGATGTCTGTAGAGAGACCCCGGGTTAAAACATCATATAGAGAGACTTCATGTCTGTAGAAAGAGCCCATATTCAAACATCAAGAGTCAAAGAAGAGGACACCGATGTTTCTTGATGTTTCTCTGACTTCTGCATGTGCATGCATAGGTGTACACATACCTCCATACACACACACATACACACACACACACACACACACACACACACACAAACATACACACACACACATGTACACAAACCATCATATACATACATTAAGTAACTAGCTAGGTGTCTAAGTAAATACATACATACATACATACATACATACATACATGAGACAAAAGACAAATACCAAACTTAGAATACTTATAAGGTACAAATACAGAGAAATGCCTAGATTAATTTAGGAATGTTAATGAAGAGGCCTATACCAGAATAATGAGTGTTTCCTAGATCTGTGGGGGAGGTAGGATCTCACTGTTGAATAATGATTTGGAATTTTACTAGAAAAATATTGTTTATCAAATTATCATCAACAACAGAAAGACTACTGATACCGAGTAATATCAATTCAATACTAGATATTTAATATTCTTTTTAAATTGTTTTTTATTTACTTTACATCCTGATAGTAGCTCCCCGTTCCTGCTCTCCTCCCAGTCACGCTCTCTCAACCTCCTGGCCCCCAACCCACACACCATTTGCCCCTAGTCCCTTCTCCTCATGAAAGAAGAGGCTATCCATGGATATCAAGTTTCAATAAGACTAGATACATCTTTTATTGAGGCTAGATAATACAGCCCACTTAGTGGAAAGGAATCCAAAGGCAGGCCATGTAGTCATAGAACGAGACAGCCCCTACTCCCGTTTTAGGAGTTTCACATGAAGATTCAGCTACGCAATGGTTATGCAGCACCTAGGTATGCCCCATGTATGTTCTCTGGCTGGAAGTTCAGTTTCTATGAGGCCCTATGGGCCCTGGTTAGTTGGAATGATAGGGGAGCTCTAGCTAACACTCCTAGCAATGGGGGATGTGGAGCATGAACTGGTCATCTTTTGGAATCACACAAGACTCCCAATGGAGGGACTGGGACACTAAACCAGCCACAAAACCTTAAGCCCACAGTTTGTCCTGCCTGCAAGATTTGCAGGGGTAAAAGAGGGAACAGAATTTGAGGGAAGGACCAAAACCTAACTGACCCAGCTCAAACCCATGTGATGAAAGGCAGCCTCCCTGACACTATTAATGATATTCTGTTTTACTTGTAGGCAGGAGCCTGGAGTAACCGTCAACAGAAAGCCTTCATCCAACAAATGATAGAAACAGATGCAGAGACCCATAGCCAAAACATTAAGCAGAGCTTCGAGAATCCTGTGGAAGAGGGGGAGGGAGGATTGAAGAAACTAGAGGGGTTATGAAATAAAAGAACTGTTTTCAACATAATTTTCCAAAGGAGGTAAAAAAATATGCGAACAACACAAACAATAAATCCATCTGATGAACAACATAGTCTATTTCAAACAGGAAAAGTTATCATCCACTGAGTAGTTCTGAAGAAAAAATATCAGACATGAGACATAGAACATTATCATGGTCATTCTGAGCACTGTATAATGGATTTTAAAACCATTTAAATGGATTGAAGAATATGATTTTGAGGGCTAAATGGGAAAGTTACTCAAACACATAAATTCTCAATTAAAAATAACAAGCACTGCATTTTCAAATACTTACCAGGACTTCAATTTATTTAATCCTAACAAATACCCTCTCGGGATGGAAATGGCTTTACTCTCCTAATGCACATTATTTAACTAATCATAGTTTTGAAGATTCAGGCTAAAGAGAGATGGGTAGAAATGTGATCATAATCATTCCATCTCAAACTTATAATTGCTTCCTGTTGTGAGATTTCTTTTCTTTCTCCTTTCTTTCTTTCTTTCTTTCTTTCTTTCTTTCTTTCTCTTTTTTTAAATCCTTCAGCCAGAATTGAAGCACATTCATTACCCTGCTACAGGTATGAACACAGTGAAATGTACTGTGATCCTGAGTGGCCTGTGGGGACAATAGAGTCCTCCAACCTTGCAATATATACAATAGGGTACAAAACTGTGGGATTTTTTTTGACATTTTATCACAGATCTCTTTTCTTTCCATGAAAATGTAAGAAGTTTCTTTCTGAGTACTTTACGGGCAAATAGTTTTCTAAGAGCTTATAGTGACAAGGCGATGAAACTGTAAAAGTTACTGAGCATTATTTCAGGAAAGAGAGCCAAGAAGGGAAAAAAGTGACTCTGAAATATAGGTAACAATAAATCGGTGGGAGAACTGGTGTTAAGAAATGGGAAAAGAATCAGATAGGAAGGGATGCCCAACAGGTAGAAAGACTAAAGATTGTGGTCACACATAGAGGTTTGAGTTTATCAAATCGGATACCATTCAAAATGATAAAGAATGCAGTTGATTCTAGGTACAAGAGTGTGCATGTGTGTGTCACGTGTGTGTGTACAGACATGTATGTGTCGCATGTAACATGTATATTTGTGTTTTTGTGTATGCAAGTATCTGTGTCACATGTGTGTGTGCACATGTGTGTGTGTGTGTATGTGTGTGTGTGTGTGTGTGTGTGTATGTGTGTGTGCTCTCAAGCATGTGGATGCTTTTACTTCTTTTTGATGGCTTTGTTGAGCATCAGTGGGAGGAGGGGGCCTTGGTTCTGTGAAGGCTAAATGACCCAGTGTAAGGGAATGCCAGGGCAGGGAAGCTGTAGTGGTAGTGGGTGGATGGGTGAAGGAGGAAGCATCCTCACTGAAGCAGGGGGAGGGGGGATGGGATGAGGGTTTTTGGAGGGGAAATCAGGAAAGGGGATAACATTTGAAATGTAAATAAAGAAAGTATTCAATTTTTTTTAAAAGAACCTTTCTTTGAGTTCTGAAGTTCACTTCTTTTTTGTGGAAATTCTACCCTCCCTGCCATCACGATCCGCAGCCTCAAACTGTGACTCAATAAACACTTCCTTCCTTAAACTGCTTCTGCCAAGTATTTCATGGCAGCAATTTGAAAGGAAACTAACACACTTGAGTGTTGTAATCAATGAGGATATTATATTAGCAAGGGAGAAGGTAAGAGGAAAACCTGCCTTCTAAATTTCTTATGCCAAACCTGGAAATTAGAGATTTCCCAAAACTTGCTTAGAAGAGCAATGATATTTTTTTTAACCAGTTTTTGGTAAATTTAGTATTTAATTATCATATTAGTAAATTAGTGTAAAATTATCACATCAGTGTGTTAAAAGCAATAAGTATCCACACATATTAACCCACTCTGTGCTCAACACCTTTCCTGATGTTTAGGGAACAAAGATGGTACAGAAAACTTAGGTAGTGTTCTAACAATCTAATAGGGACAGGTTAGTATCATGAAGAGAACAGCAAGGGTCAGAAAAACAAGGTAAAAGTGTAGTCAAAATATCTGTCCATATACCCACAGGTAGATGTAGCTCTTGCCACTCATCGAAGAAGCTTCTTTCTATAGTAAACACCACTACAGAAATCCACAGTCAAAATGCAGATAACTGACCATGGATGCCCAGCCCCAAATAGTACATCCACAACACATGCCCCACATCTAAGGTTCAGTGGGGCAAAGAGACTGTAAGAACCAGAGTAGCAAGCTTCCTGGGGAGCAGGGATGTGCTCTGTGTAGGATAGGAGGTTATACCTGTGAAATCTTGATGATACTGTTACCTAAACAAGACCTGGAAAATAACAACAGCCATTTCTCTTTCAGTGTGGATACAAAACCTTCACAAGGCCCCACCACCAGACTAAGAGCTTTAGGCAATTAATGGATTTTGAGAAAGGGAGAAGCATTCAACTTCCGGGTCTAGCACTCACCCTAATAGCTTCTCTAGACCATGTGATCAGCTCTACATGTGTATACACAAACAGCAGTAAATTAACTCAGCAGGTGGTATTTATAAATGTACATGTGATATTATATATATGCACATATACACACCAACACACATATATGTATATATATATATACATACATATGTGTGTGTGTGTGTGTGTGTGTGTGTGTGTGTGTGTGTAACTAAATTACTTAAAGCTGAGGCCACTTGATAAGTCAGAGAAACACAGGAACACAGGAGGAATTAAAGGGAGGAGAGGGAGGGACAAAAGGTACTCATGTACAAAATTCACAAAATTTAAATAATTTTAAAAAAGAATAAAAAGAATATCCCCCAAATGTTAACATCTACTGTCTTTGGTAGCCTGCCCCATAGGTCACCTAATACCACTTCCCACAATATGAACACTTTGGGGTTACTGTGCTTGGAAGTCTGATTTTCCCAGATTGGAACCAAATCACTTTCTTATTTGCCTCCTACTGCCTAACTGACATGGAATGATTTCCCCACAGGTTGGCACAAGAGACAAAAACAAAGATTGCAGCCCAGAGTCACTGGACTGTAAAATGCAGTAAACTCATAAATGACAACTCTAGAGCAGTGCTTAAGGCTGTGGAGGATTGCTTACTACAGGACATTCTGTAAAATGGCTGAGATTTGAGATCCGTGAAGTCCCCTTCTCTGTGTATGACCTTTAGCACATACAGAAGATGGGAGAGCAATGCTTACTAATCCTGACCCACTTATGGAATACTCTCTATTAACTCTTCGTGGTTCTCACCACAGGGTGAAAATCCAAGTCCTAAGTATGTAAATGTGAGTTTCCTATATCCGAGTCAGAATTATTAAGGGATCAATGAGAGAATCTTATAAACAATTAACCACAGGATTTCTGACATATTTAACAAATACTTGGTGATTAAGGACCCTTTAGTGCACTTTTTAACATCTACATGAGGTCAACCACATGAAAATGCAACCGTTTCAGTTCATCATGCGTTTAACTTTTTGTGTGCAGGAGATGGGGGCAGTATGGAAAGCTGAGCTTCTCAGGTGGGACTCACGGAGCAAAGGCATGCTTTTCACTCTGCTTTTGGTCGATGACATGTCAGGAAACGCAGCAAGCAGCACACACATGCATGTACCTCCCTGGAGGTTTTACGTTATCAGTTATGAAGCTTGTGTGAAGGCAAATGCCTACTCTACAAGGCCACCAATCTTTGATCTTAGTTTTGTTGTTTTGTGCTTGTTTGTTTTGCTTTGTCTTTATTTTTTTTACAACGCAAAAATCTTGTCTTTATTTTTTAAAAGTTTCTGCACAGTATATTTTCATTGCTTTTGCCTCCTTCGACTCCTCCCAAATCGTCTCCAGTCCCTACCCACCTAACATCATGTTCTCTCTCTATCTATCTCAACACAAACAAATGACAATGAAAACAAGATAGAAATTTGTCAAAACAAAACAAAAGAAAGCAAAAAAATCCACAACAGCCAACCAACCGTAGAGTTCCTTTTGTGTTAGCCAAATCCTCTGCTATAACAAAGTCAACCTTGCTGAAAGAGGAGCACCAGGTATGAGGACCATGCTACTCAAGAAAAAAGGACAGTCTGAGGATGGAGCACAAAGGAAACAGATTGACACTGTCATTGGTAACATTCTTATTTCTTTATTACCTCAGGTTGAGCACAGCTGAAACCTGGCCTCAAGCAGGTTTGAGCCAAGGTCTGATGGCAGAGGCCCTATCAGTTGATCATGCCTCACCTCAGGAACAATAGGGGTAGGGATGCTGCCTCCTGTGCCTTTATGAATATCCTTTTCCCCTATAGTTCTACAAGGTGAAGTTGAAAGTGCTTTGGGATACTTTCATTGTTAACATGATCCTAATCAGAGCAGGATCATGCCCAAGGGCTTTCTTTAGGAGTAAAACAATAAAGATAAAAAGAATGACCAGCTTCTGGCTATTATAAATAAGGGTACTATGAACATAGTGGAGTATGTGTCCTTATTGCATGCCGGGGAATCCTCTGGGTATATGCCCAGGAGTGGTATAGCAGGGTCCTCCGGAAGTGTCATGCCCAGTTTTCTGAGGAACTGACAGAAACTGGAAAGAACCCAGATGGCTCTCAATGGAGGAATGGATACAGAAAATGTGGTATATTTACACAATGGAATACTACTCAGCAATTAAAAACGATGAATTCATGAAATTCATAGGCAAATGGTTGGAACTGGAAAATATCATTCTAAGTGAGGTAACTTAATCACAAAAGATCACACATGGAATGCAGTCACTGATAAGTGGATATGAGCCCACAAGCTCTGAATACCCAAGACACAACTCACATATCAAATGATTGCCAAGAAGGAAGGAGAGGGCCCTGGTCCTGGAAAGGTTTGATTCAGCAATGTGGGGGATTACCAGGACAGAGAAGTGGGAGGGGGTTGATTGGGCAATGGGCAGAGGGAAGAGGGCTTATGGGACTTATGGGGAGGAGGGAACTGGGAAAGGGAAAATCATATGGAATGTAAACAAAGAATATAGAAAATTAAAAAAAAAATCCAGTGAGCTCCTGTCTATACCGAAGTCGCCAAAGATGCCAGTGTCTCACTGAGGGCAGGCAAGTGCTCTGTAGGTGTGAATTCCAGTTCATTTCCTTTCCTTTTCTGTGTCTCCTTGTCTTCTATCATTGTGGAACTTCACTCTTGGGTACAAGCCAGTATCTGAATGCCCTTGCCTACTTCAGACTTGAGCTCCCACTTTACCCATGCTTTATTTTTTTTCCTCCAAAATATAAATAAAGAGATTTCCCCCACAAATTATACAGCAGGAATTCCTTTTGATTGCCTTAAAGAAAGACGGTTATTTTCATAACAGCAAAGTAATGCAGACACTGTGAGCATGCAACGTAACACACAATTGTTAACAATCGCATCTCTTTACCACAGCGGTTATAACCAGGCTGCTGTCATTTTCTCGTTCTCAGCCTCTATGTTATAATAGCAGCAGTGTTATCTTGAAGCTATGTGAGAGAAAATTGCCTCTTCGGCAGATCGTAGCATAAAGGCACAACCAAGGAAAAATCAGTGCCTATTACATGCAACATGTGCTCCCGTTCACTTCAGGACAGCTTTGTTGTCTTTATAGAGGTGAGCCGCACATTGGTTCTCTAAGGAGAACCTTGCATTTCTTCTGTCTCATAGATAAAAATTCAGTGCACAAGGTCCCTCACTTTCCCTCATAATAAAAAATGAAAACCAAAAAAAAAAAAAAAAAACCTAACTTTTATTGTGCAATAGAAAATGGACATAATGTGAGTTCCAGGTCAGCTAAGTCTACACAGAGAAACCCTGTCTCAGAAAAATAAAAGACATTATCATTATCATTATTATTATCATTATCATCATCATCATCATCATCATCATCATCATCATCATTATGTAATCTTTTTTTATAGTCCAGTGACCATCCCTCTTGGTCCACCCCCAGATAGCTGCCCATCCCATCCGTCCTCCCCCATCTCCAAGAGGATCTCCTTCCACCCCTCCACCCCTCCATTCCACTCCTCCACCCCTCCATCCCCCCACCCCTCCACGCCTCCACCCTGCCAGACTTCTGCACTCCCTGGGTCCTCAAATCTCTCAAGGAGTTGTGTCTTCTCTCACTGAGGCCTGGCCCGCCCAGCAGTTCTCCACTGCATGTGTCAGGTCCCTGCTATTCTTATTGCAGCTTTGACAGCCCCAGAAACCTTTGTTTACAAACCTGAACTACTTGACAGCAAGAAAAGCCAATTCTCATCAGCTGCAAAATGCTTAAATTCTTCCAAAGGAACTGTGTGCCTTCCTACATTTTGTAGCAGACTTTAATTCTAATTAATGCTGGTCTCAGAACACCTTCACATACCCAGACGTCAGTGGGCATTTCAAGTCCATTTTGCTTGTGTAGATTTCACTACTGGCATTAAGATTGTTAAATAAAAAAGGAGACATTTTAATATGTTCATTAATTTTTCTAATTTTGATAAAATGTGCATAATAGTAGTATGGCAAAATTTACCACATGAAATTTTAAACATGTAATTCAATGTTTATAGTACATCTAAGTTATTTCCTTTTTAAAATTATAATGAGTATCCTAAAAGTGATGGTTAAGCAGTATCACAAACAATAATAATCAGCATAGTTGATATGCTTCGATGAAAATTACTACTTTATTTTAAATTATCATTGCTTTACATATTTGTATATCATTTCAGTGTCTGGCTTGACAGAAATCAGTTGTATTTCATACCTGTTTCTGCACTAAAGAAACGCCATTTTGAAATTTTGGTTGTATATAGATATATAACTAGAAAATAAGTATTTTAGTTGTTGCTTAAAATAATTGTGGCCTGCAAGGTTTTAAAAAAGGAGAATGAGCTCACAAATGCAACATAATATTCACAACATGGCAGGATTTAAATAGTTCAGGCATTATGATCAACAACTAATGAACCGAAATAATTAAACTAAAACTAAATCTTGTACAAAAGGATGTCATCATTCAACGAAGAACCCACCTTCAGACTAAAAAAAAAAGTCTTTACTAGCTATACATTTGATAGAGGATTAGTATCTATAATATATCTGATAGTATTAGTGTCTTAGTCAGGGTTTCTATTCCTGCACAAAACATCATGACAAGAAGCAAATTTGGAAAGAAAGGGTTTATTCAGCTTACACTTCCACACTGCAGTTCATCACCAAAGGAAGTCAGGACTGGAAGCAGATCAGGAAGCAGGAACTGATGCAGACACCAGGGAGGGATGTTACTTACTGGCTTGCTTCCCGTGGCTTGCTCAGCTTGCTTGCTTATAGAACTCCAAACTACCAGCCCAGAGACGGCACCATCCACAAGGGGCCCTCCCCCATTGATCACTAATTGAGAAAATGCCCCACAGCTGGATCTCATGGAGACACTTCCCCAACTGAAGCTCCTTTCTCTGTGATAATGCCAGCCTGTGTCAAGTTGACACACAAAACCAGTCAGTACAGTTAGTATAGATGAAATAAAAATGGCAGAGGAACATATTTTTAATGTTCAACATCATTAGCTAACAATGGAATGAAAATTAAAACTATGTAGGGATTTTATCTCATTTCAATGATAATGATCAACATAAAGGAAAACACAGCAAAACAAAAGCAAAACAACAAAACCTGCTATTGTGGCGTAGGAAAATAGAAAAAAAGCCCACATAACCAATGCTATGGAGAGCTCAGACCTGTATAGTCATTATGGAAATCATGCATGTTCCTCAAAAAACTATAATTAGATCTACCAAATAATTGAGCTATGCCACTTATTTTAGTTAAGATTTTTGTTTGCTTTGATAAAACACCAAGATACAACATAAAATAAGGAATGTGGAAGAAACAAGATGCTACTGGTCCTGCAGCTTCATCCCTATTTGCTAGGTTTTCAAAGTGCTGGAAGGTGCTTTGCAAACTACTAGACAAAGAACTACCAGTCTTTCCCAGCTGTGAATTCTGTGGACACAACAATGAGTAGCCTGGCAACACAAACCCACTAATGAAATAGTGGCATGAATGCCCTGGGAGTAACCAACCACTTTATTACTGTATATAACCCCACATCACAAGTTGAATCCCATACTGGTACCAATTTATGGGCCAGGAAACTTATAACAAGATAGATCATTGGCAGTAGAGTATAAAACCACTTCTACCATAATGCTTAATGGACATAGTATTAAGCTGATTCCTAATGGCATCATTGTATCCAAAGACCCGTAAATATATCAAAAAAGGGATAGTGTATGATGGTAGGGCAAGAGATGTGAAGAGACACAGCAAAACGTGGCATTCTGATATAATGGCTATAATTGCCACTATTAATAAATAGCCATTATAAAAAAACACTTAATAGCCAATATTAAATCACTAGCACATAGTGTTATGTCTCACCTTAGTCTGTGGGGGAAGACTATGGCAGGACAACACTGTGATATAGAAATGCAAATATTATGAAACTATATTTTTAATGTTACTTCCACATTTGTCTGTCAAGTTATACTAAACATTTTTCTCTCATAAAGACTGAATTCACAATTAGTTAATTAAAAATAAAGCAGCTAGCATTATTTCCAAATGGTAAACATGAACCACAATGGATTGTCATTGTCTCTGCCATAGTTAACATGAGGAATTTCTGAAGAGTACATTTTTGTATTCTTCCATCTGTGTTTGTGTTCTGTGGGGCTTACAGATTCTATGAGCATATACTAACTTCAGAGTATTTTACCAAGAAGTCCTTCACATGCAGCCCATTGCCACTGGGATAGAGTTTACAAAGATGATAATCTTTTCACTTCTCACAGAGCATCTGAAGCTTTAGGTCTCCTTCCTGTGCTCCTGCACATCGCTGTTATGGAGAAAATGGATGTATGTACAGCCCCTAACATCTATCACCACTAGATAAATCATGGTGAGGCAATCATTATGAAAAGTACTGTAAGCATAAAGTACTTAACAGAATTAAATTCACAGAATTTAAAAATCAAGCAAATTAAAATATCAGGGACTTACAAGATATCACGTGAAATTCTTAAAACGTTTTAAGGGCAACAGCATGCCTGCAGATCCCATTCTCCACTCTGATCTCATTTCTTGGGTAGCTCTGCTGAGAGCTCAATGGGCATTTGAAGAAAAAAAATATCAAACTGGCCATTATCGCCAATACATGATCTCAGAAACCAAAGTCTATTAGGAGTGAGTTCTTTCCACAAATAATTTCTGAATTTATTTTAAGAGTGCTTCAGTTACTTTTCTGTCCCGGGCTCGGTGGCTGATCCACCCAAGCCAGTCCCCACTGTCCAGCCATGCTGCTTCCTCGGACACAAGCAGGTTGAAAACTACAAGAAAGAAACTCATGGGCTGCTTCCAAGGTGAAGTACTCATACATGGAGTGACCAGTCCTGCCTGTATCCCACCTTAGGATGATAGTAGATGAGGTCCATTTTACAAGTAAAGAATTGGGGCCATGTGATTATCCTTGAATGGCCTTGTAGTAACTGATTACACTGAAGGTAATTTCCTAAAGTTTCCTAAAGTTTTTTATCAATGTACTAGGTTCCTGCCCCACCCCTTCTGTATGTCTGGCTGTTGTAGAATCAGATCTACATGGAATGGACATGCAGGGCCTTTTAAAGGTGCAAACAACGAAAGAGATTTCCTGCTAGATCATTAGAATATTTGTATCTGGCCTACATGCTAGGACAAGTTCTTTGCTAGTAACCAGTCATGTGCTAGCAATCTAGGCGTTTTAGCCTGTATATTGTTGCCTATGAGTAATTTTTCATAATGTTAAATAGGCTTTTCCTGTGTCAATTCAAAAAAAAAAAGAGTACTTCAGTTAAACAGTAAGTTCAACTACTCTTTGTTGATGAATCATCATGATAGTAGATTTTGTTAAATCTCGTTTTCTAGCCCTAAAGCTCTTTAACCTTCTTTCAGAAACTGAATTTCCCACAGTTTTAAGAACGGGAACTCTAACTCATCAAAATGAGATAATTTGCCTAATATATTGAATAAGTGTCAGGTTTGGGCTTTGGGCCATGGCTTTTAGAGACCCGCCTAATGATCTGTTCATATAATGGTATTTTCATTCTTAAAGATAAAATTTAGCATTTTGAAAGGATGTTTATATTTCAAGTTCTGAGTTCACTAGTAATTTAGCAACCTAAAAATGTCATTAAGAGTAATGGGGAAATTGGAATTGTAATAAGTACAGTGAATTAATTTTGCAGCCTAAGCCTAACTCAGAATGCCCAGTCATTATTGAACAAAACTTGAACAACTTCTGGGTCAATGTGAGTTTTATTTATTCCTCAATGTGATGACACATTTTCTTATTGCTGACTTAATTACTGTATTTTAACAAAGTGAATTTCAAACTATTTGCATTATACTATTTTGGAATAGAGATGAAAGAATGTCATTTTCCCCCAAAGAAAAATAAGTACCCAAGATGGTAATAACCTGCCCCACTTTTTTCTATTTATTGCATAGCATCTTCTCAGAATGAAGACTCAGGAGACTCAGGAAGTCAGCAACTGCCTTGTGTCTGGGAAAAGCTGAAACTTGCAAGATTCACAAGGTTGTCTCTACAGAATTACAGAAGCAGTAAACAGCAGCCTGAAGGAGACTGACCCAAAGGCTGCAGAGAGGAGACTGTTTCAGAATAAGAGTCCAAGAGGTAGCTAGAAGGTCGACTTCGTTGTGGTTGACTGTGATTAATTAAGGAATTTTTGATTTCTGAATTAATTGAAGAATTATTGAATTGTCTCTGGTACAGCAAGCTGAACTTCAGGGTTACAGCTTTAGTGAGTTTACACCCTTTTAGGGTGGTCTTTGTGCTGATGCAACTGCTTCTGAGTCGTCTCCACTCCTTTGAATAACCATTCACCCATCCTGTCCTTAGTGGACTGGGTCCCTTTGAGGCTCCCTTTGTGGTGTGTGCCTGCATGTGCACGCAAGTGCGCTGACTCTAAGGGCTCTCCCAGATAACATTGGTTACATTTCTCCTCAATTGTGGCAAAGCCTCTGACAAGTAACTTAAGGGAAGAGCTTTAACTCAAAACTCCAAGAGATGGAGTCTAACATGGTATAGAAGGCACAGTAGCAAGCAGGATCATCAGGGCAGGAGCTCAGTGGATCATGAAACAAAGATAAGACTTGAAGCAGTGGTAAGCTGCAGTACATTGTCTGGCCTCGGGAAATTTATAGAGTGGTGCTACAAGCCTCCACGACTTGCTTATTGCATACCTGAAAACCAAACCAAACCAAACCAAAGCAACAAACAGTAACATAAAATAATTCAAAACTGTTGCAATCTCAAGGTATAACCTTGTCTTGAATGACAGAAACAGTAGCTTCTGTCTATTTCCTTCTCTAGTCTGAGAAAACTAAAGCCATTGGCCCCTAAATGGGAGAAGGAATCAAAATAGCCACAGTTTGAGCTTTTAAATTGGCTTTCTGGCCCCAGTAACAGTTGTGACTGCCCCATCCCCACCCCCAGTAGTTAGTTTCCAGTTCTCTAAAATGCAGTTCCTTTACTCTCATTGTGCAGTGGGTCTTTCTGTATCTGTTACATGAGAAAGAAGAGATTAAGCTCCGCCCTCAGCCAAGCCAATCGACCATTCAGGCAGAGAGAGGGAAACACAGACAACTTCATACCAATAAACAAAATGATGGAGGAGCCTCATCAGTTGGGATAGTCTAAATCCAAATTATAAACCCAAACTCTCTTAGAGTTAGTGGTATCCCCAGTCCCGGGGCCCTTTCCCTACTGGAGAAGTCTGCAGCATTGGCCAATGAACTTTGTTTTTAGTTTGGCCTAAACTTTTATTCTGTCTTTTAATTCTGTAACTGAGAGAGAAAAATGCTTATCTGCTGGCCATATAATTTTCTTCATACAACTTAGACTATTTCAAGTTAAGGCATATAGGACAATGCATAAGAGTGAGCAAATAAATCTATTCTTAATACTTACTATGCTCTAAGCTTATGCCAAGAACTCCCTGCTAGTCATATCTACAAGAGCAACATTTCTAGAATGATACATCATGCTTACAATGATGTTTATTAATTTGTCCTATGGCATGGCTTATAAAACAAACAGGTTGATTTGCTGAAATTTGACCATATACAAATTCATGGCTGATTTACTATTATTTTCAGACAAGAACAATATTTAAGTATATATGAGTTGGTATCTAAATTAAGTAAAATCATAGTTAAAGTAGGGGAGAATGGATGCAGGCATTGCTTGGGGTGACTGACAATGATATGTGTAGAGTGGCAAGGTGATCAAAATGAGAATCAATGTAAAAATTTGAAAAAAAAAGAAATTTAAAGAACCAAAGATGATGCAGTCAACTCTAATGACAGTCATACAAAGGGTGAGTTTCATGTCTCTCAAGGTTGAGTGATGTTTGAATTTAAATTTCAGTGAAATAACATTCTGTAACAGTTACTCAGAATATTGATGGGCACGCGTTCATTATCTCTGTTCTTCCAATGAGGAAATAAGGGAGGAAGACCTTGCCAACAAAATTTTGGTTTTAAGTGGGAAATATAAGAAATTAAATGGGAAAACTATAAGAAATTTTATTATGAAATAAGTTTGAATTGATGGAAATTCATTACACGATGATGATGATAATAGAAATCAGTAGTCTGAAACTCATTTTAAATTAAGAAAATAGGAATTTTATACAAGCAACATTTACCCACTAAAAGAAAGAATAATGCTCACTAAATATCAACAAAAATCATGAAAATTGCTATTGGACTACTATCTAACACAGGCCAAACACTTTGGCAAATACAGTTTCAGTATTTAAGCGCAGGAAACTGTAACTCACTGATACAGTTAGTCTTGAGTCAAAATAAAAAATGACCTTATAATTTTAAATAATATCAATGTGGAATAAATGGAAGAGCCAAGCAAACATCCTTTTCCAGACAACTAACACATCGAAGGACTCAGATAACAAGCAAGCATTGCATAACATGTTTATCCTGAGTAAGCAGTGTGTTGACACACTAAGACCATCAATGCTATGGAAACCTTAAATTGTTACAGGTTTATAGTTTTAGAATCCAAATATAGGTCCCTAGAGATCACTGGCTTGTTTTCCTCTTTCTCTAAGAGTAGGCTAGAAAATTTGGGGAGCAAAAGCCTTCCCAGAATGCACACTCCTGTGCAAAATCTACAAAGCATGTTTGAATAACTAAGGTGGAGTAACCTCTGCCCAACACCATAAAATACAAAATACTATATTTTATGTGTAAGTCCTTAATGTCCTTGTCATTGTCTCATGCTGAGAGTGGGGAAGTTTTTGTTTTTTGTTTTTTTAACTAGGTCAGTTTGTAGTCTAATAATTGGGTGATTTTATATCATTATTTGACCTGTGTGTACCTTCATTTATTTCATGTGTAAAATGAGGATGAAGAGAGTCATTAAATCATAGTGTTATGGCAAGACCTGAGTAAGCTGACATACTTAAATCAGAGGGCCAGGTGCCATACATGAGTAATCGCACTTTCTACTTATGCTGCTCAAATTATTAGGAGGTGGGTGGGTAGAAAGGCTTGAGTTACAAGGTTTACCAGTGGGGGTGCTCTAAATACCCCATGATGGCCTGATGCTATCCATTGTCATGTCATTGAGTAAGAGTGGGCACAGAGGCACAGAGGGTCACCTTATCCTTACTACACAGATGCTCATTACCCACATAACAACCACCTTAAGAGCAGTGCAGAGAATGACATAATTAAGACAAGATACATTCTTATTATTCATTACTTGCTTTTGAAAATTAAAAAAGAAAAAGGTTAATTTATCTAGTTACCCACAGACAAAAGCTACAGTAAGGTTGGGTATCTCTATCTCCAGATATGACATCTGAAATATTGAGGCGTCTTAAACCTTTTTGAGCACTGATGTGATACTATAAGTGGAGAACACTGCATTTGATTTTATGTTAATGTGTAAAATGTTGGCACATTAAAGATACTGAATAAGAGCTGCTGTGGAGATGGGCTAGCTGTTAAAATACATGCCTCATAAGCATGAGGACTTGGAATTCCAGCCCTATCTCCACTTAACGCCAGGCAACAAATGCATTTTTAACAACACATAAAAACACTTTAAGATTGTTGTGGCTTAAATATGCTTGGCCCAGGGAGTGATACTATTAGGTAATGTTGTCTTGTTGGGATAGATGTGGACTTGTTGGAGGAAGTACATCATTGCGGGCATGGGCTATAAGACCCTCTTCCTAACTTCCTGGAAGCCAGTCTTCCCCTAGTGGCCTTCAGATGAAGCTGTAGAACTCTCAGCTACTCCTGCACCATGCCTGCCTGTATGCTGCCATGCTCCCTCCTTGATGATAATGGACTGAACCTCTCTAATTATAAGCCAGCTCCAATTAAATGTTTTCCTTTATAAGAGTTGACTTAGTCATGGTGTCTATTCACAGCGTAAAACCCTAAGATAGAACTTGGTACCAAGGACTGAGGTATTGCTGTAATAGGCCTGACCATGTTTTTGTCTGGAGGAATGTGAATTTTAGGACTTTGGGTTTGAGAAGCCATGGATTGCTTAAAGTGCAGCTTAATGGGCTCTCCTAGCAAGCACATGGAAGACCGTGTTGCTGAGAGGGATTTGAACTATGCAGACCTGGCACTGAAATCCTTCAGTGGAGAAGAATTTCATTATGTGACGACAGACTGTTTGGAGGATATTTTGGTGAATAATGTGGCCGCCTTTTGTTCTTGTCTGAAGAGTTTACCTGAGGCAAAAGTAGAGATATTTATATTAATTTGCCTTGATGAAGGAAGTCACAAAAAATGCCAGAAAAGACTTTGTTCTCTGGTTAAGTCTAATAAAGAGCCTTTTGAACAAGCAGAAGCTTAGAAAGGAAAAGTACAAAATGCATGGTTCAGGTAATAAAGGGCACCAGGGAGTGAAATGGAACTGAATCCTGTGTTCAAGGAGATAAAAATATTAAGACAGTGGTGACTTTGTGACAAGATCTCGTCCACATAAGCATATTGTTTATACATTTGCTATTGAAAAAGAAATAGTTATATCATATTAGGCGTTATTATTACTTGGTTATTGTTTTCACTTGAACTTTTATTTTAGTGTATTTTTTTTATTTTCTATATCCTTTGTTTACATTCCAAATGATTTTCCCTTTCCTGGTTCCCCCTTCCCCATAAGTCCCATAAGTCCTCTTCCCTATGCCAGTTCCCCAATCAACCCTCTCAAACTCCTCTGTCCTGGCAATCCCCTACAATGCTGCATCAAGCCTTTCCAGGACCAAGGCCCTCTCCTTCCTTCCTTCTTGGGAATCATTTGATATGTGGGTTGTGTTTTGGGTATTCTGAGCTTCTGGGCTAATATCCACTTATCAGTGACTGCATTCCATGTGTGATCTTTTGTGAATGAGTTACCTCACTTAGGATGATATTTTCTAGTTCCAAACATTTGTCTAAAAATTTCATAAATTCATTGTATTTAATTGCTGAGTAGTATTCCATTGTGTAAATATACCACATTTTCTGTATCCATTCCTCCATTGAGGGAATCTGGGTTCTTTCCAGCTTCTGGCTATTATAAATAAGGCTGCTATGAACATAGTGGAGCATGTGTTCTTATTGCATGCCGGGGACTCCTCTGGGTATATGCCCAGGAGTGGTATAACAGGGTCCTCCAGAAGTGTCATGTCCAGTTTTCTGAGGAACCGCCAGACTGATTTCCAGAGTGGTTGTACCAGCTTGCAATCCCACCAGCAGTGGAGGAGTGTTCCTCCTACTCCACATCCTTGCCAATACCTGCTGTCTCCTGAGTTTTTAATCTTAGCTATTCTGGCTGGTATGAACTTTTAATTGGAATGAACACCAATCCAGAAATGAAGGACACAGGCTTTTAATCTGGATCTTGAGGCATAGTAGACATGTTTAGGCCAATGCTAGGTGATACATATATATATATATATATATATATATATATATATATATATATATACTAATTTCTTTTTTATAGCAGACTTATTTATTTTGTTATTTAATTTTTATTTTCTATATTCTATGTTTACATTCCAAAGGCTTTCCCATTTCCCAGTTCCCCCTCACCATACATCCTATAATTCCTCTCCCCCCAACTATTCCCCAATCATTCCCCCCCCACGATTTCTCTGTTCTGGGTCTACAAAACTGGATCCAATCTTTACAGACCCAGGGAGACAGAGGCAAGATCTCTGAGTTCAAGGTCCATCTACAGAGCAAGTTTCAGGACAGCCAAGCTTAGGCAGTGAAGGATTTTGAAAACAGAATGCTGATGATAGCATAATAGAAGAAGAGTGCCATGTTCCAGCCCCAGCAAACAGCAGCACTCTCAGCAGCTTTGGTCATGTGATTCTGGTTTTAGAGTCAAAAATAAAAGGGACTATTGGGATAATTGATGATGGTTAGCTGGAGCTAAGAAATTAAAAAGGGACCAGGTGACTGGAGAGATGGCTTAATGGTTAAGAGCACCGAGTATCCTTCAGAGATAATAAGTTCAGTTCCCAGCAACCACATGGTGGCTCACAACAATCTGTAATGGGATCTGATGCCCTCTTTTGGTGTACCAGAAGACAGCTGCAGTATACTCGCATATATCAGATAAATAAATCTTTGAGAAAAGAAGAAGGAGGAGGAGGAGAAGGAGGAGGAGGAGGAGGAGGAGGAGGAGGAGGAGGAGGAGACCAGCATCACTGAGATGAAGTCTTAGAAGTATTTTCTGAGAGCACAAGGAAGCCATGCTCCAGAGAGAGCCACAGCTGGACTTGGTAATGTATAAGAATCACCCAGGTTGTACTGGGTTTGAAGGCATAAAGGGATATTAGAGAACAGCTGAGGCTCCGCACTGTGAGAGGCCAGGGAAGGCCATTGGTGGAGGTGCAACCTCAGTTGCAGTTGACAGCCCAGGACTGAAGGGATCATGTAAGTAAGTTGAGGCTTGCCACCATGAAGGGAGCCTATCAGAGACAATTGATGAAGCCTGGCTGCAGCAAAAGACCCCAGGGTGTTAGAGATTCCACTACCATGGGATGATCACCAAGAACAATAACAGCCATGTAGTAGAGTCGATCAGAGCCTAGAGTGCTACAGAATACAGAGTGGGTGAAGTGACTCCTGCCCTTTGGAGGAACACAGAAGATCATTTGTAGATCACAGACATTGGAATAAGAAGCTGTAAAGTTGAAGCTGCCTTGGATACCCAAAGATGCTAGAAATGTCAGAGCCATGGAAAGTTGCTAACAGGAAGTGCAACCAGCCCAAGAGAATAAAGTTTGTTGCTGTTGAATGCCAGATCTGTCAACATGTGTCAACAAAGATGAAAGGAATTAGAGATCTGAAGAGGACTGTGACATCAGATATGGAGACATTGAGAGTAAAGTTGTCCCAGCTAGTTCTCTGTCTTACTCTGGGCTAGTATTTTTGGCTTTATATGGGATTACTATTAAGAGACTGCATGAATTAGAAGAGACTTTGAACTTTAAACTTCTAACAGTGTTGAAACTGCTATTGACTATGGTGACTTTTAAAGTTGGATTAGATGTATTTTGCATTATGCTCTAGCTAGCCTCATGTGTTTGAGCATAAGGAGGCTAGGGATTGAAATGTGGTGATTTGAATATGCTTGACCCAGGAAGTGGTGCTATTAGGAGGCGTGGCCTTATAGGAGGAAGTATGGCACTGTGGGGGTAGGCAATGGGACCCTCCTCCTAACCACATGGCAGCTAGTCTTCTCCTAGAGGGCTTCAGATGAAGATGTAGAGCTCTCAGCTCCTCCTGCATCATGTCTGCATGGATGCTATCATGCTCCTGCCTTGATGATAATTGACTGAACCTCTGAACCAATAATCCAGCCCCAATTAAATGTTGTCCTTTATGAGAGTTGCCTTAGTCATGATGTCTGTTCACAGCAGTAAAATCCTAACTAAGACAATGGTCTCCATAGTGTTACACAGTTATACAGGCATTAATTGTAAAGTAAAACTGTATAACCCATAAATAATCTAGTATACATAACTTATGATTTAAGTAATTATAATAAACACATGTACACATTGATATGAATATGAAATACTCTAGTTGTAGGCTTAAAGGTTAAGTTTAATATAATTGCAAATTGGAGATTAGGGACACTCAGTATAGGTGCTCATTGCTGATGTTATGTCCCCCAAGATAAAGGTAAAGTCAACAACCCCAGTCTTCCACTTAGCAGATGCAAATAGATCATCACTCAAGCTCAGGACCCCACTTGGCCTTTTGTTCAGTTATTAAGTGTGAATTTGTCTTCATGGATTAGCCTAAACAAAGACTAAATATTTTATAAAAGTTGACCAGCACATCACATATTTAAACATAGCACTTTTATTTGTTGATTATTGTATCAAGCTTTGAATCATGGGTTGGAGGAATACATCTTAACTACAGTGTATAAATAATTATATAAATACGACCAATCGATCTCACTTAGTATTGCTCATATATTTATGATTTTAGTATTGAAAACTTGGTGTCAGACAGCCAACTAGGATCCTCATCCCTGGGAAACACTAAATCTCACAATATCAGTAGTTTCAAATTGTCTATTACTCTTCATCTAAGGAATAGATCCTAAGATAACTCATATAGGGATAAGACCCCAAGGTAATTAGCCCACCAACATTTACATGTCAACTACTAGTGTCATTGTTCAAGTCTTGTTTAAGCTGCTACATTGTTGAGATTTCATGGGTTATACTTGGACAACCTGTCATATATCGAAGACATTATATCAGCACATACTTAGGTCTTTTTGGCTCTTACAGTATTTCTACAATACTTCCTGGAATGTATCCTGAGTGTTAGATATAGGTGAAATGTTGTAGATAGATCCACTGGGGGAGGGCACTCCATAGTTTGTTGTTCTCTGCATCTTTCTGAATGTCAGTGAGAACAAAATACATTCCTTGGTCTGCATACGTTAAATTTGATTTAATTTATGACCACTGCAAAGGATTTTGATTGGCTTAGAGTAGAAAATGCTCATTTTCAATGAGCCATTCTCCACAGCCCTAGAAATAGCAGATGCAAAGTTTTCAGCACAGAGCACTTTTCTGTTATTACTCTTGTTCTGGGAGGTGGTTTGCTACAACCGCCAATTCCAAAGGAAGAAATGAGTTTTTTAAAGAAAGTTATGTTGCAGGGCAAGCAGGGTAGCTTTCCTGTAATTGTGAAATGGAGGTGAAAGGTGAATTGGTAGCTGGAGGAACATGGAAAGCTGAAGGGGAGCACATGAAATAAAATGTTATGTATGAGATTTATGAATTACCGGAGGCAAAGAGCACTATAAATATAGTGGATGGAAAAGTTTGATTCGAAATGATCTCAGTAGGCAGAAACAAGAGGCATAAACCACGATGTAATTTCACAGAAGCAGGTATAAAGTCCCACATTTAGATTCAAAGAGTTGGTTTTATATAAATAAAAACTACATATCAGGATTTATAGCAGCTCTGCCAAACTGAAAGGAGGGAAACACGAAGTTTTGTTTAGCTTCACGTTCAGTAAGAACTGACAGCATTATATGGCTGCCAAGAATGTAACCCACCCCACACTGGGGTGTTTTAGAAGAAAGCTGACTGCAGCCTTCCCTGTTCCTTGTTGATAGTATCAAAGCTCTATTATTCCTTAAACTTTGGGATCCCACACTTCAAGAGTGGCATTAATAAACTCCAGGGATACTGAATGAGATAAATAAGCACAATACTATATTTGAAACACGGACCAAATGAACTACTCTATGGTTTTCACCACAGATGGAATGGTTTCAAGGATAGGATAGCCTCCTTCTACTGTGTTCAGAGGGCTCCAAAGCAAAGGTAAATAAATAATCCAGTCACTTAAAAATACAGAACTTTGCCAATGGCTATAAATAAAAAGGAAGTAAATATAACATTGTAAAAGAATCACTTCTGTTCATGAAAAAGATTGCTAAAATAGCGTGTTTTTCATTATTGAGTAGTAAGATGAGTAGTAATTAGTAGGGCTATGAATAGCAATAAGAATTTCCATGTACTGGTTCCTGTTGGAACACTTAAAAATGTAACTTGAGTGTACATATATTATATACTCATATCTTATATATAACATATATTACATAAATATAAATTTTATTATAAATCATAAATGTAAAGAATTTATATATAATATATACTTTATATCATATATAAGCTATATATATTTTGTATGCATATATTTGTATATATCATGCCTGTATATATAACATATACACATACTTTATATTATGTACATTATACTGTATAATATATATCACATATCATATATCTTACATTTTATATTTTATTTGATATTTAATATTTGATATATATTATATAAAGTATGTATATAATAAGTAAACTGCGCTTTTCACTACTGTTTATGAGTTTTATATGGTTATATTAGGTTCTATGTTATCTTTGTCTATCTCATTTCATTCAGTAAGATTATTTTGTAATTTATCCACGCTGATAGCTGAAACATGTAACTGCTGAGTAGTACAGTTAGTTACTATATTTTGTTTTATATTTACATGAACTCATGCATACTTAGGTTGTTCCCAGTTTGAATATAGACACATACTCTCATGCTTGTTTAACTATCCAGGGATAATGTGGCTGGACTATGTGGCATGTAAATGCTCATCTCTTATGGAACTAAGAAGCTCTTTACCCAGAAGAATGTGCTAGCTTAGGTCTCCACAGAAGTTGGTAAGTGTTCCTGCCTCGCCACCTCCTCAGTGGCTTATACTATTGGAGGCTTTCCAGGATATATAAAGCAATATTGATCTGTAGTTTTAATTTGCATTTCCTGAATTGCTAATGATTTTAAATATTTGCTAATGATTTTAAATATTATTTTCTTGTGTATAATAGCCACCCTTCATCTTGTTAAAGTGTTTTGCACATTGTCTAAAACTAGGATTTTTTTTTGATATTAGAAATTCTGGACCCAATTCTTCCTTTGGGTTTTTGATGTACTAGTATGGTTTTTACCTAAGTAGGGTTTGAAATTGGATTTCATTGACTCAAGTGATCAATTTTGGGGAAATTGACCTTTTTAGAAATAGGAGCCCTGTTAACTTGTAAGGATTTTATAATTTTCCACATTCTATTTGTTTCCTTTTCCTCACCAATATTCTATAATTTTCACTATGAGAGACTTATCTATACTCTAATGTTTTATCTTTAATTATTGGTGTTTGTGTTCTCACTGTAAATAGAACTATTTGACGATTGTAATTTCTAACAAGCTTTGGTCCTTCTTATAAAGGGGAACAAAATACTCACAGGAGCAAATATGGAGACAAGGTGTAAAGCAGAGACTGAAGGAAAGACCATCAGAGACTACCCCACCTGGGGATTCATCCCAGTTACAGTCACCAAACTCCAACACTATTATGGATGCTAAGAAAGGCTTGCTGAAAAGAGACTGATATGGCTGTCCCCTGAGAGGCACTGCTAGAGCCTGACAAATACAGAATCGGATGCTCTGAGGTTAACCATTGCACTGAGTACTGAGTTCCTATTGGAGGAGTTAGAGAAAGGAGCTGAAGGAACTGAAGGGGTTTGAAGCCCCATAGGAGGAACAACAATATCAACCAACTAGACTCCCCAGAGCTCCCAGGGACTAAGCCACCAACCAAGGAGTACACATGGCTCCAGCTGCATTATTAGCAGAGGATGGCCTTGTCAGGCATCAATGAGAGGAGAGGTCCTTGGTCCTATGAGGTTTCAATAGATGCCCCAGTGTAGGGGAATTGAGATCCAGGAAGAGGGAGTGGGTGGGTGGAGGAACACCCTCATAGAAGCAGGGGGGGTGAGGGATAGGAGGTTTCCAGGAAAGGGATAGACTGGGTAAATAATGTAAATATTTACTTAAAATGTAAATAAATTAAAAATACATAAATAAATTAAAATTTAAAAAAATGGAGTACTACTGGGCAATTAATAATAATGAACTCATGCAATTTGTAGGTAAATGGTTAGATCTGGAAACTATCATCCTAAGTGAGCTAACCCAATCACAAAAGAATACACATGAAATGCAATCACTGATAAGTGGATATTAATGAGCCCAGAAGCCCTAAATACTCAAGGCACAATTAGCAAGTCAAATGACTCCCAAGAAGAAGAAAGGAGAGGACCCTGGACCTGTAAAGATTGGATTCAGTATTGTAGACCCAGAACAGAGAAATCGTGGGGGCGGGGGGAATGAGTGGGGAATAGCAGGGGGGGAGAGGAATTATGGGACATATGGTGGGGGGTAACTGGGAAAGGGGAAAGCCTTTTGAATGTAAACATAGAATATAGAAAATAAAAATTAAAAAAATATACTTTCTCACATGCAGAGATTAAATTCATGCTGTATTTTATATGTTGTACTTTTCTTGATGATGACATCAAATTTATTAAATATGTCACATATTGCCTGAGAATAACAAAAATGGTTCATACAGAGTTGATGGCTTCAGAAATTCTCTAAAGGTGTTACAGTATAGTTAAGAATGGTAACAGAACACATGCTATACAGTGATTTTTCTTTTAACTAAACTAGCAGATAGATTCACAATGTGGAACACAATAGGATGGAATAAAAATTAATAGTGTAAAAATGTACACGCCACTTACAATCATTAAAATTCTAGATGTCCTGCTTTCTTTCTTGGGGTAGTCCATACTTTATTTTTCTTTCCTAATTTTTTGAACTTATCATATAATCACAATGTCTCCCTTTCCTTTTTCTCCTTGAGCCTCCCTCATGTGCCTACACTCCATGCTTTCAGATTCTTGGCCTCTTTTTCTTTAATTGTTGTTACATAGCTACATATTACTAAATACAAAAGCACAACCCGTTCCTCTGTCTATGTAATATTGCTCACATATATATTATTTTTTGCTGGATACTTGGTATGGATAACAAGTTTTGGGGCCCTTCCCTGGAAAAAGAATATTTCACCACATTCCTTAGTTGCTGGTCATTCTTCATCTATGTCATTCTTTTATTATTATTTTATATCCTTGACCATCAAGGGTGTAACATGTATGTTCTGATATGCACATACATATATGCTGTTCAATCCTTTATTTCCATCTCATGTTTCAAGGCAGGGTCTCTCACTTAGTCTTAGACTCATTAATAAGCAAAAATATCTAGACAGCTAGCTCCAGTGACCCTCCTGTCTCTGACTCCTGGTACTTAAATTATAGGCGAGCAGCACTTGACATGGCTTTTTTTTCTATATTCTTTGTTTACATTCCAAATGATTTCCCCTTTCCTGGTTCCCCCCTGCCCATAAGGCCCATAAGCCCCCTTCCCTCCACACATTCCCCAATCAATCCCCTCCCACTTTTCTGTCCTGGTAATCCCCTACATTGCTGCATCAAGCCTTTCCAAGACCAGGGCCCTCTTCTTCCTTCCTTTTTGGGAGTCATTTGATATGTTAATTGTATCTTGGGTATTCAGAGCTTCAGGGCTAATATCCACTTATCAGTGACAGCATTCCATGTGTGTTCTTTTGTGATTGGGTTGCCTCACTTAGGATGATATTTTCCAGTTCCAACCATTTGCCTAAGAATTTCATGAATTCATTGTTTTTAATTGCTGAGTAGTATTCAATTGTGTCAAACTAAATGGAGAGAAACTTGCAGCAATCCCACTAAAATCAGGGACTAGACAAGGCTGCCCCCTCTCTCCATATCTTTTCAATATAGTACTTGAAATTCTAGCTAGTGCAATTAGACAGCATAAGGAGGTCTAAGGGATACAAATTGGAAAGGAAGAAGTCAAACTATCACTGTTTGCAGATGATATGATAGTATACTTAAGTGACCCAAAAAACTCCACCAGAGTACTTCTACAGCAGCTAAACAACTTCAGCAAAGTGGCTGGTTATAAAATCAACTCAAGCAAATCAGTAGCCTTCCTACACTGGATAAAGGATAAGTAGGCTAAGAAAGAAATTAGGGAAATGACACCCTTCACAATAGCCACACACAGTATCTTTTATTTTATTTGATGAGACTCTAACCAAACAAGTGAAAAATCTATATGACAATAACTTCACGTTTCTGAAGAAGGAATTGGAAGAAGACCTCAGAAAATGGAAAAATCTTTCATGCTCATGGATTGGCAGGATTAATATAGTAAAAATGGCCAAAAGCAAAATACAGATTCAATGCAATCCCCATCAAAATCCCAACTCAGTTCTTTATAGAGTTAGAAAGAGCAATTCTCACATTCATCTGGAATAACAAAAAATCCAGGATAGCTAAAACTATTCTCAACAGTAAAAGAACTTCTGGGGGAATCAATATCCCAGACCTCAAGCAGTATTACAGAGCAATAGTATTAAAAACTGCATGGTATTGGTACAGTTACAGGCAGGTAGATCAATGGAATAGAACTAAAGACCCAATAATGAAACCACAAACCTGTGGTCACTTGATCTTTGACAAAGGAGCTAAAAACATGCAGTGGAAAAAAGATAGCCTTTTCAACAAATGGTGCTGGTTCAACTGGAGGTCAGCATGCAGAAGAATGCAAATTGATCCATTCTTTTTTTTATGGGATATATTCTATATTTACATGTCATTTCCCTTTTCCTGGTTCCTTGCCACCCAAATGTCCCACATGCCCTTTTCCCTCCACCTGTTCCCCCATCCACCCCTTCCCAATTCCCTGTTCTTGTATTCCCCTACACTGATGCTTTGAGCCTTTCCAGCAGTCGGGTCCACTCCTTCCCTTTGTCAGACATAATTTGGTATGTGGATTGTGTCTTTGGTGTCCCAAGATTCTAGGCTAATATCCACTTATCAGTGAGTACATACCATGGGTATTCTTTTGAGACTGGGATACCTCACTTAGTATGATGTTCTCCAGCTCCATCCATTTCTCTAAGAATTTCATGAATTCATTATTTCTAATGGCTGAATAGTACTCCATTGTGTATATATACCACATTTTTTGTATCCATTCCTCTGTTGAGGGACATCTGGGTTCTTTCCACCTTTTGGCTATTATAAATAAGACTGCTATGAACATAGTGGAACATGTATCCTTATTGCATGCTGGGGAATCTTCTGGGTATATGCCCAGGAGTGGTATGGCTGGGTCCTCCGGAAGCATCGTGTCTAGTTTTCTGAGGAACCGCCAGAGTGATTTCCAGAGTGGTTGTATCAGCTTGCAGTCCCATCAGCAGTGGAAGAGTTTTCTTCTTTCTCTGCATCCTCACCAACACCTGCTGTTTCCTGAGTTTTTAATCTTAGCCATTCTGACTGGTGTGAGGTAAAATCTCAGGGTTGTTTTGATTTGCATTTCTCTAATGACTAACGATGTTGAACATTTTTAAGGTGTTTCTCAGCCATCTGAATTTCTTCAGGTGAAAAGTCTTTGTTTAGCTCTGTACCCTATTTTGGATAGGGTTATTTGGTTTTCTGGGGTCTAACTTCTTGAGGTCTTTGTATACATTAGATATTAGCCCTCTGTCAGACGTAGGTTTGGTGAAGATCTTTTCCCAATTTGTTGGTTGCCAATTTGTCCTTTTGACAGTGTCTTTTGCCTTACAGAAACTTCGTAATTTTATGAGGTCCCATTTGTTTATTCTTGATCTTAGAGCATAAGCTATTGGTGTTCTGTTAAGAAAATAGAAAAATCTTCAGAAAATGGAAAAATCTTCCATGCTCATGGGTTGGCAAGATTAATATAGTTAAAATGGCAATCTTGCCAAAAGCAATATACAGATTCAATGCAATCCCCATCAAAATCCCAACTCAGTTCTTCATAGAGTTAGAAAGAGCAATCCTCAAATTCATCTGGAATAACAAAAAAACCCAGGATACCTAAAACTATTCTCAACAGTAATAGAACTTCTGGGGGAATCAGTATCCCAGTCCTCAAGCAATACTACAGAGCAGTAGTGTTTAAAACTGCATGGTATTAGTACAGTGACAGGGAAGTGGATCAATGGAATAGGATTGAAGACCCAGAATTGAGCCCACATATTTATGGCCAATTGATCTTCGACAAAGGAGCTGAAAACATCCAGTGGAAAAAAGATAGTCTTTTCAACAAATGGTGCTGGCTCAACTGGAGGTCAACATGCAGAAGAATGAGAATTAATCCACTCTTATCTCCTTGTACTAAGCTCAACTCCAAGTGGATAAAGGACCTCCACATAAAACCAGATACACTAAAACTAATAGAAAAGAAACTGGGGAAGACCCTTGAGGACATTGTCTGAGGGGGAATGTTCCTGAAATCGATCCATTCTTATCTCCTTGTACTAAGCTCAACTCCAATTGGATCAAGGACCTCCCCTTGAAACCAGACACACTGAAACTAATAGAAAAGAAACTGGGGAAGAACCTTGAGGACATGGGCACAGGGGAAAAATTTCCTGAACAGAACACCAATAGCTTATGCTCTAAGATCAAGAATTGATTAAAAAAAAACAATTTAAAAAATAAAAAATAAAAAAACTCAGCCGGGCAGTGGTGGCACATGCCTTTAATCCCAGCACTTGGGAGGCAGAGGCAGGCTGATTTCTGAGTTTGAGGCCAGCCTGGTGTACAGAGTGAGTTCCAGGACTGCCAGGGCTACACAGAGAAACCCTGTCTCAAAAAACCAATTAAAAAATAAGTAAAGAATTGACAAATGGGACCACATAAAATTACAAAGTTTCTGTAAGGCAACAGACACTGTAAAAAGGACAAACAGCAACCAACAAATTCCAAAAGATCTTCACCAACCCTACATCCAACAGAGGGCTAATATCCAATATACACAAAGAACTCAAGAAGTTAGATTCCAGAGAGACAAATAATGCTATTAAAAATGGGGTACAGAGCTAAACAAAGAATTTTACCTGAAGAATTTTGAATGGCTGAGAAGCACCTTAAGGAATGTTCAACATCATTAGTCATTAGGGAAATGCAAATCAAAATAACCCTGAGATTTCACTTCACACCAGTCAGAATGGCTAAGATTAAAAACTCAGGAGACAGCAGGTGTTGGTAAGGATGTGGAGAAAAAGGAATAGTCCTCCACTGCTGGTGGGATTGCTAGGTGGTACAACGACTCTGGAAATCAGACTAGCAGTTCCTCAAAAAACTGGGCATGACCCTGGGTATAACAGGGTTTGAAAGGAGGACCCTGTAATACTACTCTAGGGCATATACCCAGAGGAGTCCCCAGCATGCAGTAAGAACACTATGTTCATAGCAGCCTTATTTGTAATAGCCAGAAGCTGGAAAGAACCTAGATGTCCCTCAATGGAGGAACAGATACAGAAAATGTGGGATAGTGACATGGCCTTTAACTTTGGTGCTGGGGATCTTAATGCAAATATGCTTTGCAATTGCACAGTATATTCTCACTGACCACCCATTCATAGTTACACTTATTCAATTGCCCATCATTTCACTCTAACACAGAAGTTTCTAATGTGGATATCCCTGAGGCTAATTGTATTTGATGTTAATTCCATTCTCCTGTGAGGGGCTGTGATCAGGAAAGGAGTCAGTGCTCAGGTGATTTTTCTGGAAACCTGCTTCCCACCTTAATTTATAAATAAAGGTTAGAGCCCGTGGATTGGGCAAAGGGGTACAAAATGCAGGAAAGGTGGAGCTGAAGGTTTTGGGAGAGAAAGAGAGAGCAGACAACAGAGGAGGAGGCAGAGGGAAAGTGGAACAGAAGCATCTGGCCTAGAGAAACCGCAAGTTATAAGGGGTCTCGTAGATAGGGAAGATGGTAGTGCAGTAGTAGATCTGCCCAATCTAGGCACACAGCATGTATTCATACTAATTGAGTTGTGTTTTCATTGCCAGGGTAGATTTGGGTTAGAGATTTACCACAGCAAGTTTCCCTACTTGAATGTCCTTAGATGGACATGAAGTCACAAAGATACTGCTGTATAGATGAGAATTTTACATTGACTTGCATACTAGATAGGAACTCAGAATTCCTTGTTTTTCCATGAAGGAAATACATTTTTGCTTTTACATAATATTGACAGAATTCCAAGCCTCAACACATTCCCTTTCTCCTGGAAGAGGTATCATGTTCTATTTGTGTGTGTGTGTGTGTGTGTGTGTGTGTGTGTGCGCGCCTGCACTCAGGTGCTGTTAGAACCATGTTTTCTAAGACTAACACCCAGGTTCTGAAAACAAAGACTGTATTTTATAAGTAATTGGATCCCACTCCAGTCCCTCACATTAACTCATGTTTTGAGAAGTTCTTTGCCAATGCTTACTTACAGAGAGTCACATTTTATAACATAAGACAGAAATTTGATAACTAGTATGACAGGTGAGAAAATATAGGGCAAGCTCATCTTACTAAGGCTGTGTTTGTGAAATGATAGGGAAAAAATCTGATGGATGGTTTTTGTTCTGATTCAGAGAGAAAACAAAAAACAATCTGACTTAAAATGAACCAAGACTTTGATGAGAGGTGAGGACTACGTTTATTTGTTGGAATAAGGGTAGGATAACTATTTAGAATGCAGTGGGCTTTAGTAATAGTCTATTCTCTTCTAAGATCCCTGATAACTTTATCCCTGGGAACTTGCATAGGTTTCTAGTACCTGGTATGATTACCTTCTTGTTGAGTTGGCCTTAAGTACAATTAAAGAGCTGTTGGTTACCACCAAGCTACGAGTGCCTCTATGACACCTTTAGGAATACTTTCCTTGCTGGTCATTGTGGTTCATAGATGTCATAGTTTGGTAGACCTATTGTGGTGCTATGGAAATAATCCTCAGGGAAGAGGCTTTCAGGTCAGGTCAGATCCAGTTGTAATCCTTGGAGCCTTGTGTCCACAATACATGGTGCCTTCAGCAATAAAGACTTACTTTAAACTTATGAGAGGCAAGACTGGCTGATAGCAATAGCCTATATTGTTTTGGGAGTCTCTTGCACTCCCATGATCAACAACTCAAATGAGATTTTATATCTTAACACTTGGCCTTTTGTTAGGTACCCTGTGGCTCTTGAGGCAGGATCATCAGCTTGTGCAGATATCCGTAGTATTATTTATTTCTCCTTACAACATTTCCTTCTTTATTGACCTGTATTCCCTCTCTGGTCATAGTCCCCATCCTAATTTTTTATATTTTCTCTTTTATATCCCTTGAATCCTCCTAATCTACTCTTTAGTCTCCATCATGATAAGTTTGGTGTCTTGGTTACAGTTTCTATTGCTGTGACAAAAATGTCATTATCACATTAATGTTAAGGGCTTATTTCACTTGTAATTCCATATCATAGTCCATCATGAAAGGAAGTCAAGGCAGAAACTCAGGGAAGGTACCTGAGATCATGAGCTGATGGAGTCATCAAGACATGTTTACTGGCATATTCTCTGTGGCTTGCTTACATCATTTTTTTTTACACCCAGGTCCTTCCTGCCCATGGGGTGGTATCACGCACAGTGGGCTGGACCCTGTTGCATCAAGCACTGTCTCAGTTAGGGTTTCCCCTGCTGTGATGAAACATCATGAGCGAAAGCAAGTTGGGGAGGAAACGATTCATTTTACTCATGACTCCACATCACTGTTCATCATCAAAGGATGACACATGAACTCAAACAGGAACCTGAGAGCAGGAGCCGGTGCAGAGGCCATAGAGGGCTCCTGCTCACAGACATGCTCCTCATGACTTGTTCAGGATGATTTCTTTCAGAACCCAGGACCATCATCCTAGGGATGGTGCTGTCCTTAAATGGCTCAGCCTTGACTCACTCATTTAAAAATGCCCTACAGGCTTTTCTACAGCCCAGATGAATGAGAACCTGTGGCATTTGTATTTCCAGGTCTCGGTTACCTCACTCAGAATAATATTTTCTAGTTCTAGTGAAATGATACAATTATATTTTAACTAAAAATTAATAAATTCCATGCCCTCTGACCGTGCACCAAGGCTGCGGTCTGCAACCAGCTCGCCGGCCCCTGGACCAGCGATAGCGGCGGGCCTCCATATTGCAACCAGGACACAGCTGGAAAGGCCCAGGCTCTGTGGGTCTTCCCCACGCCCTCTGGCCGTACACCGAGGCTGCGGTCTGCAACCAGCTTGTCAGCCCCTGGACCAGCAATAGCAGTGGGCCTCCATATTGCAACCAGGACACAGCTGGAAAGGCCCAGGCTCTGTGGGACTTCCCCACACCCTCTGGCCGTGCACCGAGGCAGTGGGCAGCAACCAGCTCGCCGGATCCTGGACCAGCAATAGTGGCAGGCCTCCATATTGCAACCAGGACACAGCTGGAGAAGCCCAGGTAGACAGACTCCATCAGGGGCTACAATCACATGGGTGGCAGCCAGCTTATGACCCCTTAAAGCAACAGTCACACATATTCACCAGTAGAGAAACAACAGGTGAGCCCAGCCTCACAGGAGATTCAAACACCAGCCACTGACAACAAGGCCAACTAACAGCAGAAATAACCAGATGGCAAAAGGAAAACAAAGGAACGTTACTAACAAAAATCAAGGCAATATGACAGCATCTGAACCCAGTTCTCCAACAACAGGAATCCCTGTATACCCCAAAACACCAGAAAAACAAGACTTGGATATAAAATCACTGGTCAGGATGCTGGTAGCTGAACACATAGAAAAATCTCTTAAAGAAATAGAGGAGAAAATGGATCAAAAGTTAGAAGCCTTTACAAGGCAAATACAAAAATCACTTCAAGAAATTCAGGAGAAGATGGATCAAAAAGAAGAAGACAATAAGGAAGAAAGACAAAAGTCACTTAAAGAACTACAGAAGAACGTGGGCCAACAAGTAGAAGCTATGAAAGAGGAAGCACAAAAATCTATTAAAGAAATACATGAAAACACAATCAAGCAAGCGAAAGATCTGAGCACATCCATCCAGATACTAAAAACAGAAGTAGAAACAACTAAGAAATCACAGAGGGAGACAACATTGGAGACAGAAAACCTTGGGAAGAAATCAGGGGCCATAGATGCAAGTATCAACAATAGAATACAAGAGATAGAAGACAGAATCTCAGAAGCCGAAGATACCATAGGAACCATTGATTCAACAGTCAAAGAAAATACTAAATGCAAAAAGGTGGTAACCCAAAACATCCAGGAAATCCAAGACACTATGAGAAGACCAAACCTAAGGATTATAGGTATAGACGAGAGTGAAGATTTGCAAGTTAAAGGGCCAGGTAATATCTTCTATAAAATTATGGAAGAAAACTTCCCCAACCTAAGGAGAGAGATGCCCATGAATATACAAGAAGCCTATAGAACCCCAAACAGACTGGACCAGAACAGAAATACATCCCGTCACATAATAATCAAAACTCCAAATGTAATAAACAAAGAAAGAATACTAAAGGCAGCAAGAGAAAAAGGCCAAGTAACATATAAAGAAAGACCTATCAGAATAACACCAGACTTCTCACCTGAGACCATGAAAGCTAGAAGATCCTGGGCAGATATAATGCAAACTCTAAGAGAACACAAACTTCAGCCAAAACTACTTTACCCAGCAAAACTCTCAATTGCCATTGATGGAGACATCAAGGTATTCCATGACAAAACCAAATTTGCAAGATATCTTTCCACAAATCGAGTCCTACAAAGGATAATAGGGGGAAAACACCAAGACAAGGACGGAAACTACACCCGGGAAGAAGCAAGATAGAAACCTCCTCTCATCAAACGCAAAAGAAGATAACTGCTCAAATATAAAAATTAAATAAATAAATAAATAAATAAATAAAAGTAAATGAATAAATAAATAAAAATAATTTCAAAAATGTCTGGTGGAAATAATTACCATTCCTTAATATCTCTTAACATCAATGGACTCAATTCCCCAATAAAAAGACATAGATTAACAGACTGGATACGGAAACAGGACCCTACATTTTGTTGCATACAGGAAACACATCTCAGTGTTAAAGACAAACACTGCCTTAGAGTAAAAAGATGGAAGACAATTTTACAAGCAAATGTTCTCAGGAAACAAGTGGGGGTAGCCATTCTAATATCAGATAAAATAGACTTCCAACCTAAAGTCATCAAAAGAGACTCAGAAGGTCACTTCTTGCTTGTCAAAGGGAAAATCCACCAAGAAGAGCTCTCAATACTGAACATCTATGCTCCAAATGCAAGGGCACCCCCATTCGTAAAAGAAACCTTACTAAAGCTTAAAGCACACATTACACCTAACACAATAATTGTGGGGGACCTCAACACTCCACTCTCCTCAATGGACCGATCAGGAAAGCAGAAACTAAACAGGGACACAGTGAAACTAATTGAAACTTTGGACCAATTGGATTTAATAGATATATATAGAACATTTCATCCTAAAGCTAAAGAATATACCTTTTTCTCAGCACCTTCTCCAAAATTGATCATATAATTGGTCACAAGACAGATGTCAACAAAAACAAGAAGATCGAGCTAATCCCATGCTTCCTATCAGACCACCGTGGAGTAAGAGTGGTCTTCAATAACAACAAAAACAACAGAAAGCCCACATACACATGGAAACTGAACAATACTCTACTCAATGACACCTTGGTCAAGGAAGAAATAAAAAAAGAAATCAAAGACTTTTTAGAATTCCATGAAAATGAAGGTACAACCTACCCAAATCTATGGGACACAATGAAAACAGTGCTAAGAGGAAAACTCATAGCCCTAAGTGCATCCAAAAAGAAACTGGAGAGAGCATACACTAGCAACTTAAGGGCACACCTAAAAGCCCTGGAAGAATAAGAAGTTAGTTCACCCAGGAGGAGTAGAAGACAAGAAATCACCAAACTCAGGGCTGAAATCAATCAAGTAGAAACAAAGAGAACCATACAAAGAAGCAACAAGACTAGGAGCTGGTTCTTTGAGAAAATCAACAAGATAGATGAACGCTTAGCCAGACTAACCAAAGGACACAGAGACAGTACCCAAATTAACAAAATTAGAAACGAAAAGGGAGACATAACAACAGAAACTGAGGAAACTCAAAAGATCATCAGATCCTACTACAAAGGTCTATACTCAAAACAACTGGAGAATCTGGAGGAAATGGACAATTTCCTAGACAGATATCAAATACCAAAATTAAATCAGCATCAAGTAGATCAGCTAAATAGTCCCATAACCCCTAAAGAAATAGAAGGGGTTATAGAAAGCCTCCCAACCAAAAAAAGTACAGGACCAGATGGTTTTAGTGCAGAATTATACCAGACCTTCAAAGAAGACTTAACACCAATACTTCTCAAACTATTCCACAAAATAGAGACAGAAGGGACACTGCCCAACTCATTCTTCGAAGCCACAATTACACTAATACCTAAACCACAAAAAGATCCAACAAAGAAAGAGAACTACAGGCCAATTTCTCTTATGAATATAGATGCAAAAATACTAAATAAAATTCTTGCTAACCGAATCCAAGAGCACATCAAACCATCATCCACCATGATCAAGCAGGCTTCATCCCAGGGATGCAGGGATGGTTCAATATACGGAAATCCATCAATGTAATCCACTACATAAACAAACTGAAAGAAAAAAACCACATGATCATCTCATTAGATGCTGAAAAAGCATTCGACAAAATTCAGCATCCTTTCATGCTAAAAGTCTTGGAAAGAGCAGGAATTCAAGGCCCATACCTAAACATAGTAAAAGCAATCTACAGCAAACCAGTAGCCAACATCAAAATAAATGGAGAGAAACTTCAAGCAATTCCACTAAAATCAGGGACTAGACAAGGCTGCCCTCTCTCTCCATATCTTTTCAATATAGAACATGAAGTTCTAGCGAGAGCAATTAGACAACATAAGGAAGTGAAAGGGATACAAATTGGAAAGGAAGAAGTCAAACTATCATTATTTGCAGACGATATGATAGTTTACCTAAGCGACCCAAAAAAACTCCACCAGAGAACTTCTACAGCTGATAAACAACTTCAGCAAAGTGGCAGGTTATAAAATTAACTCAAGCAAGTCAGTGGCCTTCTTGTACTCAAAGGACAAGCAGGCTGAGAAAGAAATTAGGGAAATAACACCCTTCACAATAGCCACAAACAACATAAAGTATCTTGGCGTAACTCTAACCAAACAAGCAAAAGATCTGTACAACAGGAACTTTAAGTCCTTGATGAAAGAAATCGAAGAAGACCTCAGAAGATGGAAAAATATTTCTTGCTCCTGGATTGGCAGGATCAATATAGTAAAAATGGCCATCTTGCCAAAAGCAATATACAGATTCAATGCAATCCCCATCAAAATCCCAACTCAATTCTTCATAGATCTAGAAAGAGCAATTCTCAAATTCATCTGGAGCAACAAAAAACCCAGGATAGCTAAAACTATTCTCAACAATAAAAGGACTTCTGGGGGAATCAATATCCCTGACCTCAAGCAGTACTACAGAGCAATTGTGTTTAAAACAGCATGGTATTGGTATAGCAACAGGCAAGCAGATCAATGGAACAGGATTGAAGACCCAGAAATTAACCCACAGACTTATGGTCACTTGATCTTTGATAAAGGAGCCGCAACCATCCAGTGGAAAAAAATAGCCTTTTCAACAAATGGTGCTGGTTCAACTGGAGGTCAACATGCAGAAGAATGCGAATTGACCCACTCTTATCTCTTTGCACTAAGATCAACTCCAAGTGGATCAAGGACCTCCACATAAAACCAGACACACTGAAACTATTAGAAAAGAAACTTGGGAAGACCCTGGAGTACTTGGGCACAGGGGAAAAGTTCCTGAACAGAACACCAATAGCTTATGCACTAAGATCAAGAATCGACAAATGGGACCTCATAAAATTACAAAGTTTCTGCAAAGCAAAGGACACTGTCAGAAGGACAAAACGGCAACCAACAAAGTGGGAAAAGATCTTCACCAATACCACATCCGACAGAGGTCTAATATCCAATATATACAAAGAACTCAAGAAGTTAGACCACAAAGAACCAAATAACCCTATTAAAAAATGGGGCACAGTGCTAAACAAAGAATTTTCACCAGAAGAAATTCGGATGGCCGAGAAACACCTTAAAAGATGTTCAACATCATTAGTCATCAGGGAAATGCAAATCAAAACAACCCTGAGATTCCACCTCACACGTCAGAATGGCTAAGATTAAAAACTCAAGAGACAACAAGTGCTGGTGAGGATGTGGAGAAAGAGGAACACTCCTCCACTGTTGGTGGGATTGCAAAATGGTAAAACAGCTCTGGAAATCAGTTTGGCGGTTCCTCAGAAAATTGGGCATGTCACTTCCAGAGGACCCTGGCATACCACTCCTGGGCATATACCCAGAGGATTCCCATGCATGCAATAAAGACACATGCTCCACTATGTTTATAGCAGCCTTGTTTATAATAGCCAGAAATTGGAAGGAGCCCAAATATCCCTCAAAGGAGGAATGGATACAGAAAATGTGGTATATTTATACAATGGAATACTACTCAGCAATTAAAAATAATGAATTCATGCAATTTGTAGGTAAATGGTTAGACGTGGAAAATATCATCCTGAGTGAATTAACCCAATCACAAAAGAATGCACATGAAATGCAATCACTGATAAGTGGATATTAATGAGCCCAGAAGCCCTAAATACTCAAGACACAAATAGCAAGTCAAATGATTCCCAAGAAGAAGAAAGGAGAGGACCCTGGGCCTGTAAAGATTGCATCCAGTTTAGTAAAGAAACCGAGGGGGGAGGGGGAATGATTGGGGAATAGTTGGGGGGGAGAGGAACTATGGGAAGTATGGTGGGTAGGAACTGGGAAAGGGGAAAGCCTTTGGAATGTAAACATAGAATATAGAAAATAAAAAAAGAAAAATAATTAAGCATTGAAAGATGAATAAATAAGTCACGACTTGGCAAAATAAAAAAAATTAATAGATTAGCAATGAAAAGATCCTATTGATTATCTAACTGGCCCAGAATGTTAGATTTCTTCTCAGTCTACTCTGTTAGCTGTGAAAGTTATAGCATTTTTAAATTTCATATCTTGTGAATATAGACAGCACTGATTGAACTTGTGCTTGCAAAGGATCTGTGTCAGAAGAGTGGCTGTGACTGGATACAATCATGATACACTCTATACATGTATGAGATTGTCAAAGAACAATAAAATGATAGGAAATAGTTATTTAAAAAGCAAAAAAATAAAAATAATTTACTTCTTCCTTTAAAAGTTGCAATAGATAATGAGTTGAAGCCAATCTTAAATATATCACGTAGCGATCTAATAAAAAGAAGTAATTTTCTCAGTGTTTGATGCTATAAAGCCTTTCAATATAGTATCCTCATATGTTAATTAATATTCATGAATAGGATGGCTCCCATTTTGTTTTGAGGCAAATTTCTTATGGCAAATTATGGAAGATGTTTGTTTTCTTTTGACAATGGTTATCAGACACAGGGCCTCTTCTGTACCAGACAAGCATCCTGCCCATGAGACTGATCTCAGTCCTCCACTTCATTTTTATTTTCAAAATAATATTAAACTGTTTCTTAGAGTGATGCAGAGATATTTCTGTGGCTAAGAGCATTGATGTCTCTTTCAACAAACCCTGGTTCTATCTAAACACTCAGATGATAGCTAATGAGTATCTAGAACTCTAGTTTCTACAGATTCAATTCCTCATTTGTTCTCTATCAGGACAGTGTACTAGGAACACATGATGTGTACAAACATACATGCAAGCAGAACACCCATACATCTAAAACAGTAAAAATAAAATAAATTTTAAAATCTTTTTCTAATTAAATTAATACCATAACCCTTAAATATATGTCATAAATATAATTTTAAAATCAGGAATATATGTAATTAGGTAGTTATACTCACAGTAAGTTCATAAACACTGGAAATGTATACACAATTATGGAGGCCTGGATGCCCAAGTTCAAAGAGACAATAGATGTAACTTCCCCTTTGTCTTCATATCTGGCATTTCCTACCAATGTTTTAGGTGGCTGATAGCACAATGGATAATTTTGGGCATCTTCTTTCATATTTATAAGCAAATCTGTTTATTGAGATCCAGCTCAGAGGGAGGCCCTTAATGTATGCATCTATGTATACATACATGGTTAAATCAGGTTGAGCATTTTTCAAAAATTTATTTATTCATTCATTTATTTATTTATTTATTTATTTATTTTTAAAGATTTATTTAATTATTTTATGTATATGAATACACTGTTCTTCTCTTCAGATACACCAGAAGAGGACATCAGATCCCATTACAAATGGTTGTGAGCCATCATGTGGTTGCTGGGAATTGAACTCAGGGCCTCTGGAAGAGCAGTCAGTGCTCTTAACTGCTCAGTCATCTCTCCAGTCCTTCTCAAATATTTATTCTTTCCGTGTCTTTACATGATGATAAGTAAATATTTACTTGAAACTTTTTGTATATAAATTCAATTATTGTTATTTATCATTGCTCTCCCAAGCCTCTGAAGCACAAAGTTTGTTTCTTATGTCTAATTATAACTTGACAAATATAGTAGAAACTTTTCTCACTGCTGTGGCAAAATTCCTAAGCCTAAATGAGGAAAAGATTACTCTGCTTCATATCTCCAGAAACGTAATCCACAGGGGCTCAAACAGAACGGGAGCTGTAGAGCCATGGAGTGTGGTGGTAGGAGCTAACAACAGCTTGTTCACACCAAGGCAGGTCAGAAAGCAGAGAGCTATGGTGGACCCAGAAGCTGATACCAGTCAAGGCCTGCGCTTGTGATCCTTATTGAATTTTTCAAAGTAAGCCATAGTACTCAAAGTCCTGTAAACTCCCAAAGTAATATCTCAAGCTGCTAGGTTCAACTGTTTATTGAGATCCAGCTCAGGGGGAGGCCCCAAGGGCTGACACGATTACTGATGCCATGGTGTGCTTCCAAAGAGTGGCCTATCATGACTGCCCCCTGAGAGACTCAACAAGCAGCTGAAAGAGTCAGATGCAGATATTTACACCCAACCAATGGACAGAAGCTGCTGATCCCTGTGGTTGAATTAGGGAAAAGATGGAAGAAGCTGAGGAAGAGAGCGACCCCATAGAAGACCTTCAGTCTTAACCTAACCTGGACTTCCTGAATCTCTCAGAACTGAGCCACCAACCAGGCAGCATACACCAGCTGATGTGAGGCCCCCAACACATTTGTAGCAGAGGACTGCCTGGTCAGGACTCAGTCAGAGAAGATGCACCTAACCCTTGAGAGACTTGGGACCCCAGGGAGTGGGAAGTCTGGTGGGGTTGGGCGATATGGACATCCTCTTGGAGAGGGTGGGAGGAGGTGTGGCATGTGAAACAGTCAGAGGGTAGACCAAGAGGAGGATAAAGTCTGTACTGTAAAAAAAGATTAAAGAATAATAAAAAATGAGCCTGTGAGGAACACTGTGTAATCATCTCACTGCTTCAGCCCCACTGCCTCTGCCTCTAACAACTAAGACATTCACATCTTAAGAGATCAACAGTTTGTGGATTATACAAATGAGAGGACGAGAAATTTGAATTTCTGTGCCTGGCTTATTTCATTTAATTAACCGACCTGTTTGATCTGTGTCATCACAAATGATGGAGTTGTTTGTTTTTATGGGCAAATGGTATTTTGCACATACACGATGCATCCTTTTCTTGTTTATAATTTGTATTTTTAATTTTTTGAAAGCCTCTGCAGTTTTCCACATTGACTGTCATTATATTCTCTCCAAACAACACTGAGAGAAGATTCTCTCTACAGCCTTCATTGTTTGAAGGGTTGCTGCTTTGTTGCTAGTTTAATAATTAGATATCAGTTTCTTCCTAGCTAAAATGTGGACAAAGAATTTACCCCAAAGGATTAAAATTAGGAGAAATAATAAAGCAAAAACCAAATGGCTATTTAATCTTAAATGGCAGAAAGACACTATTACAAAGCAGAATGATTCATTTCCAGTGTAGTAGTGATCTTGTTTTGTTCCACGCGACCCTCTCATAACAGCTATTGTTCAGTAGATAGGCAAGAAGAATAATTTATTCTTTAAAATGCATATAGTATATTTTCAAAACCAGCTACAAAGTAGATATCCCTCTCTTTATAAGTGCACAAACAAGTCAGAATTGTAATAATTTGTCAAAGTATACTTGATTAGTAAATGTTATGACTAATATTCTTTTTCATAACCTAACACCAAATCCTACCACCTTCTGCCCATCTAGCAGTGTACGTCATTCTCAGTTTCTTTGTATGTGAAATAAGGAACCTGGGTCTGATAATCCTGCGGCTCCTTCTGCTTTGCAAATCTCACCAAGGGTCAATGATTTAACGTCTTCTTTAAATCATCTATGTGTGACAGCACAGGAGTAAATCAGGACAGTTGAATTTCTACCTGCCCATGTTAGCATCTCACTTCCTGGAATTCCCAACACCACTATTTTACCTGAGTGTGATTTTCATCAATTGATTAAAACCATTTTTTTCCTGTAAAGTAGTTTAATCAGCCAGAGAAAGGTACAGATTTAATTTCTAATGCTAAAATAGTGCTGCTGGGTAATTTTTCACTAACCAGAAAATATACCTTCATCTCTCACTAGCCTGGCCCATATTTCTTTTATTAATTCAATATGGAGTTCATAGCACAGTGCCTTTTATGACTATTAATTCACAACTAGTCATTTCAAGTTTAAAATGGAACTCTCTGTTAAGAGTTGCAAGTTAAAAATCTGTAAAATATGACCCATGATTTTGTGCCTTGAAAATTCATCAGCAAAATTACAACTCTATAATTCATGATTAACTGTTTGCAACGTCCATGTCTGACAGTATATATTTCAAGTAAATTTTCAATAAAGGGGAGGCAAATGTTTCTAAGTTAACTTTTGGCTTTGTGCTGTAAACTGCTCCCTTAATGTGATTTTTTATTGCAATCTAATGAATTAGAAGCAAAACATTTATTAATAAGTAAAATCCCATTGAAACGTGATACAAGTTGGAAAACAAAATTTGTGGAAGATGCAAGAGTCATAACCTTATATAATTTTGCGAGACAGTTTAGGAAATTATGTATAAATGCTAACTGAGCTACCAGACATGGCCTTAGTGACATCCTCTTTAAATCCTAATGTATGTAAAATTCCCCCAAATAATTATATCTTTAAAATCTCCATTTTTTGATCTGAATATTATAATGAGAGATTTAGTATTTATTCAACCATCTGTTTATATATCAGTTTAAGTACATTCCAAATACCTTCTGATAGGTAATATTTAACCTCTTCATTAATTTATTTTATATTTTCTTCTTTTAGCTTTTCTCTTTTAATTTTTTTAAGTTATCTTTAATCTTTTTTATTGCAGTCCAGCGTTATCCACCTCCTGTTTTGCCCTCAACAGTTCCTCATTCCATTCTTCCTCCCTTCTGTTCCAAGAGGATGTCCCCTGACCCCACACATACTGACCCACACACCAACTCACATAGCGACAGGCATCCTCATTCCCTGGAGCCTCAAGTCTATTGAGGGTTAGGTGCATCTTCTCTCATTAGGGCCAGACCAGGCAGTCCTCTGCTATAAATGTCGGGCCTGGTTGGTGGCTCAGTGTCTTGAGAGAACTCAGGAGTATGGGTTTGTTGAGACTGCTGGTCTTCCTATGTGGTTGCCCTCCTCCTCATCTTCTTCCAGCCTTTCCCTTAAAACCTTTATTAAATATCAACCAGTGCTATCTGAGTAGTAACTAGATTCCAAGCAGTGATAGGGTCATAGAGAGGGCTGTGTTTAAAGTAAGAAGTCACAACAGATGGAGCCCCTCTAGAGAGATCTCATTGAGAATAAAATTAAATGTTAAGAAGTTTCTGCTCGTGCATGACAAATACAGAGGGGGGATACTCTCAGCCAGCCATTGAACTGAGCATAGGGTCCCCAATGGGGGAGCTAGAGAAAGGACCCAAGGAGCTGAAGGGGTTTGAAGCACCATAGGAGGAACAAAGACATGAGCCACCCAGTACTCCCAGAGCTCCCAGGCATAAAAACATCAACCAGTTTTGATGGGTAACACATAGTACACATCGTGTTACCCATGGCTCCAGACACACAGGCAGCAGAGGATGTCCTTGTTGGACAGGGAACCTGGAGGGGGTTGATTGGGGAGTTGGGGAGGGGAGATGGCTTATGGGACTTTCATGGAGGGGCAGGCATTAAAACAGGAAAGGGGTAATCATTTGAAATGTAAATAAATATATCTAATAAAAAAAGAATTTCGTGCAGTAGAATTCTAGGTGTAAGAATATACATGTGATGATGCTGGAGCAAAAGAAACCCAGGTATGCCTAGACAATGGGAAAATTAAGTTTAAAAAGGTTATTACATGGACATGCAGGGAGAAAGTGATTAGGGTTTTGTGATTCCTAGATTTTTGTTTGTAAATATAGATGAGAGCTTTTAAGCAAGGACGTAATTTGACCCAATTTGTTTTTCAAAATGATACTCTTGGGTAAATGTTCATTGTAAGTGCCTCCTCCCCTATTTTCCCCCCTTCCCGCTATCCTCCCTCATTTGTATAGCTTAGCATCTAGTTTCAAGCTATACACACTTACACTCAAATACTATTTAATGTCTCTTAACTAAACCTAGGAACTACAAATGAATACAGCATGAGATATTTGTCTGAGTTGATTCATTTCCCTTAAAGGGATTATTTCCGGTTCTGTCCATTTTTGTGTGAATGACATCATTTCATTATTGGTGTATTTATGCCAATCACCACTTGATAGACACCTAAGCTGATTGCAAAGCTTTGCTATTGTGACTGATGCTGTAATGAAGATGAATATGTGAATATAAAAGTAAGGATTTATAAACCTTAGCATTTGTACCCAAAATCATATAAGTAAATCATATGATTATTTTATTTTCACTGTTTGGGGGAGCCCCATGTTGAATTCTGTAGTAGCTAAACCAGTTTATGATCTGGCCTATTAAGCTCTCCAGCATTGTCATTTATGTTCAAGATTGTTTTTGTTTTCTGAGACCATTTGTGGATCCACGAGAATTTTGGAATACTTCTCATATTTCTATGAAGAATAAGAGGGATTTTTACTGGTATTGACTCAGTTTGGTAAAATGCTCATTTGCACAAGGTTAATTATACTAATCCATTGTATCTTCATTCCTTGGCTAAGTCTATATTTTGCAACTTTTTCCTTAGAGGGTATTTTAATGGTGCCGTGCTCATAATAGCTTTCATTGTATGCTTGTTATTGGTGTATAGAAAAGCTCCCGGATCTCTGCAAGTGTATTCCACATCACATTGCTGAAACTGTTTATTATTTCTAGAAGTTCTCTGTTAGAATCTTGGGAATCTACCATGTATAGTTTCATGCCATCTGAAAGTAGAAATAGTTTGATTTCTCTTTCTTTAATTTCTTCTTCCTGCTTACTACTCCATCTAAACCTCTGAGTACAGTAAGGAAAGAAACAAGGCTAATGGACAGCCTTGTCTCATCTTGCCTTCAGTAGGATTCCTTCTGGTTTTTCTTCACCCAGGAGGATGCTGTCTGTTTTTTTCTAATTGTCCTTTTCTACGTTTATATCTATTATTTTAAATTCTACAAATATGACAAAACATGATATTTGCCTTGCTAAGTCTTGCTGTAGCTTTCTTAATATGTAGTTACACAATGATTGATACATACCCATCCTTCATAGGTACTGAAAGCATACAGTAAAGTATTATTATTTTATGAAAAAATTAATTACATCATTTGCAGAAAAAAAATACATGGAATGGGAAACCATCATGCTAAGCAAATTATACCATCTTTTGTATAAGAGCTATTCTTACAAGATTATATATGTGTGTGTTACATGTTTCTATACATTCATATTCATTGACTGCTTTGATTACTTTGATGAATTAATTGTGCTTTAATTAATTGTCATGACCATTCGTGTTACTGAGCATTGTTTATTTCCATGGTGATTTTATATTTGTATCTCCTACTTAGAGAAATGTTCAGGAGTTAGGAGTCTTTCTAAACGTTTAATTCTTTAATTGATGATGATTGTTTTGATTTTATAATATATTTTGAATATTAACTCAGAGTTTATGATATATTTTGAATATTAATTCCTTGTCAGATGCATACACTCATATAAATGACACACATGTTTTAAATAAAATAAGACAACATGTTTCCAATAGTTTTGTCAAACATACTGAGTGTTATTTATTGTTTCTCCTTCCCTCTCCTTTGGTGTAACCTGGCCACTCTGCTCCCAGTTAAATAACCCCACTCTTTTGTCCATTTCCCCTTCCATAGCATATGTGTCCAACTATCTTCCTTTATCCATCCTCATGCCAGTCCCCACACAACCATGATAGTCTCGGTATCTTCAGTTATTCCCGATTATCATCTCACATCCCAACATTCAGAAATAACATACACATATTGGACAGAATATTGTGGTGTTTGTTTTTCTGGGTTTAATTAGCTTCCCCAGTGTGATGGTTCATATATGATTGGCCCGGGGAGAGTCTCTATTAGGAGGTGAGGCCTTGTTGGAGGGCGTGTGTCACTGTGGGTGTGGGCTTAAGACCCTCACCCTAGTTGCCTGGAAGTCAGTCTTCCACTGGCAGCCTTCAGATGAAGATGTAGAACCCTCAGCTCCTCCTGTGCCATATCTGCCTGGATGCTGCCATGCTTCCGCCTTGATGACAATGGACTGAACCTCTAAGCATGTAAGCCAGCCCCAATTAAATGTTGTCTTTTATAAAACTTGCATTGGTCATGGTGTCTGTTCACAGTAGTAAAACCCTAACTAAGACACCCAGAATACTATTTCCTAGTTCTACCAATTTACCTGTAAATTTTGTCTTTACAACTCAATGTATTTACAGCACATTGTATTATCTGTTAATCAGCAGAAGGAGATTTAGGTTGTTTTAACTGTCCAGTTATTACAAATACAATGCCAATGAGCATGGGTGTGAAAGTGTTTGGAATAGATATCACAATTATGCAATAGTGGCACTTTTATGTTGGGAACAACTAATAGAAGTCTATTTGGACTTAAGAGCTCATCAGTAGGAGGGAATTTATGTCGGGTAATGGAAAGTTAGCCAACTACTATGGCTGGTGAGTCATGAACCCTTAAGGGAAATCTACAACTGTCACTTTATTAAGCCAGTTTAATTGCTAACTGCATTCTAAATACAGCTACAGATAAGTGTAGCTCTCACCCATCATCAAAGAAGCTTCATTTCCTGATAGAGGGAGACCATTGCAGAAAGCATTAAGTAAAGTGTAGAGAACAACTCACTATGGATTGCCCAATCATGATTGATATATTGACATCCCAAACACCTAAGGTTCAAACAACATTGCAGAAGGAGGGTTGGAAAGAGTTTAAGAGCCATCGTGACTGCCCTGAGAGAGTGTATTTTATGCAGGACATGGAGGCTGCACCTGTAAAATTATGTACACACACACACACACACACACACACACACTCACACACACACAGACTTTCTAAACATGGATGGAAGAAATTCTATAGGATCCTCCCCTTAGAAGAACTATAGCCGATCAATGACTACTGAAAGAGAGAGAATCTATCTTCTGTGGTTAGAGACAAAATCACTGATAAGATATGTAATACTAAGTGGTCAGGGCTAAACATAGATTTATATGTATAGCACTAAACAGACTTAGTAGATAGCATATATAGCCATAATAAGTAAAAATAAGCATTCATAAATTTGGGAGGGATTTGCCCAGACACAGGAGGAGTAGCATGGAGAAGAGTGCATAGAAATAATGTGGATAAAATACATCTATAGGTAACACTGAAAGAAATTTAAGTTAAAAATTATAATGAAAGAAGAAAAGAAAAATGGTTTAAAAATGTTGCAGTTGTCCCCTTCTTCAGTTTCCCATCTGAGTACTAACAAGTTCAAAAACAGTTAAGGGAGGTAAGATGGCTTAACAGATAAAAGAGCTGCCACCTAGGCTGATGATTTACATTTCATTCCCTCAGTACTGTAACACAATTATTATTTAATTCCCTTAATGCTGTAGCAAATTATTCCTCATTACGCACAAAAAGAATGCATAGATATCATTTTAAAAATTGAAAAATGTAGAGTAAAAAAAAAATGACACCTGCCTTTAATAGGAGAATTTGAGAGGCAGAGGCAGGTGGGTATCTATCAGTTCAAGGCCAGTCTGATCTCTAGTATGAAATTCAAGCCAGCTCTGCTAATTAGTGAGACTAATACAACCGTAAAAGAAAAGAAATAAATGAAACACTGAAATAGGGTTAGGGTTCACGTCTACTGACAATTCTGTAGCTGGTGGCTTCTAAAACTGCCGTTTAGCCAGCTAGCTGTGTCACTCACTATTATTAACTCACTATAGATCTTCTTTAAAATGCTTTTTAAAAACCCCTTCGAAGACATTGATTGCCTTGGTGGAATCTTTGCTTTGAAGCTGAAAATGATTTTTTATACAATTTGTAAGGAGCCTTATACTCTAGTTCCCATTCTAATATCCAAATTGTTGTCTAGTAAGTACCTTCAGTTAAGGATCCCAACTCACCATACATGGAAATTAGTCTAGCTTCTTTCAAACAAATCACTCCCTAGGGAACAAATTCTGCTTGTAGTCATTTGAATCGGAAAGGCCAACTTGTTTCAGGAGCGCCTTCTAGAAAGTCACGTGCTCATTTCTGAAGCACCACAGTTTCTCTATTCACTTGACATCAGCAGACCACCCGAATATTAACATCTGCTGGAAGGAAATTGGTATTTCCACGTCCACATAGTGAGCCAATTATCCAAATTTTAAGATGAATGCCAAACAGCAAATGCTTACTCCAGTCTCTCACTCCATACCCAATAATTGCTCCAGAAATCGCCCTGTGATTGGGAACACAGCAACTAAAGCAGATCTTAAGAACTTCTGTGTCCTGGAGCCAGACATCCCTGGAATTATAAAGCCTCTGCTATCTAACCACAGTGGCTATGAGATTTATGAGGCTCATCGAGAAAGAGGTTGAATTTTAGAATGCTACCGTACTCTGTCTGAACTAAAAAAAAAAAAAAATATTAATGGCACAAGAAACTATCCAAAGGACAAGAAGTAATGGCGACACTCCAATTTTCAATAATCACTCTGGTATTTAGTACTCTGTGAGAGGAGAGATGGTTTTTCCAATGTATCATTCTGCTAAAACAAAAGAGTGCTCCCAAGGAGAAAAGAACCTGGGGGTGTTCTTAATGAGAAGTTGAAAAAAGATCCTAATATTGTCAAAGGACATGAAAAAGAAGCTGCCACCGTTAGCCCTTAATTTTTAAGGCTTAAATGGATATCCTGAGACATAGTAAAAGCAGGAGCCTTTGGTTATCACAGTGTTTGAAAAAGATAATCATGCAAGGATGTGTGGAACTCTGAAAACCAAACGTAAGTTAATGTTTACTGTTCTTCAATTATAAAAGTTCCCAATCTTTTAAGAATACTGTCGGGAGGCCCTTGGTCCTGTGAAGGCTCCATGCCCCAGTTTAGGGGAATGCAAGGGCTGTGAGGTGGGAGTGGATGGGTATCTAGGAGAGCTCCCTCATAGAAGCAGGGGGAGAGGGAAGGGGGGAAGGAGAAAGGATAGGAGGGGAAACTGGGAGAGGAGATAACATTTGAAATGTAAATAAATAAAATATTCAATAAAAGCGAATAAAGTCCAGTCTGTTTTTTTTTTACCCTTATCATTTTTTTCTATATTCTTTGTTTACATTCCAAAGACTTTCCCCTTTCCCAGTTCCCCCCTCACCATATAATTAGTAACACAATATTCATGCCTCATTCATGCTTCATGCTGTTCTTCAGCAGAAGCTAATTTTCTCCATGTTGACGAAATAAACGTGTTCCTAACTGTTGACCAGAATGGTGGTTCCTGCTCCGAGCACTTGGAAGCTTAAGAACTTACAAAGCATTTTCCGAGTATCATTAACGAAGATGTATTTTCTCTGAAAGAGGTGCCTTTTTTTATTGGATATATTCTTTATTTACATTTCATTTCCCTTTTCCTGGTTCCCGGTCCCCCAAAGGTCCCACATGCCCTTTTCCCTCCCCCTGTTCCCCCATCCACCCTTCCCACTTCCCTGCTCTGGTATTCCCCTACACTGATGCATTGAGCCAGAACCAGGGTCCACTAAGGAAAGAACATAAACACTTTGGTCTCTGAAATGCAGAAAGGACAAGATGCAGTTGATATTTTCTGTAAGACTAGGGAACAGGCAATAAATGTTCTTAAAAACATAACTTAAAATTGGTCCATGTCTAAAAGTTCTGCATCTTATGTTTTTAATTAGTGAACCTCACGTAAATGAAATGATTTCATTATCATAAACATCAATGTATTCCTTAAATCTACATTACTGTTACAATGCAGCAGAGGTAGTGGTTTCAGACAAACCTTCAAGGCCTATGATTTCATTTACCCAGAATCAGCCACCATCCACAGCAGCTTTTAATTTATTAATATTCTTTTAAAGAAAAAGGTTGTAGATAGAGCTTATGAGACAGAAAACACATATTCACATATATTTATTTATTAAATGTATTATTATAACCACTATGTTTTATTAGCTTATCTCAATGTATAGAAATTGCAAATTAAATTTTCTTATAGTTGTATGTATAAAAATGTTTGAGCACACACATATACATGCATACATACATATATATGAACGTGATAGAAATAATAGAAATAAAAAATAAGAAATTTTTAATATGAATTTCCAAATGATGAAACTTAAAAGACACTTATGATCATATAGAATATGTCATTAATTTTCTGTCTTATTGAGGCAAAAGCTATTAGTACAGAAAACTTGTGAAGGATAGAAAGAGAGTGTGGTAGGAATTTTCCCTTTGAATTCCCTGCACTCTGAATGACCATACTCAAAAAGCCAAACATGTAACATACTGAAGGTTATATTCTAGTAAAATTTTATTTAGTATATATACACACACACTATTTTATAGAAAAAATAAAAATTAAACAAATGTCTACATATACTTCAATAGAATCAATAGAATTTAACTTATTTTGTATTCACCTTGAGAAGTCTGCAAAGTTCCAAGACTAGTGCTAGAATCTTTTATTTACTATTATTACTTAGTATTAATTTTTATATGTATGTGTGGTTTTGCCTAAGTGTATGTTTGTAAACCATGTGCATGCCTGTACTTGTGCGAACAATAAGAGGGTGAGAGATTTGGAGTAACCAATAATCATAAACCACTGTGTGGGTGCTGGGAATTGAACCCAGGTTCATGAGAAGAGCAGTCAGTGCTCTTAACTACTGAGCCATCACTTCAGCACCTATTGCTACAGTCTTAGCCTATTTTTTTAAAAATAATTTTCTCTGCTGTCAAGCATTTTATTAAAAAACACAATTTATTGTATATGACATCAGTTCACATTAATAAGCATGTGTTAACACTTACAGTGATCCCTAACATGCTGATTTAATTAAAACTTATATTAAATCAAACCACATATAGTGAGGATGAAATAAACCACTTCATTTAATCACACTGAGCTACAAAGTTAATTTCACAACATGCATTTTGTAATGGGAAATGCATTTTAACGTAGGGTTCTTACATTACGAAGCAAAGACTTCCAGACATGTTAGAGGTTTACATATGCTTGTTTATTCCAAATCCCCAGTCCTATGGAGCACCACATGCAGAATTTCTAGACAGAGAAGTCACAGGAACTTAGCAGTCATTGTCCTGCGCAGACAACCATAGTTGGATAGACAAACCCATGCTGACACTAGTGATTCACATAAAACCACAAATTCTTGAAGCTGACCACCAGTTGATCCATTGCCCTTCCCCCAAAAGTCAGTTTTGTCTGTCTCCATATTCTCATGTCCTTACCTCCCTACAAAGTCTTGTTTATGTTCTGCAGTGGCCTCCTTAGGCTCATATATTTGAATATGTAGTCCCCAGGGAGTGGAACTCTTTGATAGGATTAGAACTATTAGGTGTAGCCTTCTGTCACTGAAAATAAACAGATTAAAAAAGTCCATATCAGGCCTATAATCTCTCTCTCTCTCTCTCTCTCTCTCTCTCTCTCTCTCTCTCTCTCTCTCTTTCTCCAATTCTAATTTATCTCCATCCCACCTTTCTGTTTTCCTTTAAACGGTCCTTCATAACACTACACTACATAATAAATCATCAACTTTCACTTAGATTTCAGTTTGTTTCTAATTTCTTTTACCACTAAAAATATTTACACAATTAACTATTTTCTATCCATGTACTGGTAAATAGAAACCTAAAATTCAGTAATACATAACGTTTACTAAGACTTGTCATTTAAATAGATGCATAGAAGATATTGAAGCAAGGACCCAGGAGACAAGCTTAAAACAAGCGATTGCTAGTTCTCAGTCCCTTAAGTCTTTGCAAATGTGCATAATATCATTGCTAGATAGAAGCAGTTGATGTCAGTTTCCCTTTCTTAAATATGGGAGTCTGCTTCGACTAGGATTAAAGTTCCAGTTTGTGAACTTGTCTTGAAGATGTACCATACTTTAAAATCACCTGTGTATCTCAGGGACAGCAGCTAGAAGGATAAAATACAGGACATCAGTGGATCCAATTCCACATAAGCCTGTATTATAAGCATATGACCGCAGAAAAATTCACATAACACTAATTACCAAAAAGGGTTACTAGAATATTCATGTAAAACTCATTTCCAAAAATGACTATTGGTTAGACTAATAGAATCTGTGTGAGTGGAGATGTGAAAAGAGTCCACCATTGAAACCACTTGCAATCTCATTTCTAGAAAGCAGTAAATCTGTTTCAAAAGTAGAGCTACCTACAGTCCCTGCCAAGATCTCACATACTATACTAGTGAAATTAGGTTCAATTTCTATTACTTGAGAAAGGCCTAAGGACACATATCTATTCAAATTCCTCATCTACTTCTTTACTTTCATTTTCTCATCAGTGGCCAGTACCTTACTTAGAGAGAGTCCTTAATATTTATGGGATTTATAGGCTATGCCCAATCCCCTTAATCACTGGGAACATTTCCAGTAAATTCTGATCCTGGAGTCTAAAAGTAATGCTACTTCCTCATGATGGTATGTTCTTTTGGCACAGCTATAATCAACCAAAAGTGATCAAGTAAAAACTGTGTTTTCAAGATTAGGAGAGGATTTTCTTTTTCATTATCCTTACAAAAATATAGTCAGAGAACTAGCTGAAATTCACTAGACAAGTCATATTCTCTAAATGATTAGAACTTTCCCTCTGTGTGACATAAAAGGAATACAAATGCTTCTCGCTTTTGCAAGTAGGACTGCAGATCTGTGCATGTCATGTGTCTTCCCTAGAATCATATTGTATCTTTTAATTTGACCACATCTTTTTCAAATATGCCTGTTTGAGGATATCTGCAGAATCTCAGTGATCTGTATTGATAGTATCTTATTAAGAATTTCTTTAACGGTTGGAGAGATGGGTCAGCAGTTAAGAGCACTACCTGCTCTTCTAAAGGTCCTGAGTTCAAATCCTAGCAACCACATGTTGACTCACATCCATGTGATTGCTGGGATCTGATGCCCTCCTGGTGAACACACACACACACACACACACACACACACACACACACAATCTTAAAAAATAATTTCTTTAAATCTGAGACTTAATTTTTATTTACAGATTACCATCTTTAGCTCTCTTGCATTGCAAAGTCAGATCACTGGGGAGGCATGCCTGGCAGACTTGCTAGACAATCTCAATGAAAACTTGACCAGCCTCTGGGTATGCTAATGAAGACTGATAGCAACAGTATTTCCAGCTGCAGCCTCTAAGTTCAAAGATCCACAGCCAGTTCTTACAAACCTTAGTGGAACAACTACATCTGCAAAGACTTCACAAAGCAAACCAGATCTTCATTTCTAACCCTCAACAGAACTGTATCTAACCTAACTATGGAGGATGTGTTGGTTCCCACCATATTATTTCATAGTGCCAGGAATATAAAGGATACCACGATGTAATAAACCCTCAGTGATATGACCAGAAACACAGTGTGGAACTTTCAGACTGTGGGCTGTCATGTGATTCCTGGATTATGTAATTCAATACTCTATTTCATCGTATGAATTGATATGTTTTCATTAAAACAGCATTAGTGAGATATAACTTATATGTAAAGAACTGTATATATCCAATCTGTACTGCTTGATGAGCCAGGAGACATGTAAAACTTTCCAACCTTATCACTACCATAAAGGTAATATACTCAAAGCCAAATAATGTTTTCTTCTGTTGCTATTGTTATTCTTTAAAAATTATAATCCATTGCTTACTGAAGACTTATCACTGTAAAGCTGGGCTTGGGAGTTCATGCATATAGTTCCAATATTCAGAAGGCTGAAGTAGAAGGATTAAGAGTCTAGCCTGGACTACACATAATAAATTCCAGGCTAGCAAGGGCTATATAGGGATATGCTGTTTCAAGAAAAATGGCAATGTAGTAAATTATTTATTTTTAAAAAATCCTTATTCTACTACATATATCTTTCCTTTAAGAGGCCAACTAAAATCCTTTCATTTCAATTGCCTGAAATGAGAATTTCTAGATCTCATGTAAAAACAGGGTCCATTGCTATATTTCTAGTGCTTTGTGGTTTTCAATGGATTTAGTTAAGACATCCATATTACTGAATGCTAATTTTCCCTTTTAACATCAGACAAGATATTCATCAATTACTATGTGTAAGTTCCACACTGTGTTTCTGGTCATATCACTGAGGGTTTATAACATCGTGGTATCCTTTATATTCCTGGCACTATGAAAGGTGATATGGTGGGAACCAACACATCCTCCATAGAGCTACTAAAATCATTACTTTTGATTTCAGTTATTTTTTAATTAGCATGCAGTGCAATGGTTTCATATGCCTTTTTATACTACTTTGTTCAAATGCATCTGTGTCCCTGAAATCCTGTTCTTCAATCCCACTGTAACAATCTGCCTATTCTTTGTTTTTATTTAATATGTATTCTATTGCTTATCTCAGTGAAATCTTTTCTCTCTAACCTTTTTATTATCATGATTAATACAGACACACACACACACATACACTCACACATACCACATAAAAAAATGGAATAGGATTGAAGACCCAGAAATGAACCCACAGATTTATGGTCACTTAATCTTTGATAAAGGAGCCACAACCATCCAGTGAAAAAAAGATAGCCTTTTCAACAAATGGTGCTGGTTCAACTGGAGGTCAACCTGCAGAAGAATGTGAATCGACCCACTCTTATCTCCTTGTACTAAGATCAACTCCAAGTGGATCAAGGACCTCCACATAAAACCAGACACACTGAAACTATTAGAAAAGAAACTTGGGAAGATGCTGGAGGACATGGGCACAGGGGGAAAGTTCCTGAACAGAACACTACTAGCTTATGCTCCAAGATCAAGAATTGAAAAATGGGACCTCATAAAATTACAAAGTTTCTGTAAGGCAAAGGACACTGTCAGAAGGACAAAACGACAACCAACAAAGTGGGAAAAGATTTTCACCAACCCCACATCTCACAGAGGGCTAATATCCAATATATACAAAGAACTCAAGAAGTTAGACCCCAAAGAACTAAATAACCCTATCAAAAAAATGGGGTACAGAGCTAAACAAAGAATTTTCACCAGAAGAAATTCAGATGGCCGAGAAACACCTTAAGAGATGTTCAACCTCATTAGTCATCAGGGAAATGCAAATCAAAACAACCCTGAAATTCCACCTCACACCAGTCAGAATGGCTAAGATTAAAAACTCAAGAGACAACAAGTGCTGGTGAGGATGTGGAGAAAGAGGAACACTCCTCCACTGTTGGTGGGATTGCAAAATGTTAAAACCGCTCTGGAAATCAGTTTGGCGGTTCCTCAGAAAATTGGGCATGTCACTTCCAGAGGACCCTGGCATACCATTCCTGGGCATATACCCAGAGGATTCCCCTGCATACAAAAAAGACACATGCTCCACTATGTTTATAGCAGCCTTGTTTATAATAGCCAGAAATTGGAAGGAGCCTAGATATCCCTCAAAGGAGGAATGGATACAGAAAATGTGGTATATTTATACAATGGAATACTACTCAGCAATTAAAAATAATGAATTCATGCAATTTGTAGCTAAATGGTTAGATCTGGAAAATATCATCCTAAGTGACTTAACCCAATCACAAAAGAATACACATGAAATGCAATCACTGATAAGTGGATATTAATGAGCCCAGAAGCCCTAAATACTCAAGGCACAATTAGCAAGTCAAATGATTCCCAAGAAGAAGAAAGAGGACCCTGGGCCTGAAAAGATTGGATCCAGTTTTGTAGACCCAGAACAGAGAAATCATGGGGCAGGGGGGAATGATTGGGGAATGGTTGTGGGGGAGAGGAATTATGGGATGTATGTTGGGGGGGAACTGGGAAAGGGGAAAGCCTTTGGAATGTAAACATAGAATATAGAAAATAAAAATTAAAAAAAAAGAGTTGTATATATAAAGTTACATTTTTCTATCTTTCAAATTCCCCATTGATCAAACTGCTTTGCTTCAAAAACTGTACAACTTTACTAAATTTTTTGTTGAATTATAAACAAATGCTCAAACAATACAAATGTGGTAAATATAAAAAAAATTCAAACACACATAGAAATTGAAAATTGGATTTGCATGTGAAAGAAAATATCTTTTAGCTTTTGGGGGTTTAGTTTATTTCACTTACCATAATGATTTCCACTTCCATCCATTAATCATGATTTCACTTTTTTTTAATGAGTGAATTAAATTTCACTGTAGTATGAACCACTGATTTTTATTATTCATTTTTATTAATTGTTGTTGATTTACTATTGAACATATCCTTATTTTATTTTTTGATGAATATCTAGGCAATATCAGTATCTTGACTACTGAGAAGAGTGCAACAATTAACTATGCAAATATGGCCTGGAGAGATGGCTCTGCAGTTAAGAGCACTGAGGTCCTGAGTTCAATTCCCAGCAATCACATGGTGGTTCACAATCACTTAAAATGGGATCTAATGACTTCTTCTGGCACAAAGATAGAGAACACACACACACACACACACACATACACACACACACACATACACACACTTTTTTAAAGTGAAAATATACACAATCTTTTTTTAAAGTGGAAATGTATCTGTAATATAACACATATTCCTTTGGGATATAGCCAGACGTTATGTATCTGTGATATGTTTCAGTTTTAACCTCCGTCTTTTATTTTATTTTATTATAAAATTTTTAGGCTATAGTTGTGTTTTTATTTTCATTTAATTCTAAAATGGTTTAAGTTTTCACTGTTACAATTTTCAATCAGTAGCGAGGCTTGCTGTTTTCCTAATATGTTGTCAATTTTGGCTACAGTTTTGTTAGCTATTGAATGGAACTCTTTTTTTTCATGGTGTGGGTTTTTAAATTTTTATTTATTTATTTTTTATTTTGTTTTGTGTGGAGGCCTTTATGCTGGATTCCATAGTAGATATACCACTTTCCATTGCCACCAGCCGCATATGAGAATCCCTTTTTCTACACATCCTAGCCCCCACACTGGTTGTTGTTTCTATTTTATTGATTCAATTTGATTTTGTTTTTATAATTCCATATATATATATGATATCCCCTGATTATGCTTACCACATATCCTCTTGTCTCTGAAGTCTCTCGGTACCTTCTTCTCTCTATAGGCATCTTGATCCTTTTCATAACTTTTTATTTTGTTTTGAGAACCGATGAATTTAACCAGGACCATCTGAGACACCATAGGTATGGGATCTCCTAATGGCATCTGGGAGGCTGCCTGTAGTTGGCCATCTGAAAACAGTGACACCCTCTGCTTCAGTGTATTCAATAATTTAGCAATGGTATGGACCCATGGATTTACTTTTGACTGGAGTGAGATGGAATCTCAAAATTTATTGCAGTCTTTTTTTATTGGATATTTTCTTAATTTACATTTCAAATGATCACACACACACACACACACACACACACACACACACTCTCCCGGAAATCCCCTATCCCATTCCCCCTACCCCTGATTCTATGAGGGTGTTCCTCCACCCACCCACTCCCATCTCCCCACCCTCAATTCCTCTACTCTGGGGCATCTATCAAGCCTTAATAGGACCAGGGACCTCTCCTCTCATTCCTGCCTGACAAGGCCATCCTCTGCTACACATGCATCTGGAGCCATGTGTACTCCTTTGTTGATCCTGGGAACTCTAGGGGGTCTGGTTGGTTAATATTGTTCTTCCTGAGTTTACAAACCCCTTCAGCTCCTTCAGTCCTTTATCTAATTTCTCCATTGGTGATCCTGCGCTCAGCTTAATGGTTGGCTGTGAGCATCTGTCTCTGTATTTGTAAGGCTCTGGCAGGGCCTCTCAGGAGACAGCTATGTCAGGCTCCTTTCTTCAAGAATTTCTTGGCATCCACAATAGTGTCAGGGTTTGGTGACTGTATATGGGATGAATTCCCAGGTGGGACCGTCTCTGGATGGCCTTTCCTTTAGTCTGTTCTACACTTTATCTTCATATTTGCTCCTATGAGTATTTTGTTCCCCTTCTCAGAAGAACCGCAGCACTCGTGCTTGGTCTTCCTTCTTGAAGCTTCATGTGGTCTGTGAATTGTATCTTGGGTATTCGGAGCTTTTTAAAAATATTTTATTAGTTGTTTGAGAATCCCATGCAATGTATTTGAAAACATTCTTCCCACCTCCCCCAACTCCTCCTAAAATGATCTCTTATACCCTCCCCTTTCTACCAAACTTCCATTAAGTTTTCTTTGTCTTTTTGTTTCCTTGAGTCTACTTTGTGTTTCCCAAATGGCCTTGGGAGTGAGTCCTGCCCTAGAATGTAATGAACAGGTTGTCATGTCATTAAAGGAAATCTACTTTTCCTCTCCCAGCAGCTGGAAATTTCCTGTAGTTCCTCAGCTAGTGGTGGGATTTTATGCCTGGTTTTGCTCAGCCATGCTGGAGTTTTTATTTTACTTGCATTTGCACAGTCCTTGTGTATGCTGTCAGAATCGCTGTGAGTTTATATGTGGACCTGCCTTGTTATCCCAGGAAACACTGTTTCTGTATTGCTGCTATAATGCTTTAAAAAAAGGTTTAGCAGAGTCTCTTAAGTGAAAAAGCTTAGGTACCTAACAGTTCTACATTGCCAATTAATTAATTAATTTATTTATTTATTAACAAGCAAGCCAATGGAATTTTCCAACAGACATTGGATAACCAACGTGGGGGCTCATCCTCAGGGATCATTAAATGCTGAATAATTTTCCAATATATAAATGCAATGCATTTTTATCTTCTAACTATACACTTTATTCATTGCAAAGGATATTTAACAATTTGATGAATATTTATTGGTTATTCATGTTTCTTCTTTTGAGAGCAGTTTATTAAGTTCATTAGGCTATTTGCTGAGTAGAAGATTTCTCATATTGGTATTTACTTTTTGCAGTTCCCTTTGAATTAATCTATTCTCATAAGAAATAGAGTTCCAAGAGAATGTCATTATTCTCTTCTTCACATGACTTCTAAGTAAACCTAAAACTTTCTACTTATACCATAATTATCTGTATTACAGGTGTTATAGTAATGGCTATACTGCAAAGTTTAATTAAAAAACATAAAATATGTTAACAATTATCATGTATCCACACAGCCTGAGATTTAGAAAATACTGCAGAAAAATTTGTTAGATATGAAACCCGAAGATATGCTATCTTCATAAAAATAACAAGTTTGATTCATAAATTTTACTTCTTTACCTTATATTTTAAAAAAACACATAGTTTGGTTTAAGTATGAAAGGCCCCTCAGTAGTTTCCTTTTAGAATATTTGGTCCTTATTTTTGGTGCAATTTGGGAAAGTTATGAAACCTTTAATAGAAGGAGCCGTGCTTGCGAAAGTGTGTCCCTTAGTATTGGCTTTGGGAATGTTCAGCCTAGCTCAACTTCCTCTCATCGTTCAGTGTGCCAATAGAATGTGATCCAAGTCCTCCTGTTCTTCCTGCCTCTCAGAGCTCTATCGCTCTGGAATTCTAAGTCAGAATAAAGTCTTTTTCCAGAAATTGCTTTTTCATCAGAGTATTTTATCATATCAACAAAAAAGTGGGTATCACAGAAATCTCAGACAAAGAGGAATACATTTTTAACTTTATTTTCAGAAAGCATGGTTTTTGTTCCCCACTTCATGCGGAAAGAACTATTGAAGTATTCAGAACTTTTAATGGTGCATAAATTGCTAAATATTTAATCTTAGCATGGAACTAATTCCCAGTGTGGAAAAATGCCAACAGCAGGATTGAATAAATTTTTGGGAGACTAATACTATTTCCAGATATTACCAATTGATTAATGATATTATCGCAATACTTAAGATGGACATATAACTGTGTTTAGAACTGAGCTCCACTATTTATTCTTGTTCAATGTCATAATATGGGATAATCAGTATATTTACTGTCACAGTAACTTAGAAAATGTTTCCTTGTAGTATCTGACCTTTTAAAATGATGAGAAAAAATACACATGAATGTTACCGAGAAACTGAATTTTATAAAACTGTATTTTCAAGACAATACAATGTTTCATTTTATTTAATATAAGCCAGGAAAGCATATATAGCTGAAATACCGATACCTTCACAGGAAGCCACAATAGGAAGCAAAGAGAAACTGACTTTGGGGACCTATCCCCATGCTACACAGAACCTGCTCCTAACTCTCAGGGAACCTTGCAAAAAATGTAGAAAGATTGTAAAAGTTGGAAGCCCAAGAGATCTGATGAAAAGTTCTGGCTTCTATAAAGAACAGGGAAACTGCCTCCGTGAGAACTCAAAAATATGGTAGGCTAAACAAGATTTGAACAGTGCCAACACATACCTACAGGCCAATTTGGTTTAGAAAAATATCATTGGGCATCACCCCTATATGCAGAGCTACAGGAAATTAAAACTCCAGGAATGAACACCTAAATTGCTTATCTAGTACCAAGGTATAAGTCCTAAAAACATACACATATCAACAACATTAAATAGATTAAGTTGTATTTATATACTTATAAGCATATATATATTAGCAATAATTAAGGAAAAATTTTTAAATGGAATGTGAAGTTAAGGGAAGTATGATATTAGTATCAAAGGGATTTGGGGGAGGAGTGGGGATGAATACATCAAAATAAAATTATGCATATATAAGTTCTCACAGAATTAATGTAAATATTATATTTTTAACAAAATATGTAGGCTGGCAAGATATCTCATTGGATAGAAGTGCCTGAATGGAATCTTGATGATGTGCATTTGATCTAGCAATGGCACTCTTGGATTTGCACACACAAACGTATAATGCAGACACACACACAGAGGCTTTTAAAAAGATGAAATATGTGGATATGTGGCATTATTCTTCCATGACTAGACATATAAAATGTATTCTTGACTATTTGCCCATAACCATATCTTGATTAATTCATTGATCCTAGACTCCTTGCTTCATCTTTACCTGTACACCTGTTGTTTAATTTTAGTTTACTGGGATCCAATGTGCGTCGACTTGAATTACATCTTTGGCACAGAATGTCTCCTGCATAACTAGGTGATTTAATAGTCCATGTTAAACTGCTTCTGCTTCATCAGGATTGCATTAAAGAAACATTCCCTGATTGTCTGCAGCACTAAGGAATATGGATAAGGTGGTATTTTTAAAAGCCCCACAATGATATTGGGAAGATTAACATACCTCAGAGAAACACTAGAGACTTATTAAAAGGCAACAAATCAGTGGGTCTGTGATTGTGCGGTATAATCAATATGCATAACAATGAGGAGAGTGAAGATTTAAGGGGAATAAATGGATGTGTATTTAGACTGGATTCCATTTGGAGATAAGTCTGATCATGCCCTGGCGATTCCACATGAGTTGTTTGAGGTTATGAGGTTTTGGTTCTCCTGATACATACTCAGGTTACGAGGACATCCCTGCACAGGTTGACCTTGTTTGACAGTAAGTATTCTTAGCATTATTTCTGTCTTTGCGGTTAGAAGTAGACGGCATTTTGAGTTTTGGGTGAATGGTATGTCCATATTTCATATTTTTAAGTATTAAAATAGGTCAGGTAATAACGTCTGGAGTGTTCCAGGTGGAAATAGCCCATTGTTATTTGGCTTCCTTTAGCACTGAACTGGAAAAGGAAGATGAAACTGTATCCCTCACATTAAGCTCAAACTGTATAGAAAACTGGAAACTCCTTATTGTACGGATAGCAAATTTAAAATATATTAAACTGTAAGTAGCAAAAAGAGCTGAAAATAGACTAATATTCTGTCCTTTCTCTGCCTTTAAAAATAGAACGTCATGTGATTTCGACTCTAGTGTGGCCAATATTAGCATTCATGCTATAGTCCCAGGAGCCTATGCTGGAAGGGAGAGTTCTGTTAGAAGGATGTAGATATGTGGCTTCACTTAGGACTTAATTTCCTTAATTTTATGCCTCGTTAATGTTATAATTCTAGATTCATCAGGGTGTACATGCAACATAATGATCAAAATATAATAAAGTGATGTTTTTATAATTATCTCTACCTTTGTATAAATAAAACAACAAAATCACGAATGTTCTTTTACAGTTCTTCACTGTATGTGTAGAAATTTGCCTGACTTCTGAGGACGCAGTTTGGGCTTATTTTTCATTTGTGTTAAATGGATCTTTTGTGTAACACATTCATTAGCAATATATAAGGTGCTATTTTCATACTTGTCATTTCTGATTATAACTTAAAATGTAGCTTTGGTGATTGATAATGTACTATTGTTATTTTATTTTGAGTTATTTGATTTGTAATATGATTACCATCTTTCAAGTCCACTGTTCATTTGTAGTTTGTATTGCCCTGCCCATGGGTATACTGAGTTTTTTAAATCTAATTAATTTAATTAACTTCCTTATCTCAAGTTGCTTTTGGTCTTCGATTTTATTTTGTTTATTTTATTTAGAGGGATTTAATTTTATATAATCTAATTTGGAAGGTAGCACCTTATTTCCTGAAACACCTTATTTCCCTTAAAAACAATAAACATATCTCCTTCTACTAATGTATTACATTAGGTCAAATTTAAAAGAATTGTCCCACAAACACATAACTTCTTACATTTACATTTTAAATTTGACAATAGCCATGAAGTTGTAATCTTGATGCAGGCTAGAGTTACTGAGGAGCAGTCTAACTTCCTTCAAATGCTAGAGAGCTACAAATTAGTGAATGGATGAACAAGCTGGCAAATTTGATTACAAATGCGGAAGACCAAATCGCAAAACGCACTTGAAAAATGTAGTTGACAGTGCTTCAGGGTAGACTCCTCACTTTCTTCTAACACATTCTGTGAAGGTAGTTTAGCATGAGTGATAATGAGGTCTCACTCCAACTGCCAGCTAATGACTTCCTCCTGAGAAATAGAGAGAGACTATTGGACAGTCAAGGAGAATTACAGGGTTTGCCAGCTAGAGAGATGACACTTAACAGGTTTTACTTAATGGAGAAGCGGTTTCATCTTTTAGATCGTGATGCAATTTCATATCTCTCTGCTATTTTAAAAGCCTACAGTGACGGTTCGATGTCACTATAACTGTAAATGAAATATTAATGAATGAAACATACTGAGTTGTAATGACTAAATCTATCTATGATTTCACAGAAAATGAACTCAAAAGACAGCATTTGCAAGTGCAAAAGCTATAAGGTTATGTATTCAACACCTATTTGGTTTTCCTATTAAATAAAATTGCATCTCTATTTCTACCTTTAGGATGTAAAAGTACTTGGACAGTGTTTAATATATTAGCAGGAATTCATAAATAAAATAATTTAATATACAATTTTGGCCACATTAAACTTTTATTTACAGGATTCCAAAAGCTGAAGTTACAGAGAATTCTGTGAGACAGTGTCTCCTTCCAAACTTAGTTGTGAGAATGAAGGATATTGATAGGAGAAAATTATGACGGAGGTTCTAGAAAAACAGATTAACCAAGTATGGTGCTCTAAGTTTACATATGAGAATTTTGGTTGCATCTGTCCTGTACACTCCATCATACACATATATCTCTAAAATACATGTAATTGTTAATGAAGAGATGGGGTGGTAATAAAATAAATTACAAAGTGTATTCCCCTTTGCAAACACAACTGTCTCAGATCCTGTCTTCCTTGATAACATGGATTCTTCTAATGGACCCCCTGCACCCACTACTTCACCCCTCCTCCCCTTTTACTTCTACTTCAATTTGTTTAAGCACTGACTACTAGAAATTTGCCAAGAGTCAAGAGTTCAAAGCAATATGATTACCGGTGAATTCAAAAACCCTGCCCTTCACTTATAGGATATCACCATCCAAAGATTGACTGGTACACTTGCAGGAATGGTCTCCTCTCACAGGGAATCTGGAGAGGTCCTTGCTTTGACTCCTGAATGTGCCCATTGGATGATGGACAATGGTGGTTAGAGCCACGTTGTGCGAGCAGTTATAGTTTCTGCCACTGTTTCTACCTCTTCCTGTCAAGCCATCTTTTTTTTCCAGTTCAGAATGCATTTTTTATTAGATATATTCTTTATTTACATTTCAAATGTCTCCTTTCCCAGTCCCACCATCACACACCTGAAAATCCCCTAACCCTTCCCCCTTCCCCCTGCTCACCAACCCACCCACTCCCAATTCCCTGTCCTGGCATCCCTCTATATTGGGGCATTTAGCCTTCTTGGGATCAAGGGCCTTTCCTTCTTTTGATGCCCAACAAGGCCATCCCCTGCTGCTTATGCATCTGAAGCCATGGATCCCTCCATGTGTGCTCTTCGGTTGGTGGTTTAGTCTCTGGGAGCTGTGGGGGTACTGAGTTGTTCAAATTGTTGTTCCTCCTATGGGGCTGCTAACCCTTCAGTTCCTTGGGTCCTTTCTCTAGCTTCTCCACTGGGGATCCTGTGCTCAGTTCAATGGTTGGCTGAGAGTGTTCTCCTCTGTACTTGTCATGCATTGGCAGAGCCTCCCAGGTGACAGCTATATTAAGCATTCAAACAAAAGAATTCATGGGAAAGAATTTCAGAAATGGAAGAGAATGGTTTCAAATCAATGAGAATAAATTCAATCATCAAACTTCAAAGCAAACCTTGAACATAAAAATACATCCCATAGAGGGCTAATATCCAATATATACAAAGAACTCAAGAACTTAGACTCCAGAGAACTAAACAACCCTATTAAAAATGGGATACAGAGCTAAACAAAGAATTCTCAACTGAGGAATATGGAATAGCTGAAAAGCACCTAAAGAAAAGTTCAATATCCTTAATCACCAGGGAAATGCAAATCAAAACAATCCTGAGATTTCACCTCACACCAGTCAGAATGGCTAAGGTCAAAAACAGGTGACAGCAGATGCTGGAGAGGATGTGGAGAAAGATGAACACTCCTCCATTGCTGGTGGGATTGCAAGTTGGTACAAGCACTCTGGAAATCAGTCTGGAGGTTCCTCAGAAAATTGGACATATTACTACCTGAGGATCCCGCTATATCACTTCTAGCCATATACCCAGAAGATGCTCAAACATGTAATAAAAACACATGATCCACTATGTTCATACCTGTCTTATTTATAATAGGCAGAAGCTAGAAAGAACCCAGATGTCCCTCAACAGAGGAATGGATACAGAAAATGTGGTACATTTACACAATGGAGTACTACTCAGCTATTAAAAACAACGAGTTCATGAAATTCAGAACTATCCATCCAGATAAATGGATGGAACTAGAAAATATCATGCTGAGTGAAGTAACCCAATCATAAAAGAATACAGATGGTATGCATTCACTGATAAGTAGATATTAGCCCAAAAGCTTGGAATACCCAAGATACAATTCACAGACCACATGAAACTCAAGAAGATGGAAGACCAAAGTGTGAATACTGTCTTAGTCAGCGTTTCTATTCCTGCACAAATATCATGACCAAGAAGCAAGTTGGGGAGGAAAGGATTTATTCAACTTACACTTTCCACATTGCTGTTCATCACCAAAGGAAGTCAGGACTGGTACTCAAGCAGGTCAGGAAGCAGGAGCTGATGCAGAGATCGTGCAGGGATGTTTTTTACTGGCTTGCTTTCCCTGGCTTGCTCAGCCTGCTCTTCTATAGAACCCAAGACTACCAGCCCAGGGATGGCACCACCCACAAGGGGCCCTCTCCCCTTGATCACTAATTGAGAAAATTCCCCACAGCTGGATCTCATGGAGGCATTTCCTCAACTGAAGCTCCCTTTTTTGTGATAACTCCAGTCTGTGTTAAGTTGAGACAAAACCAGCCAGTACAGACACTTCGGTCCTACTTAGAAGGGGGATCAAAATACCTTTGGGAGGAGATACAGAGACAAAATGTGGAGCTGAGACTGAAGGAAAGGCCATCTAGAGACTGCCCCACCTGGGGATCTATCCCACATACATTTACCAAACCCAGGCACTATTGTGGATGCCAACAAGTGCTTGCTGTCAGGAGTCTGATATAGCTGTCTCCTGAGAGGCTCTGCCAGTGCCTGACAAATACAGAAGTGGATGCTTACAGACAACCAATGCACTATACTATTAACCAACAATATTATCCCCCAGAGCTCCCAAGGACTAAATCACCAACCAAAGGGTACACATGGAGGGACCCATGGCTCCAGCCACATATGTAGCAGAGGATGACCTTGTTAGACATTAATGAGAGGAGAGGGCCTTGGTCCTGTGAAGGCTCAAGGCCCCAGTATAGGGGAATGTCAGGATATGGAAGCAGGAGTGAGTAGGATGGTGAGCAGGGGGAGGGAGTATGGGATGGGGGATTTTTGGAGGGGAAATGAGGAAAGGGGAAACATTTGAAACATAAATAAAGAAAATATCTTATAAAAATATATTCCCTGTGTAGAATGTTGTGACTTGGTATGCTTACTTTAGCACAAGGAGTGTCAATCAGATAAAACTGCAAAGTTTTATTCCTGGATTACCATTTTGCTGTTTTGAATGTTTTATTCCTATGTACAGTGTGTTTGTATTACTCTGTCGCCTTTCAATCCCTTTATCCCTTCCCCTATCTTCCCCAACCCTACTCCTTCCCAACCTCATATGTGCTTCTGCTTTTGTTTACTTTCTCCCAAGAAATAAGTTCATCTTTGCCAGGACTTGTGAGACCATCTATTGGAGTATGGGTCGCCTCCCTCTCAGGCACATAGAGCCTAAAGAAACCCGACTCTCCTCCAAGCAGCAATCAATAACTCTTTAGCTATGGATGGAATCTTGAGGCCACCTCTGCCCTCCTGAGCTGGGTTTGTTCTGGCTTGATGCCATGCAGGAACTCTGCATGCTGTCAAAACCTTTCTCAATTCATATGTGCAATATTTTAGCTGCATCCCGAAATTATTTTTTTATTGTGGTTATCCACCTCCTCTGGCTTCTACAATCTTGGTTATCCTTTGTTCTGTGATTACATCTTGTTGAGCCATTGGCCAAAGAAGTACCATGTACCACAGTCTATTGCCGAAGCTATTGGCTGTTCTTAACAACTTGATGGAAAGTCTCTATTACTGAAGATAATACTCTTATGTCATCTAACAAGGAGAAGTTGAGCTCTTACATGACTAGAGGCTTCATTCTTACTGACTAGCGTTCATGATGCAGAAGGTACTCTGCAAATTACCCTAAGAGCAAAGAAATCATCAATAATTCCCAGGTACAAACTATGCAACCTTAAACAAAGATCTACTTGCAAGACTTACTGGTGCAATACTGTCAAAAATGTTATGCGACTATGGGACGATCTAACCATTATTATTATTATTATTATTATTATTATTATTATTACTATATTTAAGGGCCACTCAATGAAGTGGAACCCATACCTAAGCCTACTCAAAGAACCAAGAATCTGAGAATGAATTGGTCATGTAACTGTGGGAAAAGCTATTATTATTATTCTGCTAAAGAACATAGCAATAAAATGATTCCTAATGACATATTGTTAGAGCAGAACCTCCCCCCACCCTCATCATAAAAGCTTCTTCCTGCAGTAGATAGGGATATTAATGTGCAGACCTACAACTGAACAATATTCAGAAACTGAGAGACTTCAGAACCCTCAGCCCTAAATGCGATATCTTTTTCATGTTAAGACTTGGGGGTCTATACAGGAAAGGAAAGACACAAAATGTCAGTGCCAGATGTGATGGGTGACTCCAAAGAAACAGTGTGTTCCAGTCCCAACAGAACTGATGTACAAATGAACTCACAGGAGCTTTGACAGCATGTACAAGACATGCAGGGTCCCAACCAGATGGGGTCCCAGCACTAAGGTGAGAAATGGAAATAGCAGTCTACCACTACCCAAGAAATTACTGCACTTGATGACTAGTGGGGAAGGGAAAAAATCAGTGTTCTCTAATGAAATGGATTTGTCCAACAGCACTCCAGGACACGCCACACCACCCAGGAGTAGCTGTCCAACACAAAACATACTCTATGTTGTTCATCTGTTTGATTGATTTTGTGGGCTTTCTGTTACAGTTTGTTTTGCTTTAACAATTTCCTGCCTTTATTGATTCTTCATTTGTTTTGATTTTCATTTTTGTGTCCCATCCTCCCGTGGAGAAAGAGAAAAAAAAGAGAGGTTCAGGAAGGAGAAATACAAGATTTAAATATATTGTATAAAAACATTTAAAAAGAAAAGTAATTGTTAATCTTTAGATCTTATATCTTGCTTTTAAGTTATGTCTATTTTGATGATCCCTTACCCCAGATTATATACTGAAATTTTTCAAAACAGAGAATTGGTCTTACAGGCAATACCAACCAAATCCACTATATAATCATAATTCAAATTACAACTGAGTTTTATAAACTGATCTTAGTAATATAGCATTTAAGGGATGAAGCACAACAACTTGCTGTGCTTTTTATATTCCAGGAAAGAAAAAACAGGACAAAATTGGGCATTTACACCTATTCTAGTATTTTACTAGTGAGACTACTCTAAGAATATTTTCACATATAGGAAAATTCAGGTCACCCGAAATGGTAGAACAACTTAAACCAAAATAGTATAGAAATCAACTCAAATTATTTTGAAAATGCAATTACTATTAAAATGATTTAACAAGAATTTTAGGAAAGTCAATGTGCATGTTCAGCTGTTTCTTTTTAATCAGCAGTCATACATGTGTATGTTTGTTCATGTAACTAATTCATGCACCCCAGTTTACATGTGTGTAGAATACTGGCAAATGTAGGCCTTTGTGGATATCATACACCAATATTTACACAGCATCAGTAATTCTGAGCTGTTCAGATTGAGTATCTCTACATTTCACCAACATTTGACTATGTTCTGTGATGTATACAATTGAAAGATAAAAGCCTAAGTGGACTTTAAAGAAAAATAGTTGTTAAGCCTGAGATGATATTTTGCAACTGTCTGTGCAAATATCATGCCTCAGTTTATTTAACTACATTGAAATATTTAGGCATTGTCAATAACACTCCAACACTCAACTATCCCTTGAAATATCTCTGCTTCTCTCGGGAAAGAATGTCCCTGACATGAGGAGATGACCCCTACATGTGTTCATCAAACTAAGAATAATTAAGCTTGTGGGACAGACAATTGGCCCATCTACCATGCTAGCACCAAGTAATTGTTGCCTCCAACTCTTATTTCCTTATGGATTTTCACTTTGTGTTTACACATAAAATTCCCATTTTCCTCCTCCATTTCTCTTTTCCTTATTTGTGCTTCACACTCACATAAGATGTTCGGATGTAGCGCAGTTACCATGTTTTTCTATTAGTATTTTATTTATTTACATTCCAAAAGTTGACCCCCATTCCAGCTCCCCCTCTCTGAGTTTTTGTTCCCTCATGGTTGAGAGGACGCTCCCCACCTGCCCACACACCCCCATCTCACCTACACCAGCATCCCTCTTCCCTGGGGAAAGTATCCCAGTTTCACAGGACTTAGCAAATCCTCTCACACTGAGGCCAGCCAGACAAGGCAGTCCTCTGCTACACATGTGTCCAGGACCACAGACCAGCCAGTGTATGTTACCAGTTTTCAGTGTGTCATTAGTGTTACTTTAGGGGCTTCAAATGTCAGAGTCTAGATGGTGTTTATTAAAATACATCCATTACTAAGAGTAAATAAAGACAGTAAAGGCAGTGTTTTCCTAACAGTTCCAGTGTCTGGTTTGATAATCACATAACCATGGACTTCTCAGAGGCAAACAAATAAACCCGAGACCAGAGATCATATGGGACTATCAACACCACTAAACTACTAAGTCTGCAACCTATGCAGGGACCTGCCTAGAAGATATACATGCACATCACTATGACAATTGTTTTAGTAAAGATAAACCACTTCTTGACTGTATTTAAGATCCACTAATTGAAAAATAACCTGTATTTGGCACTGTTCAGTGGCTGAGAATCCAAGACTACATAAGTCGAGATACAAGGACAAAATGGAGTGGCCTTCACAGACAACACCTGGCCTCCATCTTATTGCCCACCTTTCTATACCTCTTCACTATGAATTAATTTCAGTTCATCTTAAGATACATATGCTAACTTTATATATAAAATGGGGCGATTCAATATTTCAATCTGTGTGTACTTGAGTAGTGTTAAATATTTCCCATTTTCAGCTCTAATCATATGTTTTTTGGTGACAACACTTCAAATCTTCTTCTGCAGTCCGTGGAAGTGCACAGTCTTTGCTGTTATGTTTTTCTGCTACTATGCAATAGCACGTCAAAACTCCTTGCTCCTACACGGTTATAACTAAGTCACCATTACTGAACCTTTCCCGTTCCTTCTCCTCACTATTAGCCAAGGGTTTAGGCATCAAGGAGCTCAGTTGGGTCAGTGTTTGAGATCCCACCTATAAGTGAGACCATACCTCATCCCAGCCCCGCATCCTGCCTGGCTTATATCTTTTAATAACATCAAGTTCCAACCGTGTTGTCACATGATGCCCTCCCCTTAAATATGTCTTAATGGTGCTCAGCTATGGACCCTAACACATTATACTTATCTGTTCCTCTAAGGTTGGGCTCAGTTGGTTTTCACTCCTGGCTTCTATGAGCAGTGTGGTAATGTGCATGAGAGCAAGGAGTGCTCTTTGAGATGGTTATGTCATTCTCAGGGGCAAATAAAGAATAATAAGATTTTTAGGTCATGCTGCACTTTGATTTCTGAGACTTTGAGGAGCCTCCGTGCTGTTATCCATCATGGATACAGTCATTCCCATCCCCATTCTTAGGGTGAAAGGTCCTCCCTTCCTCCTAATCCTACCTGTCTTTGCTCCTCTAATTGTGTTGCTGCTGGCCAGTTTTACTGACATAACATGATCTGCATTTCTTCAGTGGTCGCTGACACTGAGGATGTATTCATTTACCTGTTGACCATTTGTGTATCTATTTAGGAGGGTTAGGTTTAATGCCCATTTTAATGGATTACTAATACTAATCTGCTTTCCGTGTTTGGAATTGCTTATCCATTCTAAAGAGCAGCATCCTGTTAAATATATGTATTGCAAACATTCTTTTCCATACTCTGGGCTGTTTGTGAATGATGATAGTTCCCTTTGCTGAGCAAATGCTTGTTTGGTTTGATGTAAGCTCAGTTGTCTGTTTTAGCTGTGGTTTTCTGAGTCCTGACTTTGGTTTTCAATCCTGAATGAACCTAAAGTTCCAGCAGGCAGCCAAGAATGACGGCATTAGGCAATAGCTATATTGTTTTGAGAGGCTCCTGGAACCCACAATCCCTTAACAGCTGAAAGGGACTGCAGAGAAAAGTATCATCCATCCCCATATAACTTTATATTATATGTTTTAAGAAATTTTGTAAAAATCAAAATTTCCCTGTATCTTTAAACCATTTATAGATTATTTAGCAACTAGTAAAAGATGTGATCTAATCTCATTTACCTAATATGCGTACATTTTTTCAAATGCTATTTATTTAGAAAAGTATACTGTCTCCAGTATACTTTCCACTGTTCCTGGCACTGTGGTGGATAGCAGTTACCTTCAAATACATTTATTTCTTTGTGTTCTGTTGGTCTGTTTTGGAAGCCTGGAGAGTAATATTCTGATAAACATCCATTTGTAATATATTATGAAGTCTATTACTATAATGCTTATTTGTTCCTTTTGTCAAGATGATATTATCTATTCAGGTTTTACTGTTATTTTATGGAAATTTAAACAGAGGTTTTCCTAATTTGCTGAAATTTTCCAGTGTAACAGAAGAACAAAATGTTTAAAGACATAGCTTCTTTCCTCCTATGAGAATTAAAGTCCTTTAGAAAAATAAAAAAGAACATATATATTGATTTTTATATATCACATATGACTTTATATACCATATTATGATTTAAATATATATTTAAGATTCTATATATATTCACCAATCACAAATTATTTACCTTGCATTTGTTTCATAACTGTATCTGTCAACTGTCTTTTTTCTCATTGGCTTTTAGGTACATTTAAACACTAACATTAAAAAAGAAATAGCTCAATATGGCCACTTTGTTTTATTGAGGTTTTATCCTGTTTTTAGCCAGTGTTGTATCTTTTTCTAGAATGGTACCTCCATCATTTCAATGACTCTTTTTATATTATTTTCTATGTATTGATAGGGACACATCTGCTGCTGCAGGACAATAGATAAAAAGAGCTCTAAAGTCAGTGTTCTCTCTCTCTCTCTCTCTCTCTCTCTCTCTCTCCCTCTATCTCTCCATGAGAATGGAATCTGTAATCACATTATCTTTCTTCAGAATCTTCATAATGTTTTGCTTTCCTCTTTAATCGCTCAGCTATGCACCTCTATGCTATCTGGGCACTATGCCCACATTTGAGTTACTAGACAAGGGATAAGGAAAGACATGATGAATTTGTTCTGTTACCGTTATCAAGTACATCAACATGGACATTATCCCATGTAGTTGCAATGAGAGAATTGTAGTTTGAATGAGAACAAGCCCCATGAGATCATATGTTTGAGTTCTTGGTGTCCAGTTGATGGGAGGGAAGGGTCAGTGAATGGGACCTTTTGGGAGGAGGTACATCACTGGCTTTTAGATTTCAAAAGATTTCTGTAGTTCCCAGTATTTTCTTCCTCTGTCTTCTATTCGTGAATAAAGGAACAAGCTTGTAGCTGCTCCTGCCGCCATCCCTATGTTCAGCCATCATAGACTCTAGCCTTCTGAAACTATAAACCTAAAGTAAACACTTTCCACAAAAGTTGCCTTGTCTATGGTGTCTTATTTCCAGAAGAAAAAAATAACGGAGACCCTTGGAAGCAAGACCCTTGGCTCTTCCTTTGGTTGATACATAAGCAATGCTTCGAAGTTTGGATTTCCAGAACAGAACCCAGAAGCGGAGGGATGTGAAGCAAGTCTTTATTCTTGCCCTTCTGCAAAGTGAAGCTGCTAAGGTCAATGATCATGGCTGTCAATCTCTATTTAACACGATCTTTCTCCTGCTCCTACAGCATTTCTAGGTAATAATTGCACATTCATTCTCTTCTTGCAATGTTCTATTCGCTTGACTTCATGCCCCAGGAGTCACATTATTTGCTCTGATTTCTCTGTAAGATCTTTGAAAATTCATTTTCTTCTACAAGCAAAGTCCTAGAGTTCATCATATGTAACACCAGACTTGGCTTTATCTTTACGTACTGTTCTGTGTCCATTAACAATTGTTCTGTCATTGACTCCAAACACCACGTGTAAGAAGTTTTCCCAAAATATTTTCTCCTCTTTTCTTCCCAAATTTATACTACCAGCTGACTATTTTAAAGGGCTCCTTATTGCATTCATGACACTCATATGTTTCTGTTTTGAGTAATGCTGTGCCTGACATATATATTTTTGAACCAGTAGAGTAGCATTGGAGTTATGTAAAAGAAAAGGAAAGACACTGATTTCAGTGTTTGATTATGAGTTTAAAGTACTGAAAATCTAGGTGAATTCTTCATTTGCTAAAAGTTATTCAGAAAGGTGATTCTACATACACCTCATAGTGATCACTAAAAACATAGTATGGGTTACTATGGTATGTTAATCATACTTGTGACAGAGGGGGTATTAACAAAGGAAAGACATATAAAACTTAACAGCTAACTATGTCATACCACCATTATAGGCTATACTATGTGCTTTTCCCATATTTCCTAAAGACCCTTTATTTTTTGATCACCCAGATCATGCTACTTTAGCATGTTCTAGTGTCCCAAACATGAAACTCACCCATATGTGTTACAGAGTACTCTGTGAGAGAATAAAATTGATTTGATAGTCACATTCATAAAGCAAATTAAAAATAAGAGAAAGAAAATAATAATTCAAGACAAGAGATAATAGCTGATATGTTTGAGGTGCATTTGAGGAGGATAATGAACAACATGGAGACAATTTAATGGCCCAGTGGTTGTTAACTTGTGGGCTGGGGATCATAAGATGATCAGCATAAGAATGACAGCCAAAGAAAATTAAGAGCCTTTTCATTTATTTTTAATTTATTATTATTATTATTATTATTATTATTATTTAAATATTTTGTAAAAGATAGGCAGCTGTTGGGACTGAGTATCTACTTTAATGGTGACAGTCATAACTTGTTCTTCTGACTAGTATGGAGTTGGATTTGAACATGAAAGTGAATGGTTTTTTTTTTTAATGCAATTAGGCTATGTTATTTGGACAATAAACTACCCATGGGGAAAAAAAGACAAGAAAGAAAAGAAGGAAGGAAGGAAGGAAGAAAGGAAGAAAGGAAGGAAGGAAGAATGGAGGGACAGAGGGAGGAATGAAGGAAGGAAGGGAGAGAGAGAGAAAGAAAGAAAGAAAGAAAGAAAGAAAGAGAGAGAGAGAGAGAAAGAAAGAAAGAAAGAAAGAGAGAGAGAGAGAGAGAAAGAAAGGAAAAAAGAAGGAAGGGAGGAAGTAAAGAGGGAAAGAAGAAAAGAAAGAGGAAAGAATGGACAAAGCCTTTCTGAGATTCTTCTTTGGGGAGTTCTGACCTGGCTGCACTACCTCACTAAAGCTGCATAGTCCACTCTCAGTAAATGGTCATTGATGGAAAACTCCGAGTACAGACCTTGATGACCTTACACATTTCTCCAGAACATTACCTTCAGAATATTAACTGTCTTCCTCCTTGTGTATTAGGAAAAGGATTTCTTCTCTGTAGTGTGACATTGTTCTTAGTATGTGGTCAGTTGTTTAAAGAAATCTATCTATCTATCTATCTATCTATCTATCTATCTATCTATTTATCTATCTATCTATCTATCTGTAAAGTGAATAAGTAAAAATAAAATTAAATAAATAGATAAATACATAAATAATTTAAAATTCTTATGATTCACCTGATATTATTTAATGAATGTCCAGGATAAAAACCAGATTACTGATATATGTAGTTTCCTCACCTGAATGTCCTTGATACTCTCACCCACTTTCTACTTCTTCCCATATTTAGATATGTAATTGTTCTTAAGTACCACATTATTTTGACAGTTCTGTAGACATATGAGACCATTCAAAACAAATGCAAAAGCTCATGGAGGCCTTATCAAGGAGCATCACTTTTAGATGAGACGAAGCCTGTGGTTGGTCATCCTAATTCCCAAGCAGGACTCTCGCCTATCAGAACTCCAGCATCTAGGAACATGGTTTGCTCACATAGTAGCTTCTCCAGCAGTTTCTCCATTACCTGAAACATAGGAGACAGGCAACACTAAGACCTTGGTTTTTGTCTGAAATCAAGGAAAGGAATGTGTATTGAGGCCATATTTCTACTAAATCAAGAGCACAAAATACCTCATACACCTTCCTATATCTTTCATTATATAACTGGACCGTCGTTTAAAGCTCAGTAAGTTATTGTAAGAACTTTTAAAGGTTATTAAGTTAAAATTTCTGTTATTAGCATTTACAGAATGAAATTTATGTTCTGGTTTTGGGCTGTAGTTTGACTTGTTTCTGAAAAATAGAAATGGAAAAGTAAAAGAAACCAACACATTCCTCTTTTAACCATATGAAGCTTAGGAGAGTGCTTTATTCTTCAACAGAGGGCCACACAGTTTATCATGGTTCTGATAGTGACTATGTCTGCCTTTAGGGAAGTCCAAATCAGGAGAGAGTATTAGTCGGCTTCATCATGATTCTGCAGCCAATGAATCACCGTGCAGCACAGAGCCATGCCGGAATAAACCAGCCTGGACAAAGTATGAAAAATTATAACTTCTGATCACGGCAAGATTCATGGCCATATAAGACTTTAACTGTTTTCCATTCCCTGGCTTTTAAAGCAATTATACTGTAGGCTACAGGGTACATTGTTAGATGCATTTTTCTATCTTCAAATCTTTTCTCTATTAATGTCATTTTCAGCATGCAGTCTCATAAAGTTTATGAGATGTAGTATGAAACACAAAAATTCTAGAAGCACCTTTAAAGTATAGGTGTAGAGATAAAACAGGAAAGAGCATCTTAATTTAAAAGTCATTGTGAAAGAAATTAACTTTAGGTAATTATATATATATATATATATATATATATATATATATATATGTGTGTGTGTGTGTGTGTGTGTGTGTGTGTGTGTGTATTCCTCTAAAGAGAAGTAATAAATATATTTCAGTGTATATTCCTAATTTTCTTATTTATAACTGTAATATAAAGACAAAATGAATAATAGATATTAATAGAATACCTAGTTGAGTGTTCATCTATATTGTTTCCATTCCTTGGTTACTGTGAATATATTGAAATGAATATAGCAGTTTCGGTAAATCCTTGATATAGTGTTTTAATTTGCTTTGGATACAGGCTTAGTTTAGTTATGTGATATTTTTAATGTATTATTAGTTTTATTGAATTTGTAGTTAATATAAAAATAATGGGATTCATCATGACATCTTTACAGGATATCATTGGAGTTTCTTAAAGTCATACCTGTCATCCATGCTCCCATACTCAAATTATTCCTTGACTTCTGCACAAATAGCTCCCTTCCTATTTCAAGTCATACACACACGCACACACACACACACACACACACACACACACATGCACGCACACACATGCACAAAATAAACCTGGATATAACATATAAGAGAAAAAAACTTACTGTTTATCTTTCTAAAACTGGATAATTTTTCTTACTACAAATGGCATAGTTTCTTTTTTTTATTTTTTTTTCATTTTCTATATTCTTTGTTTACATTCCAAAGGCTTTCCCCTTTCCAGTCCCCCCCTCACCATATGTCCCATAAGTCCTCTTCCCCTGCCCATTCCCCAATCACCCCCCTCCCCAACATTTCTCTCCTACAAAACTGGATTTAGTCTTTTCCAGACCAGGGATCTCTGATTCCTTTTTCTTGGGAATCTTTTGCTTAGCTAATTGTGCCTTGAGTATTCAGAGCTTCTGGACTCATTAATATCCACTTATCAGTGATTGCAATTCATGTGTATTCTTTTGTGATTGGGTTGACTCACTTAGGATGATATTTTCCTAACCATTTGCCTACAAATTGCATGAATTCATTATTTTTAATTGCTGAGTAGTATTCCATTGTATAAATATACAACATTTTCTGCATCCATTCTCCGTTGAGGGACATCTGGGTTCTTTCCAGATTCTGGCTATTATAAATAATGCTGCTATGAACATAGTGGAGCATGTTCATAGCATGCAGGGGAATCCCAGGAGTGGTATGACAGGGTCCTCTGGAAGTGTCATGACCAATTTTCTGAGGAACCGCCAGACTGATTTCCAGAGCGGTTGTACCATCTTGCAATCCCACCAACAACGGAGGAGTGTTCCTCTTTTTCCACATCCTCGCCAGCACCTGTTGTCCCTTGAGATTTAATCTTAGCCATTCTGACTGGTGTGAGGTGGAATCTCAGGGATTTTTTGATTTGCATGTCCCTGATGACTAATGATGTTGAACATATCTTAAGGTGCTTCTCAGCCATCTGAATTTCTTCTGGTGAAAATTCTTTATTTAGTTGTGTACTCCACTTTTTAATAGGGTTATTTGGTTCTTTGGGGTCTAACTTCTTGAGTTCTTTGTATATACTGGATATTAGCCCTCTGTCACACGTGAGGTTGGTGAAGATCTTTTCCTCATTTGTTGGTTGCCGTTTTGTCCTTCTGACAGTGTCTTTTGCCTTACTTTGTAATTTTATGAGGTCCCATTTGTCAATTCTTGATCTTAGAGCATAAGCTCTTGGTGTTCTCTTCAGGAACTTTCCCCCTGTGCCAATGTCCTCCAGTGTCTTCCCCAGTTTCTTTTCTAATAGTTTCAGTGTGTCTGGTTTTATGTGGAGGTCCTTGATCCACTTGGAGTTGATCTTAGTGCAAAGAGATAAGAGTGGATCAATTCGCATTCTTCTGCATGTTGATGCACTGTTGAACCAGCACCATTTGTTGAAAAGGCTATCTTTATTCCACCGGATGGTTGTGGCTCCTTTATCAAAGATCAAGTGACCATAAGTCTGTGGGTTCATTTCTGGGTCTTCAATTCTATTCCATTGATCTACTTGTCTGTTGCTGTATCAATACCATGCAGTTTTTAACACAATTGCTCTGTAGTACTGCTTGAGGTCAGGGATATTGATTCCCCCAGAAGTCCTTTTATTGTTGAGAATAGTTTTAGCTATCTTGGGTTTTTTGTTACTCCAAATGAATTTGAGAATTGCTCTTTCTAGTTCTAGTTGATTTGGGATTTTGATGGGGATTGCATTGAATCTGTAGATTGCTTTTGGCAAGATGGCCATTTTTACTATATTGATCCTGACAATCCAAGAGCATGAAATAATTTTCCATCTTCTGAGGACTTCTTTGATTTCTTTCTTCAAGGACTCGAAGTTCCTGTCATAAAGATCTTTCACTTTTTTGGTTAGAATCACGCCAAGATACTTCATATTGTTTGTGGCTATTGTGAAGGGTGTTATTTCCCTAACTTCTTTCTCAGTCTGCTTGTCCTTTGAGTACAGGAAGGCTACTGATTTTCTTGAGTTGATTTTATAACCAGCCACTTTGCTGAAGTTGTTTATCAGCTGTAGGTGTTCTCTGGAGGAGTTTTTTGGGTCACTAATATATACTGTCATATCATATGCAAATAATGGTAGTTTGATTTCTTCCTTTCCAATTTGTATCCCTTTGACCTCCTTATGTTGTCTAATTGTTCTCCCTAGAATTTCAAGTACTATATTGAAAAGATATGGAGAGAGAGGGCAGCGTTGTCTAGTCCCTGATTTTAGTGGGAATGCTTCAAGTTTCTCTCCATTTATTTTGATGTTGGCTACTGATTTTCTGTATATTGCTTTTACTATGTTTAGGTATGGGCCTTGAATTCCTGTTCTTTCCAGGACTTTTATCATGAAAGGATGCTGAATTTTGTCAAATGCTTTTTCCACGTCTAATGAGATGACCATGTGGTTTTTTTCTTTTAGTTTTTTTATGTAGTGGATTACATTGATGGATTGACATATATTGAACCATCCCTGCATCCCTGGGATGAAGCCTACTTGATCATGGTGAATGATCATTTTGATGTGCTCTTGGATTCGTTTGGCAAGAATTTTATTTAGTATTTTTGCATCAATATTCATAAGGGAAATTGGCCTGTAGTTCTCTTTCTTTGTTGGATCTTTGTGTGGTTTTGGTATCAGCAAAATTGTGGCTTCATTGTATGAGTTGGGCAGTGTTCCTTCTGTTTCTATTTTGTGGAATAGTTTGAAGAATATTTGTGTTAAGGCTTCTTTGAAGGCCTAATAGAATTCTGCACTAAAACCATCTGGTCCCATACTTTTTTTGGTTGGGAGGCTTTCTATAACCCTTTCTATTTCTCTAGGGGTTATGGGACTGTTTAGCTGATCTAATTGATCCTGATTTAATTTTGGTATTTGGTATCTGTCTAGGAAATTGTCCATTTCCTACAGATTCTCCAGTTGTTTTGAGTATAGACTTTTGTAGTAGGATCTGATGATCTTTTGAATTTCCTGTCTCTGTTGTTATAGCCCCCTCTTCATTGCTAATTTTGTTAATTTGAATACTGTCTCTGTGCCCTTTGGTTAGTCTGGCTAAGGGTTTATCTATCTTGTTGATTTTCTCAAAGCACCAACTCCTGGTTTTGTTGATTCTTTGTATGGTTCTCTTTGTTTCTATTTCAGGGATTTAAGCCCTTTCTTTGATGATTTCCTGTCTTCTACTCCTGCTGGGTGAATTAGCTTCTTTTTTGTTCCAGGGTTTTCAGGTGTGCCCTTAAGCTGCTAGTGTATGCTCTCTCCTGTTTCTTTTTGGAGGCACTCAGGGCTATGAGTTTTTCTCTTAGCACTGCTTTCATTGTGTCCCAAAGATTAGGGTAGGCTGTACCTTCATTTTCATTGAATTCTAAAAAGTCTTTGATTTCTTTCTTTATTTCTTCCTTGACCAAGGTGTCATTGAGTAGAGTATGGTTCAGTTTCCATGTGTATGTGAGCTTTCTGTTGTTTTTCTTGCTGTTGAACACCACTTTTACTCCATAGTGATCTGATATGAGGCAAGGGATTAGTTCTATCTTCTTGTATTTGTTGACATCTGTCTTGTGACCAATTATATGATCGATTTTGGAGAATGTACTGTGTGGTGCTGAGAAAAAGGTATATTCTTTTGCTTTAGGATGAAATGTTCTATATACATACACACACACACACACACACACACACACACACACACACATATATATATATATATATATATATATATATATTTATATATATAATGTTAAATCCAATTGGTCCAAAGCTTCAATTAGTTTCACTGTGTCCCTGTTTAGTTTCTGGTTTCCTGATCAGTACATTGAGGAGAGTGGAGTGTTGAATTCACCCAATTATTTTCTTAGGTACAATGTGTGCTTTAAGCTTTAGTAAGGTTTCTTTCACGAATGAGGGTGCCCTTGCAGTTGGAATATAGATGTTCAGTATTAAGAGTTCTTCTTGGTGGATTTTCCGTTTGACCAGCAAGAAGTGACCTTCTATGTTTCTTTTGATGACTTTAGGTTGAAAGTCAATTTTATCCAATATTAGAGTGGCTATTCTGGCTTGTTTCCTGAGACCATTTGCTTGTAAAATTGTCTTCCAGCCTTTTAGTCTAATGTGGTGTTTGTCTTTGACACTGAGATGTGTTTCCTGTATGCAGCAAATTGTAGGGTCCTGTTTCCATATCCAGTCTGTTAGTCTATGTCTTTTTATTGGGGAATTGAGTCCATTGATGTTAAGAGATATTAAGGAATAGTAACATTTACTTCCTAAAATTTTTGAAAATATTTTTTATATTTGAGTGATTATCTTCTTTTGTGTTTGATGAGAAGAGGTTTCTATCTTGCTTCTTCTGGGGTATAGTTTCCCTCCTTGTGTTGGTGTTTTTCCCCTGTTATCCTTTATAGGGTTGGGTTTGTGGAAAGATATCATGCAAATTTGGTTTTGTCATGAAATACCTTGCTTTCCCCATCTATGGTGATTGAGAGTTTTTGCTGGATATAGTAGTTTTGGCTGAAATTTGTGTTCTCTTAGAGTCTGCATGATATCTGCCCAGGATCTTCTAACTCTCATGGTCTCTGCTGAGAAGTCTGGTGTAATTCTGATAGGTCTTCCTTTATATGTTACTTAGCCTTTTTCTCTTACCCCCTTTAATATTCTTTCTTTGTTTAGTACATTTGGGGTTTTGATTATTATGTGTTGGGGAGTCTTCTGGGTATATGCCCAGGAGGGTTATGGCTGGGTCCTCTGGAAGTATCATGTCCAGTTTTCTGAGGAACCACCAGACTGATTTCCAGAGTGGTTGTACCAACTTGCAGTCCCACCAGCAGTGGAGGAGTATTCCTCTTTCTCTACAGCCTCCCCAACACCTGATGTCTCCTGAGCTTTTAATCTTAGCCATTCTGACTGGTGATTTATCCATGTGTTCTGCTATCAGCATCCTGACCAGCGATATTGATTTTCTTGTGTGTTGGGGTATCTGGGGCTTACTGCTGTCGGGGAACTGGGTTCAGATACTGCCATATTGCCTTGATTTCTGCTAGTAACATTCCTATGTTTGCCTTTTGCCATTTGTTTATTTCTGGACTTAGTTGGTCTTGTTATTACTGGCTGGTGTTTAAAGCTCCTGAGAGCCTGGCGTTTGGTGCTGCTGTCTCAGAGGGCATCTGTGCTCCTGAGGTGGAAACTGGAAGGTTTCCACCACTGGGCTCCAAATTACCTCCTCAGCTCTGCTGGGCTGGATTCAAGTCTCCTCCCTGTTTGCCTCTGGGTGCTTAACTGGCCTCCTGTGGTCTCCTCCTGGTTTGCCTGGTTAGTCTACCAGCTCCAAGTGGTGGCGGATCTCAGGGCTCTGTCTGACCTTGGGAATCCCTGCAGGACTGGGGCTTCCCTGGCTGGATTGCTGAAGCCTAAACAGTTGGCAGGGCTCTGTCTGGTTGAGCTGTTCTCCCCAGGATAGTGTCAGACCTCAGAGCTCTGTCTAGCTGCAGGGCTCTCTGTGGATCGAGAGCTCCCCCGGTTTGGCTGCAGGATCCAAGATGGTGTGTAACTTGGTTCGTGGGTCTCAGTCTATCTACAGGACCTCCTGCAGGTCAGATGCTCCCCCGCCTGCCCAGGCAGCTATAATGCTGCCCAGCTCCCTGGTGCAGAAGGCACCCAGGCAGGCTATACCCTGGGAAATCCTTCACTCTGGTGCCCATTGTACCTTGCTCGGTTACCAGCTCCAAGATGGTGGCCAGTCTCAGGGCTCTGTCTAACCGCAGGGAATCCCTGCAGGCCCAGGGCTTCCTGCCTGGACTGCTGAAGCCTAGGCAGTGGCTCTCTCAGTCAGCAGGGCTCCGTCTGGTTGAGCTGTTCTCGCCAGGATAGTGTTGGACCACAGAGCTCTGTCTAACCACAGGCTCTCTGTGGATTGGGAGCTCCCCTGGTTAGGCTGCAGGATCCAAGATGGTCGGCATAGTTTCTTCATCATGACTAAATCAATTATAATTTAATATAAATGGCAAGTAGCTGTAGGAAAATCTTCAGTATTTATGAAAACATAGAAATATAGATGATAACTACATTGTGTTTTCATCTTATTCTGTCATAATGATTATCAGCAAGGAAATACAAAATAACTTCTGATAAATAGACTTGTGAGAAAGTGTACCCTCATAGCCTGCAATAGATATGTAGATTGGTATAGCCACTATTAAATTAAATATGGAGGTTCTTCAAAAAAACATAAAACTGAGATGCATCATACATACATACCTATCTCTATCTCTATCTCTATCTCTATTTCTATCTATATCTATATCTACATCACTATATATCCAAATAACCCTACAATAAGGATAATCCTCACCACCCTTGTTCACTGTGACACTATTTTTGAAGAGGAACAATATTGTTTTGATCAACAACACATTTCAGTATAACTTTTGCTTTTACTGCTTAATGTTTATTATTATGAGGCAGTGTCTGTGAACTCACTATCTTCCTTCCCTAGCCTCCAGAGCACTGACGCTACAAGAATTCACTATTATATATACATTATATATATATATATACACATATATATTATGTATATCTTACATCTTTGATTAAAATTGGAGATCTTTAGTAAATCAGTGAAATTTATGGAGAATATCCATAAATTGCTTAATCATTTATAGAATCCTCAATAAATACTACTACAACAAATGATTTTATTCATAAAGTAAACTATAGTAAAGTAACTATTACCATTAAATCATTAGTGGCTCTATGCATAAAGAAAACTATCTATGCCCATATTTGAGTACATTTCCCAGGTAATATTTTTATACAGTGGTGTCTGCTTTGTGTTTATGTTTATAAAGTGGCCAAAAAATTGATGAAAGTTAAATTTTTTGTGCTGATGAGCCAAACAACAATATGTCTCTGTGTTATAAATGATAGCAATATTCTAGTCTACAACATGAAAGCTTTAAAAACAAGAAATAAAGCATATCTCAAACATGATTTAGCAATAGTCAAAGTTAATTGCAGGCTATGAGTATTTAAGTCTTCTGAAATGAAAAAGCAGAAAACAACTTTTTTCCCCAGGAGAAAGCTTAAATTTAGTAAGGTCATCAATTTTGAGTGAAAAATTGTGTCATTGCATTACCCTTTGTTCTCTAATGTTTGGTTAATTTTCCTTCTCTTGCTCATGCTTTCTTTCATTTCTTTCATGCTACCTCGTTTCTTTCTTGCCATTTCCTTTCATCTTTGTAGCGCTTTATAGCCATTATAATATTATAGTATTATGCATGCTCTCACAAGACACCAAAAACTGTTAAGTATTCCATACTGAGTTAGTAAAAGTATGGAAAAAGGAGACACCAAGAGCATGTAAGCAAGGATTCTAACCTCAATCCTATGTTCTCTGAAAGAAAATAGTAGAAAGCTTTTGTAGGAATATACTCTATGCTGCAAAAAGACTGTCTTGTGCATTCCATCTATCTGACAGGCATCTTCAGATGTTCCTTTTAGAAGTCTGAAAGTAGCTATTTTCACCCACCCAACTCAAAATTTTCCTTTCAACAATTCCAGAAATGTTCCTATCTAAAGAAAAGACAGTGGCAAAAATGGAACAGAGACTGAAGGAAAGGCCATCCAGAGACTTCCCCACCTAGGATTCCATCCCATCTGCAGACACCAAACCCCCACACTATTAGTGATGACAAGAAGCACTTGATGACAGGACCCTGGTATGGCTGTTCCCGGAGAGGCTCTGCCAGCACCTGATTAATACAGATGCAGATACTCACAGAAAACCATTGTACTGAGCCTTGTGACCCCAATAGAGGAGCAAGGGGAAGGACTGAAGGAGTTGAAGGGGGTTGCAAACCCATAAGAAGAATAAGGTCAACTAACCTGACCATCCAGAGACTATATATGGAGGGTTCCATGACTCTAGATACATATGTAACAGAGGGTAGTCTTATCTGACATCACTGGGAGGGGATGCCCCTAGTTCTGTGGAGGTTAGATGCCCCTGTGTAGGGGGATGCTAGAGTAGTGAGGTGGGAGAGGAAGAGAGGGTAGAGGAGAACCTTCATAAAGGCAAAGGAGACAGGGAGAGGAGAGATGGGCTAGAGGGGGTTGTAGAGTAGTAACTTGGAAGGGGGATATCATTTGAAATGTAAACAAATAAAATTATTAATAAAAAAAGAAGGTAGCTACTTTCATCTAAACAACAATGACCCCAAAAACAAAACAAACAAAAAATCATACATGCTCTAAGCATTAAAATAGGGTTGCTCACTTTCATACTACACAAGTAGACCTTCATTTTGCTGCATTAAATTGCTCTGACTTTCAGAAGGAGAAATATATATATATATATATATATATATATATAGAGAGAGAGAGAGAGAGAGAGAGAGAGAGAAAACAAAGCTACATCCTATCAAACTTACCAAACAGGGTCCATGCAATTATTTCCTCTAATAAGTGGGAAATGGAATGCAAGAGAAAAAGAAATAAGCAGTAAGCAAGCAAGTGTCTCTAATATCTGACAAAATACACTTCAAAAATAAAATGTCGGGGATGGTGAGAAGGCTGCTTGGTTAAGAGCACTGACTGTTTTCCCACAGGTCCTACATTCAGTTCCCAGCAACCACACAGTGTTTCACAATGATCTATAATGGGATCTAGCTGAGGTCCTCTTCTGGCATGCAAGTATATGTGCAGATAGAGGACTTGTACTTAAAACAAATAATTTTTAAAAACTAAGACAAATAATAATCCAACATCATAATTTCAGGATTTCAGGTGACTTAATGCTCATTAATAGATCTCATCAACATCTCAACAACAACAACAACTATATATATATAGTTTTATATATATATATATATACATATACACCTACACCTGCACCTATGCCTACCTTTATCTATATCATCTAATCTATATCCACATCATCTATTTCTTTCTCTCTCTATCTCCAATATATATATATATATATATATATATATATATATATATATATATATGAGATCTCAGTTAAATGACAGTATAGATCAAATGAGCCTAACCTTCAACTATAAATAAATAAAATATCAAATAAAAAAGAAATAAACATGGTTAAGAAATACTAAAAAAAATAAAAAAGAGTATTTCATCCAATTGGGGTTTTCTTGATTGGTTTGTTTTGTGTTTCTGTTTGCCAATCATTGAACTTTTATAAATAAATTAAAAAATAGAGCACATAGCAAACCTTAACAAATGGAGGAAAATTGTAATGATTTCTGGCATTCTAACTGACCACAAAGGGATATGTTAAAAAGTAATCCTGCATATAGCTTTGTGAAACTTTGCAAGCTAGTCAATATGAAGAGTCCTTGCAGGTAAGTGTGATTTATCTGTTTCCTGTAACCAAAGTATTCAGTGTCTTGCATGATATGGTTTTACCCTCTAGTCCTGCATATAACTAATAGTAATAGTAAATAGTCTGTATGTTCTAAGCACTTCAAGGGAACCCATCATAGACTTGTAACCAACTCCAAGTACTTGGATTTTCACTTAACAGCCTATGGCATCTTTGGTTAATTTCTCCACCTTTACAGCGTATGCTTTTCAATTTATTTAACTGCTTTTTAACACACACCCCTTCTTTGAAGTGAATCTCTGTGTATTTAGGCAAGTGGAAGTATCATTGGACAAATTTGTTCCCAGCCTTATCTGAGAACTCAATATTTGTGAGATGAGTGTCTCTTTTACTGCCAATTCCCTGGGAATATCCATATATCACTTTGGAAGAATAAGACCTTACTTGCTGGTAAGTTGCTTGAAATATTACTCATTTCTCAGTTGCATGAAACTGCTTGCAATAAGATTTTGGGAGCTCATACTTTTAGTCCCCTACAACGGAAAGAGGGGGGAAGGAGAGGAAGAGGAAGAGGAAGAGGAAGAGGGAGAGGGAGAGGGAGAGGATGAGGGAGAGGGAGAGGGAGAGGGAGAGGGAGAGGGAGAGGGAGAGGGAGAGGGAGAGGGAGAGGGAGAGGGAGAGGGAGAGGGAGAGGGAGAGGGAGAGGGAGAGGGAGAGGGAGAGGGAGAGGGAGAGGGAGAGGGAGAGGGAGAGACTAGTAGATCTCTGATAGAATGAGGGCAGCCTGCTCTACATAGTGAGCCCTAGGCAAACCTGAGATATGAATCTTCGTAATGGACTTGCTAATCTTATAAAGAACAGAGTTAGTGTTTTTTCAATAACACCAACCTGTTGTGACATAATCAAGTGGAGTCATCATATGTTTGGACAGCATGGGAACATAAGGATATTTCAAAAGTTTGACAGCAGTGGTAGTTATTTCCTACCCTATGTTCACTACTCTGAGGTCAGACCTTATGATGAAAGCAATAAGCAGGACCCATGGGAACTTGAGGGTATAAGCAATCTATTTTAGTTAAAAAAAAAAAAAAAACTTGCTTCTTAATTATTCAGAAATGACTCACTGGGCTATGAGCTGACACAAAGAAAATTACTAGGAGCTCTGACTCCTGTCGAAAATAGTATATATTTTTATCCATATCTCTTTTTTTCACAGTGGTTGATAAGGTACCTACCGGTTCCCTGTTTCCATGGAGGGAACCCTCAACTGTCAGTAAGGAAATCACAGTCAAGTCCTGTTAGTTTATGCGATCCAGAGCATTATTAACTCAGTTCACTTTTTCTCTTTTTGTCTCTCCAGCAACATGGTATTTATGTTTATTTGTAGGCCTATGGACACTTTTTCTTGTGCCCTTATACTTATATATTAGCACCCAAAGGACTGGACAGCAGCCTTTCCAATATGCTGCCCCGGCTAGTTATTGATTCAATTCCTGAAGGATTCTCAGTTCCTGGAAAGAACACTGGCTTCTGCACAGCCTGCATGGAGGTACTAACAGGGCATTTGTAGAGTCTAATATTACACCACTATCATGAAGAGGTTTGCCCAAAAGGACTTCAATGTGACCCTTATCTGGAGAAGTCACTTTGATTGTTACTGAAGTGGAGGCAAAGCTGTGCTCAACATGTTGCAGTGTTTTATGGACAGCTAGCAATTTTTGTCCTAAGAACTTGGCAGTGAATATCTAGCCTCTTTATTATTGTGACTAAACCTCTATCAGAACAAGGACAATTGCTCCGCTGTTTTGTATCAGATCTTCCCACTGTCGTCCCCTAAGCTTCTTGTTAACTATCAATAAAAAGGGAACTGCACTATTGTAACATGCTGCTGCTGGTCTTCTTGTTTTACAGAAATCTTAGATTGTTCAAGTGTTTTAATCAAGATGTACAGGGGACAGAAGCCTTGGATAAAATGGGATATGATATATGTAGTAAATTATAAGACTTCAACACAAGCATGCACGCGAGCATAAATACACACACACACACACACACACACACACACACACACACCCCTGTAGATGTTCTACATTCACATCCAGAAGCTGTTGTAGAATTTTCTCATTGACCTCTTCAGGGATCCCAGCTCTTCCTTACAGAATACCTACAAGAGTTTTACAATTGCACCATATTTGAACTTGTCTTGTATGGTCTTTCCTTATATCACTCATCTGGGGGAGCTTATTCACTGTTCAATTCTGTTTTAAACCTGGAAGACCATGAGAGTTTGGAGTCATATAAAGAAATCTTTGCACAAGGACTGCACAGAGTCTCTGAAGGACCACCACTGCTCACTGCAAATGCCAGTTGATCTTGGGATTAAGCAGTCAAGAGAATACTAGACCAAAAAGAAAATAGGACTAGGCCCAAACCATCATCAAAAGATGCCTTCACTGATCCTATGTCCCCAAACAGTGACATTTTGGTCGGGGCATGGATAGGAGGCACTATTCTATGTAACTCTCTGTAATCTCATAATCACTCTCCATAAGTTTTCTAGTTTCTTCTTCTGTGCCAATGCTTTGGGGCTGCTGCACCCTTCCTGACACCTGACAAACAGGTTTACTGATAAACTGTGTGAAACTCTCTTCTAAAGGCTAGCAAGTCAGAGAACTAGAGCCATAAGATCATAGAGATGTACAACTGATACATCACAGGGCACTCTGTTGCTCTACTGTGACATACCACATCATGGTCATCCAGTACATTTGCAAATTAATTGTATTGAAAATGTCCTGGGCTAGATGGTGGTGTCCAATCCTGAGTGAGAATGTGCTGGACCCACTATGGAAGTGAGAGGAGGTAGTAGACAATGGCTAGGGCATGATTCATCTTCTCTACCTTCCACGTTCTTCTGCCTCATCTACCTATTGACACCCTTTGCTCCTGATTCCATTAGGAGTGGTAGGTAATGCATTAAGTTATCTAGCTCCATGGTCCACTACAGTCCAAGTGCTTGCCACATGACTGGGTACCAATATATTCCCAGTGCATCACAGAACCTCTCTTGCAAATAACCTTGGCCATGCTAACTCCCTAGAGGAGGCTATTTGCACCCCCGGGAGATCTTTCCATCATATTGGGTATGCATGGTAAGCCTCTCTAAGTGTCTAATTCTCACTCTTTCAAAGTATTTGGTAAGCTGCTGTTCATGTTCTAAATCCAAACACTCAATTTGGCTCCGTGTCAGTCTTCCTCTATTAGCTCTATTTTGACCCAAATCTTCCCACATTCACTTGCTCTTTGTGACTTACATATGCTCGATTGTCTACTTTTCCCATTCTCATTTCCTTTAGAGCACTTTATAACTTTATAAATTCATTTTTATATCAGCTTAAATCATTCAAATAAGCTGAAGCCTCTCCTATTTTATAAAGAACATGTCTCATCACAGGTCTCACTAAAGTCACAAGCTCATCATAGCATCTCTGAGATCCTTGCTGAATTAATTTCTGTTTTAAGTCTCCTATGATCATAGCCCTATTATGTGTCCAGTGAAATGAAGATCACTGCATCTCTCCTACAGTGTTCTTCAAAAATGCCTGACTCTTTGCTATTGTCTGCCAGTCCCTGAAATTTTGAAAATCAAGTACTCCTGGTGATTTTATGGACCATGCATTAGAGATTGGTTTCTTCTGGATTAGAATCATTCAGCCTTTGTCTAAGAGAAAGGCAAATGTGATATCATTGAAGGTATATCATTTTCTCTAACAGAACACACTAAAAGTTATAGTTATTTTTGCCCTGTTACAGCCTCTCTCCATCACATGTGATGCTCCAAGTTCCAGAGGAATTCTGCAATAGCTGCTTCTCATTTTGCCTATAAACATGTTTCATGTACAAAATTAGTGTATCATCAGGGAAAGAGGAGAACAGGCTTGAAGGAGAATTTCAAGGAGAAGGATAAAACAATCTCTAGCTTTTCAAAGGACTTACAGGAAAGCAACGAACTTCCAAATCTGGGAATTCCCTACCTGCTGCCCAGTAGAACTCTGTAGCCTATTTCTCTTCTGCAAATTGTCAAACATCTTTCCGTGCTGTGCAGGCTATCTATGCAATTCTCAGCAGGTCATCCTTGAATAAAATTATCTTCCCTACCAACCTGTCTCCAATGTTGTTTCGATAGAGGCAGAAATAGGAACCATAGGCCTGAATAACACTGCTGATATAGCCAAGGGTAGGGACATTCCAATCCTGTAAGAATAGTTTATCTCTCATGGCAGGGCAAAACTTAGCACCCTCCATCTATGATGAATCTGTGATCAGACACCTGGAGTAAAAGGAGAATTTGAAAAGAGTCACCTTAAGTCAGTTTTTGTTCCACAAAAACAGAAAAGACCAGATTTGTCTTGATGCAACTTGAAAGAAAAAACCCTGTTTCCTATCTCATGTATATGCACAAAGAGTCACACACACAATTAAAATAATCCTGTAAATATGAAAGCTGTACAAAGTTAGGTAGTAACTCAAATGTAATAATAGAGTTTCATCTAATTCTTGCCTTTGAAGATTCTCTCCTCCCTTCACTTAATAGAATCATAAGAGAAGATCAAGGAAAAGCAAGCAAGCAAACAAATTCTCCAGAAGAGAATTATGGGCTCTTGCAGCCTATTTCTCTAATATACTTTCTTTCCATTTTAAATAGAATATTTTGCTGCTAGCTGTTACTGGGTAGGGCTTTCTTTTATTCTAATTCTTTGGTAACGTTTGCAAGAAGCAGGAATCGTGACAGACTGTGGAGGCTCCACAGAAAGACTTTCATGATGCTTCATTTGACACAACCTGACACAACCCACAGGCTTTGCATTGGAACACAGACTTGCAGCAGGGCAGGTGAAGAGACAAAGGACAGAAAGGATGGGTCATGTGGGGCACGAACACTCTGATGGAGTGGTACCTAGTACCATGAGTACCACCACAAGAACCCAGAACGACAGAGTGTTTATTATGTACAGGAGGAAGAAGTAGCTAGTCTCTGAAGGAGGTTCCTGTAGGCCTCAGGCTGTAGTCATCCAGGAGAGCTGCAGCTGCTAGTTTTTCTACACACTGAATAGTCACCTGCTTGATCACATGTGTGGACCACACCGGCTTTGCTCACTTTAAGCATGGCCCATATGGAGACTGGTTAGCCAATTTTCTGTGTGTCTGAGGCCTGTTTTTGTTTTTGTTTTTTTTTTTTGGTCCTTGTCATAGTTATGTTGATGGCAACAATGTATTTCACAAATGTGGGTCACTCATTCATGACTTTCATTCTTACATACAACTATCTACATTTCTGTACCATAGCTTCATAAGCATGCTGTCAGAGGCTCTTTCTCTTCTTGTTTAAAAGTTTCCCCCATTTCAAGCAGTGCTCCCTGAATTCCAGTTTGTTTATTCAATCATTTGCAGTGAGATATTCTTATACCCCCTATGTGTATGCTGGACTACAGATGATCACTTTGGTGTATTAACACTCACAAAAGGACTCACATGGTATGCACTCACTGATAAGTAGATATTAGTCCAGAAGCTCAGAATACTCAAGACACAATTCACATATCAAATGATGCTCAAGAAGAAGGAAGGAGAGGCCCCTGGTCCTGAAAAGGCTCCATGCAGCAGTGTAGGGAAATACCAGGACAGGGAAGCAGGAGAGGGTTGATTGGGAAACAGGGGGAGGGGAGATGGGTTATGGGACTTTTGGGGAAGGGGCAGCCAGGAAAGGGGAAATCATTTGAAATGAAAATAAAGAATATATCTAATAAAAAAAACTCAGGTAAGGGAGTCTTTCTATCATTCTTTTCTCCTCTTCACTGTGCAACTCTTTCAGTACTGTATTAGTTCCTTTTCTCATTGCTGTGATAAAATGCATAGAGAAAAACAGCTAAAGGAAAGAAGGGTTGTTTCTGTATTACAGGTTCAGTGTGCTGTCCATATTGACAGGAAAGCATGATGGAAGGAGTCTGGGGCACCTGCTCACACAGCATCAGTACCCAGAAAGCACTGAGAGATGAACAGTGATGCTCAGTTCTCTGTTTGCTCTTCAGTCCAGGAACACAGACGTTACATAGTAAGCTTCAGTCCGTGAATCAGTCACATAGTATACGGTTGCCCACATAGGCAGTGGATCTCTTCACCTCAGGGAAGCCAAGCTTGAAGCTCTCCTACTGATATTCTCGGGGCTTTGAGTCTGACTAGGGGATTCTAGATCCCACCAAGTTTACATCCATCATTGAACTTTACAAGTCTGTCACTAGTCAATTTGGTGCCCAAATATTTCTTTTATACCACAACTTTCCACCTTTTGTCTCCACAAGCTTGTGACAACCCCATAACTGAAAATATATTTAGCCTAAACTCCAGAAACTCCATAGCTCTTAGCCATTCCAACACTGTCCAAAAACCTCAAGTGTCTTTTGAGATTCATGATCTCTTAATTGCTAGGCCTCCATAAAATCAAAATATCAGGTACATACTTTCAATATAGGACGATCCAGTATAAATATTCCCATTCCAAAAGAGAAGACTAATGTATAGCAGGAAATTTTTGAACCAACGCAAGACCCATATCTTGCAGAGCAGACACTTCATTCTGAAGTGCCGTGTAAGGCAACAAGGCCTTAGTATGGAAACATCTGGGCAACAAAGGGTTTGAGGTGGACCGTCCTGCAGCTCTGTTGAATTCAGTATATATAATCCCTCATTTGGGAAAATGCTTTCTTTGAGGGATGCCCCATGGCTCCGGCATCTTCAGTACCCTAGGATGTTCACTTCAATTCAAGTTTTAATTTCATGCCTCCACGACGTATCCTGTGAGACCATTACAAGGAATCTGACCTTGAGATCCATTGCATGGCCTCAGAATTATTCTGAGAACTTGGCACAGGCGTCCACGAACTCATTGTTTCTGTACCTATCACATGTATGAAACTGGTACCCTGTAAGTGATGCTGCCACATTATCCTGGCAGTTATAGATGTAGCCTGGACTCTTCTTTTGTCTCCCAGTAGTGACCCAGGGAAACACTTCACTGAATATTTGTTTTCAAGCAGAGAACCCCTTCCCTTCAGCAGGAATATTCAACCCCAGTTCTCTTTTTTCACATGAATTTGCATTTTCACAAGTTAAATTCATTGGTGGGTGGGGTTATGCCCTCATGCCATCTGTTTTCTGCCTCAGTGATGATCAGGACACTCCATTTTAATCAGTTTCCTCAGCATCTACCTTAACTGACACCTTAAACTTGTTCAGATTCCTTTTGGATTCAAATATGATCATTTATAGAGTTCAGCTCTTTCTCTCCTGTTTCGAAGTTTTCAATCAAACACATTAGCTCAAGGTTTTCCATTTGGCATCAATCAATTTCTCACAACTTAAGCATAAGGAATCCAGGATATTTGTTAGAATATGACTCAAATAACCTGTAGCCTATTATCTTACAAAGTCTTTACTTCCCTTGATTTTCCATGAGATGGGCCATGTCCATTTCTCTTCCTTCTTTTTCTCAGCATTCTAAGTGTCTAAATCCCTACTGCTATGACTCATTAATCTTGTATTGTAAAATTCTCTGGCTTTCAAAGCCCAAAGTTTTACAGTTATCTATGTTGCTTTAGTAAATTGATTCCAATGGCTTAAGGATGATATGTTCTAGTTTAAAACATAAATGGTCCCAGTTCATGGTACTAAAGGTCTGTATCAGTAATTTTTTGTTGGTGAATTTATATTCCTGACAAAATTAAGAAAGTGTTTATTTTAGCTCCCCCTATGATGGCACATCATAACACATAAGTGTGTGTGGCCAATTTAGCATGCCATTCTGCATCTGTAATCAGAAATGAATTATGGTCCTCAGCTTGCTTTCTCTTTCAAGGGTTATCCGTTGGAGATAACACCTAGGTTAGAGACCATACCTGGTATAGACCTGGGCATGATTCTTTATATCCCAAGGTGGTTTTGGTCATAGTGTTTTATCAACAGTAATACTACCAGTTACTATGGCAGAAACTGGTTCTAGGATTATGGGGTATGGATGAATAGACTCGATAGGGTATTTTTTGGAGGACTATAGAAGAACTTTAGGACATTGGGCTTGGAATAGCCTTTGTGCATTCGAACCTTGGTGAGCTATTCTGTAAGCATGTGGAAGATGGACATACTGAGGGATGCAACAAGTGAAGGTTTGGCTTGTGAAGCTCTAATGGGATGTTCGAGAGTTTCTTAAAGCCTCTGTCAGGGCCACGGCATATGTTGGATTAATAATTTGTGGTTCTAGTTTACTAGGGCTGAAGAGTCAGCCTTGATTAACAAAAGACCAGCACCTTTGAAGTGAAGCCATGGCATCACTGGATCCATCGATGCTATTTACCTGGAGCTGAGAAATGAATAGTGAAGCAGAAGCAGCCAGCATCACTGGGGAGAAATCTTCTGAGAAGGGATTCCATACACTGAATCTGTGTTTCAGAGGCAGCCAGGGGAATGTGGCTCACACTGGATGCCAAATGTGCTGCTGTAAGAGACAGCCATGTGGTACTAGTTTTGAAGAAGTGAAGGAATTTTGGAGAGCAGCTGAGGCTTGACATTCTGTGGTCAGTCTGGGATCCCTGAAGAGAACCTGGGAAAGGCTACTGGTGAAAGTCCAGTTCAGTTGCAGCAAGAGACACCAACATTTTGGAGATGCTAGAACCATAGAATGTTCACCAAGATCGGGGACCATTGAGTGGAACCAGCCACAATGTCAAAGACAAGCGTGCTGCAGGGTGTGAAGACAGAGAACTGACCTGAACCCTGTGGAAGATCCCAGAAAGTTGTGAATAGATAGCAGGCAATGGGAGTTGAATTGTTTTACAGCTAGAGTTTGTTTGTGCTTTAATTTGATTGTGATTGTGCTTTGTTTTTTCCCCTTGAAGTAAAAAAAAAAAAAAAAAAAAAAAAAAACAACCCCAAAAACAAAACAAAACAAAACAAAACAAAAAAAAACATTCAACTTATTTTTGATTCTATAGACAGTTGAGAGATATTAGATTCTGAAAAACTTTGGGTTTTAAAGAAGAATGTAAAACAGGGTCCTCCAGTAATATTAGTGTCAGTTTTCTGAGGAAGTGCCAAACCGATTTCCAGAGTGGGTGTACCAGCTTGTAATACCAACAGCAGTGGAGGAGTGTTCTCCACATCCTTGCCAGCACCTGCTGTCTCCTGAGGTTTTTTTTTTTTTTTTTTTTTTTTTGCGTTTTTATTTTTTTTATTGTTTTATTTTTTTTATTTTCTATATTCTATGTTTACATTCCAAAGGCTTTCCCCTTTCCCAGTTCCCACCCACCATAGTTCCCATAGTTCCTCTCCCCCCCCCATCTGTTCCCCAATAATTCCCCCTCCCCCCTCGGTTTCTTTACTAAACTGGATGCAATCTTTACAGGCCCAGGGTCCTCTCCTTTCTTCTTTTTTTAAAATTTTACTTGTTTTTATTTATTGAAAAGGGAAGTAAAGGGAAGTAAAAACACTTTATGATAAAATTAAGATTTACATGGAAAATGTATCAGATAAACACATTAAAATTGACAATTTTCATGAAAAATTAAGGAGTAAAATGGTAGACATGTAAATCATTGCTAAATTAATTGAAATATGGGATAGAAACATTTTATGATAGAATTGAAGATTTACGTGGAAAATATTTCTGATAAAATTATAGAAAAATGTAGAAAACTTGTTAGGATTGAAGATTATTATGGAAAATTTTATATAGATATCATAATGGTAGGCATAAAAGTATTCCTAAGGTGATTAAAAGTGGAATTATAAACATTTTCTGATAAACTTGAAGATTTACATGGAAAATATTTCTGATAAAATTGTAGAAATATATAGAAAAACATGTTAAAATTAAAGATTATCATAGAAATTATATAGATAAAATGATAGGCATAAAGATAATTCTAAGTTGATTGAAGGTGGAATTATAAATATTTTCAGATAACATTGAATATTTATATGGAAAATATTTCTAGTAAAATTCAAGAAATAGACAAACACGTTAAAATTGACTATTTCATGGGAAATTTTACATAAAGAATGATTGATGAAAAACTCTAAATTAATTGAAGGTGCAATTAGAAACATTTGTGATAAAATCAAAGATTTACTTTGAAAATATTTCTGATAAAATAGAGGAATTATGTTGAAAGACATTAAAATTGAAGACTATATGCTCCACTATGTTCATAGCAGACTTATTTATAATAGCCAGAAGCTGGAATGAACCCATATGTCCCTCAATAGAGGAATGGATACAGAAAATGTGGTATATTTATACAATGGAATACTACTCAGCAATTAAAAACAATGAATTCATGAAATTTTTAGGCAAATGGTTAGAACTGGAAAATATCATCCTAAGTGAGCTAACCCAATCACAAAAAAAATACACATGAAATGCAATCACTGATATGTGGATATTAATTAGCCCAGAAGCTCTGAATACCCAAGGCACAATTAACAAATCAAAAGATTCCCAAGAAGAAGGAAGGAGAGGGCCCTGGTCCTGAAAAGACTGGATCCAGTATTGTAGGAGAGTACCAGAACAGAGAAATTGGGGAGGGGGGGGTGATTGAGGAATGGGAGGAGGGAAGAGGACTTATGGGACATATGGTGAGGAGGGAACTGGGAAAGGGGAAAGTGTTTGGAATGTAAACAAAGAAGATAGAAAATAAAAAAATTGAAGATTATCATGAAAAATAATGCAGATAAAATGGTAGACATAAAAGAAATTACTAAATGAATTAAAAAGGGAATTGCAAACATTTTCTGATAAAAGTGAAGATTTACATGAGAAATATTTCATTAGTCTGTCTTTTTATTCGGGAGTTGAGTCCATTAGTGATTGTTGCTTCCTGTTATTTTTGATGTTATTTTTATGTTTGTGTGGGTATCTTCTTTTGGGTTTGTTGGAAGATTACTTTCTTGTTTTCTCTAGGGTGTAGTTTCCCTTCTTGTATTGGCATTTTCCATCAATTATAATTTGTAGGACTGGATTTATGGACAGATAGTGTGCAAACTTGGTTTTATCATGAAATATCTTGGTTTCTCTTCTGTGATGATTGACAGTTTTGCCTGGTATAGTAGCCTGGGCATTTCTGTTCTCTTAGGGGCTCTATGAGGTCTGCCCAGGATCTTCTAGCTTTCATCGTCTCTGGTGAGAAGTCTGGTATGATTCTAATAGGTCTGCCTTTATAACTTTCTTGCCCCTTTTTCCTTACTGCTTTTCATATTCTTTCTTTGTTTAGTGAATTTGGTGTTTTGATTATTATGTACTGGGAGGATTTTCTGTTCTTGTCCAGTCTGGTGTTCTGAAGGCTTCTTGTATGTTCATGGGCATCTCTTTCTCTAGGTTAGGGAAGTTTTCTTCTACAATTTTATTGAAGATATTTACTGGGCCTTTAAGATGTAAAACCTTGCTCTAGTCTACACTTATAATGCTTAGGTTTTTCTCATTGTGTCCTGGAGTTTCTGGATGTTTTGAGTTACCAGCTTTATGCATTTTGCATTTTCTTTGACTGTTGAGTCAATGTTTTGTATGGTATCTTCAGCACCTGAAGTTCTTTCTTCTATCTCTTGTATTCTGTTGTTAATGCTTGCATGTATGACTCCTGAATTCTTTCCAAGGGTTTCTATCTCCACTTTTCAATCCTGAATGGTTTTGTTCTGTTCCTTCACTTGATTGTTTGTGTTTTCCTGTAATTCATTAAGGGATTTTGTGTTTCTTCTTTAAGGGCTTCTGCCTGTTGACCCATGATCTCCTGTATTTCTTTAAGGGATTTTTGTGTTTCCTTTACAAGGGCTTTTACCTGTTGACTGACGTTCTCCTGTATTTCTTTAAGGGAGTTACTTAAGTCTTTCTTGAAACCTTCTATCAGCATCATTAGATATGATTTTAAATCCAACTCTTGCTTTTCTGGTGTGTTGGGGTATCTGGGACTTGCTGTGATGAGAGAACTGGGTTCTGACGTTGCCATGTGGCCTTTGTTTCAGTTGGTAGGGTTCCTGTGCTTGCCTTTTGCCATCTGGTGCTAGTTGGTATTCTTGTCTCTGGCTGGAGTATGTTCCACCTGTGGGCCTGTACGCCTGTGTTATTACTCCTCTGATCTCAATAGTGAAACCACCACTGGGAAATCTCTCTCCTGGTGGGCTATGCACAGAAGACTGTGAAGTTTCCAGGGTCTCCAGTGCAAATGGAGGCAGGCAGGAAGACTTCTGTCCCAGCGGCTCCACTGATCTTAGGCTCCTAGCTGGGTCCCCTTCAGAGAGAAGGTGGAAATCTCACCTCTGTGTTCAAAAGTGAAAGCCTGCTGGGAGATCACTCCCTCCTGGAGGACTATGAACAGCAGGTTGTGGAGTCTCCTGGCTCCCTGGTGCAAATGGCCGCAGAAAGACATCTGTCCCAGCTGTTCCACTGATCTTAGTCCCTGTGTGCTCCTAGATTGGTCTCCTCCAGAGAGAAGGTGGAGATCTCACCTCTGTGCTCAAAAGTGAAGCCTGCTGGAAGATCACTCCCTCCTGGTGGGCTATGCACAGAAGACTGTGCAGTCTCCTGGCTCCCTGGTGCAAATCTCCTGAGTTTTTGATCTTAGCCATTCTGACTGGTGTGAGGTGAAATCTCAGGGTTGTTTTAATTTGCATTTCCCTGATGTCTAAGGATGTTGAACATTTCTTTAGGTGATTATTAGCCATTCAATAATCCTCTGCTGAAAATTCTTTGTTTAGCTCTGTACCCCATTTTTAATAGGGTTATTTGGCTCTCTGGAGTCTAACTTCTTGAGTTCTTTGTATATATTAGATATTAGCCCTCTGTCAGATGTAGGGTTGGTAAAGATCTTTTCCCAATTTGTTGGTTGCCATTTTGTCCTATTGACGGTGTCTTATGCCTTACAGAAACATTGTTATACCACTCCTGGGCATATACCCAGAGGATTCTCCAGCATGTAATAAGGACACATGCTCCATTATGTTCATTACAGTCCTATTTATAATAGCCAGAAGCTGGAAAGAACCCAGATGAACCTCAACGGAGGAATGGAAACAGAAAATGTGGTATATTTTCACAATGAAATACTTACTACTTAGCTATTAAAATCAATGAATTCGTGAAATTCTTAGACCAATGGATGGAATTAGAAAATATCATCCTGAGTGAGGTAACCCAATCTCAAAAGACCACACATGGTACACACTCACTGATAAGTGGATATGAGCCCAGAAACTTGGAATACTCAAGACACAATTCACATACCAAATTATTCTAAAGAAGAAGGAAGAACAAAGTATGGATACTCTGGTCCTTCTTAGAAGGGGGAACAAAATTCTCACAGAAGGAAATACAAAGACAAAGTGTGGAGCAGATTCTGAGGGTAGAACCATCCAGAGACTACCCCACCTAGTGATCCATCCCATATCCAGTTACAAAAACCAGACAGTATTATTGATGCACACAAGTACTTGCTCACCAGAGCTGGATATAGCTGTCACCTGGGAGGCTCTGCTAGTGCATAACAAATACAGAGGGGGACACTCTCAGCTAGCCATTGAACTGAGCACAGGGTCTCCAATGGGGGAGCTAGAGAAAGGATGAAGCTGAAGAAGTTTGCAGTGCTATAGGAGGAACAAAAATATGAGCCACCCAGTACTTCCAGAGCTCCCAGTGACAAAACCATCAACCAAAGAGTACACATGGAGTTACCCATGGCTCCAGATGCATGCACAGCAGTGGATGGCCTTGTTGGACATCAAAGGGAGGAGAGGCCCCTGGTCCAGGGAAGGCTCGAAGCCACAGTGTGGGAGAATGCTGACACTGGGAAACAGGAGAGGATTGATTGGGGAACAGGGATAGGGAAGATGGGTTATGGGACTTTGGGTGGGAGAAACCAGGAATGAGGACAACATTTGAAATGTAAATGAAGAATATATCTAATAAAAAAGTAAAAATAAAAAGAAGACTGTATATTTTAGAAACTGAATTTTTAAGCTGTTTGAATTTTTAAAGACTATGAGGCTTTTTAAGTTTGTCAATTTTTTTATACTTTTTAAATGTAGGATCTTGGAAATGAACAAGAAATGAAAGGTTGTGGTTTAACAGTAGTATGTTTGTGTGTCAAGTTGACAAGGGGTCAGTTGTTCGAACTAGTTTTATATCAACTTGAAACAGGGAACCTCGGTTAAGCAAGTGCCTCTGTAGGATTAAGCTGTAGAGCATTTTCTTAATTAGTTGCTCATGTGGGAGAGATACAGCTCACCCTTATGTGAGTGGTCCTATGTTCTATAGGAAATCAGGCTGAGTAAACCTTGTAGAGTGGGGCAGTAACCAGTACCCTCCCATGGTCTTTGCCACGTTTGATTTCCTGTCCTGACTTTCTCCAGTGATGGATTGCAAGGTGGAAGTGTAAGCCAAAGAAACTCTATTCCCCTCAAGTTGTTTTTTTTTTTTTGTTTTTGTTTTTTTTTTGTTTGTTTGCTGTTATGGAGCCTCATGATTATAGTAGAAGTCTTTAGGAGTCATTTATTGCTGCATTCTTTTAACAACACAGTATTATCTGGTTTCACCCTGGGTCCCCGGCCTATCTCATCTCAGGTTCTTGGCCACCCAAGTAGTATCAAGCATAGACTCCATTTCGGGGGTGGGTCAGAAATGAAATCATTTGATTACCCTCACACCTTTAAAAATTATTAAAAAATAAATTCTTCTCTTTTTCTCTTATACAATACACAGTCTACTGGCTTTTCCTCCCAACTCCCCATCACTGCCTTGTTCCCCCAGACGCACTCTCCCTCCATTTCCCATTAGAAATAAGCAGGCCTCTCAGAGACACCAAGGTCTAGTTTAAATTGAGGCCCATGCCACCAGAGGGAGCCCAATATCTACACTGCTTGGATGGTCAGCAACTGGAGACTGGACAGCCCAAAGACCCAGAGTAGAACAAAGCAAAACAAAATACAGTGAAATGATTCCTAATGATATTCTGCATTGTACACATAGATTGGTGTCTCATTCAGCAGTCACCAGAGAGGCTTCCTCAAGCAGCAGATGGGAACAGGTACAAACACCCACAGCCAGATATCATGCAGAAAGAGTCTACATTGAAAGTCTCCATTGGGTTCCTCCCTTTGGAGCTCAAGGAACCACATGAAACGGGGTGAAATCAGAAGAATTATGGGAGTCAGAAGGGATGAAGGACACTGGGGGAACATGACACACTGAATCAGCTAGGCCAGGATCAGATGGGCTCCCGGAGACTGAAGTTACAAACATGGCATCTGCATGGGTCTATAACAGGTCCTTTTCTTATGTGTAATGGCTGATACCTTGGTGTTTTCATCGAAGTCCTGAGCAGCAGGTGTGTCTCTGATTCTTTTGAAACAACTTTTTTTTTTAACTATTACTACACCACGGTATCTTGCAGTCAGGTCATCATTGGCTATCAAAGTGTTTGTAGTAGTTTTTTCCTCTGGTAGCATGCAAAGTTCCTTTCTGTAACAACATGTGATATTTTCAAGCATAGAATTTCCATAATCAGAGATAGCAGTCTTAGTTTTAGCTCATATAACCCATATTAGGAGCAATGCAAAAGCAGCCAAATTGAGAAGGCATAGCATACACACTCACACACACACACATACACACACACACACACACACACCACCACCACCACCACCACCACCACCACCACCACCACCATCACACATATCACACACACATACAATACACACACACCACCACCACATGTCATCTCTCTCTCTCACACACACCACCATACCCACTCACACCACAATACATAACACACATATATACTACCAAACACACACATACACCACCACCACCACCACCACCAGCACCACCACAGCACACATACAAACAATGTACACACAAATCAACACACATCTCACAAACACAAACTACATGCATATACACACATATGCCACACACACACACACACACACACATGTTAAGACACTGAAGAGAAAATTTGTGGAAAACAGCAGATATTAGAGAGTACCCCTGCTCGTGAGGTTTTAGGATCATTGTAAAAGTGGTCTTCCTATCAAAAGCAATCTACAGATACAATTAAACTAAACTAAACTAAATTAAATTTCCAAGGCCTTTCTTCATAGATATAAACAAAAACCAAACAACCAAACAAAAACTATCCAAATTTGTGTGTCTGCATAAAAGAACAAGGAGAGCCACCTCAATCCTGAACAAAGTGTTGTAGGAGTTATCAGAGTACCTGATTTCGAGTTATACTACCAAATATTGTCATTTTATTGCATATCTTTTCTGATTACTATTCATCTCTTCCTCCATTTGATTAATGCATATATATTGAAAGGAAAATAACATTTCAAATACTTACTGTTCAAGCTGCCAGGAAACATTTTTACATTCCCCTGTGCAGCTATGAATTCCATTTTTCATCATATGTAATTACTCTAAGCAATTCAAAGCATGCCAGAGATTATGACAATGAGCATCACAGATTTAGAATAAAAATAGTTTATTGCAATTCAGTTCTCCTGAAAATCTAAACTATTGCCTTGATTTATCTGTCCAATAAATCTTCAGAGGAGATGCTTTTGTAAATACATTTTTCATGATCAACATTCGAAGACTTATCGAAAATTTGCAGATTATCTTCTGACATCTACCTCTCGGCTCTTTTCTCCCTGAACCATGGGATGGAAATTAGCTACCCTTGAACACTGAGTTCTGCTCATTGCTTTGAATTTTTAATGGCTGTCTAGTCAACACAGAATCTCTATTGTCACTGATACTTGTACGGCTTTTCCAGTACACACCACAGTACCGCAACTGTCTCTGTAATGTTTTTGAAGCTCTTTCTGGGAGAGTCTGGAAGGGAGAAATATACTTACAGCGTCACACTCTTCTGAAAATTACATGGCTGAGATAGCATTTTTACTTGTTATATCCAGTATTTCCCCATTTTGTCAAATGACCTATAAAAAAGTACAGAGGCAGATACTACTTGCCTTCCACTTAATCACTTTGTATGGCACTGGGCTCCTCGAGACTTGCGATACAGCCCTGGAGTCATAAAAGCGAGGTGTGTTATATGACTGGGAACCAAAGGCCAAATGCTTATAATATCCTTTATGTACAAGTGTGGAATAATAGCAAGCCTCCAGGTAAGGCTTTTTTGCTGATCCTGAAGAATAGAGTTTTGGAAACAAAATAAACACTGAAAAGGAAACCTGTAAATCCATTTCATTGCCAATGGCCTGACGGCGAAGGTTATTACAGGATGTTGCTGCACCTGGCGCATCATAATTTCATACCTTGGACTCTCTTCTGACTCTTGCTTTTCTTTTCACAATACCTGATGTCAAAAAAAAAAAACTTTAAAGAATTTAATATAATGATCGACTTGCCTTGACAGTACTTGGCTATGTTACTGTTGTGTGCCTCTAAACGTAGTAAGGAGTGCAAAGAGAAATCTTGTTGTTTTAACTCTGACAAAAGATTAATACATTATTATTTAATTTCACAATGCAGTATTTGGTTTGAAGTATATCTCTGATGTGTCTTTTTAGTGAGTTACACGGCCTGGGATTAATAGAGGTGACTTATTTCTAGAGTGTTTTTGCTAGTAATTATTAATTTATATGTTCTTAATTGATAGTTGATGGAAATATACACTACTAAGCAGTGAGAGATACTGTTTTCCAGATCATATGCATTATATTTTGGTTAAGAATTTTGATGTTCTTGTGTGTATCAATGTTGAGAAACCCTCATTTATAATAAACCACACAGAATTTGTGAATACATTATTACAGTGTTTTGATGAGGTTTTGCATTTGTAAAAGGTACCAACCCTATGTATATAATTTATGGATGTTATACATGATATTTTGGGTTTGTTTACTAGCACACATACACATAGTACATAACATACAAATAAAACACTGCCCTTTTGCTTGTTAGCAGGGAAAATGAATTTGAATAAGAAAATAGTTTTTTGGGTAGCCAGAGGCTAGACATAATGATAAACAATAATTGTTGACTTTCAGGCTATAGTACTACATGATTCAAACACTAATCAGTTGCTACTATAAATTTATAGTATAAATATAATTAATATCTACAGTGAATCAGCACCACAGTATTTCCTTTTATCATTTGTGATGACCTATTTTAAACAGCTGAGAATGCTTGAAGAAGAAATTTGACATGCAAAATTCAGCACCAGATGCAATCCAGGATAGCTGTTGAGTTGTTGATTACATTTGTATCAGGCTCTAGAATGTGTTATATCAACTCTACAGTAGCTTTTGTTTTAGGGCATTTTATGTGGTGGTGCACTCTTTTGATCCAGGCCATCCTAATTTTATCTATTTTTCCCATTTCTCTCAGGCCAGATTTCACTAAATATCTATGTTTCTTTATGCACCTTTAGGTAGTGGATTTGACAAAGTAGATGTTGCTCCATCCTCCTTCTCATTCTACAGTCTCCTAGACCACACATTGATAACTATGGTTGCAATTGTGCTTATTTGGTAGTAATAGCCATATATCATTTGTCCATATAATATGTGACATTATTATTTCTGAATTCTCTGAGAGTAAGTGTGTTAAAAATCCTTCAGCCTAGGTATTCGGTCAAATTTTTTGACATGTCACTTTGGTTATAAGATGTGTATCATAATCCTGGTTATCCTATATATAGAGAAATATTAGGTCACATGAATAATTCAAATTATTTCAATTCTATATCCTTAACTTTTTCTTAATTTCTGAGACACAATCATTAAAATCAACCAATATGATTTAAAAAGATAAGAAAAGGAAAGAAAAGAGAGGAGAAGAGAGAAGAACAGAGGAGAAGAGAGGAGAGGAGAGGGGAAGGGAGGAGAGGGGAGGGGAGGGAAGGGGAGGGGAGGGGAAGAGAGGAGAGGAGAGGAGAGGAGAGGAGAGGAGAGGAGAGGAGAGGAGAGGAGAGGAGAGGAGAGGAAAGGAAAGGAAAGGAAAGGAAAGGAAAGGAAAGGAAAGGAAAGGAAAGGAAAGGAAAGGAAAGAAAAGGAAAGGAAAGGAAAGGAAAGGAAAGAAGGAACAATGCTTAACCTTATATGCCATGGTCTTCCATGGGCATGTTACATGTCCCTCGTTTTCCAGGAGCCCCAAGTTCTCAAAACCAATGCATACTTTTAAATTACACTTTCTATTAAATGTCAGTGAATAGCAGTTAGCCAGAAGATTTTAATCATCTTAGGCATTCATTCCTCAATATACGCTTATTTTATGCTGAGTCCCTTCATTGTAAAAAGCGGTATGCACTGGTATCCAAAAAACCATAGTAATTTAATGTATAACTATATAACTATATAACTATATAACTATATAACTATATAACTATATAACTATATAACTATATAACTATATAACTATATAACTATATAACTATATAACTATATATATATATATATATATATATATATATATATATATATAATACACATGGTAAGACAGATCTAAATAATGGGCATTTCAAATACGATTTTCATAATTTTTTAACATTTTGAGAAATAGATAATATTGCCTCTACTTTGTAGCTAGACCAACACCATCACAGGAGATAATGTATTTTCTTTATACATCTGGATTACTCAAAACTCAGATCCAAATATAAATCAATCTGAAATCAGTCTCATTTTAACTTGACAAATCTAGTACCCTAAGTTTGCATTGCTAGCGTATGGTATCAGTTTGCAAGAAGGAAGAAAATGGAGCTGTTAACAATTTAAACAATTAAATAAAGAACTTAGTGCATTCCCACACACTGTAACTTCATGCATCTTCTCATATAAAATTGCATAAAATATGGATTGATTTTTTTCAAAATATTATATTATTTATAGAACCTCTCCAAAGAAACTCAATTCAGATCTATGTGATCTGTCTATTCTATCTACTTCAGGTCTCATTCTTTGTTATTCTATATTCTCACACCCACAATCAATCTTTATGTTTAGCTATACAATTTTAGATAAGAGTTTAAATTATCTCACATAAAAATGTTGTAATCTGACTATGAACCAGTTCTTCTATATCACAACCTAATAAAGTATCTCATAGTAAAGAAATGAATCTCGCATTTCGCTTTCTGTACCACAATTTAATAAAATCTCATAGAAAAGAAATAAATGTAGCACTTTCCTTTTCTGTGCACAATTGAAAAGGAAATCAGTTGATATGATTCTCTAACGAAAAGGAGACTTTCGCATCACACATTTTGCAAATTACAAACACCTCACTGTGAATATAAAATAAAATCTTTCATCTCTTTCAGTATAGACCATTTGTAAGGAGAAAGATTTGAATACTTTCAGTTTTGGAAATATGAGGTTTCTCTAGTGAAGTAAAATGCTTTAGATACAAGAATCATTCATGTAATATTTATAAAGCTACGTTGGCTACCGATAGCTACCTTAGAGACTCGGCACTTGGTTGTGAGCCGCCTCTGGCTTTTTCTTGGCCTATGAAAGCTTTCATATATGCACCCCCATTATGAATTTATCTCTTGCATTTACTCTTAATTATACTTGCATTGGTGTTATAACATAAAATATATTGAATTCTTCAAAACTAGAATATATAAAAGAAAACCTAAGTAAATGGGGTATTATAAATCAGGGCAGTCAAACATACCCAGATACATATATAATATTTCTTGTAAAGATGTTTATAAAATTTTAGTTGGAGTTAAAAAATAGGCCACAATTTTCTCACTTCTTTTTTTTTAAACTACTAGAATTTCCAAAAGAAATAGTTAAGAAAGCAGGGAATGTGGTAGATGGAGAATTGGCTTAGCAGTGAAAAGCACTGACTACTAATCCAGAATAGCTGGGTTTTATTCCCATCACCCACAATGTGACTCACAACCATCTGTATCCCCAAGGACCTGATTCCTTTCTCTGGCCTCTGTAGGCACATATGATAAACATGTGTTTAGATAAAACATTCATACATTTAAAACAAAATGTTTAAGTATATTCAGTTTGCTGAAAGAATTCAGAATATGCCTACTAAACCAGACTATTAAAAGCACTTAAATTATATTTAAGGTAGATAATAATAAATGTAAGGTCAGTATTAAGGTTATACGCAAAACTAAACTGGGATATGAATGTCTAAATATTTTTTGAGCTTTACTTCAATGATAATTTTGTTACTGAAAAATTCACTTTTATCTATTGTTTTATTTTTACTTAGATGCAGGAAATAGCTAGACAGCTAGAAGTGGCCTCAAACTCATTCTACTGCCTGGTTATGAGTGTTAGGATCATATGCATGCCCTTACAAAACCAGCCCTGTTTGGCTACAATATTCTAAATTATTTAACTTAAAATGTCCATATTGGTTGTGATAACTATAGAAAGATTTTCTGTATGTATTACATATGTTTGGTATCTTTCTGTATAGTTTATATGTACACATACACACACACACACACACACACACACACATATATATATATATATATATATATATATATATATATGGAGAGAGAGAGAGAGAGAGAGAGAGAGAGCCAGGAAACTTTCATAAATCCCAAAAGACCACCAAGGAACTGATTTTAGGGTCTCTTTATTCAAGCTTGAGTTGAGCTTGGGCTCCCCACCAACCCTGACACAGCAGGAAGATGGAGCCCTGAGCCTAGTTTTAGGCAAGCATTGATAGAGGCAGGAAGGGGCTATCTAGCCTCTTACACATCTGATTGGAGCAGGAGGCATTATGGCCTTTAACACAATTGGCTGGTGTTAGCAGCCAAACCAGAAACTTAACTTCTGCATTTTTCCTGATTGGTGGTTGTTAGGAAGTAAAGTGTCAGGGGCAAGCTTGTAACCTGGAGGTGCAGATTTGGGGGAGGGGATTAACCTGGAAACTGGAGTTAGATGCAGGTCTTATTGGGGGTTAACCTGGAAACTGGTGCTAGGTACTAGCCTGTTAGGTCAACCTTAGGTCAGGTTCTCTAAGATGGAGTCTGAAATATTAAAGCAAACAAAAGTTTTCCAGAAACTTACTTGGTTTAGAACTCTCTCTAGAAAGCAACATTGCTAGCATGCTAAATCATCTACCCCCATGGGGAAAAACTATTTATTCCACACAGAATAGCAAGAGCTTAAAGCTAAGCCAGTGTCTAGTCCTTAGACTACCCCACACATAGAATGCTTTCTGCTCCTGTACGTAACTCTAGGAAGAAAAGGGTTAGCTTGTGTTAATTTTTTCAATATCTCATTGTCATGCTTCAGAATGCTTTGTCCCTTTATACAGCTATAAATGTGTAAAGTAAATGTAGTCACAGCTGTCTACATTTACTCAGTTATCCATTTAGGTTTCTGGTTCAGGCATCCAGACCACAATCTGACTGAGCATATTAACGTTCGTTTGAGAGTACTTAGGTATGAAGTCCTTTGTATCCAGTACCTGCTGTTTACAATCTGAAAAACAGCAATTTTGCTGAGTTCCTCCAGGGAAGAGGTATTTTAATAACTGTCAAATGCTGCCTTGTTTTTAAATGCATAATTATAGGTTTAACATTTGCCTGAAGATTTTAATCATTTAAAAGATGGTTTTTCTAGTAATCAAAATGAAATAATTTTTTCCTGATAATTGCCTCAGTTACTTTTAGAGGCAGTGGTGAACAGATGAATGCTGGGAGACATACAAAGTTGACTAAATACAATTTAGGACTGAATATACTTTTCCCTCGGCTACCTATTGAAATTGTTGCTTAAATTAACTACTTTTGAGTAATTAATATTTTCATAGTGAATTTAATTTGTGCCATATTTTATTGTGTAAAACACAGTTTTTCTTTTCTTTCAAGATTTATGACTAGATTATAGGAGCACACCGATCACGCCACAGGGAATTTGTAGCAAATTATTATTCAAAATGTTTACATCTTGGTAAGAAGAGATAGATGATGAGCCCCCCCCTTAAAAATGACCTTCTGGAGAGTCTCATAAATGAAAGACCATCTTTAAAGTGGTATAAGGTTAAATTTTAGGATGGTTCAAGAGAAAGTAATATTAGTAATGTGAGAGAGCAAACACACTCCTCAGATAATCCCTTTAATATTTATAGGGATTCATCATGTAGATATTCTCCAGTCGTTAGCCTTCCTTAACAGCACAGGCTGATATACTTTCTTAAAGAGGACTAGCTAAACTGAGGCTTGTTAAAGTACATGGGTGCCCATGCATGTAAGCACTCACACGCGGCGCGCACGTGCACATACTCCCCACCCACCCCACCCACACATACACATACACATACACACACTTGATCCTATTAGACTAAAACTAGGAAAGAACAAGGTAAGTGTGTAGAGCATAAAACCAGGTGGTCTGGCTACATTTTCCTCTGAAAGCATTGAGAGGAGCTGTATTTTAAGAAAGTACTGAAGATGACTTTTGGTGGGAATCCATCCCTTATACAGCCACCAAACCCAGACACTATTGTGAATGCCAGTAAGTGCTTGCTGACAAGAGCCTGATTTAGCTGTCTCCTGAGAGGCTTTGCCAGTGCCTGACAAGTATAGAGGTGGATGTTCTCACCCAAACATTGGACTGAGGACAGGGTCCCCAATGGAGGAGCTAGAGAAAGGACCGAAAGAGCTGAAGGAGTTTGCAGCCCCATAGAAGGTACAACAATATGTACCAACCAGTACTCCCAGACCTCCCAGGGATTAAACCGCCAGCCAAAGAGTAAACATGGAGGGATCCATGGCTCCTGCTGCATATGTAGAAGAGGATGGCCTTGTTGGACATCAAAGGGAGGAGAGGCCCTTGGCCCTGAGAAGGCTAGGTGCCCCAGTGTAGGGGAATTCCAGGACAGGCAAGCAAGAGTGGCTGGGTTGGTAAATAGGGGGAGGGGGATGGGATAGGGGATTTTCAGAGGGGAACCTGGGAAAGGGGATAACATTTGAAATGTAAATAAAGAAAATATCTAATAAAAAAAGTACTGAAGAGGAGGTTTAAATCACTGATGAATAAATAGGACCACCGAGCAACACCAAACCTAAGACAGGTTCTTTGAGAAATTACATACTGAGCCTCACTGCCTGTGTGTCTATTCAGTGTGTAACTTCAGAATACCTCAAAATTCAAATTTAGCTTTTAGAAAGTCACTGTTTACATGGGAAACAGAGCAAATCCTGGAACTGTTGAATGTTCTTAACAGCAATATAGACAAGAAACTGTAAAAGGGTCAATATAAGAGACAGAAATCTCCTCCACAACCCTGTAACAATGTCTGACACACCCAGGTAGGCTGACCTTATGTCCTAAGTAAACATAGAATTAAAAAGCCCAATAATGTTTTTGTGTTTCTTCAGACACAATAGGAATTTTAAAATATCCCCCTTTTCTTGAGATTATCACAATTCACACACAGAGCTCATTAGCTCTGTTTTATAAAGTAGAATGTTAATATATATAGATTGCTTTCTCTAAATGACAAGTTTCTGGAAATTAAATATATGTTTTATGGTGGCAAGTTAGTATTGGTTAGGAAAACTGAGAATAAATCAAGCAAATTCATCATAATTTTTCACAACACAATCTACATATATATTCTCTTCAGAAAGAATAGAAAAATAAAAGAGCTTTAATTTCAGAGAACTTAACCTTTGTAAAAGCATCATCTCTCTAATACATGAATAAGCTTAGATGGTAATGAAATTTCTATTATCTTTTGATATTCATTTAAAATATTTTGTATAGTCAATACCTATTAGACATTAAACTTAAATAGATGATCTATAAGATAATAAAAATTCATATACTATATTTAAATCAATAATATTTTACCAGTATAGATTTTCTGCTTTGATAGTGTGCTGTGGTCATCTTAACTGATATATTCATGAGAAGCTGCATAAACACATTCTGTTGATATGTATATCTGCCTATGTGCAATATTGCTAAGAGTATTATAAACACAATCAGGCAGGCATGGTGGCAAAAGACATAAAACAAGCTAAGATTCAAGCAATCATGAAATTGTATGGAACCAGTTCTATTTGATATCAGTTCTTTGAAGCACAGCACTGAATATCAAAAGCCTTATGAAGTCTGTACCAGCCAGACAACTGTGATGCTTGCCTTACGGAAGCCAGAATGTTGACTGGGACTTAACTCTGAATGGATGGAGAAGAAGAAAAGGCAATGGCAGAGATGTGGAACAGAATAGCTGTGATGTGGGGATCCAGCCAACACAGGAGACTTAATGAAGTTCATCCAAGATAGAAAGCACAGTGAAAAAGAATGCAAGGCTGGCTGGGCCTGCAGACCACGACAGATTTGTAGGATGTGATAAAAGTTTTAATGATCAATAGTAACAAAGAGATATCATTGAAAGCTTCTGAGATTAAAAATAATATGTTAGATTATAGTGGGTCAACTTTTAAGATATGGTGCTCGTGTGTGTGTGTGTGTGTGTGTGTGTGTGTGTGTGTATAATATATTCTTGAATGGATTAAGGTAAATAAGGTTTACAGCACATAACTTTAGCATCTTTCTGAAGCCAACAGAGTGAATTCCTTCCATACTTGACAAGATAGCACAGTACCACACACCCCTGGTTCTCCCATCTTCAGTCTGTTCTCACCACCAGCCAGCAAGTTGCCTCGATCTTAGGAATTTTACTCTAAATGAAAGGAATTAGTGCATTCATTCACATCTGCGATCTCTTATAGAGTGTAATGTTTTCTATTTGTCCACATTATTGTGTATCATTTGCTCATTTTCATTATTTTTATACATTGTATGTGTGGAGTATGTATTGATTCATTATTTCACTTCATATTAGAGGTCTGTTACTTCCAGCCATCTGATTTAAAGCACAGAGTATGATGATCAATGTCATCAGTTTTATGTGATGTATTCATTTTATTTTTAGCAATTTAAGATACAATACATAAATAAATTGAACTACTGGGAGTATATATTTTACAAAAGTATCATAATGATGTAGGATATTAGAGAAAAAAATTAAACAAATTCTTATTAATAAAAATGTTTGAAATATTGTTAACAGAACATATAGCTCATAAAATATATAAATTAACAATATGAGAATAAAAATTAATATTTTGATATGATAAAGGTATTTCTTGAAGAAAATGTAAAAACAAAAATGAATTATAGAACTCAGTGTAATCTTTCTAAAGGGATGTTGACTGAATATCAAAGAAAAATACATTTATATATTTTAGATATTAATATATTTACTTCTATTATATTTATTAACATATAATTAGTATATTTATTTTATTTATAAAGATAATTTTATAAATAAATATGTAAATATTTAAAATTATGGATTTTGAAATACACGCTTTTTTTTTCTTTTTTTATTTTTTATTCTCTATATTCTTTGTTTACATTCCAAAGGCTTTCCCCTTTCCCAGTTCCCCCCTCACCATATGTCCCATAAGTCCTCTTTCCCCCGCCTATTCCCCAATCACCCCCACCACCACCACCACCATTTCTCTGTTCTGGTATTCTCCTACAAAACTGGATCAAGTCTTTTCAGGACCAGGGTCCTCTCCTTCCTTCTTCTTGGGAATCTTTTGATTTACTAATTGTTCCTTGAGTATTCAGAGCTTCTGGGCTCATTAATATCCACTTACCGGTGATTGCATTTCATGTGTATTCTTTTGTGATTGGGTTAACTCACTTAGGATGATATTTTCCAGATCCAACCATTTGCCTGCAAATTGCATGAATTCATTATTTTTAATTGCTGAGTAGTATTCCATTGTATAAATATACCACATTTTCTGTATCAATTCCTCCTGTGAGGGACATCTGGGCTCCTTCCAACTTCTGGCCATTATAAATAAGGCTGCTATGAACACAGTGGAGCATGTGTCTTTATTGCATGCAGGGGAATCCTCTGGGAATATGCTCAGGAGTGGTATGACAGGGTCCTCTGGAAGTGTCATGCCCAATTTTCTGAGGAACTGCCAGACTGATTTCCAGAGTGGTTGTACCATCTTGCAATCCCACCAACAGTGGAGGAGTGTTCCTCTTTCTCCCTATCCTCACCAGCACCTGTTGTCTCTTGAGTTTTTAATCTTAGCCATTCTGACTGGTGTGAGGTGGAATCTCAGGGTTGGCAACACCTGGGCAGGTGGTCCTGAGTTGTGTATTAAAGTTGGTATAGCAAGCAGTGGGGAATTAGCCAGGAAGCACTGCTCCTCCACAGTTTCCACTTCATTTCATGCATTTGGATTCCTGCCTTGAGATCCTGCCCTGACTTCCTTCTAGGCTGGACTGGGCTGGAGAAACCGTAGGATGAAATCAAACATTTTCTCCCAAAGGTGCTTTTGGACATGGTATTTTATTGCAGGAATAATAACACTATCTAAAACAATTTGTCTATCATAAGAAAAATAGGTATAAGCAAAAAAGAAAGAAGGAAGGAAGGAAGAGGAAAGAAAGAAAAAGAAAGGGTGAAGACGTGAGAACATGGATAGAAAAGCAGAAAGCAGTGGAGAGAGAAGGAGCAGGGCAACTCTTCCAGATGGACAATATCCCTAGCAGTGAAGCAGCTGTTAGCAGCTGTGTTGTAGCTGCCCAAGGACAGAAGGACTACCACTGATGCTGCAGGGGTCCTTGACCTACAGCCATGTTTCCACTTGTCCACAGTAAAGAGGAAATGAGGTATAGATGAGAACAATAGCAAGGACAGTGTAGAAGTGGTAGGAGCCACATGACAGGCAGCAAGGTTGCTAGACAGCACAGCCAACTACTTTACACCTACAATTGTACTCAAATGAGAGGAGTCTGTTGCTCCATAAAACCGAGGAAATAGAATTGAAACAGTATAGCTCCCTTGTGACATTCTCACCACCAGGCCACTGCCTTTCCTTACCCCGGAGAGGTCAGAGGATTCAATACTGTCCTTACTCTCATGGTGTACTCCACAGGCATGTGGAAATTGCCAGAAAATGAAGAGCAGCTATCCTCCTACTTACAAAGAGTCAGAGGAGGGTAAGTATTAAACCTATGCAAGGAGGAGATTATCAGAAGCCTTGCTTGGGTCTCATTAAACTAAGATTCTGCTCCTGTGCAGAGAAAGAGTGTATTTTCTGAGAGGAAAAAAAAATTCCCCTTGTCCTTCCTACAGTTTTACGGCTGTATGTAGGAAGCTTCATTCACTCTCGAGCGTCAGGGTGACAAGTTCTGGACAGGGGACTATCCTATTTCACTTCCCACACTGATATCAGACCTCGGCTCCTTGCCTCTCTCACAATCATCTACCTGGATTTAAACCATTGATTTCTAAACCCACGAATTTGCAGAAGACCCATTTACTGTGCCCTGGTAGGCATTGTTTTGAATTTCTTCATTAAGCATTGGAGAACATTTCAAAACAAATCACAGCCGTGTTGTAAATCCTGAAATAGGTCAAATCAGAGAATAGGATGAGAGCTTTTGTAGGGCCATCAGGCTCTGGAGCACTGAGCTCCTTACGGACTTTTCATAAATGGCGTTCTGAAGAAGAACAGCTAATATGCAGATATTAAAATATACGATAAATTTCTATTTGACATCATTATAACTCACTTACCTGATATTTTCCTGGGTAAATATTATTCGGGTATAAAATGTAAACAATGTCACAAAAATTAATTCTACCCATTGAATTAACCCACTTACATATTTGAATTAGCATACTTTTAATCTATATGCTGGACTCCTCGGATGCTCTTAAAAGGTACAAGTGATCTTTTTACTTATTTTAATCTACAACATATTTAGTAATTCTCCAAACATCTATTCAAACCTTCTCTAGGAATTAGGACCTTTCCAGTTTCTCCTGTTTTGTTTGTAGCCCAAGCCCCACAGGCATCTCTCCAGTCAAACCCATCACTTCCCGGGGTTCTCTAGACAACACTCCGAGCTGTAGGAACTAGATGAAGATATGCCACTGAGTCAGGGCTAAAGGAGAATACAAAAGCACAAAGGACTTGGACATGTAGGACATAACCAATCTATGTCCTGGTGTTAAATAGAATGGAAAATTGATGAATTGATATGAAGGCACTTATTGTACACATACACACACACACGCACGTGCGCTCGCGCGCGCACCTTTTTTCTAGTCAAAATGAACATTTCCAGTATACAACAAGAAATGTATTGTGGAAGCACGTTTGGTTCTCTTAAAATCCTGCCACGATTTCTCAGAGATAGACTACTTTGCACCTAATAAAGTGTCTCTCTTTGTTCTGACTCCAGAAGCACCCTGTATGAAGTCATGTCACAGGATTAGCATAAAACTGTCAGTGGATCACCTATCCAGTCTGGCAACCACATGAATTGTGCAGATGGAGGCATTCAAGTATGACGGAAGGAGCAAGACAGAGTATATAGAAACTAGAGAAGAGCTTCACACCAGACTCATGCAACGCCACTCTGAGAAAAAGGTGAGGCAAATATAACTGGAAGTGTTAAAGAATGTCTTTGAGCTCAGAGAGCTGTCTCAGTGAGGAAAGTGCTTGCTGTGCGTTTGAGACCCCATGAGTTCAGATCCCCAGAATCCAAGCTCATCTGGCCTGGTGGCATGCATCAGAACTACCACCGCTACTAGCCATGGAGAGACGGGAGGTGAAGACAGGTATCTCTGGAAGAATTAATGCATGCTAACATATGTGGTGGAGGCCAACTAAGAGACATTGTGTCCAAAAATAAAAAGTGGGAGATGAAAACTTTCGCTGAGGTTGTCATCCAAACACACATGGGCTACAGAGCAGCATACATGCTCTGAGACATATAGATACATACCACTCACACATACACATAGACACGTACACACTCACGCAGATGCACCATTCCTACTCACACATAGACACATACATACAGAAATACATCATTCCTACTCATACATACACATACACACTCACACACATCCATCATTCCTACTGACACATAGACATATACACTCATGCAGATACACCATTTCTATTCACACATAGACACACACTCATACACATACACCATTCCTACTGACACATACACACATAGATACTCTGTTTCTACTCGCTCAAACATTTTAAAAAGGAAAAAAATCTTCAATTCATTTTAAGCAATTATTGATTCTTAAATGTTATAGAAGAGCATGCATTCTTTAACCTTATCTCTTTACCCAAATCTCTCTCTCTCTCTCTCTCTCTCTCTCTCTCTCTCTCTCTCTCTCTCTCTCTCTCTCTCTCTCTCTCTCTCTCTCTCTGTGTGTGTGTGTGTATGTATGTATGTATATATATACATATATATACCTCTAGAAATTATGTTAAAAGCATAAGATAAATCTACATTAATTACTTTTAATGTTAAGATCAGAATAAAGTAGGAGTTTGAAATTTTATTTTCTATCCATATTCAATTTTCTTAGATATTTCTTTATAAGCCTGTTTTATAATAAGCAGTAAAGTCAATATTAGAATGTAAAAATGTAAATAATAACTGAACAATAGAAGTAGAAAAGAATAATCTTTAAACTGCTCCCTCTATCATCGTAGACTTTCTTAATCCTGATTTTATTAGCTGATGGTAACACTATCATACTATATACACAATGTCAGCTTACAGTTCTATAAATATACATTTTAAAACTGCTAAATCTAACTTTAATTTCTCAAATAATATCAAATAATTTTGTTTCAAATTGCCTATAGTATATTATTCATCTTTTTATTTAAATGTAATGTAAATGTATATCTGGCAAATGGATTTCATTAATGAGATATAAAAGTATACTCGAATAAGATTGAATTGGAAATCTGTTTCTTTGGAGACTTGGTTGTGTCATGTGATGCTTTCCTGGAAGCTGCCTAATGGGAGGATGGTTTGCTCGAACAGACATGAGAGGTTGTTTTGCTGACGTGAACATGTGAGAGGGCATATGACGTTCTGGTGAATGAACACTTGAAAGGACATGTGATTTTTAGAAAGAATGTAAATAGAACCTCACTGACAGTGGCAAGACACTCTGGCATTGCTCGGCCTTAGAATGCCTTGCTGGTCTTCCCTGATTTTTGCTTTCTGTGACTTCTTAGAGAAAATCACACCAAAGAGCTTCTGGTGGTATTCCCAATGCTTCTTGCCATCTCTGCAGACTTTGGCTGATTTGACAGAGCCTCCAGATTTCTGCTGGATACAATTGTTGCTACTGATTCCTGTTTGGTGTTTGTTATTGGACTAAACTCCTGATAAGGAAGATTGGAATCACCCCCAAAGAATTACTTCTGAACAGGTCCACAACCCACCTCACCCTTTTAAACATCTTTCTCCCATACCATTGGTTAGAAGGCTAGAAGAAAGGTTGAATCATTAAAGAACCCTAAATAAAGTAGGTTTTGAAAAAATCTAAGCCTTCATATTAGTTCATATTAGTTATTAATTATCATGTCCCAAAAAGTCTACCTGAAATATCTTTCTTCACTGCTAAGTATCTTTTTTTTTCATCTTTTTTTTATTGTATATATTCTATATTTACAATTCATTTCCCTTTTTCTGGTTCCCCACCCCCCAAAGTCCCACATGTCCTTTTCCCTCCCCCTGCTCCCTCATCCACCCCCTCCCACCTTACTGTTCTTGTACTCTCCCACAATGATGTTTTGGTCCATTCTAGCACCAGTGTCCACTCCTTTCTTCTTGTGAGACATCACTTGATATGTGATTTGTGTCTTTGGTGTTCCAAGCTTCTAGGCTAATATCCACTTATCAGTGACTGTATACCATGGGTATTCTTTTGAGACTGGGTCACCTCACTTAGTATGACGTTCTCCAGCTCCATCCATTTCTCTAAGAATTTCATGAATTCATTGTTTCTAATGGCTGAATAGTACTCTATTGTGTATATATACCACATTTTTTGTATCCATTCCTCTGTTGAGGGACATCTGGGTTCTTTCCAGCTTCTGGCTATTATATATAAGGCTGCTATGAACATAGTGGAGCATGTATCCTTATTGCATGCTGGTGAATCTTCTGGGTATATTCCCAGGAGTGGTATGGCTGGGTCCTCCGGAAGTATCACGTCCAGTTTTCTGAGGAACCGCCATACTGATTTCCAGAGTGGTTGTACCAGCTTGCATTCCCACCAGCAGTGGAGGAGTGTTCCTCTTTCTCCACATCCTCGCCAACACCTGATGTCTTCTGAGTTTTTAATCTTAGCCATTCTGATTGGTGTGAGGTGAAATCTCAGGGTTGTTTTAATTTGCATTTCCCTAATGACTAGTGATGTTGAACATTTTTTAAGGTTTTTCTCAGCCATCCGAATTTCTTCAGGTGAAAAGTCTCTGTTTAGCTCTGTACCCCATTTTTGGATAGGGTTATTTGGTTTACTGGGGTCTAACCTCTTGAGTTCTTTGTATACATTGGAGATTAGCCCTCTGTCGGATGTGGAGTTGGTGAAGATTTTTTCCCAATTTGTTGGTTGCCGATTTATCCTTTTGACAGTGTCTTTTGCCTTACAGAAACTTTGTAGTTTTATGAGGTCCCATTTGTCTATTCTTGTTCCTAGAGTATAAGCAATTGGTGTTCTGTTCAGGAATTTTTCCCCTGAGCCGATGCCTTCAAGGGTCTTCCCCAGTTTCTTTTCTATTAGTTTTAGTGTGTCTGGTTTTATGTGGAGGTCCTTGATCCACTTGGAGTTGAGTTTAGTGCAAGGAGATAAGAGAGGATCAATTCTCATTCTTCTGCATGTTGACCTCCAGTTGAGCCAGCACCATCTGTTGAAAAGGCTATCTTTTTTCCACTGGATGTTTTCAGCTCCTTTGTCGAAGATCAATTGGCCATAGATGTGTGGGTTCAATTCTGGGTCTTCGATCCTATTCCATTGATCCGCTTCCCTGTCACTGAAACAATACCATACAGTTTTTAATACCACTGCTCTGTAATATTGCTTGAGGTCCGGGATATTGATTCCCCCAGAAGTTCTTTTGCTGATGATAGTTCTTTTGATGATAGTTTTAGCTATCCTGGGTTTTTTGTTATTTCAGATGAATTTGAGAATTGCTCTTTCTAGCTCTATGAAGAACTGAGTTGGGATTTTGATGGGGATTGCATTGAGTCTGTATATTGCTTTGGGCAAGATTGCCATTTTGACTATATTAGTCCTGCCAACCCACGAGCATGGAAGATTTTCCCATTTTCTGATGTCTTCTTCAATTTCCCTCTTCAGAGACCTGAAGTTTTTTTCGTATAAATCTTTCACATGTTTGGTTAGCGTCACTCCAAGATACTTTATATCATTTGTGGCTATTGTGAAGGGTGTCATTTCCCTAATTTCTTTCTCGGCCTGCTTATCCTTCGCGTATAGGAAGGCTACTGATTTACTTGAGTTGATTTTATAGCCAGCCACTTTGTTGAAGTTGTTTATCAGTTGCAGGAGTTCTCTGGTGGAGGTTTTTGGGTCACTTAAGTATACTATCATATCATCTGCAAATAGTGATCGTTTGACTTCTTCCTTTCCGATTTGTATGCCTTTGACTTCCCTCTGTTGTGGAATTGCTCTAGCTAGTACCTCAAGTACTATATTGAAGAGATATGGCGAGAGGGGACAGCCTTGTCTAGTCCCTGATTTTAGAGGGATTGCTTCAAGTTTTTCTCCATTTACCTTGATGTTGGCTACTGGTCTGCTGTATATTGTTTTTACTATGTTTAGATATGGGCCTTGAATTCCTGCTCTTTCCAAGACCTTTAGCATGAAAGGATGCTGAATTTTGTCAAATGCTTTTTCAGCATCCAATGAGATGACCATGTGGTTTTTTTCTTTCAGTTTGTTATGTAGTGGATTACGTTGATGGATTTCCATATATTGAACCATCCCTGCATCCCTGGGATGAAGCCAACTTGATCATGGTGAATGATCATTTTGATGTGTTCTTGGATTCGGTTGGCAAGTATTTTGTTTAGTATTTTTGCATCGATATTCATAAGAGAAATTGGCCTATAGTTCTCTTTCTTAGTTGGATCTTTGTGTGGTTTTGGTATCAGGGTAATTGTGGCTTCATAGAATGAGTTGGGTAGTGTTCCTTCTGTTTCTATTTTGTGGAATAATTTGAAGAGTATCGGTATCAGGACTTCTTTGAAGGTCTGATAGAATTCTGCACTAAAACCGTCTGGTCCTGTGCTCTTTTTGGTTGGAAGACTGTCTATGACCCCTTCTATTTCTTTGGGGGTTATGGGTCTGTTTAGACGATCTATTTGATCCTGGTTTAATTTTGGTATTTGGTAACTGTCTAGGAAATTGTCCATTTCCTCCAGATTCTCCAGTTGTGTTGAGTATAGGTTTTTGTAGTAGGATCTGATGATTTTTTGAATTTCCTCAGTTTCTGTTGTTATATCTCCCTTTTCATTTCTAATTTTGTTAATTTGAATACTGTCGCTGTGCCCTTTAGTAAGTCTGGCTAGGGGTTTATCTATCTTGTTGATCTTCTCAAAGAACCAGCTCCTGGTTTTGTTGATTCTTTGTATGGTTTCTTTGTTTCAACTTGATTGATTTCAGCCCTGAGTTTGACGATTTCCTGTCTTCTACTCCTCCTGGGTGAAATTGTTTCTTTTTGTTCCAGAGCTTTTAAGTGCGCCATTAAGTTGCTAGTATATGCTCTCTCCTGTTTCTTTTTGGAGACACTCAGGGCTATGAGTTTTCCTCTAAGCACTGCTTTCATTGTGTCCCATAGATTTGGGTATGTTGTGCCTTCATTTTCATTAAGTTCTAAGAATTCTTTGATTTCTTTCTTTATTTCTTCCTGGACTAAGGTATCATTGAGTAGAATATTGTTCAGCCTCCACGCGTATGGGGATTTTCTGTTCTTTTTGTTGCTATTGAAGAACACTCTTACTCCATGGTGATCTGATAAGAGGCTTGGGATTAGTTCGATCTTTTTATATTTGAGATCTGTCTTGTGTCCAATTATATGGTCGATTTTGGAGAAGGTACCATGATGGGCTGAGAAAAAGGTATAGTCTTTTTCTTTAGGGTGAAATGTTCTATATATATATATATATATATATATATATATGTTAAATCCAATTGCTCCAAAGTTTCAATGAGTTTCTCTGTGTCTCTGTTTAGTTTCTGTTTTCCTGTTCGGTCCACTGTGGATAGTGGAGTATTGAGGTCCCCCACAATCATTGTGTTAGGTGCAATGTGTGCTTTGAGCTTTAGTAAGGTTTCTTTTACAAATGATGGTGCCCTTACATTTGGAGCATAGATGTTTAGAATTGTGAGTTCTTCTTGGTGGATTCTTCCTTTGACTAGCAAGAAGTGACCTTCTGTGTCCCTTTTGATGACTTTGGGTTGAAAGTCAATTTTATCTGATATTAAAATGGCTACTCCAGCTTGCTTCCTGTGACCATTTGCTTGCAAAATTGTCTTCCATCCTTTTCCTCTAAGGTAGTGTTTGTCTTTGACTCTGAGGTGTGTTTCCTGTAAACAGCAAAATGTAGGGTCCTGTTTCCGTATCCAGTCTGTTAGTCTATGTCTTTTTATTGGGGAGTTGAGTCCATTGATGTTAAGAGATATTAAGGAATAGAGATTATTACTTCCTGACATTTTTGATGTTATTTTTGTTTTTGAGTAGTTATCTTCCTTTGAGTTTGATGGAAGAAGTTTACTGTCTTGCTTTTTCTTGGGTGCCATTCCCTTCCTTGTGTTGGAGTTTTCCTCCTATTATCCTTTGTAGAGCTGGGTTAGTGGAAAGATATTGTGTAAATTTGGTCCTGTCATGGAATATTTTGATTTCTCCATCTATGTTGATTGAGAGTTTTGCTGGGTATAGTAGTCTTGGCTGACATTTGTTTTCTCTTAGGGTCTGCATGAGGTCTGCCCAGGATCTTCTAGCTTTCATGGTTTCTGGAGAGAAGTCTGGTGTGATTCTGATAGGTCTTCCTTTATATGTTACTTGGCCCTTTCCTCTTACTGCCTTTAATATTCTTTCTTTGTTTAGTAAATTTGGGGTTTTGATTATTATGTGACGGGAGGTATTTCTGTTCTGGTCCAGTCTGTTTGGAGTTCTGTAGGCTTCTTGTATATTCATGGGCATCTCTCTCTTTAAGTTAGGAAAGTTTTCTTCCATAATTTTGTTAAAGATATTTGCTGGCCCTTTAAGTTGTAGATCTTCACTCTCATCTCTCCCTATAATCCTTAGGTTTGGTCTTCTCATTGTGTCCTGGATTTCCTGGATGTTTTGGGCTACAAGCCTTTTGGATTTTGCGTTTTCTTTGACTGTGGAGTCAATGGTTACTATGTTATCTTCAGCATCTGAGATTCTTATTTCTATCTCTTGTATTCTGTTGTTTATGTTTGCATATACGACCCCTGATTTCTTCCCAAGGTTTTCTATCTCCAAAGTTGCCTCCTTTTGTGATTTCTTAGTTGTTTCTACCTCTGTGTTCAGATCTTGGATGGTTTTGCTCAGTTCCATCATTTGTTTGTTTGTGTTTTCATGTAATTCTTTAATATATTTTTGTGCTCCCTCTTTCATGACTTCTGCCTGTTGTTGCAAGTTCTCCTGCATTTCTTTAACTGATTTTCTCATTTCCTCTTTATTGGTTTCTGTCTGATGGCCCATATTCTCTTGGAGTTCTTTAAGTGTTTTTTGTGTTTGGATTGTAAGAGTGTCTACCCTATTGATGTTCCCCTGCATTTCTTTAAGAGATTTGTTTATGTCTTTTTTTGTGTTCCTCTAGGAGCATCATGACCTGTGCTTTTATATCTAACTCTTGTTTTTCTGGTGTGCTGGGGTATCCCGGACTTGCTGTGGTTGGCGAATTGGGTTCAGATGGTGCCATATTGCCTTGATTTCTGTTTATAACGTTCCTACGTTTGCCTTTTGCCATCTCTTTATCTCTGGCATTAGTTAGTTGGTCTTATTGTAGATGGCGCCCTGCTGAAAGCACAGCATGCCTGTCCCCAGGAGACAGATCCCTTCTGGCAGCGTTGTCTGTGCTGGTCTATGCTCGCTCTGAGTCCAGGCCCCTGACTCCAGCTGCTAGAGTTCCGAGCTGTGCCCTGAGGAAGCAAGGTGGCCCCTCGCTGCTAGTCTGCTCAGAGAGCCAGTCCCGGCTGCAGTAGTCTGCACCCGCAGCTGAGCTTTCTGTGCCCGGATCTCCTGCAGAGCTAAGCTAAGCTATATCTCTGGCTACGCACCTGATTCCAGCCGCTCACTGCATCCAGTGTGCCCGCTGTTTGTGTGTGGGGGTCTGAGGCAAGATGGCTGTCCCGCTGAAAGCACCATGTGACCTTGGCTGAGCTGCTGGTACCCGGCTCTGCCGATCCCTTCTGGCTGCGTTGTCTGTGCTGGTCTATGCTCGCTCTGAGTCCAGGCCCCTGACTCCAGCTGCTAGAGTTCCGAGCTGTGCCCTGAGGCAGCAAGGTGGCCCCTCGCTGCTAGTCCGCTCAGAGAGCCGGTTCAGGCCTCAGTAGTCTGCACCCGCAGCTGAGCTTTCTGTGCCCGGATCTCCTGCAGAGCTAAGCTAAGCTATATCTCTGGCCACTCACCTGGTTCCAGCCGCTCACTGCCACTGCTAAGTATCTTAAAAACATTGCTAGCATTAATAAATTACCCTTGCAAAGTATTTATTTCAGTTCATATGTCATTTTCTATCTGAAAAGTATTTGTAAAATACACTTAATTATTTTAAATTTTGTGTGTGTGTGTGTATGTGTGTGTGTGTGTGTGTGTGTGTTTGTGTTTTGGGAGATAGAGAGTTGTGTTATGGTAGCTTATGAGAAATTGGAGGAGAAAAGTAGGAATTAGATATATTAGTTAATATATGATATATGACATATATATATGTATATATATACATATATATATACTTATCTCTATAGACAGAGATATAGACACATATATAGACAAAGGCAACATAGACACAGACAGACAAATATAGGCAGACATAGATATATAGATGATATAGATAGATTATATATACTCTCTCTATACACACACACACACACACACACAGACACACACACACACCAAACACCTTTACTATTGTTGAAGAAAAAAGGAGATAGAAAACAGCTAGTCTGTTTTGGGGTAAGAGACCTGAGAGTGAACAGTACCTTTATTCTCCTAAGCCATAAGCAGGAAGGATCCTTATTTTTGAAGAAAAAATGCCATTAGGCTGTTCTGGTTCTTCTAATCAGTCCTCCTAACTTCTGCCTAAAAGGGTGTGACTGAAACTCCAGTCTAGACACTCATTTTTTCTGGTGAATAACTCTGGAAATAGTTATCTGAATTTTCATATAGGAATTTTCATATATTTATGCTATAGTTTCAGCCTACCCCTTAAATGACGTTAGGGTCTCTTTCTCAGAACTAATATTATATTAGCTATAAAGAATGCCTGGACTTTACTGAATGCTTTTTAAAAGAATAAAATTATTTTAGCCCTATTTATTGACAGATGCAGACATCACACGATTGGTTGAATACATCACTGAAGCATTTGTCTGTTCCCAGACCTGATGCATGTCAGTGAATTTCCATTCTGAAGCAATAGAGCCTCATTTAGTGTACTGCGGCACAGTGCAGCACAATAGTTTTTTCCTGGAATAAGAGGGACCATAAATTCTACTTCTTGCTCTGGGTGGAGAACAAACACTCTAAGCTTCCCGAAACCACATTGATTTAATCCTAAGTGTACAAATGAGTTTATATCTATTTTTGTGCTTCTCTGATGGGGTACCTTCTTGCCTCTGCCCGACCCTACCTGTTCTAGGGGGTCATGACTCTGGGAGCAGGTGAGAAACGCAAGCTCCTCTGAGCACTGAGGCTACAAGCCTCTTTAATACCCTCCAGGCCAATGCCCCCATTAGTCCCAAGAAAGCATCTCTTCTAAATAGCAGCTCCCGATTGGCTGACCTTGTTTGTGTCAGCAATCCTTGGTCTCTCAGGCAGTCCTCAGTTAGGTCCTCCTGAAGGAGATGCTTCTGCAGCTGCATAGAGGCAACCCTGCCATTCCTGTTAAGAGAAAAACTCCCAAGATGCATAAATAAGTTTAATGAAGTCTACATTAACCACCATTGAAACTGTCCCAAGCAGATGAGTGGGACTCAACCTTGACTTACAGTTGGTTCAAGTTTTTAATGGCAAAAAAAAAAAAATGTAATGGTGATGTACACAGAAAGGCAGCTCTGGACACCCAAAGTAAGCAGGTGTTGATTAAAGAGGCAAAGATAACAGCTAAACCTTTAGGCAGTAAAACTTTAGCTCGTGGTTACATTGTACAAGAATTTAGAGCAGGTCCAGAGACTTTTTTTAAAAGAAATTTATGGCTGGTCTAAGTGACCAGATGTTGCAAGGACCCACTGTTAAGGTCACAGTCCGCCATGTTCACAGAGCTCTCTGAACTTGGAGTAAGATGGAGGACTCCATTTCTTTGTGGGGTTTCCCTTTTTCATCTGACCTCCACTGGAGAATGTCTCTAAATACAGATGTTTGAGCTTATTTAGAAGATAACCCTGCACAAATCTTCCTGCAAATCCTGCTCTTCCTGCCTGTATGATAATTAGATGCTGTGCTATAACCAGTCAGCCCTCCTTCCCATAGCCCTAACAGCTCCTGCATCACTTACCCACCCCTCCAAGAATAAAATGACTCTGTGTCTGAAGATGACTCCCAGTTCTGTCTAGCATACTCATGGCTATCTGAACCCTGACTGCCGCTTCTGCTGCCTTTGTCCTTGCAAGCTGGTGGCCAATGCCCCATTGAGGAAAAGGAAGACCCAGAACCACAGACCAGTTTTACCCGAGATAGTTTTAGCACTTAAAAATAGTCTTAGGAATATTTTTAAATGAAGGGAGGTGAGGAGGAACTATTATGAGTGGAGAGAGGGGAAGCCATTAACAGGATGTATTAGGTAAGAAAAAAATGTTTTTAATAAAGGAAAAAATAAGAACATGGTTTTTATATACTATTTTCAAAATGCTATCCTGTAATGTTTTCAAAGTATCACTTCCAATGAAAATATTGAACTATGCAAAAACAAGAAATAAACTCAATTATATTAGAATAAATATAATTTTGCTGTTTACCGAAAAATAAAACAAACAAACAATTAAAAAAAGAGAGTGGAACGAGCCTAAGAGGGTGAAGTGCGTTGCTGTTGGACAGATCTGCCAACAGCAGTCAACAGGAACGAAAGGTGTTAGAGATCCGAAGAGCGCTGTGACGTCAGACATGAAAGTGTCCTGTTTGGAGTTGGACTAGGTGGTTTGGGGTCTTGCTTTGTTTTCCTTGTTATGACATTTTGGAATGGCAATCTATATCCTGTGATGTTGGAGGTAGGTGATCTGCTTTTTGATTTTGATTTTATAGTGGATTTTAGTTAAGTGAATAGGTGAATCTCAGAAGAGACTTTGAATTTTCAACATTGTTGAAACTGTTATAGAGTATACGACATTTGAAGTTGGATTAAATGTCTTTTGCATATGCAATGGCTAAATATGACCCCCATAGATTCATGTGTTTCTACAAGCCTATGGGGGCCAGGGAGAGAAGTGTGGTGGTTTGAGTATGTTTGTCCCAGGGTGTGGCCTTGTTGAAGTAGGTGTGGTCTTGTTGGAGTAGGTGTGCCACTATATGTGTGGGCTTTGAGACCCTCCTCTTCACTGCCTAGAAGCCAGTCTTCTTTTTACCTTCAGAACAAGATGTAGAACTCTTAGCTACTCCAGTGCTGTGCTTGTATGGATGCTGGCATGCTTCAGGCATGATGATTACAGACTGAACCTCTGAACCTGTAAGCCAGCCCCAATTAAGTGTTGTCCTTATAGATAAGTTTACATTCTAATCATTAAGTAAATAATGCTTTCAACTAAAACCACGAACTATCTGATTTAGTACACCTTGTCTTATTGCCTAAGATAAACACTTAAATACAAGCCCACTTCAGATGAGATCATGTTGTTTTAGTCAAGATGCTAACATCGAAGTCTGAACTGTTCATCATGCATTACTTTGTAGATGTCTGAAACAAAAATGAAGGAATAGTCTAGAGAGTGGGGTGCAAGCTGCAGCTGGCCTCCCTGAATGTGTCACATGACCTGTGCTCCTCCTCTAAGCCTGGCGACCATGCTGCCATCAGCAGCTGCCATCCAATCCAAGGCAGCTGAGACCTGCTTCACCTCCGTTCCTTCACCAGGATTCACCAGACTTCAGATATCTTTTAGAATTAAATTAATCAAGGTGGACTTTATCAAAGTTGTGGTTATTTAAGTCACACACAAAATGCTACCACCATTTCCTGGCTCATGTGAAATTGTAGAAGAGGGGTATCTTTTGCCCCTAATTTCTCTTGTGCAGGAGAGAACAGACAATGCTTCCTTTTCAAATGAATCTCTGTAGCAAAAATCTACAAAGTGCTTTGTTCCGAACAATAGCAGTGTGGAGTAAACTCAGTATGTTTTAAGGTAATTGGCTATTGAAGGCATCTTATGAGTCTGAGCTCTAATAATAAAAGGACAGACCCTTTAGTCTCTATAAGAATGTCCTTCAAGGTCTGGAAAGATGATTCCTCCAGGAAATCGCTTGCTGCACAAACACAGTGATCTGAGTCTGGATGCCCAGCATCTATATACAAACCTGTGTATACAGTGTGCACTTATAATAACATCACTGGAAAACCTCGGAAGGATTGCTGGGACCTTCCAGCAACCAATCTTGAGTCTAGCTGAATCAGGGTACTCCTGATTCGGTGAGTGACCTTGAATCAATATATAAGGCAGAGAATGAGAAAAATACACTGTCAACCTCTAATCTCCAAACTAAGGTACACACACACACACACCTCTGCATACATATATAAACATGTCTATTCATTACATAAAGAAGCAGAGGAGAGAGAGAGAGAGAGAGAGAGAGAGAGAGAGAGAGAGAGAGATTGAGAAAGAGAGAATCATGTAGCCTGTATGCTCAAGGGGCTGAATTTGTCATGCAACAGGTACATTAGCTGTGCTGATGCTGTGAAAAGTTCCATAGCTGGGAACCAGGAGCTATGGAGATTAAGTTTGTTTGTTTATTTATTTATTTATCCATTTGGATAGCTGCAGGAAAGTATGTGGATTGTGTGTTAGTACAAAATATTTAAAATATATCTGTAAATGGCTTCTGATTATCAATCCAAATTAGCTTTCTACATGCTTAGCTTTCATTCGGAATGGTGGCCTGAGTGTCTCTTTATGCAGAAATTTGCAATTGATGATAGCCCTCATATTCCAATTAAGAGGGTGATACATTAGTATTGCAGTCCATCATCAGAACTAATGAGGACATTTAGCAGGTGGCAAAGAGCAGAGCAATGGCCCTTGCCCTGTACAATGTTCAGGTGGAGAGGAAAGAGGACGTGTTCTGTACCAGACAAATTGATGTTAGAGAGGGTCCTGAAGCAGGGGTGAAATATCCTGATGCTATTGACACATCTATACACTATTCAATCTTTATGCTCAGAGCACTGTACTGACACTTGCGATGCAGAAGGCTATGGCGTGAAGGTTGTCAGGTCAAAGGGCACTGGATCCAGTTTTCAGGGTGAAAGACACAGGGGGGCTACATTACTTTGGTTATGTCGTGGGTAAAGCATATTGCTTCCCATTGTTAGATATGCTTAGGACCGCTCAGCAAAATAATGGCAAGGAGATTGCCATTATTTTTGTTAAAATAACCATTTTTAAAATCTGTTGAATCTACCAATAATCTTTAAAAAATTATTATTCAAAGCAGATGTTTTCATCTTTATTAAGTCTGAATTCTAGTGCAAACTATCTTAGGAAATGAGGCTTATCATGTCTCGTTTTAAATGTGTACACACACAGTTTTACTTACTAGTTCCAAATTGCATCTTTATCATTTTTTTCCTATATATGTTACTGCAACTTTAAGAGAACATAGAGTACAGCTTAAGGTGTTTGATTCCCTGAAATCCCCTTCCTAAGCAGCATCTGTAGGTGCTTTACAGCTTTTCCAGACAAATACATCACCACACACATCTGCTTCAAATTGCTAGTTGCATCAACTTGGCAAGCACAAGTTCTGGCTTCATTTTGGAGGCTACTATATTTCTTTTACATGGTAACAAAATAACCTTGCCCTTAACAATGGTTTCATGCCTTGTGATTTCACATACTGATATTTCCAAAAATACCAATTTAAAATTGGGGGAATGTTTGGGGAACATTTCAGAAATATCATGTTATTCTGTTCCAGCTACCTGTAGGAAGAACCATGCTCCCAGGACTCAATGTAGACCACGTAGTCACCTAGTGGGCACTTTTGTTGCCAAACACAGCTTTAAGGGCCATCTTTCTTTGATCAAAATTAAGCTTAACCAGTGACCACATCAATGATCTGTCATGTTATTTCTCTTTTTATACGTTTCCAGAATGTATTGCATGTCTTTTTAAAAATTTATTTAATATCATTTCTTTACTTCCTCACTTTGTACCCCATGCACTGTCACCCTCCCAGTCACCCCTTCCCATAATCCTTCTCCTATGTCCCCCTTCTCCTTTGAGAAGGTGCCCTTTTTCACCCCGGCAGTTCAATCCTCTGTGAGGCTAAGTGCATCCTCTCCCACCGAGGCCAGACAAGGCAGCCGAGCTAGAAAAACATATCCCGTGTACAGGCAACAAATTTTGGGATAGCCCCCGTTCCAATTGTTGGGACCCACATGAACACCAAGCTGCACATCTGCTACATGTGTGTGGGAAGGCCTGGGTCCAACCCGTGTATGTTCTTTCTTTACAGGTTCAGACTCTGAGAGCACCAAGGATCCAGGTGATTTGATTCTGTTGGTCTTCCTGTGGAGTTCCTGTCCCCTTCAGGGCTTGCAATTCTTTCTTCTATCTCCCATAAGACTCCCTGAACTCCATCCACTCTCTGGCTGTGGGTGTCTGCATCTGTCTGAGTCGGATGCTGGGTAGAGTCTCTCAGAGAACAGCATGCTCCTGTCTGGAAGCATAGCAGAGTATTATCCATAGTGTTAGGGATTGTTGCTCACCCATGCGATGGGTCTCAAGTTGGGTCCCATAATTTCCTAACATAAGCTCTATAACATCTCAAATCCGAAGAAGACTAGTGACTCCAACAGGGTAAGGCATTTTGAGAGGCTATATACATATGGCTTTTTATTATAAATAATTATAATGAATTACTTTGCTTATCTAATAAATTAAACTTCATTGAAATTATATATAAGAAGTATAGCATATAGAAATTGTCTCCTACATGTCACGTTTCAAGTTATGAGTTTTTTTATTTTATGACAGGTCTGTTGGGGGAGTTTTTACTCATGGTGTTTTGGTTTAGAATTGCCAGGTTAGACATTCAGGAACATATAAACACAGTCCAGTGTTATTAATGACCTAAAGAAATCACCTGCGGAGTCTTATGACACACCCCACAGATTAGGGTTGAATAATATATTTGTTGGACATACTGAAGAAAATGTACTGACAAATGCATTGAAAATAAATTAATTGCTACGGATGTAGGTTTTTTCTCATTTTTGTTTTTAATTTTAATTTTATTTTTATCTGTCTACATGTGTTTGTGTGCTGTATTTCATTCTTTCAATTGTCTCTTCCTTAGAGACAATTTTAATCTCTATGGATTTTTAAAAAAAAATGTTTGTGCATATGATTACACATGTTTTGAATACAATCTGATTATCTCAATTCTAAAATGAAAATTAAAAGACAACAGATAAAACTTTCCCCACTCTCTTACAGAAAAGGGAAATATGGGAAAACCCAAATATGTCTTTATGATCCCTTCTTATTTTTCTCTCAAAAAACATGTTGCTTCCATTCTAGATCCATTTTCATTCCTTGGAGATAGATATACACTTTTATTTGCTAAATTTTCCTGAGACTCTTCTACCTGAATGTTACTATTATATTCCTGTCTGACAGAACACATGTTTTGGAGTCATTGAGCATGCAGAGATCGTTGTCTTTCCAGGATAGTGTGCTGAAGACAAAGCAACAGTTATTAATTTTTAATTTTTTTATTTAAGGTATTTTTTCATTCAATAAATTTGATCGTATTCTTTCTCCTCCAGCACTTTTTATCATATCCCTACCCAAACAACTCCATGTTCTTTTTCTTTCTCTATCCAGAAAAAAACGCAAAGAAAAGAAACAACAAATCAAAAATCAAGAGAGACAAACTGAAAGCAAACAAATTTTAAAAAAATTACAAAAGAAAAGCAAAATGTGATCAAAATTGTTGCTTTGAAATCCAATGTTAATGATCTTACTCTTTCTCATCCAAATGCATGTGATGGTTTGAGTGAGAAAGAACTTTAAAGGACACTCTTACACCCCTCCCCTGCCACACACATTCAAGGTTGCCAACTGAGCTCAGAGTTTTAGGAAGCCAGCCACACTGGAAATTGTGGGGGTGCGAAGGGAAGCAGCTTATCCTGACCCCAGACACCTGGGGATTGCATAAAGAGACAACTGTGACTCTGCAGTTTCAAAATCAGCTTGACTAGGGAAAACAGCTAATACCTCATTCTTCCTTTAATGAAACCCCTCCCCACTTTTATCTCTTTATCTACAAACACACCAGTTAGAGCATGTGGTCTGTATTCTATGGAAACCCAAGGCACTGTGTTGCTGGATCCTGCACTATGATCACAATGTTGCTAGACCTCTCAGGTTAAATAAAGCTTGCTCTCCTGGTCTAGGTTATTTTTTGCTATTTATTATTAATGTAAATACTCAATCTTTCTTTCTTCTACAAATTTAATTCTCTCAGGTCTTCCAGACTCATGTATTTGGACACATGGTCCCGTTATTCCTGTTATAGTTTGGGGAGTTTATGAAACCCTTGGGAGGCTGAGTCTTGCTAGAAGTTCCTGAGTGAGGGTGAGCTTTAATAGGTGATAGTTCCATTCTGCTTCCATTTCTCTTTCTGTCCTTCCCATGTGTAGATGAGACATGGTCTCTGTGCTTCCTCATTGCCACGCTGACTTCATATTCTTGCTCCCATACCTTCTCCATGATCAGAACCACTCTGCTTTTTTCTGCAATCATACCTCAGAATAAACTCTTCTTGCTTGTTTAGTTGCTACACCCAACATGTAACAAATGCATTGCTTATCCTCAGATTTTTATAACAATGAGCAACTAAGCTAGGTGCTTTGGCATCATGAATGTGATTTTGTACACCGTCCTTTGTGGGAAAAGCATTTTCTTTGGTTGAGCCTAATAACAAGGCTAGATAAATAGACCTAATTTTAGGTGAAAAATATAGAACGAAGAATTTCATTTAAGTGTGAATATTTTTCACTATGAATTATTAATTGTTTTAAACAAGAATTCTAATTTTCACCAGAACACACACTTATCTACAGCCTTCTCATTTACATCCACCATGATAACAACATGACCTCACAAATGATGAATACTCAATACTTCCTCTTACACTGGTTTTTTTTCAAGTATTTTTGTCTTTCGATATTGATTTATAAACATAATTGGAATTGGTTTCTATTACCCAGAATGAGAATAAGTTATATCATAGGTAAGTCTTATAATGATATTTCCTTGTATTATATGTCAACTATCAATTCATTGTTTTATGCTGCCTTCAATGGTCTTTGGAATTATGTAAGAAGAAATAGTCTTTTTTCATTAACTTGTTTATGTATTCACTTTACACCTTATCACAAGAGTCTTAATTAGAATATTACTGTATCTTAAAGTTTAGTCTTGACATTCACATCATCTCTAAGTTAGATCTTGTTCTTGTATGTCTTTTTTCTTCATAAATCCTTTACTTAAAAAGACTTTGCAAGATTCATTTCCCCAGTGATTAGCTGAACCATCATTATTTTCTAGGGTAAATTATTTAGAAGCAAGAGACCTAATGTGTTCTAGAAACAAATATTGTGCGTGAATTCAGAGCAATTTGTCAAAGTTCAGAAAAAAAAAATGTCTCAACTCAACATTAGACCTTCACAAAGAGGAGTCTGGTAAACTCACTGTTCTCATTAGCTCTGTGGTTTGGAGAGTAATTTGAGAGAGCACAAAGAGCTGACTCACACACTTTTCACTTTGCCTTCTTTATATTAAATTAGTGAGTAGTATTTGTTACTATTTTCTAAGCTCTATGCTTCTATTGGACCATTACAGGTAAACAATAAAAACTAATGTTTCAAGAAACATTTAACCCAGTAAACCACCGTCATGGCCTTTACACAACAGGAAACTGATTAAGTAAGTTTTGCTCATAAAAATTTTGTTGTTTTCACTTTCCACCTTGCCTGAGGTAGGAGCTCTTTTGATGGCCATAGCTGTTTATGCCAGGCTACCTGGCTTGAGAGCATCTTTTCCCAACCTCCTCTGCCTCCATCTCCCGGTAGCTGCACTGGGATTACAGATGAATGGTACTGCATCAGTTCTGTGTGTGCTGGTGCTTCTCTAGCACATAGTTCCAAAGTCCTTCCACAATCCTTCCCGAAACTGTCGTCCACAGCAGTATTCCATGCCTTGGTACTAATATATGCTTCAGTTTGGTTTCTATTGCTGTGATAAAACACTGTGACCAAAAGCAATTTGGTAAGAAAAGGATTTATTTTACCTTACACTTCCACCACACAGTCCATCACTGAGGGAAGTCAGAGAAGAAACTCAACGCAGGAACCTGGAGGCAGGAATTGACGCAGAGTCTATGGCTTGGGCTTCATGCCTTGTTCTTTCCTTTTTTAAATTTCCTTTCCATGAGTACTTTGAAATCTAGGTTTTTATTTTTTATCTATTATGCATAACTAGGATTTGTTTCTAAGTATTGTTAGGGAGATTACATATGTTTTATGTCTAGACACTTCTTCAAAATAGCCAAGTAGGTGAAACTCAATTGGAAGAGCACAAGTTCTTGGTAACAATAAAACACTCCTGTGCTCTATCATATTTTTGTAGATATCAGTGAATCAAGTCTTGGGGGGGGGGAGGCAGTTAACTATAAGTTACATTCATTTTGAAAAGTGAAAAATCAATGACCACAATATAAGGAACTTTTGCAGCTGTGTTAAAAATTATCCTTTGTCTGAAAACATAGAGTATGTACATATCGTTTCATTGCTAAAATAAAGAAAACATGATTTAAATTTGCCTTTGAACTTGGTTTTAACTTCTCTCTTGTATTTTCATAATTTTGTTCAGAAAAGGGAGTTACCTCTACTCTTATCTCTATATTGTTAGTGATGAGCTGTTTAGATTCTCAATGTTAAATTCTAGCTACTCTATTATGCAATATAAACTATTCATTTAATGTTTTGATTTACAAATAGTAAGTTACAGCCATTAACAATAGCCTCCTATTTCAGTGGGTGACCATAATATTTGAAACGTAAATTAAGAAAATATCTAATTAAAAAAAAAGAAAGATAATTTCAGCTCAAAAGTCATTACTCCCAAGAATTTTAACTTCCTTCTACACTTCTTAAAATGTGGTCATCAAAAATTAACTGGTAATTTCTGGAGTAATATTGTGATTAGTAAGCCTGTGACCTAACTCCGAAATCTCTGCCCTGACTAAATGAACTGCCATAGTCTGAATTCATAAATAACTATGGCGAATAGTTAAGGCTCTTGATTAAAAATACCAGGATTGGAAAAGAAGTGGCATAAAGTAAGAAAGTGAAGAAGTAAATATAACTGCCAGAGAAAGTCTCCTCGACTGCTAGAAACACAAAATGAGAGAAACAGAAGCTGCTTGTGCTCTTGGCAAATTGGCAGAGCCAACGGAACCCACACATCTGTTCTTGGTGACTGCACTACACTTGTGGCTGACGTGTGCCTAGCTCATTGCATGAAAAAGGAATTAAAGCAGTTTCTGAAAGGAATATGTGATTCTTGCTGAAATCGCCTCAGTCGGAATAGAATTGCTAAGGTTTGAAAAGAGTAAGATGCCAGAAGAGGCATGATAGCTTTAGCAAGAAGCTACTCCTATAAGAAGATTAATAAAACGCAAAAGTGATAGGGGAGAGACAGCACTGAGCCTGTGAGTACACACAAACACCAATGATGAAGACTATATCCCAGGGAACTCCATGTGCGTCCTTGTTCCAGAGTTCCAGAATGAAGCTAATAATCACACTTTCATAGTAACCACTTCAAAATTCACTGACAATACCCAAATCTTTTATTCCCAGCTGTTCTCCAGAACTCTTCCCTGTGGGTTTGATTCCCTAAGCACTGTTCCCCATCAGAAGAAAAAGCAGCTCACGTGTCGGTTTTCTCGTAGACTTTCTTTTGCTCTCCTCACGTGTGTCTCATCAGTTGAATTAAGTCTCTGCTCTCATAAGACGTAGGATGTTACGTCCAATACAATTAATGCTTTTAAGTTTCCTAAAACAAAACTGCAAGTCAGAAAAGAGGGAAATACCTAAACCCAAATAAACACAATAATACAACTGCTGGAAAATATCAAACTCATGGTGAATGATGTGACACTAGAAATAAAAGGCTAATAGAAGAAGGGACCAACCATTGTTACCAGTCAGCATAAACATGAGACAGCTGAGACGCTGAGGTCCTGGCAGCCTAGGGTCTGAGAGACAGTGAGGTCATAGCAGATCCTGGTCTAAGAGATGGTGGGTACCTGGCAGGCACTGGTATGTAGACTAATGGAGATCTGGCAATTCAAAGGTGCTGTCCTTGGTGTTGGCAACCTTGACAATGTGAAAAGCATTCTGAGTGGTTATCTGGCTCTAAAAATGCCAGTAGAGCCTAGGACAACTGTAAATTTGAAAGAGTTTTGACTAAACAAGAAGGGAGAAAGTTTCCATGAAGGATGGTAGTGAGACTCAAGCAGAAAGCTAGTCCTGTTCACTATCTCCACCATGCACAGCGACTAAGGTTTCCAGGCCCCAAAAGCAATCACAGGAAACATGGATGGTAAAAGAGGGACAAAGCAAACAATAGAAAAGAAGAAAAGTTGAGGGTAGAGAAGGAACTGAAGGAATAGAAGAAGAGAAAAGAATACTGAAAAGAGAAGGGAAGCAGGAGGAGGTCAGTTGCAGCAAGAGAGGAGGCCATCAGAAGCATGCGGGGGTTGAGAAACAGGGGCTTCACAGTAACAGGAAACGGGGGCTTCACAGGGACAGGAAACGGGGGCTTCACAGGGACAGGAAACGGGGCTTCACAGGGACAGGAAACAGGGGCTTCACAGGGACAGAAAACGGGGGCTTCACAGGGACAGGAAACGGGGGCTTCACAGAGACAGGAAACGGGGCTTCACAGGGACAGGAAACGGGGGCTTCACAGGGACAGGAAACGGGGGCTTCACAGTGACAGGAAACGGGGGCTTCACAGAGACAGGAAACGGGGGCTTCACAGGGACAGGAAACGGGGGCTTCACAGGGACAGGAAACGGGGGCTTCACAGTGACAGGAAACGGGGGCTTCACAGTGACAGGAAACGGGGGCTTCACAGTGACAGGAAATGGGGGGCTTCACAGAGACAGGAAACGGGGGCTTCACAGGGACAGGAAACGGGGGCTTCACAGGGACAGAAAGCGGGGAGTTCACAGAGACAGGAAACGGGGCTTCACAGGGACAGGAAACGGGGGCTTCACAGAGACAGGAAACGGGGCTTCACAGAGACCGGAAACGGGGGCTTCACAGGGACAGGAAACGGGGGCTTCACAGGGACAGGAAACGGGGGCTTCATAGAGACAGAAAACGGGGGCTTCACAGGGACAGGAGTGGAAGAAACAACCTGGGAGACTAAGAAACTTGGATTTGTAATGAAATCCATATTATTTTATAGGTTTTTTTTTTTGTCTCAGCCTTAATGTTTAAAGACAAAGATATTGTTATCACTAAGAGTTTTTGTTTTTTTTCTTTTAAGTGATTTCAGAGGTAACTTCTAGAGGAAATGAGGAACAAACAGGAACTAGCAATAAGTGTGAAAATGACTAAAAGGATTGGTTAAAAGACTTTGTCCAAAACAAAACAAGGTTAGTGGGGAAATAGCAAGAAATTTTGTGCAACAGAGCTTATTTCCTAGCATACACAAACCTCAGGTACTACCTTCCAGCATATTCTCAATCTCTCTCTCTCTCTTCTCTCTCTCTCTCTCTCTCTCTCTCTCTCTCCCTCCCTCCCTCCCTCCCTCCCTCCCTCCCTCCCCTTTCCTTTGCTCTATTTTCCCTGCCTCTATCTCACACAATAGCTGCAGTTTGACAGTTTTGGTGGTTTGAATATGCTCGGTATAGGGAATGGCACTATTAGTAGGTGTGACCTTGTTGGAATAGCTGTGGCTTTGTCAGAGGAAAGTGTGTCATTTTGGATTGACTTTGAGACCCTCCTTCTTGCTGCCTAGAAGCCTGTCTTCTCCTTTTTACTTTTGGGACAAGATGCAGAACAGCTCCTTTTCCAACACCACATCTGCCTGGGTGCTGCCATGTTTCCTGCTGTGATAATAATAAACTAAACCTTTGAAACTACAAGCCAGTCCCAATTAAATGTTAATTTAAGAGTTACTTTGGCCATGGTGTCTCTTCACAACAATGGAAACCCAACCTAAGGCAACTGTGAAATGTCCAAAATAAGCCCATGAATTGAAACACTTTGTCTCCAATTGGTGACACTATCAAGAACAGTTTTGAGCCTATAGGAGGTGGAGTTTTGCGGGAGAAAGGGGACACAGGAGACCTGCTTTAAAGCATTCTTCATAGGCTCTATGTGATGCTTCTTTCCTGTTTCCTGGAGTGTGCACGCAGTGTGACCAGATGTCTCTTGCTCATATACTACCATGCATTTCCTGCCTTCTGCCATATTTCCACGAAGATGGACAGATCTCCTCTAGAATTTCAAGACAAAATGAAGCTTTGTTCGTGAAGTTGATTTTTTTTTTATTCAGAAGAGAAAAACACATGCACACATACACTAACAAGACGTTTTAGACATTTCTTCTCCAGTTTTCTAATGCAAACATTAGATTCAATAAATAGTGAATTGATGTGAAATGTATCATTAGATAGTGATAACTGACAAACACATCCCAGAGCTGAAACATTTGAAGGGCAGGTTACTAAAGAATGTTCTTAATATAGATTGAAGAATTCCCATGAGCACTTAGTAAGTCATGAACTTTGCTCAGGTTTGTTGTTGAAGCTAGTGTTACCTCACGAGATGTTTTATTGTTTGACATGTTTTAAAGCTAGATAGGCACCTCTGTGAGGAAGAGTTACTTGTAAATGATGTGCAATGTTGTGAAGAGAATCGCTAGCACTGAGTGACAGACATGGTCTTTCCCCCTTTTCTTCTAATAGGATGTGCTGATTGTCCACACTGGAAGTGTTCACTGTGACATTTCCATGCAGGGATGTGTTCTGTGCTGCTTATGTGTCATCGTCTTCTACCCTGTCACTCTACCATCCTTCAAATCCTCTCTGGCTTCTTCTCAGTCTCCAAAGATCACTCTTCTTCCAGGCCATGTTTGTCTTCTTTTCTCTTTTATTGAAGACTCCACATTTGGAAGAAAACACATGTTTCTATATCTGGACTTGTCTCACCAGGCATGATGCTTTATTGTTCCCTCCATTGTTAAGAAGCGTGAAGAATTTTATTCTTTGTAATATACTATACAGATCATATTTTACTTATTCAGACCCATGGCTCTATAATTTATATATCATATATAATGTAATGAATAAGGATATACTTATAAAAACAAATACAGAGCTGTTAAGATTTGTTAAGAATACTCCTTCAGAAGACTCAAATATTGAAATTTCCCTCCTTTAATGCAAACAGTATTCACAGTGGATCACTTCATGATGACATCATTGGTAAGTGATGATAGATAGGAAGGAGATCCCAGGGGCCTGCCCTGGAGAGATGAATCTCATCTCTGCCCCTGTGTCCTTTTGTTTCTCTCTCTCCTTGCTGTTGTCCAGGGGTGAGTAGCTTTTCTCTACCTCGATCCTTCCTCATTGTTTCTGCTTTGCTATGGTCTCAAAAACCAATGGATCTGACCATGGGCTGAAAAGCCTAAACCAATGGATCTGACGCAATGAGCCAAGATCAGTCTATTTTCACTTTATTATTCTCATCTACTTTGTCATAGTGACAAATCCAGCATTGAACAAAAACAAAACCAACACATCTACATAGGAGAGGAACAAAAGAAAACATGACAGGAAAAATAAATTACAAAATTTACATAAAATTCAGTGGTAATTTAAGGATAGTCACTGAGAAAGCTAAGGAGTCAGCTAAGATTGCTATGAGATATAAGAGAAGATGTTTAACTAATTATGGGACAAGTTATGGTCAGCTCTGTGTAACTGTACTTGAAGACATAATGGAAGCAGGACTTCCTATAGAAATAATATCCTAATCCAGGGAATGTTTCAGTAAGTGGATTCTGATGTATCATTTATTCAGTGGAATTAGGAGAAATAAAATACTCAACAAATGATAATTTTGTATATTTGGTATGACAATTCAAAATGCAATTATTCATTCTATAGAGCCATACATTTTCATGTTATTAATGGCCTAAAAAAACAATTGAAAAAACAAAAATTAAACAACACAATTTCAAATAAATACTTATATAAGCAAGTTGACTCAATTGTATAGTCAAAACTTTCATGAATTAACAGTGAGAGATTCTTCCTTCACACTCAGTGTTGGCTCACATATTCCATAATATAATTCTGTCAAAGATTCAAAGATCAAACAGATATAAAATTGTATAAATAGTTCTTAAGAATTATTAGTGATTTGGACTACTTAATGATTTTACATAGAAAATATAAGATTGAGAATTAAATTTGAAAAATATAAATGTGTTTATATTATTAAGGTTAAAAAGACAAGGAAAATTACAAGAAAGCCAAGTCCAACAGCATATCAAGAAAGTGATTTAAAAAGAAAAGAGTTTCAGATGTACTGAAACTGACATTTTGCTGACAGAATGTTTGCTTAATATGACAAATCTTATTAGGTGGAGTGTAGTAATAATACAAATGATCAAACTATGAGATATGACATATTCATAACAAGAAAGAAGTATTTTCATGGAAATTAATAAAGCCAAGAATGCCAAATTCAACAATTCTGGTTAATGAAACTTAAGAAAATAAAGCATTTAGAACTACTCTGCTTATTTTATGAAAATGAAAAATACTTGTTATTTTAATTAAGAATAAGAAGAAAGATACCTACTACCATAATTGGGCATTCTATTGCTGAGAAGAGACACCATGACCACAGAAACTCTTATAAAGGAAAACATTTAACTCTGGCTGCCTGAAAGTTTAGAGGTTTAGTCTGGCATCATCTTGGGAAGGATGGTGTCACAGTTATAGACATCATGCTGGAGAGGTAGCAAGAATTCCACATTTAGGTCTGTAGACACTGGGTGTGATGGTTTGTATATGCTTGGCCCAGGGAGTGGCACTATTAGAAGTTGTAGCCTTGTGGGAATAGACTTATCACTGTGGGCATGGGTTTAAGACCCTCATTCTAGCTGCCTGGAAGCTAGTATTCTGCTAGCCTCAATTAAATATTGTCCTTATAAGAGTTGCATTGGTCATGGTATCTGTTCATAGCAGTAAAACCCTAATTAAGACATTGGATCTGGCTTGAGCATTTGAAAACCAGGAAGTGACATACTTCCTCCAACAAAGGCACTTCTCCAACAGGACCACATCTCCTAATAGTGTCTGCCCCTATGAGCATATAAGGGCCATTATCATTCTCACTACAACCCATACTGTCTTTGCTTACATTTACTATTCCATATGTTCCATAGTATTCCATCTACTGCTACTATTAGTGAGTCTGTGGGTACTATGGAAATGCTTCATAAACATAGCACCTGTGCAGAGTAAACCTTGATGTTCTAGATGTAATTCAGAGGGCCCTGTATGATAGCCCTAGGGAACTCAGTCTCTCTGTGTCTTTTTGTCTCTGTCTCTCTCTGTCTTTCTGTGTGTCTCTGTCTTTTTGTGTCTCTGTGTGTATGTGTGTGTGTGTTTGTGTGTGTGTGTGTGTGTGTGTGTGTGTGTGTCTGTGTGTATGTGTGTGTGTTCCCTATGGAACTTTATAAAGACAAATTAGGCAAAATATTTAGTAAATATTTAGTAATTGAAATACCTGTTTGCAGATGACATGATAGAAAAATTTGGGATTCTAAGAGCATCATCCATTAAACTAGCAATTAAATGCTAATAACATAATAATGAAAAACAATGAAACAATTCAGTAAGGGCTATAAAATTAACACTCAAAAATCAATAACTTCCTTTACACAGGCAATAACCAGCTAGAGAACAAAACAGAGAAAACCTCATTTGCAAGAGCAAGAAAATCAAACACTAAAAAATTAAAAGCAATAACCAAAAGCTTTATGAGAAGAAACTTAAGTGTTTCTGAAAGTTACAGAATTACTTTAAGGTATGCGATGTCATCAGCTCCTGAGAAGTATGCCCAAAGCCATTGCCTGTCAACTCTCTTGGGATAATCTATAAAAGCAGGTAATTTGAATAAAAGTATTCAGGAAACTCTCAAATAGAGTCAGACAGGCTGAGACTGAAATCCGCACAGCAAAACCAAGTCCTCTAGTGAAGTCAGAAAAACTTTAAAAAGAGAAAGGACATCAGAGTACAGTTATGCTTTCAGACTTTCAGGCCTGCTTTAAAGTTCTTTATTGTAACTACATTGTGCTGACACATGACAATGGAGGAATAAAACAGAAGGCTCAGAAGTAAATCTGAAACAGACTGAAAATTAACAAACAATGAAGGTAGCCTCTGAAATAAGTAGAGCAAAATAGACTTAAATGTAATGTAAAAGAGGACTAGAAGGAAATACACGTATCTGTGGGACCAAAAGATATAATCCAGAAATTAATGGTTAGTGGTGGAGGGAGGATAATTAGAAAGACAGAATGAGTAAGGAAGGAATGACACTGAGCAGGTATTGGTGTGTGGATGGACATGCACTGCACATACTAAATACCTGCTTTTGTAAGCGTGTATTAGTTATACAAAGTTATGCTTCATTATGACATATTTATAAACATATTAATGTCCTATCAACCCCCAAAGACTCTTGTTCTCTTTCCTTTGTCCCTGTCCACATCCTAATTACCTCTTCTGCCTTCATGGGCCTTCTCTCTCCCAACATTTCATATTAGAGGAGTGACCTTTATATTTGTGAAATTCCTTGACTCACATATTGTCATAAATTCCATTAACTTCCTACAAACAACACAGTTTTCTACTTTGTGGCTGATGCAAATTCCATTATACAAATACATTATATTTGATTTATACCACTAATGATTATTTTGTATAACCTGTCTGCCAATTTATATAGTGGATGAACTCTTACACGTTCCCACTAACACCCCAAAATTTCTTAACTGAATTTCTTAATTTCTCGAATGTAGTAGTAAGCAAGGTATGTACAGCCCCAATCTTAGATTCTAAATAGAATTTGTCATATAGAGAAAGCCAGTCATCACTGCAGAAGAGTTGACCACATACTATACTATGTATATTTTTCAGTAGTAAGATGAGACCAAGCTTGAACAATAAGATAAATAGCAATAGTAATGTAGACCATATAACAGAGAGGTTGTTCTTGAATTCATTTTCATAAAAATAATTAAATGTAGAAGCTGTTACTAATGAGACAATTCTAATTAGCAAACAGAAATAATATGGTTGCATGATATTAACATTCTTGAGAATAGCACAGTAATGACTTTTTCAGGCAAGAAAGACACAGACTTTAAACTTCATATGCACAGGTTTGTATAATCTAATTATATCTTTTCAGGATATACATATTGATAGAAAGGAGAGAAATAATAACTACACTAATCAATGAAGCAGACAAATCCTCTCCTGGCTGTTTTCTTATGAGACTGAACTGTAAATCTCATCATTGTCTACTCTGGGATCTCTGGCTGGTTCTTTTCATTGTGTCATGCATCCAATATGTACACACACACACACACACACACACACACTCACACACACACACACACACACACACACACACACACACACCCCTTAACTTTACTAATTACATTACCAGCAGCATGTTGGCTTCTGGGTTGCTAGGTGCACATGCTTCATCATGTTCTCCTGTATTGTGCAGAGATCAGCAGTTTCTGATTTCTTCCAGGGGATTTGCCTGCCTTTGCTCCTGTCCTACCACAGGCAGAGCTCCAGAAACCTTCTCAGATGACTGCAGCAACCTTTGCCACACGTCAACTCCATGCATCCTTGCAATTTCAGAAGGTGATTCCCAGGGAGGGCCACGAATGCAGCACTCAGCAAACTTCCTCAATGCAATATTAGTAAGTCATAAACATAGGGACCTGACCTGACTCCCAGTCATGGAGAAAGTCGTTTCAAGATTCTTTCCTTTAACTGAATGCCCTGTGTCATCTCTGAGAACAGAGCCACATATATGACTTTTCCACTAGGGATGTGTGCGAAGGCCTCTGGTTGATTTCTGAGTTATAGATAAGATTGTGCCAGATATATTCCATGTTGTGTTTGTGTTTGTGTTTGTGTGTGTTTATCAGTGTGTGTGAATATATATATATATATATATATATATATATATATATATATTCACACACACACAATGCTAGACCTTACTTTTTTTTGCATTTTTTATTGGTTATATTCTATATTTACAATTCATTTCCCCTTTTCTGGTTCCCTACCCCCAAGGGTCCCACATGCCCTTTTCCCTCCCCCTGCTCCCTCATCCACCCCCTTCCACCTCACTGTTCTTGTACACCCCCACAATGATGCTTTGAAATGGATGGAGCTGGAGAACATCATACTAAGTGAGGTTACCCAGTCTCAAAAGAATACCCATGGTATGCAGTCACTGATAAGTGGATATTAGCCTAGAATCTTGGAACACCAAAGACATAAATCACATACCAAGTGAGGTCTGACAAGAAGAAAGGAGTGGACACTGGAGCTAGAATAGACCTTACTTTTATAAACTCTGTAAGAAAATATATTAGCAATACCATATATACCAATTATAATAAAATAGTACTAAAGCAACAGGTGAATGTCCTCTCATGAGCTTGTGGACACTGCATCTATCCTTCTGTAACAATGTGTTTTGGTACTTCAGGTGAGAAGGAGAGAAGTTGGTGATGTGGCATTGTGGTTTTGCTTGAGGATGCAGCTGACATTCTGATGAAGGACAATTGCTTGCTTCAGGTAACGCCGGACCACAGAGCCTGGACACAGTGTGTGGATGGGCAGATAGAGAGATAATTTACTGCCCATGAGGACAGGAGATGGTAGCAGAAAGTATATCATGCTACTCAGAACAGCGTGAAATTATGATGCACGACTTATCTATTTCTGGGAATTTCCATTTAATATTGTTAGTTTATGGTTGACTGTCATCACGGAAGTTATAGTTAAAGAAGTTCTAGATGAAAGATCTAGCATAGTGGCTTCTTATATCTTCTATTTCTGCGTAAATTTTTTAAAGTTGGTTTTTCTCCATAGCAATTCCAATTACTACACATTAAGTTCATAGTTAAATCCATGGGATGGATTTAAAATTAGGCCAGTTATTGGTTGGCCATTCCTTCAGTCTCTGTTCCAACTTTGTCCCTGCATTTTTTTTGGCAGCACAAATATTGGATCAAAAGTTTTGTGGGTTGGTTGGTGTCCTTAACCCTCCACTTGGAGGTCCTGCCTGGCTTTAGGGGGTGGCCTCTGATTTTTGTTTTTGTTTGTTAAGTGCGTTTTTGTTGTTGTTTTCTTTTCTTTTCTTTTCTTTTTTTTCTTTTTTTTTTTGATATTCAGTGCCTTTTAGTTCTTTATATGTTCTAGAAACTGTCTGTCAGGTGGATATTTACAGATTGTTTCTGACTCTCTAGGCTTCTACTTTCTCCAATTCTGGTGTCCTTCCCTTGAAGAAGCTTTTCATCTGCATGGATGTTAGGCTGGAATGCCTGCCCATCCCCTCCCTACCCCCACGTACACCTCCCCCACCCTTGGCACAAGCTAGGAGAGCTCATCTGCTTTCCTTTACCCTACCCCCTTCCACACAGAAAAAAATTTCTCCTGACTGCTTGGAGAAAACTCCCTGGGAACATGTCTCTGAGTTTCTGTCAACCTGCCCAAAAGTGCCTATCCAGGGGCTCAGTCTTTGACCATGTCTGGACACAATCCCAGCTCCTACTTGGCATGCCATCCCTTTTCACCTAGAACCATAAAATCCCCTTACCTAAGCCTAGGTGTGTGACAGCACTCACCTCCACATCTGAGAATGGTGAACCTACCCTAGAGCTGCCTCACAATAGACCTGCCTTTATCTGCTTTTAATCTGGTTCAATCTGGCCTATATCTGAGTCATGGAGTGAGAGAACAAGCCTGGTTGTGGGGTCCCATGTATTAATTCTTGGTTATAGTGACTATGCTATTGTTGTCCAGGATAGCAAGTCTTTTCCTGGGCCAATGAATTCAAGTTTATCTCCCATTTTCTCTTCTGTGAGATTCAGAATATCTGGCCTTTTGTTGGTGTCCTTGATTCATTTGGAGTTGAATTTTGTGCAGGATGATATGTATGTATGTATATATGTATATATTTACATACTATACATACATGTATACATACACATACACATTTAATTCTTCTATGGCCCCACCCAATTTGACTACTCCTCCCAATTGTCTTATTGACAGTTTGACTATTTGCTTTAGTTTTTTTTTTTTTGTAGTGGGGTGTTTCTTGCTTTTATTTCATTGTTTCATGCGATGTTGTTGTTAGAGTGCACACGTAAGTTTGGTAAAGAGGTGCAGAGCATCTTGGAAGCCTTAGGGGAAGAAAAACCATCATCAAAATATAATGAGTAAAAAATAATAATATTCCTTATCTTCACAATCATCAAAAAAGGAAGTTTCTTTACAATTTTATGCATTATTTAAAGTAACAATTAAAGTGATAGCATCCAATACTTCATTATTTTACAGCTAAGAAAAGTTTTCTTACTTAGGTTGCTCTCTGAATGCATTTTACATGGAGATTCTGACATCTTTATTACTTTGGCATACATCTATGTACAGTTGATGTATCAGTTTTTTTTTGAAAGACAATTTTATTTGGAGCCCAGGAAGTATTTAACATGGTCTTTGCAGACAGAAGGAAATGTATTATATACAATATGTAAGAAATTGAGGGAATCTACGAGGCAAATATCACAAGCTGGACATAGAGCAGGCATGAGAGAACGGTTGTTGCTTGGTTGCTGGTTTTTGGTTGTTGTTATTTGTCTGTTTTAATTTTCTTGGTTCTCAAATAGCACATATAATTTATTCTCCAAATTTTAGATGAGTAAGCTACATTCCTGGAAAATGGCAGTCCTTTAAGTCACGTGACCCCAATAGCTTAGGAAAAATTATACTGTGGGGGTCTTCTCAAATTAGAGTGAACCTGTAAATCTTTTCTGTACATGTCCCATGACTCTTTTAAGCTGATACTGTAGAGCTTGCTGTCTAGGATTAAATAATAAATGATATATCCAATCAGATAAACTCTTGTTTCCTTAACCCATATGGTCTATGCTGTTGTGACACCGAGAGTTATAGCCAGCAACTTGAGATGTATATGACTATGAAGAGCCATTTTCTGAATGATGTAACTTGGATATTATGGTTATAGTTAAAATGAACATTCTGAAATTTCTCATTGTAGATTTCTGACCTGTCATTAGTAGTTACATGATATAGAGAACATACATAGACAATCAGGTTCTGATGGTTCTTATAAAAAGGTAAAACAAGAAAGAATAGAGATATGTTGAAAAGTTTTGTCATTGATGTTAAGATCGTCCAATCATTATAAAATGTGAATAATATTTTCTTTTGTATTTCCTAGTCTAATTAAATGGAAGGAATACAAACTAAATTGTTCAAGTGAGATTTGACTGTGACATTGAACACCTTCCCTGTCATACTTAATATCTAATTAGTTGTCAAGATCTATTTATTTTACCCTTGTGATGGAGACTGCTGGCTGTTCGAGAAAATTGATTACTCTAGATTCTGAACATCTGGCTAGACTCCATTCCCAAAGTGATGTTATATTTAGAAAGGTCCTAAGAATGAGTTCTAATGGAGATAATGTGCATGCAAGTTTTGTTATATGTTCCTCCCATGCTTAACTCAGAATGAGTTGAAGATTTCATTTACCTCAGGTTTTTCTTCATGTTATTTACATTTTAACTCTCAAGGATAACTTTGGCCATACGTATCAAAGGCAACAGATTTTGCCTGCCTCTAGAAACCACAGACAGCCCCAGAGTGCCCCACTTCCCTTTGTCCAATAAAACATACCTGAGACTTGTCTCCATGCTTTTTAGATTTTTTTCAAATGAGCAATTTTTTTCAGAATCATATTGTCCCTGGATTGTGAAATTTTGGAGTCAGTATTGTTATAGTTATTTGCTTACTTAGAAATTCTATAAAAATTCTCTAGTGCCTACAAGGTATTCATATGGATTTATGTTTGATTGTGTAACTCCATGGGCTTCTCTATGTTTCTCTTAATTATTTTCTATTTTAAAACCCTTTTAAATGTTTAATTATATGTAAATTTGCAAGTGTTGAGATCTGTGCATGTTGGAGTGGAGATGTATGCAGAGTCCAGAAATGGATGTCAGATTAATTGATGTGTGATGCTTTTATTAAAGGCTATAAAAAAATCAAAAGTCTGGGAGAAGAATTCTAAGACCTCTGCTCACACAGATTCACAGAAAAGTTTTACAGCCACTAAGAGACCACTGAAGCTATGGTCCAAGAAAGCCCGCTATTATTCTAGTTAATTGCAAATCTACACACCAAGGAGAGGCCTAGAAGACCAGGAAACAGGTGACAGGCCAGAGTCTCTGCTCACATCTACAAACCCACAAGTGAAACTGAGGAGACCGCAGGAAGTGGGCGATGCCAGGAATGTGAAGGGCAGATGAAGAGAGCTGCAGGCATTAAGAAGAGCTAGCTTAAAAAAATATGTCAGGTAGGGTGAGCTGGAGAAAATGAAAGAGTTTCCCAAGCCTTTGAATCATGATAACAAATGGTTTAAGTACAAGATTTAGATGTACATGATTTAATGTTCCCTCTGCTGCATTTTACTCTTGTTTTGTTGTTAATGCACCTTGCTTTTGGAATCAGAATATAGACTCTTTAACATTGTACCTTGGGAATATATGTATCAATTTTTACAGGACTTCACAGCTCAAAGATTGCCTTGGGTCTCAAATGAAACATTGAACTTGAACTATTGAATGCTACTGGAACTTTTAAGACCTCAAATACTCTTAGAGATGGACTAATGGCTTTTGTATTAGGAGAAGGATATGAATTTCTGCAGGCAAAGGGTGATATATTATAGTTTAAGGAGTGATGCTTAGATGTCAAGCTGAAAGTGGTAGGTTTGTATTGGTTAATTTTGATTGCCAATTTGGTAAGGTTTGTAAAGTATACACCCAGGAGTATCTAAGAGAGGATTCCTAGAGAAGATTAAGTAAAGGTTGATGATCTGGCCAGAGTATGGGCCATTTTATCCTGTAGGATGCAGTCTCAAATGGAAGAAATAGAGGGAGGGTATAGAAGAAAGAGCCAGCAAGCTCAATGCAGGCATTACTCTACTTTCTGGCTAGCGTGGGGTGAACTATTCATTTCTTTCATGTCTACTCTGCAAACCTAAACTAAAATTTCAGAAACTAATTGCCCAAAGAAAAAAAATCCTCTTTTAACATGGTTTTCACAGATTATTTGTCACAGACACAATAAATCTGACTCATGCAGGCTTCCCTATAAACTATGACACTTAGTGAAAATAATAATGCATACTTTATCATCACCCTTAATTTACCAGTATGAATATACTGGTGATATGCTGGGATTCTGGTCTAACATTTTAGGTTACTCTAAAACACATTTCTAATGGGCATTTGAATATTTTATACAATGTGTTTTGATCATATTGATCTCTCATATCTATATCATCCCCTTCTGTACATGCCAAATTTTGCTTTCATTTTTATTATTTTAAATAAAACACTTTAAGTCCAGTTTGGCTACCATATATGCCTGAATGTTTGGCTTCTCCTGGAATGTGGTTGCCTCAACTGGAAATATATTCTTTTTTTGGATATAGTCTATATTTACATTCCATTTCCCTTTTTCTGGTTCCCTGCCCCACAAAGATCCCACATGCCCTTTTCCCTCCCCGTGTTCCCCCATCCACTCTTCCCCACTTCACTGTTCTGGTATTCCCTTACACTGATGCTTTGAGCCTTTCCAGAATCAGAGTCCACTCCTTCCTTCTTGTTGGACAGCATTTGGTATGTGGAATGTGTCTTTGGTGTCCCAAGATTCTAGGCTAATAACCACTCATTAGTGAGTGCATACCATGGGTATTCTTTTGAGACTGGGTTACCTCACTTAGTATGATGTTCTCCAGCTCCATCCATTTATCTAAGAATTTCATGAATTCATTGTTTCTAATGGCGGAATAGTACTCCGTTGTGTATATATACCACATTTTTTGAATCCATTCCTACTTTGAGGAACATCTGGGTTCGTTCCAGCTTCTGGCTATTATAAATAAGGCTGCTATGAACATAGTGGAGCATGTATCCTTATTGCATGCTGGGGATTCTTCTGGGTATATGCCCAGGAGTGGTATCGCTGGGTCCTCCAGAAGTATCATGTCCAGTTTTCTGAGGAACGGCCAGACTGATTTCCAGAGTGGTTGTATCAGCTTGCAGTCCCACCAGCAGTGGAGGAGTGTTCCTCTTTCTCCAAATCCTTGCCAACACCTGATGTCTCCTGAGTTTTTAATCTTAGCCATTCGGATTGGTGTAAGGTGAAATATCAGGGTTGTTTTGATTTGCATTTCTCTAATGACTAATGATGTTGAACATTTTTTAAGGTGTTTCTCAGCCATCAGAAAGTCTTCAGGTGAAAAGTCTTTGTTTAGCTCTGGACCCCATTTTTGGATAGGGTTATTTGATTTTGTGGGGTCTAACTTCTTGAGTTCTTTGTATACATTGGATTTGTATACATCTGATTTAGTCAGATGAAGGGTTGGTGAAGACCTTTTTCCAATTTGTTGGTTGCCGATTTGTCCTTTTTACAGTGTCTTTTGCCTTGCGGAAACTTTGTAATTTCATAAGGGCCCATTTGTCTATTCTTGATCTTAGAGCATAAGCTATTGGTGTTCTGTTCAGGAATTTCCCCCTGAGCCAATGTCCTCAAGGGTCTTCCCCAGTTTCTTTGCTATTAATTTAACTGTGTCTGGTTTAATGTGGAGGTCCTTGATCCACTTGGAGTTGAGCTTAGTACAAGGAGATAAGAGTGGATTGATTCTCATTCTTCTGTATGCTGACCTCAGTTTAGCCAGCACCATTTGTTGAAAAGGCTATCTTTTTAACCACTGGATGTTTTCAGCTCCTTTGTCAAATATCAATTGGCCATAGATGTGTGGGTTCAATTCTGGGTCTTCAACCCTATTCCATTGATCCACCTCTCTGACTCTGTACCAATACCAGGCAGTATTTAAGACTACTGCTCTGTAGTATTGCTTGAGGTCCGGGATATTGATTCCCCCAGAAGTTCTTTTACTGTTGATGGTAGTTTTAGCTATCCTGGGTTTTTTGTTATTCCAGATGAATTTGAGAATTGCTCTTTTTAAATCTATGAAGAACTGAGTTGGGATTTTGATGGGGAATGCGTTGAATCTGTATATTGCTTTTGGCAAGATTGCCATTTTAACTATATTAATCCTGCCAACCCACGAGCATGGAAGATTTTTCCATTTTCTGAGGTCTTCTTCCATTTTCTTCTTCAGAGACCTGAAGTTTTTGTCATATATATCTTTCACTTGTTTGGTTAGAGTGACACCAAGATACTTTATATTGTTTGTGGGTATTGTGAAGGGTGTCATTTCCCTAACTTCTTTCTCACCCTGCTTATCCTTTGAGTATAGGAAGGCTACTGATTTGCTTGAGTTGATTTTATAACCAGCCACTTTGCTGAAGTTGTTTAACAGCTGTAGGAGTTCTCTGGTGGAGTTTTTTGGGTCACTTAAATATACTAACATATCATCTGTGAATAGTGATAGTTTGACATCTTCCTTTCCAATTTCTATCCCTTTGATGTCCTTATGTTGTTGAATTGCTCTAGCTAGTACCTCAAGTACTATATTGAAAAGATATGGTGAGAGGGGGCAGCCTTGTCTAGTCCCTGATTTTAGTGGGATTGCTTCAAGTTTCTCTCTGTTTACTTTGATATTGGCTACCAGTCTGCTGTAAATTGCTTTTACTATGTTTAGGTATGGGCCTTGAATTCCTGTTCTTTCCAAGACTTTTAGCATGAAAGGATGCTGAATTTTGTCAAATGCTTTTTCAGCATCCAATGAGATGACCATGTGGTTTTTTTTCTTTGAGTTTGTTTATGTAGTGGATTACATTGATGGATTTCCATATTGAACCATCCCTACATCCTTGGGATGAAGCCAAGTTGATCATGGTGAATGATTGTTTTGATGAGTTCTTCGATTTGGTTGGCAAGAATTTTATTGAGTATTTTTGCATCAAAGTTCATAAGGGAGATTGGTCTGAAGTTCTCTTTCTTAGTTGGATCTTTGTGTGGTTTTGCTATCAGGGTAAATGTGGTTTCATAAAATGAGTTGTGTAGTGTTCCTTCTGTTTCTATTTTCTGGAATAATTTGAAGAGTATTGGTATTAGGTCTTCATTGAAGGTCTGATAGAATTCTGCACTAAAACCATCTGGTCCTGTGCTTTTTTGGTTAGAAGACTTTCTATGATCCCTTCTATTTCTTTGGGGGTTATAGGACTGTTTAGACAATCTATTTGATCCTGATTTAATTTTGGTATTTGGTATCTGTCTTGGAAATTGTCCATTTCCTCCAGATTCTCCAGTTGTATTGAGTATAGACTTTTGTAGTAGGATCTGATGATTTTTTGAATTTCCTCAGTTTCTGTTGTTATATCTTCCTTTTCCTTTCTAATTTTGTTAATTTGAATACTGACTCTGTGCCCTTTGGTAAGTCTGGCTAAGGGTTAATCTATCTTGTTGATTTTCTCAAAGAACAAGCTCCTGGTTTTGTTGCTTCTTTGTATGGTTCTTTTTGTTTCAACTTGATTGATTTCAACCCTGAGTTTGGTGATTTCCTGTCTTCTACTCCTCCTGGGTGAAATAGCTTCTTTTTGTTCCAGAGCTTTCAGGTATGCCATTAAGTTGCTAGTATATGCTCTCTCCTGTTTCTTTTTGGAGGCACTCAGGGATATGAGGTTTCCTCTTAGCACTGTTTTCATTGTGTCCCATAGATTTGGGTATGTTGTACCTTCATTTTCATTAAATTCTAGAAAGTCTTTGATTTCTTTCTTTATTTCTTCCTTGAATAAGGTATCATTGAGTAGAATATTGTTCAGCCTCCACATGTATGGGGATTTTCTGTTTTTTTTTTTTTGTTGTTGTTGTTGTTATTGAAGACCACTCTTACTCCATGGTCATCAAATAGGAGGCATTGGATGAGTTCGATCTTCTTATATTTGTTGAGGTCTGACTTGTGACCAATTATATGGTCGATTTTGGAGAAGGTACCATGAGATGCTGAGAAAAAGGTATAATCCTTTGCTTTAGGATGATATGTTTTATATATATATATATATATATATATATATATATATATAAAAACATATATATAACATATATGTGTTAATATATATATATATATATATATATATATAAAACATGTGTGTGTGTGTGTGTGTGTGTGTGTGTGTGTGTTAAATCCAATTGGTCCAAAGTTTCAATGAGTTTCCCTGTGTCTCTGTTTAGTTTCTGTCTTCTTAATCAGTCCATTGAGGATAGTGGAGTGTTGAGCTGCCCCACAATTATTGTGTTAGGTGCAATGTGTGCTTTGAGCTTTAGTAAAATTTCTTTTACGAATGAGGGTACCCTTGCATTTGGAAAAATAGATGTTTAGAATTGTGAGTTCTTCTTGGTGGATTTTTCCTTTGACCAGCAAGAAGTGACCTTTTGTATCTCTTTTGATGACTTTAGGTTGAAAGTCAATTTTATCTGATATTAGAATGGCTATTCCAGCTGGCTTCATGAGACCATTTGTTTGTATAATTGTCTTCCAGCCTTTTATTCTAAGGTAGTGTTTGTCTTTGACCCTGAGGTGTCTTTCCTGTATGCAGCAAAATGTAGGGTCCTGTTTCCATATCCAGTCTGTTAGTCTATGTCTTTTTATTGGAGAATTGAATCCATTGATGTTAAGAGATATTAAGGAATAGTGATTATTTCTTCATCATTTTTGATGTTATTTTTGTTTTTGAGTGGTTATCTTCTTTTGAGTTTGATGGAAGAAGGTTACTATCTTGCTTTTACTAGGGTGTAGTTTCCCTCCTTGTATTGGAGTTTTCTTCCTATTATCCTTTGTAGGGCTGGGTTAGTGGAAAGATATTGTGTAAATTTGGTCTTGTCATGGTATATTTTGATTTCTCCATCTATGTTGATTGAGAGTTTTTCTGGGTATACTAGTCTTGGCTGACATTTGTGTTCTCTTAGGGTCTGCATGAGATCTGCCCAGGATCTTCTATCTTTCATGGTCTCTGGTGAGAAGTCTGGTGTGATTCTAATACATCTTCCTTTATATGTTACTTGTCCTTTTTCTCTTACTGCCTTTAATATTTTTCTTTGTTTAGTATGTTTGGGGTTTTGATTATTATATGACGGGAGGTATTTCTGTTCTAGTCCAGTCTGTTTGGAGTTCTGTAACCTTCTTGTATATTCATGGGCATCTCTCTCTTTAGGTTAGGGAAGTTTTCTTTCAGAATTTTGTTGAAGATATTTGCTGGCCCTTTAAATTTTAGATCTTCACTCTCATCTATCCCTATAATCTTCTCATTGTGGTCTTCTCATTGTGTCCTGGATTTCCTGTATGTTTTGGGTTACAAGTCTTTTGCATTTTGCATTTTCTTTGACTGTGGGGTCATTGGTTACTATGGTATCTTCAGCTTCTGAGATTCTTACTTAGATCTCTTGTATTCTGTTGTTGATATTTGCATCTATGACCTCTGATTTCTTCCCAAGGTTTTCTATCTCCAACGTTGTCTCCCTTTGTGATTTCTTAGTTGTTTCTACCTCTATGTTTAGATCTTGGATGGTTTAGCTCTGTTCCTTCACTTGTTTGTTTGTGTTTTCTTGCAATTCCTTAAGAGATTTTTGTGTTTCCTCTTTCATGACTTCTGCCTGTTGACTCAATTTCTCCTGCATTTCTTTAAGTGATTTTTTTCATTTCCTCTTTATTGGCTTCTGTCTGGTGACCCATATTCTCTTGGAATTCTTTAAGTGATGTTTGTGTTTCCATTGTAAGGGCTTCTAACCTATTCATGTTCCCCTTCATTTCTTTAAGAGATTTGCTTATGTCTTTTTTGTGTTCCTCTAGCAGCATCAGGACCAGTGCTTTTAAATCCAACTCTTGTTTTTCTGGTGTGTTGGGGTTTCCAGGACTTGCTGTGGTTGGAGAATTGGGTTCAGATGCTGCCTTATTTCCTTGATTTGTGTTAGTAATTTTCCTATGTTTGCCTTTTGCCTTCTGTTGATCTCTGGAGTTAGTTGGTCTTGTTGTTACTGGTTGGTGTTTGAAGCTCCTGTGAGCCTGGCTTTTGGTGTTTCTGTCATAGAGGGCGTCAGTGCTCCCGATGTGGAGACTGGAAGGTTTCTGCTACTGGGCTCCGAAATAACTTCCTCAGCTCTGGAGGAGCCTAGATGGTGGTGCTTCCAGTCCACAGGTCTCTGTCTGGTTAGCTGTTTGTGGTGCCCTGAGGCCTCTGGCTGTACTCCAGGCACAGACCCCCAAGCAAGTTGGTGCCTGCCCAGGTCGGTGCAGAGACCACCTGCCTAGCTGATCTGGCTCTGGGTGCACCGCTGAGCTGTCTGTGCACAAACCTCCTGCCACTGATCTGCTCTGGCTCTGGGTGCCAGCAAGAGCCTGATGGGGTAGCCGATGTTAGGTTAAGACTCTGTCCACGCCCCTGGCTATAGCTGCCAGCCACCTGCAGTGCCCCGAGGCAAGATGGCACCCTTCTCTGCAAGCTGATTGAACTGGACCCCAGCGGTAGGCAGAGCCTGGCCGTTGGTGCATAGACCTCCAGCTGCCAAGCTGCTCTGGCTCTGGGTGCAGGCAAGAGCCTGATGGGGTAGTCAATATTAGGTTAAGACTCAAGGCACAATTAGCAAGTCAAATGATTCCCAAGAAGAAAGGAGAGGACCCTGGGCCTGGAAAGATTGGATCCAGTTTTGTAGAGAAACTGTGGGGGGACGGGGAATGATTGGGGAATAGTTGGGGGGAGAGGAACTATGGGACATAGGAAGGGGGGAACTGGGAAAGGGGAAAGCCTTTGGAATGTAAACATTGAATATAGAAAATAAAAATTAAAAAAAAGGACTCTGTCCATGCACCTGGCTACAGCTTCCAGCTGCCCACAGTGCCTGGAAATATATTCTTAAAGAAAAATGAATTTCCAATTCCCTAGAAGCTATCAATTGCCAATAACTCATTGGTTGTGGCTAGGGCATCTGATGCTATCCATCTCTCCCTATCCTCTATACTAGTGTTTTGTTGGTCTTGACCTTACTGGGTCTTGTACATGCCATCCAAACCACTTTGAGTTGACACATGCATTTGCTGTGCTATATCAAGAAGATCCTAGGTATGTGTACTTATCTACCAATTCTGGCTCTTAAACACTTTTCATCCTATTATCAGGAATGACTCCTTAATAGTCTTTGGAGGAGGAGGTGTGATATTGATGTTATGCTTAGGACTGAGCTCTCCAAAGTCTATTATTCCCTGATCTTTGTCTATTTGTGGGTCCCTGTGTTAGTTGCCAACTAGAGCAAATAGAATCTTTTCTTGCTGAAGGTTGTGAAGTGCATAGATTATTGACAGAAACAGCTAGTGCTACCCAGGATATCTCAGCCAAGGGATTGCTCGGGTCATTCTGTTCTGTGAACATATCCATGGGGTATTATTGTCCTCAGTGATTGATGTTTTAGAGTCCAGCTCTCTGTGGGTTGCACCATCCCCAGGCTTCTAGTCCTGGGAATTTAAGAAGTCAGGCTGAGCATGAGCCAGTCAATAAGCAGCACTCTTCCATGGTTTCGATTCCTGTTTGACTTACTCTCCTGAAGCCCTCGGATAGATCCTTGCCTGCAAGTGTGAGCCAAATAAGCATCTCATCCCCTAAGCGGTTTGGGGCCATGGTATATATCATAGTAACATGAAGAAAACTAGAATATTTATAAAGTTGAAACATTAAACACAGAGACATATATAGTAAGCATATTAATCCAACAAACTAAATGATCAACAATTTGGGAAGTCAAAATATGATGTAGTGTGATCATGATCATAGTTTTATTCAGACTATAAATAAAATCAATATAAGACCAAAGTCAAAACATTTATTAAAAATTTTAATATTTATATTACATTATATTAACTTTGACATCAGCTAGTGAGTCCATGGGAAGATGTATTTTAAAATTAGGCAGCCTTTAAAAAACATGGAAACTATGGCATAATTATTGTATAGATGAGTGATGTCGTATTTTATTGTATTTTAGAGAAAGAAAATTTTCTGGGTTAGAATTTTAACAGGAAGAACAGTTGATGCATATGGCTTATCTTGATGTAGTGATTACTATAGAATAGATATGCCTTAACCAAAATATTCTGAGCTAAATGTATTTCAAAATTCTCAGATTTGTTATATTAGATATAATATATATTTAGCATATAATAGATAATATTTAATATATATTATGTAATGTGATATATTATATATGATATATGATATATATATGTATAATATTACAAGATATCTTGTTAATGGCACTTGAGTCTACAGATGAAATTTATGTATATATGAAATTCATCCCATATATATTTTGATGCTTAATCTTCACCTTCAATTGAATTAAGAATCACAATGGAAATGAAGCTCTGAGCATACCTGTGAAAAAATTTCTCACGTAGGTTAATTCATGAGGAAGACTCATTCTAATTGCAAGTGCACAAGACTATGACGTGAAATCCTGGAATGTGTAGAAAGGGGAAAGGAGCTGAGCACCAGCATCCATGCATCCTTGTTTCCTGACAAAGGATACTATGTGACCGGCTGCCTTCTCTTCCAACAGCCATGACTTCCTGAACAAGCTGCACTGTGCCTTTGAATTATGAACCCAAACACTACATGAGCTTACTTTTATCAGATATTTACTCTCAGAAATATAAAAAGATTTTATTGTGCATACCTTGCTTACTTGTCTTGATGGTAATTTTATATAACATTTGAACAATATTTTGCATAAAGCAGTGAATGGGTTGCAAAATTGTGCCTTCTGTTGGAGACAAAGAATAAATGATGCCTCTTGTACGTGGATCTGCATCGGTTTGTGAGTCGAGGAACCTGCTTTGTTTGAATTCTTTCTTTGTCTTCTTCCAGCAATGAGGAGTGTTACCTGTGTTGTAAGCTGAAATAAATCCTTTCCTACTCAAGATGCTTATGTCCTTGGTGTTTTGTACAGCAATAGAAACCATAAGAAGCCTACATCTTAGCTTTGACGTTGTCTACAATCATATGGTAAGACATGTGTCGATCCATTAGTAGAGTTGGAGTATGGCAATTTGGTGAGCAAAAAGAATGTGTCTTTATCTTGTTATATCAGGAGATAATGCAACTCTCATTATAAGCCATTATGTGCCCCCCAAAGTGGTTTAGAAATACTATTTATACATTACCCACTTTGTGAAAGGATTTGGGAATAAGGCTGACAAAAATGACTATAAAACCTATCTACAAGGGAAGCAGCTGAGACTGCAGGAAAATAATGCAGAAAAATATGTGCCTGTATCCAGCCAGGCTTGTTAGCAACCATGAGTAACAGTCACACACTAAGCTCTTATAAGGACTGTAGTACAAAAATTCAGAAATAAATAATGCTGCTTGCTTAGCCTCCCTGGAGAGTAGCATATACCTGTGTCATAATGAGAGTAACAGTTTCTGGGGGCTGCCTTTATGCAGCAGCCTCCACTAAACATGCTGGTAGCCATGAGGCAGGGGTTGCGCTGTGGCTGTAAATGTCAGTGCTTTTCCAAAGCTCTAAAGCTAGTGACTGGAACATGCCAGGAGCACTCCATGACATCATGACAAGTCAGCCAGCAGCAAAAGCAGAAGCTGCTTCACTTAGGCCTCCAAATCCCTTTGGAGTGCACTGAATGGGCTGACCATAATGAGCTTTGCAATTCTAGTTCTGTGGATGTCTAAAGAGTAGCTTTGGCTTTGTCTGGTTATTTGTTTTAAGTTTTACACATTTACATTTTAGAAAGTCAGGTAGAGAAGACAGAAGGTTGGAATGACTAATGGTTGATATTCCACCTCACCTCCTGCAAGATGCTTAGGATTCCCAAGCAGTGAGTAGCCAGGAGTAAATACTTTATTGACCGAATGTCCCTGACCATTCTCCCAGGACAGTGTGGAAAGCATCACAACCTGTTTAGCTGCTCATTCAAAAAACAATTGATATACAAGGTCAGCATAGACTTAACAATTTTACCCTAAAACAAACAAACAAACAAGCAAACAAAGAAACAAACATAAAATTCAAAAAGCAAACCTTGAACCCAAACTTTCTGATCTCCCAAATACAACATCAGTATAAACTTATCTCATCTATCACAATTTCTGACCAAAGGGGTCCTGTCAAATGGAATCTCATGTCTAAATGTCAGGGAATGTATTTATAAATAATGGAATTATTTTTTTTTTTGGTGAGTTTATAAACTACACAATAGTATTAAGTCTAAATGGCACAATTTTGCTGAGTTGGGATAGTGTGGGGTGAAATAGGAAACCTGGATTTTTGGCCAGGCTGCCTTTCGCTAAGCAGGTGGCTGAGCTTCACTGATGCTTTTCTCTCTTGTGTTGGTTGAACACACGATAACTACCATCAAATCTGTGATTCTACAGTAAGTGCTTACATTGTCTAGATTAAAAATAAGTATACAAATAAAAATGCAACTCTTACAATATTTTTGTAGTTATTTCCTGGGAAGACTAAGAACTAAAAAATCTCCAATTATATTGTTTTATCGAGTAAAAACAGAGGATTAAAATGAACAAGTTATTCTTGAAATTGGCATGCCATACATACATGTGACTACTTTTCTGCTAATTTGGGATAACTAGTCAAATGGGTAAAGATAAATTTATAACACACCCATAAAACCTCTATGTCAATGTTAAAGAATCTCAACATTGGTAAGCTAACACTTTCACCCTGGTCCTATTTCCATTGATTCTGGACCTTTATTATCTTCAATTTTGGGGTCTGTTATTGGTATATGGTATTATCAGTGTTAACATATAAGGAGTACACATGGAGGGACCCGTGACTCCAGCTACATATGTAGCAGTAGTTGACCATTTCAGACATCAATGAGAGGAGAGGTCATTGGTCCTGTGAAGGCTTGATTCCCCAGTGTAGGGGAATGCAAGTCAGGAAATTGAGGAGGGGATGAGCAGGGAGAGGGGGGATGGGATGGGGGTTTTCAAAGGGGTAATGTGGAAAGGGGATACCATTTGAAATGTAAATAAAGCAAATATCTAATAAAAAAACAGATGCGGGTAAACATACATGAACAGCTAAATGTATGAGTGTGTGTGTGTGTGTGTGTGTGTGTGTGTGTGTGTGTATGTGTGTTTGTGTGTGGTGTAGCTCCCAGAAAGATTTTTGAATCTCAACTACTCTTTTCTCACTGTTTTTGAGACAATGTGTGTCAGTCAAACGTGTTCAACATGGCTAGTTGTGCTGTTTGTCTTGTTTCAGGAGAGCCCTAGACTCCAAAGGTGCTTATCACTCCATCCACGTGTGGGAATCCACACTTTAGTCTTCTTGCTTGAATAGTACATTCCGTGAACAGGAAGCCACACCTTCAGGCTTTGACTGCATTTAAGATTCCTTTATTTTCATAGCCAACTGCCTTAAGTTTTAACATTTGGTGTTGTTTTAATTTTCGTTCTGTTGATGAAATTAATAGAATTGGTTAAATAATAATGCTCAAATTAGTTAATGCCCAAGCACAGAACCATTTTCCCTCAATTATAGAAATGCTAATCTTCTATAAGTCTCAGGGACAAATGTAGTAAATAAAATTAGAATTATAGCACTCTGACATCCTGCTGCAGTATTGTAGTGAGGCTGTGCTTCATGAATTATATATTGTATAGAAGTAATATCCAGAGGAATGCATGGTGATTTGCAACAGAAACAGCTTATATTCTGACATCTAAGAAACATTTGTCCCTAGTTAAAAACCAAAGACTGGAAAGTAGGAAACAGCCTAGAAATCTCAAGGTAGGATAAAAAGCAAATAAGAGCAGACAGATCAATAATAACATAACACACAACAATGTAATTACCACAATTCAGCTTAAGAAAGCATTTTCATGATGTTTTTCTTATTTTTTAAGTTTAGATGTTGAATAAAGTAAATGCTATTAATAATCTGCAAATTTTGATGGTCATTTAATATTTATAACTTTAATCACATGAATTAAAAATTGTATTGAGAAATGATTATAATGGATCCTTTAACTCCTACATATTAAATAAAATAAATAATGTTGATTTGTTCTTCATTGGATAATGAATTTCAGGTATGTTCTTCTATTAAACTCTAAGAAACTATTATTGTAATATCAAAATCACTGAGGGATTGGGTAGAGGGAAGAGGGATAAAAATTAAAATTAAAAAGATATAACCCAACCCAACCCAAACCAAACCAAACCAAACCAAAAACTAAAATTCCTCAAAGTATAGGCCAATATACATGATGCACATAGATAAAAATTCTCAAAACAAACAAGCAAAACATGCAAAGCAAATACGGGCAAATATCGAATAGATAATCCACTGTAATCAGGTTGACTTTGTACTTTAGATGGCGGGCATGGCTCAACTTACATAAGTCACTAAATGAATGAATGAATGAATGAATGAATGAATAAATAAATAAATAAATAAATAAATAAATAAATAAATAGGTTTAAGCACAAAGATCACATAATTTTCTCATTTAATGAAAAGGCTCTTGACAAAATCCAACTTGCCTTCATGATAAAAGTTCTAGAAACAATATGACTGGAGGGACCATATGTCAACATAATAAAGTCTTTATATGACAAAACTATTCATAGTCAACATCATTCTAAGTGGAGAAAATTCAAAGCAATCCCAGTAAACTCAAGAATGCTATAGGGTTGTTCATTATCTTTACTCAATTGAAATATAGTATTCTATCTGGAGCAATTTTTAAAATGAAAATAAAGTGGTCAGTAGAAAATGAATTCAAATTATTCATATTTGCTGCCGATATTATACAGAAATTATCCCAAAAGTTCCACTAGAAAAAATTATAGAAATGACTCACCTTATCTTTTTTTTGAGCAAGGTCTACCACTGTACCTGGAGGTCACCAGTTCAGCCAGCGTGTTGGTCAACACACTCTAGGCTTCCTGCTGCCTCTGCTTAAACACATTTTTGTGATTCCAGATGTACACCTCATGCATTCCATGCTTGTGCTAGGGATTTGAACTGAAGGTCTTATGATTGTGTAAGGAGTACTTTAGCTACTGAGCCATCAATCAAATCCTCAAAGATATACTGTCAATATAACCATCAATTAATTTATTTGCATGTGATATTTATGAGTTTGAACAAGTTGATTCTGTAATTGATAACTAGAGGAACTTAGTTGCAAAAACTTTTAAGAAGCTATTTCACTCTTTGGCTATCTATAGACTGAGAAGAAAAGGCAAAATATTTGTCAGAAAAGTCTCCTGAGATACACTTCATTTTCAAAAAACATTGAAACTATATTTATCCACAGGTCAGATACTAATGAAAGTAAGATATTCATATATACAGGAAAAGATTCCTTATTGTGTCCATATTGGAATCTCTATGAGTCTTCAAAATTGCAATGCAAAAGAATGGAATTCCCAAATAAATAAGCTGGAAATGAACTACATAAAATACAGCATCACTATAGAAATATTTAAATTATTATGAACCATCTGGAGTAGATAATTTGATTTACTTTGACTTTATATTATCTAAGAAGCAAAATAAGAAATGGTACAATGATTAATTAGTATCCAGTAACAATACCCTGCACTCTCTATCATGCCCAACTTAAATTGTCCTCACTTTTAAAAATAGAATTTCCTAGTTTTTAATATTATGTAAAGATTTTTAGTTTCATAACTTAGATATAAAGAGACTTGTTACTGAGTAGGCTGATTTTCTTTATTTTCTTGAGTATTGCTTATTGTTTTCTTCTTAGAAAAAATAATAAATAACCATTATATTATTACAAAGAATTGATGAACTTTCTGTGTTTGAGAAGCTTGTGAAAACTGCGAGACACAGAAGTCTCTTACATATGTGCCCCTTTCTGGTGCTGGCCAATAATATTTAAATTCTTGACACCTGAAAAAGTATTTCAGTGCCAATACATTAATACCTATCTCTTAGCATAGGTGCAATTATCCTCTATCTCCAGCTATATAATCATTAATGCCATGGATTGCTATGCAGCAATTTATAGAAAACAGCATAATTATATCAAAACACATTGCATATTTTTATATTTGTGATTCTGATATTTATTGTAACATCTGCCTCTATTGTGTTCATTAACCATTTGATCTTTATTTAACTCTTTCCTTTCCCTACCTTTTGCTTTCAGGGATATTAGTAGGCAGAATGATAATTTAGCATTTATTCTGTAGACTATACACTATTGGGTAGTTGTGTGAAATATATCAATAACTTTGGTAGGTGATGAGTAAAGCTGAAAAATTAAAATCATCCTGAAATGAATACAGAAACTCACATCCCTTCTGTTTTTCTGTTTATTAAGTCAACTTAACTTGTAGGAAATATAGGAGCCTTCCAAGGTGAATGTCAGAATGTGTTTGTATACTATGTGAGACAGATTAACATAAATGACATGATGAGAATAGGTGGGCAATAGCCAGGGAGACAGACCATTGCTGGTGGTCCATGTTGGCAGTCAGATCTACCCTTATCCTTCAATGTTCTTTTTCCTCCATTAAAATTTAAATCAATGGATCTGGGAGCCAGAAAAGAGAGAATTGTTTGGCAACCGACATCTCCCTGGGAGCTGCTACTGGGGCAATCTGGTGATGATATATAAAGGTATGAAGACAATAACGATGTCTCCTAGTCCTGGGGTCCCTATGTGGCAGCAGAAGTAATGTGCAATGTGGGTTTCTGGGTTAGTTTCAAACAGCTGTGGTGACCGTCCTAGCACCAGCAGAAGTGCAGTGCCCATGCACTCTGGGTCTGACCGAGGCAATTATGAACACACTAATGTGTTTTTGTGTAGACTGCAGGCAGAATTATGTCCCCCAGGGAAGGACAAAAGAATGGATAACACTCAACTTGAACTTAAACCTGTAACTCAGCAATGTTGGTTAAAATAATTCTCCTATGTTGTGTTTAAATGATTAGAAAAGAAAGCATGAGGGAATGAGAGAATAACATAAAGCTAAGGCATAGAACTCACGAATATAGGAATCAATTAAAAACTAATCGTTATTGGGACCTAATTGAGAATGGAATGTAGAAGAATACTTCCAGAGCAGATTGCAGTATGCTAGGAAATCCACATCTTCAAAGGAGAACCATATAATATACCATTGCTCAGAAAGAAAACAAATATCTGGACATAATTTTTCAAACAAACACAGTCCCAATGGTGATGGTGATTTGTCAGATAAAAAGTAGTTTATGTCGAATCCAATACCAACTCAGCCTTCTTTGTGTGTGTGCTGTTGTGAGGACAGAGCCTGCAAATTTGTTGATTTGTTTGATTTTTGCTTGTTTGCTGGTTTTTTTGTTTTTGTTTTTCTTTTAACTCTTACACCTGGACATTGACCTAAAAGTCTTTCAAGAACTCCAGGTTAGTAGTGATGAAATATTGGTTCTCTGAAAAACTGTGTTTGAGTTATTTTGAAAATAGAATCTTCATAAACCAACAGAGATCATATATATTGAAGAGATAAAATGCACTTACTTTATAAATGATATTGGGTCATTTTTATGAACTTCCTATTCTCTACAGACATCCTAGAGTAATATTGTATAATTTTTTGAGAATTTCAAATACAGATACTGAATTTATATTACTTGGACTCCTTCTCCACTTATAACTACATTCTAAATATTTATTTAGATAAATATTTATTCATATATATTTCTCTATATATGAATACATAGCATATATATGGTATATATATAAACACATATGGTAGTTTATAGATATATACATATTTGATATATATTGCCATATATATATAAACCATAATATATACCATATATACTTATATACCACATATCCATATATATATATATATATATACACACCATATATATATGTGTGTGTGTGTAACAAATAATAAAAAGATGTGATGAACTTGATAATGTTGGAGATAAGGCAAACATATATATATATATATATATATATATATATATATATACATATACATACATACACACACACACACACACAAACCAACTAGGACACTCGCACCTGAGAGAACTAATTCTTCCTCTCTCAGTAGTCATTAATTATTTGTAGCACTTCGTCTAGGTATATGTCCTTTTGAGATTTTTCTCCATACATTTTATAATTCAATTAATATTGCCCCTTGTGTATGTCTTGTTTAGGCAACAACATTGTCAAAATATCATGAAGTCAGCTTCCCATTATATTTAGAAGACATGGTCTCACAGAAGATATCCAGATCCTTTGGCTCTTACAATCTTACTTTTTCAATGATCCTTGAGCTCCTATGTAAAGATTGTGTTGTAGATGTATCACTCAGGATTGGGGACCACATAGTCAGTCATGCTTGGTATCTTGGCCATTTGTGGATTCCTATAATGGTCTCAGCCTGTTGCAAAACACAGCTTCTTTGATGAAGAGTGAGAGGTACCTCTATCTATGGGTATAAGGGTAAATACTTAGAATGTAGTTATAAATTACTCTGGTTGAGAAGAGTGACAGTAGTAGGGTCTCCTTTAGTCTGTATGACCTCTCAGGCCATGAGCAGTTAGCTGGGTTTACAATGCCAAGCATGAGTTACCACCTATTGAATTGGCCATACCTCTGACTCCTGATATTAGTGCCTGTATTGCATCTTTGGGCTCATCTCACCATACCTGTCAGTGTCCGGTTCATGAACTTTACAGGTATTAGGTGTTGTCTCTTGGCAGCTTGCACAGCACATTCAGATATTATAAAAGCTAGTTCTCAAGATTGAGATTTTCATGTTAATTTTTAGTGAATTTCTCTAACCATGTGTCCGAAATGTATGATGTCTCTAGAAATAGGGTTTTAACTTAAGATTATATCCAGCCTCTATGACTCTACTATGTTGAAATGTAGGCATTTATTTCTTTTTATCTTAAGTTGTTAATGGCATATGGCATACTCTAATAAAAATAGTTGGAGTTACCATTTGATGCTTGTGATTTGAGACAAGATCAAGAAACATGAAACTTTTCATTCATCAAGGAGAGTTTCTAGCCTTCTGGTGGTTATTATGTACTCTTTAAAATCCTGTGTAGATCTATTTTCCCCAAGGATGCCCAGTACACACCTTACTCGAGAATGAGCTGATGGGTGGTCCCTTCGCTGATTATAGCGAGCTTTTCTGTTTGAAATTCTTAGCATGAAGAATTGCTTATAAGGAGATCACAGAAATCTTAGGTTGCCATTGACTTTAAATTACACTTGGGCCTTTGTATATTTGTGTATAATATGGTTTGAGGGTTGAACAAAGACTGTTGTCTTGGTATTCACTGAGGTAGATGCCAAAGAACAAGAACAAACAAACCAGTTCTCATTGGAAAATGTCACAATTTGGACAGTTGTGGTATCTCAGCAGAAAACACTTGATGTGAAAGTCTGACAGAGTAAGTGTGATCCTAAGTTCCCACCCACCCAAAAGTGGGTTGGTCAATAGCTACAATTCCAGCTTTCTAATATTGAAACAGGAGATGTACTCACTTGGAATCTTGAGGAGCAGATAGCCTAGAATATACAGATCAGCATAAACATGCCATTAAACAAGAAGCTAACCACCCAGACTTCTCCTCGGACCTCAAGATATGCAACCCAGCATGCACACAGATGGACCCATACATGCAAAATTATAATAATTTTAAAATTTATATATAAATAATATAAAATATTTTAACATATTATTTAACTTATATAATACAAATAATTAATTAAAATAATATAAAAATTTAAGAAGAAAAGATTGATTTATATAGCTTCATACATATCAGATATATGGTTCTGTAAAACAATACTGTAGAGAAAATATTAATTTCCACCAAGCTCAGTTTTCCTCTCTATGCTCCTCTTATATTAAAAGAACTCTTCATCATAGATGATGCTTGACTATCCAAGACACAGACACTGAGAATTCTTCCAAGGCAGACTTGTCAGAATGACTGGGGAAGGAGTCTAGTCAGAATATCAGTGGAGTCCAAGATGCAGATGAATTTCTTACAGTTCAGTCTAAATGGCAAGCATGAATCTCTGTGGTAGACAAACATGTAGCTAGACAGTCTATTAAAAAAGGCATTAACAACTTTAAAGGTGCCATTGAACATTTTATTACCTTTACCTATCAGCCAGAAAATTCAATATATAGAAAGAAAAATACCCAAATTAATATACATTTCTACATGTAATGTATGTGTATTGATTTTCTCTTCAACCAATTAATATTTTTAAATGCCAAAGTCAGCAATATAAAATTAAAATTGTGCGCCTTCAAGTATAAGTGCTGTATAACTATAACAATAAACATGTTCATGGAAGGCAATTACTTGCTCTCTGTTAACCCATACTTTTGTGGATTTTAATGCTATGTTATTTGAAGTGTATGCTATAGATAAAAAGATAACTCTAAACTTGATAATAATTTTATTAAACTAAGTAATTAGGTCATGTTATCAGAAAATAATAATATCGAACTTTTGGGAAAGCATTTTAAAAGCTACTTAAAAACTGAATTTTATATTATTTGCACCAAGCCTATCATCTGTTGCAAATACAAACAACATTGACACTTATAAACATGAGACAATGAATAGAACGGATCAGATATTCAAGTACTAGAAGAAGCTGTGGAACTTTCAGAATACCTTGCGAGGATGGTCATTGTTGCGTTTCACAGGAATTACAGCCAGAGAGGACTGTTGAATGATTTTGTCCTTTAGTAGCTGGCATAGTTCCTTCTGATACCATGAGAGCTTCATCTATTCTTTTTTTTTAGGGACATCTAGGTTGTTCCAGCTTCTGGTTATTATGAATAAAAGTGCTATGAGCATAGTTGATCAAGTGTCTTCTGCTCAGTTCATATGTTATTTGCATATATATGGTTTTATGCTGTTTGATATTGGATAAACCCTTGGTGCATTCATCCCTAGGGAAGACTATTTCTCCTTTTCTTATCATTCCTTTAATTGCCTGTAATTCTTTGACTAGGCTTGAAACCTCCTCAGCTTTTCCTTTTCCATACCTACTGGTGTCTTCCCAAATTGAGAATCTGAAAAGGGGAACTGACTGTACCCACTTGTTAATGAAATGGGAAAGGACAATCAACACAAGTGCAAAAGGGGATTCTCTGGGTAAAAGCATGAACATATGGAAACCAGATATCAACTATATTCTGGAACCGCTCCTGGTGCTGTCCAGAAATTACTGGGGCTATAGACCATCCAGAAGTCCCATGAGAAATGGATCCACAAAGAGCTATAAACTAATGTTCGAGAAACACAAAGATGAAGAGAGTGTAGAGAGAAGAAAGAAGGAAGAGTATGAAGGATTTGAGTTCTCTCAAGGTCTTAACAGTGCTATTCATGGACTTAGTTGGTGTGGTGCTTTCAGTGAAAATGGTCTCCATAAACTCCTGTGTGTGCTTGGCCCACATGGATTCACACTAGTGGGAGGTATGGCTTTGTTGGAGTAGGTGTACCCTTGCTGGAGGAAGTATATACTGAGGGGGTAGGAGCTTCAAGATGTTCTATGCTCAGCCTACACCCAGGGTGACACACAATCCCCTTCTGGTGCGGTCCGATCAAGATATAGAACTCTCAGCTCCTTCTCCAGCACCATTTCTGCCTGCATGCTGCCATCCTTCCTGCTCTGATGATAATGGACTAAACTTCTGAACAGGTAAGTCAGCTCCAGTTAAATGTTTTCCTTTATAAAGGATGCTGTGGTCATAGTTTTTCTTCACGGCAATAAAATCCATACTAAGACAGTTGGTGTCCGTTGAAATTGAAGATAAAAAGATATGTTGGATGGCCTGAAAATGTATGACAGAACCTCTGCTGAGAAAATACAACAAAGAGACTTCTGTTCCTTTGCTGCTGGATTTATCTTGTGCTCACAGCACACTTCTGGAGAATGGAGGCATTAACACAGTCCCATTGCTCCACGGCATGTTTCTATTTAGCAAGTAATTGCACCCTGGAGCCCTCTATACCAACCTAGTGCATGTTGTCCAATGTTACACTGTACTTTGACACACTTTCTTCTCAACTCCTCGTTTTTCCTCCTTCTGTTTCAAAGGGGGCATATAACATTGCTCCATGCAGTTTCCCCTGTTGCTTGTTCCTGCAATTTTTCTTCACAAGATTGCTTCAAGACATCTGTTTTATTTGCCTTTGGAAGCTTGCAGAAATTTCTTGCAGTGGACTGACTGTTTCAGTTGAAGAGGACTGAAGTTCTGATGGTCAATCACAGAGTTCCAGTGGCATTAAAGAGTTCAGTCGCAGAAGGCGTCTTGTGTTGTGGTCAGCATCTAGTTTAAGGCCAGACTACAAGGAAAGTGAATATAAAAAATGAGCAAAATCAGAAATGAAAAAGGGGACATAACATCAGATATTCAGAAAATCCAGAGAATCATAAGCATGTACTTTAAAAACCTATACCTCACAAAATTGGAAAAATCTCAAGAAATAGATAATTTTTTTCAACACATACCACTTACCAGAATTAAACCAAAATCAGATAAACAATTTATATGGATCTATAATTTCTAGTGAAATAGAAGCAGTCATTGAAATCTACCAACTAAAACAACCTAGTGTCAGGTGGGTTTAGCACAGAATCCTATCAGACTTTCCAACGCAACTTAGTGCGGTTTTGCATTTCTTACTGCTGCTGGGGTGTCAGAATCCTGCTGGGGAAGCAAAATGCAGGGGTGCTAAGTTGAGTTTCTTCCTCAATGGCTGCCAAAGGCCACTCAGAGGAGGCAAATGCAAGCTGAGACGGGGGACCTAGCCTGTGTTTCTACAGGTGAGAAACAGTAAGGGGCTGGGATAGAGGCTGTGGTTCTCAGACTCCTGGGCACCCAGATGCAGCTGGGTACCTCAAAGAGTAGTTGTGGACAAGAGCCCGAAGTGATCCCGGGATGAGTGGAATCTGGCTTAGCTCTGAGTGAGTGACAAGAGTGAGAAGGGTCTGGAAGGAAAGTCCTCTACCAGAGACTTAGGTGACGACTTAGGTATGACAAAGACCTCCCCATATGATGGTCCTCGAAGGAGACAGTGCTTGCTTGTACCAACTGCTTTATTCATGGCAAATAAGGATGCATGCGACTTATTCAGGGTGAACCAGAGATCAAAAACCTTCTGCAGGAAGGGACGCCTAGGAAGGGATGCTCATTGGCTAAACACTTGTGTTCCCGAGATACCTCATTAACATGGAGAACTCTAGATTCTATGCTATGTGACTGGTTTTCATGGTCCTCTTAGAGGGGTGTTGTGGTCATATGCCCCAGGACAGGAATCTGGTCGGGAGCTAGTTTGAACTCCTGCCATTCTAAATTATGAATATCACTGGGGCTCTGAACTTTGCTACTACCTTACTGGTTCTTCTGTCTGGTGTGCCAATACTACTGAAATTATTCCACAAAATAAAAACAGAAGGAACGTTGACCAATGCGTGTTATAAGGTCATAGTTACCATGATACCCAAATCACATAAAGACCCAACAAAGAAAGAGTATCATAAATAACTTTCCCTTATGAACATACATGGAAATTAATTTCAGACAGACTCCAAGAACTTATCAAAAAGACAACCCACCATAATCAAGCACGCTTTATCATAGAGATTCACAGATTATTCAACATGTAACAATCAACACATGTAATCTACCATATAAACAAGTAGAAAGACAGAAAAAAAAAACATATGATCATCTCATTAGTTTCAGAAGAGGCCTTTGACAAAATACTACATCCTTTCAGTATAAAAGTCATGGATATTAGGGTTAGAAAGAACATACTCAACATAAGGAAGCCTATGGCCAGCATCTATTTATATAGAAAGAAGCTCAAAGAAATGTCACTAAAGTCAAGAACAAGACATATTATTCAATATAGCACATGAAGGCTTAGAGCAATAAGATATCTTGATAAGATAAAGGGGATAAAGGTTGTAAAAATAAGCTAAAAAATGCCTTTATTTGCAGACATATGATACTCTATATAAGTTAACCCCCAAAATTCCACCAGAAAACTACCAGAGCTTATAAATACAATTCTAATAAGTGATACAACACTGTTTCAACAATGTAGCTAGATATAAGTTTTAACTAAAAACATTTGTAGCCTTCCCATGTAAACCCAGTCATAATGGCTAAGATTAAAAATTCAGGAGACAACAGGTGCTGGCGAGGATGTGGAGAAAGAGAAACACTCCTCCACTGTTGGTGGGATTGCAAGATGGTACAACTGCTCTGGAAATCAGTCTGGTGGTTCCTTAGAAAATTGGACATGACACTTCCAGAGGACTCTGTCATACCACTCCTGGGCATATACCCAGAGGATTCCCCTGCATACAATAAAGACACATGCTCCACTATGTTCATAGCAGCCTTGTTTATAAAGTTGGAAGGAGCCCAGATGTCCCTCAAAGGTGGAATCGATACAGAAAATGTGGTATATATACATACATATACATACAATGGAATACTACTCAGCAATTAAAAATAATGAATTCATGCAAATTGTAGGCAAATGGTTAGATCTGGAAAATATCATCCTAAGCAAGTTAACCCAATCACAAAAGAATACGCAAAATGCAATCACTGATAAGTGGATATTAATGAGCCCAGAAGCCCTAAATACTCAAGGCACAATTAGCAAGTCAAATGATTCCCAAAAAGAAAAAAGGAGAGGACCCTGGGCCTGAAAAGATTGGGTCCAGTTTTGTAGGAGAGTACCAGAACAGAGAAATGGTGGGGGGAGGGGGATTGGGGAATAGTTTGGGGGGGGGAGAAGGGGAGAGGACATAAGGTGGGGGGGAACTGGGAAAGGGGAAAGCCTTTGGAATGTAAACAAAGAATATAGAATAAAAAAATTAAAAAAAAAACTAAAAAGGGCACTGATAAATAAATCAAGGAAATAAGACTTTTTACAATAGCCTCAAATAGTATAACATACCTTGGAGCAACTCTAACAAAGCAAATGAAACACTTGTATGACAAATACCTTATGACACTGAAGAAAAGAAATTGAAGAAGATATCAGAAGAAATAGAAAGATATTTCATGCTCATGGATCAGTATGATTAATATACTAAAAATGGCCATCCCACCAAAATCAATCTAAAGATTCAATACAATCCCCATAAGTATTGCAGCACAATTCTTTACAGATATTGAAAGAACAATCTTCAGCTTCCGATGATGCAGGGAAATGTGGAGCTGTTCTGGTCTAGTTGCCTTGAGAGGCATGAGTCAGGGGTTTTTCAGGTTAGAGTTCATGGATCCTGCACATCTTTCTGTTCCTGAGAGGCTGCAACAATGAAGGCAATGAAGCATTCAGACCATGGATGTTTCTCTGTGTCCTTAGAAGTGATGGAAGCATATAGAAGTTTGGCAGAACAATTAGTCTTATACATTTATCTCATAGGCTCTGTCTAGTTTGCAACTTCCATTGTATTGTATCCTGGCAACCATCATTGTATTCATCCTGGCAAGTTCCACTGTATTCTGTTTCTGATAAGTATGCAAAAAGTTTGATTGAAAAAATACTAACAAAAAGTAAAACACACATGCCGGGCAGTGGTGACGCACACCTTTAATCCCAGCACTTAGGAGGCAGAGGCAGGCAGATTTCTGAGTTCAAGGCCAGCCTGGTCTACAGAGTGAGTTCCAGGAGAGCCAGAGTTACACAGAGAAACCGTGGCTCAAAAGAAAAACCCAAAAAAGTAAAACACACACAATATAAAAATCTTGTCTCAGACTCAGTCTTATGTAGTCCTCTTCGACTTGGCCTGGTTTTCATTCCTACTGACCATATCAGAAGACCCTGGTTCAGTAAGTAACCATTGCCATTGAATGCTATGGTAATGTTATGTTAATATGGTAATACAAAACCCAGGATACCTACCATAATCTTGAACAATTAATGAACTGCTAGAAATGTCACCATCCCACATTGAAATTTGTACTACAAATCTACAGTAATAAAACCAGTATGGTATTGGTATAAAAACAGATACCATGGCCTTTCCTTCAGCATCCACACTTTGATTTTCCTTCTTCTTGAGCTTCATATGGTCTGTGAATTGTATCTTCAGTATTCCGAACTTCTGGGCTAATATCTACTTATCAGTGAGTGCATACCATGTGTGGTGTTCTTTTGTAATTGGGTTACCTCACTCAGGATGATATTTTCAAGTTTCAACCATTTACCTGTGAGTTTCATGAAGTCATTGTTTTTAATAGCGGAGTAGTAGTACTCCATTTTATAAAATGTGTACCACATTTTCTGTATCCATTCCTCTGTTGAGGGACATCTGGATTGCTTCCAGGTTCTGGCTATTATAAATAAGGCTGCTATGAACATAGTGTAGCATGTGTCCTTATTACATGTTGGAGCATCTTCTGGGTACTTGGCTAGGAGTGGTACACCTGGGTCCTGGGTCCTCAGGTAGTACTATGTCCAATCTTTCTCCACATCCTTGCCAGCATCTACTGTCACCTGAGTTTTTTATCTTAGCCATTCTGATTGCTGTGAGGTGGAATCTCAGGGTCACTTTGATTTGCATTTGCCTGCTGACTAAGGATGATCTATCCCATATACAGTCACCAAACCTGGACACTGTTGTGCAAGCCAGGAAGTATTTGCTGACAGGAGCCTGATATGACTGTCTTCTGGAAGGCTGTGCCAGAGCCTGAAAAATACAGAGGTGGATGCTTGAAGCAAACCATTGAACTGAGTGTAGGTTCCCAGATGCAGGAGTTGGAGAAGGGACTGAAGGAGCTGAGGGGCTTTGTAGCCCCATGGGGGAGCAACACTGTCAACTGGCAAGACCCTCTGAAGCTCCCAGGGACTGGACCAAATAGTACACATGAAGAAACCCATGGCTCCAGCCGCATATGTGGCAAAGAATGGCCTTATTGGACATCAGTGGGAGGTATGGCCTGAGGGAATTTGATGCCCCAGTGTAGGGTAATGCCAGAATGGAAAGGTGGGATTTGGTGGATGGATGGAGGAGCACCCTCAAAGAGGAGGGGTATGGGATAGGGGGTTTCCAGAGGGGAGACCTGGAAAGGGGATAAAATTTGACATGTAAATAAAGAAAATATGCAATTAAAAATAAAAAGAAAAAGAAAAAATAGAATAGTATGCATAATAATAAAAAACAGATATAATAATTAATGAAAATATGATTTAAAACCCACATATAAACCCATACACCTATGTACACCTAAATTGTATAGATAAAGAAGTCATAAATATTCACTATAAACAAAGACAGAATCTTCAATAGTTGTTGCTTCTCAGCTTAAATGGATGCATGTAGAAAAATCTACATAGATCCACCCTATCACCCTATACAAAATTCAACTCCAAATAGATAATAACAAATACAACATAAAAGTAGATGAGCAAAAAAGTTTCTGCATGGCAAAAGGCACCATTATTTGTACATAGTTCCAGCCTACAGAATAGGAAAAGATTTTGCCAACTCCTTACCCAATAAATATTATAATATTTACTATATTTATAATTTATATCAAAAGTATATAAAGAACTCAAGCAACTATATACTCAAAACCTGGAGTACAGATCTAAACAGACTATTCTCAATAGAGGAAAGTCAAATGACGGAGCAGAACAGAGAAACTTTCAACATCCTTTACCATCAGGGAACTGCAAATCAAAAGAACTTTGAGATTTCATCTTAACACCTGTTAGAAGGACTAAGATCAATAACAGAAGTGACAGCTCATGCTGGCAAGCATGGGAAGCACTTCTCTGACTGCTGGGAGTACAGCCACTGTGGAAATCAATATGGTAGTTCCTCTGAAAATTGAGAATTGATCTACTTCAAGACCAAGCTATACCATTCTTGGGATGTACCCAAAGGATGCTCCATCCTACCACAAGGAAACATGCTCAACCATATTCGCTGAAGCTTTATTCATAATAGCTAATAACTGGAAGGAACCTAGATATCCCTCAACCAGTGAATAGGTAACAAAATGTGGTATATTTATAGGTAATGGCATATTACTTATCTATTAAAAATGAAAACACAAAATTTTCAGATAGATGTAACTAGGTAAAAGTAATCATGAATAAGGTATCTTAGACCCTAAAGACAAATATGGTACATCACTTGTCCAGCCATCATCAGAGAATCTTCCTTTTATAGCAGATGGGAACAAATTACAGAGACCCACAGCCAGACAGTATGTGGAGTCTAAGAGACCTTGGAACACTCAGCTCCCAAAAGTATGTTTCTATCAAATCGTACTCCTTAGGGCTTAGGATCCTTGTGCGAGTATAAAAAGAAAGTGCAAATGAACCAGAAAAGAGGGAGGAGAGCAAGAAATCCAGGTCCTATAAATCAACATGTTCAAACTCTTATGAACTTACAGAGACTGAAGAAGCACACACAGGGCCTTCATGGGTCTGCACCAGAAGAGAATGTGTTGAATTTACTTAAGTTACATGAACTTATAGGAGAAGAAACACACATATTATTATACATGTTATACCATACATATTTATTATAGATATCTGGACCTATCTGAGGCTTTGACAAGACATCAGTCACACTTCAGCTACTATTTATGCTGTAAACAGTGTGCATGAGGAGACATGCTGACTCTCTGTGTCCTTCCAGTGGCTTCATTGTCCCTCAGCAAGTCAAATCTTTTAGGATTGCTTTTGGTTTCTCATAAACAAGTATGTTAACCATAAACCAATCAATCAATAAGTCAACCAATCAATGAAGTCCTGAGTTGATTTACAAAGAAAAGAAAAGAAAAATGAGAGATGATATTGGAGAAGATGCTCACCTGTTAAGAGCACTGGATCCTCTTGCTGAAGACCAGATTTGATACCTGGCACCCACTTGACCACATGACAGCTCACAACCTGCAGAAACTGTCATCCTAATTCCAGGGCATCTGACAGTCAATTCAATTCCTCTGAGGATAGGAGGAATGCACATAGTACCCAGACTTACATGCAGACAAACACACATGTACATAAAGTAAAGAGAGAGAGAGAGAGAGAGAGAGAGAGAGAGAGAGAGAGAGAGAGAAGGAAGAAAGAAGGAAGGAGGGAAGGAAGGAAGGAAGGAAAGAAGGAAAGAAGGAGGGAAGGAAGGAAGGAAGGAAAGAAGGAAGGAAGGAGGGAAGGAAGGAAGGAAACAAAATGAAACTCAGGTACAATACATCACCTTGAGATGAATGCCCTTGGGCATGATTATTACAGATCTCCTTAACCCTGTAAAAGGATCCCTCTGCCCCAGTAGCTCTGCCTTATAATCTAATATATGTCTCTATACTTTGTCCTGGACCACAGATATGTATTTTTTATATCAGTGTAATCTTGCTAAGGGTTTTGTGACTTAATAGGGAAGAGAATCAAGTTCCGAACATGTTCTGTTATGAATAGAAGAGAATTTGAGGCTAAGTAATCAAGGGTTGGGTCTAGAAATCCATTCTCTCGGAGGATGTACCACTCTGATGTGTCTAGTTCTAGTGCGGGACCAGAGCATTGACATAAAAGCGTCCTTCAGATTTCCTAATGTGACAGTATAACTGAGACCTCAGCAGTTGTTCTCCTACACCATCACTTCCATGCTCCCTGTCCATGGCAGCGATACTAAAGCGGGCTCATGCCTGGAAGCTTATGAAGTTTTCCTGCTACATCATCTCTTCACAGACATCAATAGGCACTTTGTTCTGGTACCTCCTTCCCTGTTTCTCAGCTCACTGCTCTCTGTCCTTCACAGACACTCCTCACAATGTTTCATGTAGGCCTACGGAATTTTGACAGCTGCTTATCAAAGGAACTGAAATAAAATATTTCTGCAACACTAACTATGGTGGTAAAGCACAGAAATGGTTCAGGTTGGCAAACACTCAAGTTTCTGTAAAATATTTAAGAATATTTAGATATTAAGATATTAGATATTCAGAATATCTAATAAAAAAGATAAAAATGAAAATATCTCCAGACTTACCTACAAGCCCATGTTACATAAAGTTATTTTTTTTTCAATTGTGCTTCCTTTCAGATAACTCTAGCTGTGTCTCATTGATGAAAGCAAAACTGACTAAGGAGAATCAAAGCACAAGATACAAGGCTGCAGGCTTATTAACTTTGACCTATGTACAGTTTTTAGCAACCACCACCACTACAGTGATGTCCAACCATCTATCACCCTCCGATTTCGCTCATCCTGATATAGTTTAGTTAGATCCACTTTGTTACTATATAACTATATGTCCAGTAGCCCCTAAACTGGCTTTCAATACATAAAATTTCTTTTTTCTGGAATCCCATGGGGTGTTCTAGAAATACATTTTTGGCTCATATTAATTGCACATAGTATTGTATTTCCTAAGGGCATCTTCATAGAAGTATGTAATGCACTTTGTCCATACTCCCTCATTACTGTATTAATGTTTCATTTCAAATTATGGAAAAATTGGTGTCTGAAGAATTACTTGCCTTAGAAATATTTTTTTTGCTCAGAAGCGATTCCTTTGTTCAAAATTATTTATTCAGAGAGCATGATATTTAAATTTTCCAAACATGTTCCTCATTGCTTTGCAAAAATGTGTCTCAACCTTTGCCTCTGTCATTTGTACCCAAGGCTGTCCTCCACACAGACACTTTATCGTTGGCTAAAACTATACCAGAAAAAAATGATGTCATTTACTCAATATTTTCCAGTTTCTGTTTATAAGCACATTAGTTGTATTGGCCATTTTAAAAAATTATTATTGTTGTGTGTATGCCTGTGTGTATGTAATGTATGTGGAGCAGCACATTGCCACAGTGTGCTTGTGAGAATCAAAGGACAACTTTGTAGAGTTGGTATTCTCTTTCTGCCTTCATGTAGTTTCTGGGGACTTCTAACTTTATTTTTTTAACCTTTTAACTTGAAAATATCCCTTAAAATATGATTAAACATATAGCTGTTTCATTTATTACAAAATATCTTTCAGATTGTCTGTCTTTGCTGAATTTTTGAAAATAGATTGAATTGAGAAATTAAAAGTTGATTATCAGGCTGGCAGAGTGGCTCAGTGTTCTTGTCCCTGACAAAGGGAGCTTGGTCTGTGGGTCCTACATGATTGAAGCAGTTTTTCTTGGATTCCCACTCATGCTCTGAAGTTCACACACACACACACACACACACACACACACACACACATTCTCACATACATACACTCATACACATTCACAATTCATACATACACAAACATTCACATACACTCTCACACACTCACACAAGACAAAGATAATAAAAATAAAAGGTTTATGAGCTCATCCCTTTCATTTGGTTTAGTCCAGTACTGTTTGTAGATGTATATATTGGTTGTTCAGACTAAGGTCCCACTCTGTAGCTCAGGCTGATTCAAACTGAAGAACTTCTGGTCTTAGCCAGTGCTGGGATTGCAGAAGCAGGTCACCATGTCTGGCTGGTAAAGGTACATTCTGGCAGTGGTTTGTAGTACATGTTGCTCAGACTTCTAAAATTAACCATTTCCTAAACCCAGTAAGTACAGACCCACCACTTCTGACAGCTATTATTAGTAACCTTCGTTTGTTGCTTATACTTTTTTTTTTTGCAAACCCTTCCTTATGTCTGTTGACTATTGTTCTCACACAGACTGTGTGTTCAAATCTATATGATAGATCATAATTGGCTCAACACAGCCATGACTTGCATGTCAGAAGTAGCCAGTTAGGGTTACTAGGCTTATTACAGAACATACGACCCCAAATCTTAAATGAATCATGAAAATTGTTCACATCCCAAAATACTGTACTAGTCATAAGTAGAGGGTAATTCATGGTTTATATCAAATTCTAACCTAGTTGGTGTATTTTGCTTCTGTTTTCAAATTTGGATGCAAGGCTAGACATAACATATTGATGAAGTAGAGTAGTGGTCAACAGCTCACCTGTGCAGATCTTTGCTAAAACATGTCTTGTAAATGGAGTGCAAATGTTTGTCACAGGAGGCACCCAAGAACAATCCAGGTGATAAAATGCTCCTGAAGTAAAAGGCCCTCTGCCTTTTGCGGGGGGTGGGGGTGGGGAGTCTCTCTCACAGTTCCTCAAGTTGTTATTCACTGTTCCTCATTCTTTTGACCATGTTCCAACAGCAGTAAGTCTTCTGCTAAGATTTTTCTACCAGAAGGATTGTATAAAATTAGTCGTGTTATGGATGGCTCAAAAACCATATTGCAACAAGAGCATCAGATTTGGAAAGCCCTGTGAATTTTCAACTCTGGAGTAAATAGCAATATAGCCTAGTTTTGTGCTGTTGTTTGAAAGATATATAACTCCTATTTAGTGAGACCTCTGAAACCTGAGGCTTCTTGTATAATCTGCATACAATCCTCATAGTTATAATATTGTTCTTCCTTCTACATCCAGAGCACTCTATAATACTGAGATGTGTTTATGCAAGCATTCTCTCCATTTTTCTTACACTGTCTTCCTGTTCAAAAGGAGTGATTTCTTTATGATAGCACTCCCAAGCTGATCTCCCAGTTCCATTACAGAACAGAGCAAAATGTAGAAAGTTACTAACACACTTTTCCAATCTTCAAAAAACCAGCATCATACTAGGGATAGTGATACAATGCTTCCCAGGTAGGGTCAAGGATTACAATTCACAGAATTTATTATACATCTTCTTCTTTTGCTCACTTAGCTCTTTCACATGAGCTAAGTAAAGCACTTGTGGTTGTTGTAATTTTTCTCAGTCCACTACATTTGGTTTTACAAAAAATAAAAATCTTTCCTAGTTACTGGGGAAAAAAGGTGTCAGACATGAATTTTGACATGTTTCCCCATCACTTCCCTCTTCCAGGGTTATCCATATTCTTCCTGAAGTTTATAAGAGATATGAAAATGCTGTTTAATGTCACAGATATGCCCTAGAAAAAATATGACATGGGTGTTTCCTAAATTTTTGTTGTCTAGAAATCAGCATATTTCTCTACTCTATGGGTCTTACTGTGTATTGAAAGGGGAATGGGATATAGTTAACCAAGCACACTCACTGGGAAGCTCATTTCAGTCTCACTTAGTATATCTCTTAAATGCAAAAATTAGAATATTAATTTCATAAATATTTTAAGTGGTCATTTATAATGTATTTCCAAATTATTTAGATCTCTACTGGTGATTTCATTTGCTCATGGATTGCTATAACAAATATTCTATGTTGAGTCTTAGAAAAATGAAAATTATACTTGTCAAAGATTTAGATTCTAGGAATTCCCAAGATCAGCAGATTTGATGTGAGCTGATGGCCTCATTTCACACATGGCTCTTCTCTCTTGTGGCTTGACAGGGGAGCAGGCATACAGAGTCTTTCAAGGATCTTTGTTAATAGTGTTGACCCCATCCACAAGAATTATAACCCACTAAATGTCTTATTCCCTTTCACCATCAACCCTGCTTGATACTTGAACTTACTAACATTAGGGGGACATAAAAATTCTAATAATATTGACTGCAATTGTTCTAAAATCTATTGAGAAAAACTATCTTAATAATTGAGATATGTCCATGGCAAAAATATCAGGTTGGTTTCCTGAATAACTGTTTTTTTAAAAAAATAAATATGCCATAGATTTGTTGATTTCAAAGTTACATTAATGTTTTCTAGTCTCACTCTATGAAAATGAAATTCTAAGATTCTCTTAGTTGCATCTACAACATAAAAGCATGTCCTAGGTGTTGGATAAATAATGGCATTCCAAAGTGCCCAGAACCTATGAATGTCACCTTGGTAACAAGGTAAGGTTAAGGTAATGATATATTATATTATTCTGGATAGTGTAGGAGACTTGGTACAATCATAGATCCTCCCACAATAAAAAGACATGGATCAGAAGAAAAGGTGTAAATTTGAAGACACAAGCAGAAACAGATTGGGGATGTGTTTTATTTCATTTCATGTCACTGTGATAAAACACCACAGTCAAAATTAACTTGAGGAAGTGAAGGTTTATTACAACTTACAACTCCAAGGTCTTCACAGTCCTTCACTGAGAGAAGTCATCAAATGAACTCAACCAGGGTCAGAGTCAAGAACCATTGTGGAACCCTACTTACAGGCCTCATGGTTTGCTCAGTTTGCTTTCTGAGAACACTTGGGACCAGATGCCCAAGACTGTTACCAACTGTAATAGGCTAGGCATTCCTACTGCAATAATTAATCAAGAAAGTTTCCCACAGACTTTCCCACAGATAATATGATAAAGACAACTCCTCAAGTAAGGTTTCTTCTTAACAAGATAACCATAGTTATCTAGGGTCAGTTTGACATGAAACAAAGACAAAAATAGCAATACAATCAAAACAAGACAACAACAACAAACCCCTACAATGATTGATTTAAAGACCAGGACAGCACCATGTACCAAGTAATACAATGAAAACAGTTCTGAAATTTGACAAGACAATTCTTCTAAATAATCAAAGGGATGAATGGCAATCATGCTAATAGCACAGTTTTATATCTGAAAACCCTGTCTTAGAGATCTAGCTTTCAGCACTGTTTGTTAATAATCTTGTGTTGTTTCAAGACACTAACTTTATGATCATTTATTAAAAAGCAACAGAAAATAAATTTGCTAAGTGACATTTTTTTCTTGTGTAGTAGATATGCTTCAGGCCCAAGAAGAATTGAGTGTTCAGAAAAGAATATAGGGCTGTACCACTGGAATAAACTTCGGGAAGATTTAAGAATGGGAATTACTGATGGATATTTATTTATCAAACACTGTATAAAACAAAGAAATGAAGATCAATGGTACTAAGGTAACGGGAGGCATTATTAGAAAAAAATCAATTTGGTATCCTAGTGTCATAAAAAATTTAAAACATGATTTTCTTCTTATTCTCCAATAAGCATCTATCACTCTTAAGCACCATGTTCCAATGTTTCATTTTTCTTTTATAGAAATAGTTTTTTTCATACAAATACTCTGATTATGGTTTCCCTTATCCATACTCCTCCCAGTTCTTCCCCATTTCTCCCCCAATCAAGACCCACATCTTTTCTGTCTCACTTTAGAAAACAAACAAGCATCAAAGGATATGCTAGCAAAATAAAAGTAAAACAAGAGAGTTGGGATAAGCAAAAACAGCAAACAGGAAAATAAAAAGCCAAAGAAAAAGCATAAGAAACACAAAAGACTCAGACACACACACACACACACACACACACACACACATTGATTCACATAGGACTCCCATAAAAACATGAAACTGGAAGTCCTGATACATAACCATGAAATAGAGAAGGGGTAGGTAGCAAGAGCGTTCCCTGAGTCAAAGTTATGAGACAAAGAACTTCCAAAGATGACATTGCTTTTGTTCCATCTTGGCCATCAAATATTGGCAATTGGGCCTACCCTTAAGAGTTGTTTGTTTGTTTTCCCAGTGAAATTCTTTTGGGGAAAAAAACCCTCATTTTTTATTTGCAAGTAGCTATTAATCAGACATATCATCTAAGCTAGAAATGAGGGTGCATGTCAACTTCTCCTTACAGCTCTTGGATGTCATTTGATGCAGAACAGTGTAGCCCTTACCCATGCTGCCACCATCTCTGTGATTCATGTGTGTTGGTAATGCTGCAAACTATCTTGCTTCCTTGGTACCCCTCTTCCCCTCGGGCTCTTACTCTCCTTCAACTTCTTGTCTGGTACAGTTCTCATACTCATGATAGGAGGCAATTGATGGAGACATCCCATGTGAAACCAAGTATTCTAAGGTCATTCATTCTCTGCATATTTTCTGGATATAAATATCTGTATTTGCTCCCATCATCTGCAGGAGGAAATTACTTGGATGATGCCTGAACAATGTACTGATGAATGAGTTTAGCAGAATTAAATTAGGAATCATTGCATTATTGCATCTCTTCATTAGAAGTAGGATTTGGTTTTCTCCTAGGTTCTTGGCCAATCTACAATCAGGTCCTTGATGACCCATATAATGACTTGCATGGGTCACTCCCACAAATTTTATGCCACTATTATAACAGCATGTTTTGCAGGCAGGTCAGAATTTTACATCAAAGCATTTGTAGCTGGGTTTGTATTTTCATTTTCCCTTTGGTATCCAAAACTGTGAATACTAGTCCCTAGAGATAAAGCCTTTATGTAGTTACCAGCTTGACTTCTCCATGTTCAATAAGTTGTGTAGGTTTGTCTTCACCAGTAAGGCTATACTGTCTGTTTGTGGAGAGCAATAAATATCCTTGAAAATACCCTAGGTTGAAGGTTCCCATTGGAATCCTTTGGCCAGCAATTGGATGTAACTGATTCCTGGGGCTGGTAGCTTTAGTTGGGTCCTCTAGCATATTCTGTTCTCTTGTTATTTCAGTTAGGTTACCTTTATATATGAATATATTTTAGGAAGCTTCTACTGTATCAAGTTTCCATACTACACCTCAAATGGACCTTAGTTTTAGTTGTCCCTCATGATATTATCTCCCTCAACCTCATCTTCCCTCTCCCTCCCCATTCCTCCCCTTTCAGTACCACCTACCTTAGCCATCTATAACTATCTATTGTATTCCTCCTCCTAGAGACATCCATCCCCATTAGTCCCTTATTCTCTAGCTAACCTCTGGTTATATGGTTTGTAGTTTCCCTATCAATAACTTAACATCTAACATCCACATGTAGGAGAATATACACCGTTTTAATCTTTTTGTGTCTAGATTAGCTCACTCAGCATGAATTCTAGCAAAATCCATTTAGCAGCTAATTTAATTTTTGTAATGTTTGAGTAATAGTCCATTGTATAATTTTATCCACTCATCTGTTGAAAGGCATCTAGTTTTTTTTTCAATTTCTGCCTATTATAAATAGAGCCACAAGGAACATAGTAGAGCAAGTATCTCTATAGTAGTCATTTGTGGATATGCCCAACAGTGGTATAGCTGGATGTTAAAGTAAATTGAAACCCATTTCCCTGAGGAAGCGCCACACTGATTTCCATAGTAGCTGTACTAGTTTGCACTCCTACCAGTAAATGATTAGTGTTCTGCTTACTATACATCCTAGCCAGCATGAGATGTAGGTGGTTTTACTGGCATTGGCTATACTGTATCATGCCCCCATGATATTAATATGAATGACCTTCATATAGAGATATTCAGGAAATGGCCATCTAATATTTTAGCCTAGTAAAAGATTCTGAAGGATTATTTCCTATTTTAGAAAATATATTCTTGGGCATATAAAATATTTTAAAGAACTTGATTGACTGATTTTGGGTATGCTGTCCACATGTCCCTCAACAGAGGAATGGATACAGAAAATGCGGTATATTTACACTATGGAATACTTCTCAGCTATTAGAAAAAATGAATTCATGGAATTCTTAGGCAAATGGATGGAACTGGAAAATATCATCCTAAGTGAGGTAACACAATCACGAAAGAACACACATGGTATACACTCACTGATAAGTGAATATAAGCCCAGAAGCTCAGAATACCCAAGACACAATTCATATATCAAATGATGCCCAAGAAGAAGGAAGGAGAGGTCCCTGGACCTGGAAAGGCTTGATGCAGCAGTGTAGGGGAATACCAGGACAGGGAAGTAGGAGGGGTTTGATTGGGGACCAGAGGTAGGGAAGAGGGCTTATGGGACTTTCAGGGAGGGGGCAAACAGGAAAGGGGAAATCAATTGAAATATAAATAAAGAATATATCTAATAAAAAAGAAAAAATCAAATAAATCTTTAAAAAAAATAAGAAATGCCGAATGACTGAAAATAGGTATAGAGTTTCTTCAGAGGGTAATTAATGCACATGTTATAACATATTTTGCTGATGGTTGTATAATTCTGTGACAACACTATAAGCGTCTGATATTTTATGCAAGTGAATTGCATAGCATGTGAATTATCATGAAGTAATGTGCTTATTAAAATGTGCATAGTTACATAGTGCTATCACTAGAGAAAGGCACATATATAGAAAAGGTTCAATTTTGTTTTATAATATAATTAAATAGCTACAAAAGAAAAAAGAAAAAATTTGATGGAAATTAGTGGTGTCCATTTTCTTTGCTAGATACATTTGAATCCTCTTTGTTCCATTGAAGTCCAATGAAAAATGGAGATATATGAACAAAGGCAATCTCTAAAACAGTAAATTCTCAAAGTTTCCCAAAATGGGTTATAAATAACTCTCAAATCTTAACTTTCTGTCACGTAATTCAAGACCAAGTGGGAAATGCCAGCATTTAACTGCAAAAGTAAATCCCACCTGCATAAAGAAACAGACAAACCTTAAAGCCAAATAGAGTTAGCATTGATCAACTCAAGATACTTCTGTGGGCAATATTTCACAATGTAATTTTACAGGGGTTTCATGACATTAAAGTGTTAATTTTGTTTTATCCCTAAAGGATAATGTAATTGTTTCTTTATTAATATACTTACTTCTACATGTAAAGAATACATAAGAAAGGGTAAATTCTTTTAAATTTTTATTACATCTATTTATTTTGTGTAGGGGTGAGAGTGGGAGAATGCATCCGTTCCAGAGCAGGCATGTGGAGGTCGGAAGACAACTTTGTGAATTAGCTTCTTTCTACCATGGTGGTTTTAGGTGTAATTGAACTCAGGTTGCCCCTGAGCCATTCTGTGAGCCATAAAATCTTTTATTCTGTCATTTGACTCTTCAAAAGTCCAGTAAAACTCCATTGTTTTCTTAAACATGTTTTAGATCATAAATAAAATGGAAAATCCTCATTTCCCCAAAGGAAATGGGAATAATAGATATATATTCAGGTTTTTGTATTTGTTTTGTGGTTTACTATTTAGAAGCTACATCTCTGCAGGATCTTAGATCATACTTGTTATGATAGTTTTATGAGGCTAATACAAATGGCACACTGAGAGATCAAAACAGTACTAGATGTGAACAGATAGCATGTTGCTGGATTTTAGGAGTATTTGTAACAAAATCCGTTGGCAGGATGAAGGCGCCATTGTGTATACCAGTACCGTTGAGTTATAAACTGGAAGGATAAACATACTACATAGAATTCACAGTTTCTTTTCAGTTTTTTACTTCATGGCTTTAATTTTGAAAAAAAAAGTTTGACTTTTGAAAGATAATCAGATCCAGGTATTATTTTTTCATTTTAAGAGAAAAATCAAACAGAATATTTTTCAGAATCTCAGATTCGAAGAATAATATTACCAGAGGACCTTTACATTCATTCCCTTTTGCAAATATGTCTCATCTGTCACCATTTTATGAATATCAGCACCTATTCTGTTCTCTAGTTAAAAGAAATTGCATGTTAAAATTGGCATGAGTTGTTTTGATTCTCTGTTGTAATTCACATTAGCTATTACTGTCTCTTCAATATCTTCTTTGGACTACTTGCTGATAATAGTCTCCTCCTCTGCTGAACACTGGGTCAGGTCACCACTACTGCCTGAAATCTTTGCCCTTCCCAGATAGAGTGACCATCTGAGATTGAGGATATGACCAGAAAGTCATTCCACCCTGGGTATTTTTCATAGCACATCTTGTAGTGCAGGATTCTAAGTCATTTGGGGGCACTGTGGGAAAATTAGTTACAATTTAATTGCTCTGACCATATTTCCTGCCAATTGAGAAACAGGAGCTAAGAAAATATATATGAAAATAGAGAGGGAAACAGAGTAGAGTTGGAGAAAATTCTCCTTATGTAAAGTGTTCTCAGGTCACACTTAAAGAACTGCGATGAGCAATAAATATCCAGCCCTCCTGAAGGGGAAGTGAACTCAGATTTTACAAGAATATTCAGGAATGGATCTAACTGGCAGTGGTATATATTTGGGAAACAGTGAACACCTTTGAATGGTAACCAATAATTTCTCAGGACATATTTGTCTTTCTTATGAAGAAGAAAAGAGATGTATATATCCCTGTACGAAAAAGTGTATCATGTAGTTTTTTCTTACCCAACAACTCCTTGTTAACTAACTCAGTGAGCAATGACAAACACTAAAAAGAAAAAGAAAAGAAAAATAATAAAACAAAGAAAGTGTATATTTTAGTTTATTAATGTAAGATTTGCAGGCAAATCCCACTTGGGAGGAAGAAGAAAACAATCCTAAGTGGGGAAGGAGAGGTCTGGGAAGGAGAGTGGATGGAGCTGGGGAGTGGGGGTGAGATGGCAACCTGATCTGATATTGGGTGGGGGAGAAGGACTGAAGCCCTGAGGGCCAGCAGAAAGAAGGGAAACAGGCAACCTTGGGAGATAGGTGGTTTGGGGAGACCATCCAGAAAGCACCAGAGACCTGGGAGGAGAAAGACTCTCGGGACTCAGAGGGAGAAACCTTGGATAAAATGCCTGACAGTAGGGAGGGGGTCTTATAGAGCCCACCTCCAGCCGGAAGACAGAGCATCAAATAAGGGAGAGGGGGGCATCCCACAGTCACAACTCTGACCCAAAATTGTTCCTGTCTGAAAGAATTATAGGGATGTAAATGGAGAGGATCCTGAGGAAAAGAAGGTCCAGTGACAGGCCCAAGGTGGGATCCAGTTCAAGGAGATATCCCAAGGCCTGACCCTATTATTGAGGCTATGGAGTGCTCACCAAAAGGGACCTAGCATGACAGCATTCCAGATGACCCAACAAACAGCTGAAGAATTGGATTCAGATATTTGCTTGTTAGAGCTTAAAAACATCTTGGAAGAGAGTCTTAATGTGTGGGCACTTGTCTTAATTGAGTTAATTAATGTGGGATGATGGAGCCCACTGCAGGAGGCACCATTCCCTACACATGGGGCATTAAAGTGAAATGATTAAGGGGAACACAAACAAACAAATAGGCAGTGTGCATGGATTTATTTCTGTGTGCTCCTGGTGTTGAATGAAATGTGAGAAGACATCTCGAGCCTCACTGTTCCGATGTGCTGGAGTAGTAGACGATAAGCTGGAATCGTGACCTAAAATAAACCCCTTCTCCTATAATTTGCCTTGAGATAGAATATAGTCTCCCAACAACAAAAATAAAATTAGAACAAAATATAATACTAGAATGCCAGAGAATAGCATGAGAAGATTGGGTTAGACAGACAGGTACTGTGAAATACAATTGATAAGGAAGATACTGAAAAGGAAAACATCACCTATTCCTAAACATCAAAGGCAAGCAAGCATCTTACTTCCCTAGGACTGGATCTGATGATGGGGAATTAGTCTCAATATCACTGCATTCAGCTTGTCAACTGTAATCTTGTTATGCAACAGCAGACCAGAACAACTCACTCATAATTAAGTACTATGTAGACTTGATGTTAATAAGCATTCCTCAAGCCTCAGTGCACTCTGCAGACTCTGGAAAGCACTGCTATTTTCTAAGGGCCATGCATGGTTTGCTGTCCTCTTAAAACAGGATTGAGATTTTGTAAAATGTCATGTCCCATACAGTTTTTTTCCATATTTTTTCTCGTTCTGAATTTATTTATCCACATCATCATTTCATGATATTATCCATAGCTGTCATTTTCAAGCTAAGCTGGACTGTGCAGCATGCATGCTTCATTCTCAGAAGCCATGGAGGCTGCCACATAACAGAATTATTTAGGTCAATTGAATGGTACCTGTAATATTCAAATATTTTCTTTTTTCAGTTATTTTTTAATTGGATTTATTCTTTATTTACATTTCACTTCCCTTTTCTTGGTTCCCCTCCCCCTAAAGGTACCATGTACTCTTTTCCCTCCCCCTGTTCCCCCATCCAACCTTCCCACTTCCCTGTTCTGGTATTCCCTTACACTGATGTATTGAGCCTTTCCAGAACCAGGGTCCACTCCTTCCTTCTTCTCGGACATCATTTGGTATGTGGATTGTGGCTTGGTGTTCCAAGATTCTAGGCTAATATCCACTTATCAGTGACTGCATACCATGGGTATTCTTTTGAGACTGGGTTACCTCACTTAGTATGATGTTCTCTAGCTCCATCCATTTGTCTAAGAATTTCATTAATTCATTGTTTTTAATGGCTGAATAGTACTCCATTGTCTATATATACCACATTTTTTATATCCATTCCTCCACTGAGGGACATCTGGGTTCTTTCCAGCTTCTGGCTATTATAAATAAGGCTGCTATGAACATAGTGGAGCATGTATCCTTATTACATGCTGCGAAATCTTCTAGGTATATGCCCAGGAGTGGTATGGCAGGGTCCTCCAGAAGTATCATGTTCAGTTTTCTGAGGAACTGCCAGACTGATTTCCAGAATGGTTGTACAAGCTTGCATTCCCACCAGCAGTGGAGAAGTGTTCCTCTTTCTGCACATCCTTGCCAACACCTGCTGTTTCCTGAGTTTTTAATCTTAGCCATTCTGACTGGTATGAGGTGAAATCTCAGGGTTATTTTGATTTGCATTTCCCTAATGACTAAAGATATTGAACATTTCTTAACGTGCTTCTCAGCCATCCGAAGTTCTTCAGGTGAAAATTCTTTTTTTAGCTCTGCACCCCATTTTTGATGGGGTTATTTGCTTTTCTGGGGTCTAACTCTTGAATTCTCTGTATACATTGGATATTAGCCCTCTGTCAGATGTAGGGTTGGTGAAGATCTTTTCCCAATTTGTTGGTTGCTGATTTGTCCTTTTGACAGTGTCTTTTGACTTTTATGAGGTTCAATTTGTCTATTCTTGATCTTGCAGCATAAGCTATTGCTGTTCTGTTCAGGAACATTCCCCCTGAGCCAATGTATTCAAGGGTCTTCCCCAGTTTCTTTTCTATTGGTTTCAGTGTGTCTGGTTTTATGTGGAGGTCCTCGATCCACTTGGAGTTGAGCTTAGTACAAGGAGATAAGTGTGGATCAATTCTCATTCTTCTGCATGCTGACATCCAGTTGAGCCAGCACCATTTTTTGAAAAGAATATCTTTTTTCCACTGGATGTTTTCAGCTCCTTTGTTGAAGATCAATTGGCCATAGATATGTGGGTTCAATTCTGGGTCTTCATTCCTATTACATTGATCCACCTCCCTGTCACTCTACCAATACCATGCAGAAATATTTTCAAAAGTGTATAACTAAAGACTAGTATGTCAATTCAGTGGTTAACAGCATTCTCTGATTTTACAGAAGACCTGGGTCTGATTCCCCATACCCACTATGCAGATTACAACTGTATTATTCTATTTCCTGAAAATTGACACCCAATCTGACTTAATTTTCCAATTGCATGCCTACCAGAGGGAGTAACGTTCAGGCAGAGACTCTAAGACACTGCTTCTTAAAGCTAGTGGACCACCCCAAGGGACAAGGTCAACCATCCCTTGCTTAGAAAACATTTTGATTTACATCAGTGGTTCTCAACTTTCATAATGCTATGGCTCTTTGATACATTTCTTTATGTTATGATGACCCTCAACCATGAAATTATTGCATTGCTACCACAATAACTCTAATTTTGCTAATGATATGAATTCTGATGTAATTCTGCCATGCAACCCCATGGAGTCCTGACCGCTGGTAGAGACCAACTGGTTAAGGTCAGGTGAGCCTTGATATAAAAACTTTTTATGAGATCAATTAATTTGGAACATTATAAATAAAGGATGCAGAATTACAGAAAGTTGCCATTTCTATAACTGCAGGCCAGAGTGAAGTGAAGCTTTGCTGGGAGGCTCTACTTAGAAAAAAATGATGGATCTAAGCTAAAAATGTATTGTTTACATCTTGAAGACAAGTAAAGATTGTGTGTGTGATTAAATGTTAAAAGGAGAAGCTGAGGAAGAAACAAAGTTATACAATTATCAAACTGTACATAGTGAGGATTACAGAAGAGGAAGGAACATTCTTGATAATTTCATATCTTAGGCAGAGGAAAATAAATGGGCATTATTAGGTAAATGAATTCATTCTACAGAATAAATTACAATGATAAACAACAGGAACATGCAAAACAAGCATGGAAAGTGCACATGTTTTTAAGTTATCAAAAATAAGCATATACAATAAAGGAGACCCAGATCTTTCAGAGAAAGAAAATAAGTAACAGGTAGACACTCAAAAGAACATTAAAATTGAAAACATGAAACCAAGCATTATTTTATCTCATAAATATAAATTACATTTATCTATTTAAAGGAAAGAAAATTTCTCATGCTGAAACTCATAATATGAAACTCAGTGAAAACCGGTTTCATATTATGTTGAGGAAACACAGGTATTTTAGTAACCTAGAAAAATTGAAATTAAGTAGATAAGTAAGAGAAAACTGAAAGTTATAATCCTGAAGCAAATAATTAATATCATATAATATATAAACTTTGTCTTACAAAACTGAATCAAATATAAGGATTGTGTTACAAAACTATGTGACTTGAAAATCTTGTCAGGTTCTGTAGTCAGTTACAGTTACATAAAAATAAAAATATAATTTATTGCTATGAGATGCTTTATTCAAGATAGGAATGAGGTATAATACCAAAAGATTTATTGCTTGTGCTAATCTAACCTAAAAATCTTGAGCAAGTGACCACAAAATAGTCAGCATTTGGTGAACTACATAGAAAATTGAAAACTGTCAAATTAAAAGCAGCATTCTTTATTTACATTGTACCACAACAAATGCATGACTCATCTATTTATCTGATCACTGTTTAACTAATGGTTTCTTTTTTAATATTTGAAAAACATGGAACAATGTACTGAATGTTCACATTGTATTTCTTGTAATATGCAAAAACATATGTTCAAATGAAATACACCAATCCTTGCCCATATATTTGCATAACTATTTTCAAATGATGTATCACATATGTCATTTATGAATGGTGAACTTGGTACATGGAAACAGCAAATAGATTTTTTTTACCAAAAATTGATAAAGCCTGTGACATAGCTGATAAGTTCTAAAAGGGTTTGTGAAATCATATTGTGGTATATACAGTAAGTTCCAATCTCAGTGGATAGCCCACACACCAAAGGGATGGTTACATTTCTCTGTCTATTAGCAGTATAGAGAACACAGATTGCTTCAGCTAGTTTATGGTAAATATTTTCCTTAATAACTCAGAATATATATCATACATGCAACCAAGAAGAAAAAAATGTATAAATTATTTACATCTGCCTCCTTCAAAAGAAAATATCTCCACTATATTGATATGATTTCCATTGACTTTGAGCTCTTCTGAGTATCTTCAGGTAGCCATTTAAGACCTGTTGTGAGGCTACAGTGCTACACTCTCAATATCAATCATGGCCTTGCCAATCCCAATACACTCTGTATTCATTGGGTATTCACAGCTCTCAATTTTTATTAAAGAATTCTTATTAAACCCTAAAAGTTCATATACATGCTACAATGAAATATGTCAATTGTGAAATGTCTATAATATATCTACTAGTCTTCAAGCCACCTTCATTATAGAAATCCTTGTATCCTCCTCTGATGTGCTGTGTTTATAGGTGCTCAGACCTGCATGGCATCTATACAGATTCTAGACACTGTATATAGTTCTCACATTCACATACTTATATGGCAACCCCTTAACCACTAAGCTGTTCCCTAACCAAGGTGATTGTTCTTTATAACAATATTTATATTTGCTGATATTAAGAAATTCAGTAAAAATCCAAAAATAACTGTCTTTACTAGAATAAACCATAATGAACTCTATAAGTGTTTACTATAATTGTTTTGAGGGGGGTTTTATCAGAGGCATGAAGGCATTTTGGTTGTCAGTTCAGGCTCTATGAGCCACCATGAGCCCAGGTTAGTTGATTCTATAGGTTTTCTAATGGTCCCTTCTGGCTCCTACAATTCTTTTTCTGCCTCTACCTAATGCTTGGTTGTGAGTCTCTGATCCACTCCCATTAGTTGCTAGATGAAGCCTCTCTGATAATAACTGGGCTAGCCACTAACATATGAGCATAGCAGAACATCATTACTAATCATTTCATTAACTTTTTCTCCAGGTATGTTTAGTCCTGAACTGGGTCTCTGGGCAATCCAGACTATGGATCCTGGAATTTCCAATAGTGTCAGAGGTGGGCTCCCACTCTAGACCAGTCATTGTTTGGCCACTCCCACAATTTCTGCACCAACATTACCCTAGCACATCTTATAGTCAGGACAAAGTATAGGTTGATGGTTTTGTGGCTGGGTTGCTGTCACAATCCCTCCACTGCAAATCTTGCCTACATGCAGGGATGGTTCAGGCTCTCTATCCCTCATTGCTAGAGTCACCCTAGTACATTCTTTGGAGTTTTCACTGTAGTAGGTCTCTAGCTCCTCCCTCGGATGCATCCCAACCCCAGTTGTCTCTCCCAGTATTCCTTCCCTCCATCCTCCCCTCTCCTTATCCTTCATGTTCCCATCCCTCCTCCCAGGCCACCTGCCAATTCTATTCTACTTCCCTTTCCCAAGGAGATTCCTGCATCCCTGACTGTCTTGAGCACACTTTACTATTCAGCGTTGCTCAGTCTGGGGATGGTAGCATGGTTATCCTTTAATTTATAGCAATAGCCACTTATAAGTGAGTACAAACCATGTTTGTCTTTCTGGATTAGGGTTAGCTCACAAATTTGATGATGTAATTTTTTTTAACAGTTGACTACTACTCCATTGTGTTGATGAACAATATTTACTTCATTCATTCTTCCATTTAAGAGACACCTAGTTTGTTTGCAGTTTGTGGTTATTATAAATAAATAGGATTTATTAGGTAAAAATAAATTGTGCTAATTGTAAAAAATAAGTGTGGTAGGATTAAACATCCTTTGGGTGTATGCCCAGGAGTGGTGCAGCAGCTGGTTCTTGATGTGACTAAGATCAATTTTCTGAGAAAACCATCAAATTGATTTCCAAGGTGCTTGTACATTTTGTGCTCCCACGAGCAATGGAGGTGTATTCCTCACCAATATTAATCATGACTTGTTTTTTTATCTTAGTCATTCTGACAGGTGTAAGATGAAATCTTAGGGTAATTTTTGATTTGCATTTCTGTGATGGCAAAGATGTTGAACGAGTGTTTCTCAGCCATTCGAGATTTCCCTGCTGGGAATTCTTTGTTTAGATCTGTACTATTTTTAATTATATATATATATATATATATATATATATATATATATATATACATATATGATGTCATCCCTTTGTCACATGTGGAGTTGGTAAAAATCATTTCCCATTCTGTAGACTACGGATTTGACTTAATGACAGTATCTTTTGGTTTACAACATCTTTCAGTTTCATAAGGTCCCATTTATTAACTGTTGATCTTAGTGCCTGATCTGTTGGTGTTCTGTTCAGAAAGTTGTCTCCTGTGCCAGTGCATTCAAAGCTGTTCTTCATTTTCTCCTCTATCAGATTTAGTGTGTCTGTTTTTATGTTGAAGACTTTGATCCACTTGGACTTGTGCTTTGTGCTAGGTGATAGATATGTTACTATTAGCATTCTTCTGTGTGCAGACATTCAGTAATATCAGCACCATTTGTTGAAGATGCCTTTTTACCTTATTTTATAATTTTGGCTTCTTTGTCAAAAATAAGGTGCCTATATGGATTTACTTCTGTGTATTTGATCTTATTCCACTGTAAGCTAAATTTTAATGTTATTTTTCTTCTTTTAAACTAAAGGATCTTTTAAACATTTGATTCACCTATATAAGTGCTAACACTCTGGGGCCATTTATAATAGGACACATTAACGAGAGGAGCATTTACACTGATAGTTAAAATTCCAATTAAGGAAAACTGTAATACGCATATAATGAATGATAGCAAAGCTAGTTAATCACATTCATGATAATACTTAAGACAAATCTTTCCATAACGTTATTTCCAAAGGCAGAGTGCTATTGAAAACAAAGTCAAAGATTTAATTAAAATCTTAAAATAGATTCTGAAAAATTAATGGCATTTGCTAATTAATTGGTAATTCAAACAAGTGACTGATTATATAGTAAGTAAATACAATTTTAGTGTGTCAATGGCCTAAAGCCCTTTTCTGTTCAAATTTAATGCATCCTGTTCCTGAGAGTTCTGTGAATTTCAAAGAAGGCTAATGGTCTGAATTTGGGTCATGATGCTTAAGGATATCACTAAATGGAGTCTTTGGCTCATCTTGAATTTTCTAGCTTATGCAAAGGCATGCCCTCTTACACATTTACACAAAGGAAGCTGGAGAGCAGCTGAACGGAAAGCTTATGTTGTTCTGATATAGAAAAATGATTTTCCCCAAATTACAGGACTAATTTTCTGAGACTATATTAGGAAAAATGGAACCTTTCAAGTGATAATAATTTTCTCTAATTTAGGCAGCCATATCTTCTAGAAGACATTACCATGTCACTGTATAAAGTATTTATATAAATTATAAGTAATTTATTAATGTAAGATAGTGGTGTGAAAACAGAGTGCTAAAATTATGCAGGAATAATGCTGATCCATGCATTACCTTGAAGGGATTTATATTCATGACATATTATATCTTAATTATACGCCCTCCTCTCCTTGCTGTTAACTTCTGTGACTTGTGCACTTTCCTTGTGCTTTGCTTCAAAACTGTTTTTCTTTTGAAATAAAGAGTTGGTTCTTAAAGTGATACAAAAAATTTTCAAAACTGTCAGTAGTCAAAAGAAACATAGTGCTGTTGATGTGTCACAGGGTTTAGAAGTGGTTCCTACAAACCTGATGACCTGAGTTCACGTCCTGGTACCCACATGAACTAAATAATAAAAAATAGAGTGACAGAAAGACAGACAGACAGATAGATATATAGACAGATGATAAACAAAAATATAATAAAATAAATGGTTTTCTTTTATTAATGCAGCAGAGAATATTCAAATAAATACCACTGGAGATATAAAAGATATTACTGCTAAAACAATAGGCATACAAAACGTCACAGTAGACTAAAAGATTTATAAGGCAGTAAGTTGTAAAGCCTACAAGAAAGACCAAATCTATGTACATATATAATCTATGTAAACACGAAATCACATAAAACTCAAACAGAACAGTAATGATTGGTCACGTGGAGTCAATGATAAGGTCTCCTAACAAGGCCACACTGGAAGTGGCAGCTTTACTTCCCTATTACATCAAATGGTTAAGGAAATATTTAAAATACAACTCAACCCATTTCAAACTTGAAATAAAAATTCTTCTTACTTCACTTTATAACAGCCATTTTTCTGTTACTGAAACCAGACTCAGACAAAGCATCTCAAGAAAATCTGAACAAATCAAATGTACTAGCTCATTGAAAAGAGTATTCAGAGGTCAATTGGAATTTAGCACAAGGAGACAGACAGTTTAACATAGGCAAATTGAGACAGAGCTTGGCAATTTATTTGCAGAATATTAAAACTTGATTTCTATCTACCATCTTCTACAAAAATCTACTCAAACTAGAACAGTAATTGAAACCAATTTGGAAACAACTAGAAAAACATATATTAGAAAAGTGCTTGAAGATACCAATATAGGAAAATCTTGTAGAAGAAGGTAAAGAAGCCCAGAGTATAGAAAAGAATTTAAAAAAAAACCTAATGAATCACATTATGTGAACTTAGGAAACTTCTGCACGCAGTCAATAGGTAGGGTTGCTCATGAACAAAATTAATCCAACAAACACATGATTGTGGAACCTCCATTACCTGGTGTCTTACCGTTTCCATTGACGTGCTATTATACTTTCATAGTTAGACTTATTTTGAGGTATATGATATGATGTTATTATGAATGGCAATATTTCCTTGCTTGCTTTATTGATATG